>JAJIRX010000590.1:0-675902 GCA_023853785.1 Psilocybe azurescens
AAGGAATTACCAAGAAGAAATGGACACCCAGGACCTTCATGCCCATATCCGGGAGCTGAACATGGAGGAGAGAGAGAAGAACTGGCGAAGTTTGGCGATGGGAAACCAGGAGGAGAAAGCAACACTGAGGATTTTTAAAACGGAGAACCGAATCGACGTCGGTCTCTCCACGATTAGGCATCTATTCTGTATTTATGGCTACGCTCAAGAATAAATCTATGCATTTACCGATTTCATTCTCTGCCATAAAAATGGAAAGCCACAAATCGTCAAACCTCGGGTCTAATTGACTCTGGAGCTGGTGGAAAATTCATCGACCAAAACTACGCTAGGAAACTAGGACTCGAACAAAAACCCTTGAAGAAAAACCTCACAGTATACAATGTGGACGGAACCCTCAACAAGAAAGGAAACGATCTCTACCTTTGTAGAACTCAATCTTACCATTGGGAACAGAACAAACAAGGAAATTCTATATGTCTCTGGACTAGGAAGACAAAAAATTATTTTAGGACTACCTTGGCTTCAGGCGAAACTCAACATCGATTGGGAAACTGGAAAAGTTAAATGGAGGGTTTCCAAATCTATCCGCACCACTACTATGGAAGAAGAACTGGAAGAAACTGAACCGATCATGGACACCACGGATGCCCCTCAAAGACTTCAACGCTTTGGTAATAGATTTTATCGAAGCCCAAGACTCCGAAGAATTGGACCAGGCATGGATCAACGCGAAAACTACAGCTTCACAAACTCTGGCAATGGAACACGAAAACAGGACACCCGCTAAACCCTTGGAAGAACTTAGATTCCCCCAGGACCTCCATGACTACCTCGGACTTTTTGACAAAAAGGCAGCAGATCGATTTCCCATCTCAAGACCCTGGGACCACAAAATTGAACTGAAACCTGAGTTCAAACCAAAACCATGCAAAGTCTATAGCCTCACCCTGGAAGAACAAATCGAACAAGACAAATTTCTTAAAGAAATGCTGGACAAAGGATATATCGTCAGATCAGAATCGGACATCGCTTCGCCTTTTTCTTCGTAGCCAAGAAAGACAGAAAACTGCGACCTTGTCAAGACTATCGATATCTAAATGAGTGGACAGTAAAGAATGCCTACCCTTTGCAACAGATCCCTGATCTACTGGACAAACTCAAAGGAGCAAGATTCTTCACCAAACTCGGCGTCAGACAAGGATACAACAATGTTCGCGATTCGAAAGGAAGATCAACGGAAAGCCGCTTTCAAAACAAATCGAGGACTCTTTGAACCCACGGTTATGTTCTTCGGATTATGCAATTCCCCGGCCACTTTTCAATCTATGATGGATTTGCTGTTCGAAGGCAAAATATCTGGAGGATTCATGATTATCTACATGGACGACATCTTAATCTTTGCCGAAAATCAAGAAGATTTGGCAAGATACGAATGGATTGTCCTGCAAAGGCTAAAGGATAACGACCTATACCTCAAACCGGAAAAATGCGTCTTCAGACAACGAAAAGTCGAATACCTGGGAATGATAATCGAAGAAGGAAGAATCTCCATGGACCAATCGAAACTTAAAGGAATCCGAGACTGGCCCACACCCACCACAGTAAAGCAAGTCAGGGGATTCCTGGGATTCGGAAATTTCTACCAAAAATTCATCAGGAAGTTCTCTATGGTGGCGCAACCCCTGAACAATCTCCTAAAGAAGGACAAGAAATTCGAATGGACGGACGCAGCTCAACGAGCGTTCGACGAACTAAAACGACGATTCACGGAAGAGCTGGTTCTCTCTATGCCAGACCTGAGCAAACCATTTCAAATCGAATGCGACGCCTCTAAATATGCATCTGGAGCCGTTCTGACTCAACTCGATGGTAACGGCGAAAGATACCCATGCGCATTCATTTTGAAAACCTTCTCCGCGACGGAAAGGAACTACGAAATCTATGATCGGGAACTCCTGGCAATTGTACGAGCATTACAGGAATGGAGACATTATATTTAAGGATCCGAACATACAACGATTATTCATTCTGATCACAAGAACCTGACCTACTTCAGAAGCCCAAGAAACCTGAACAGACGGCAAGCTCGATGGTCATTATACCTATCCGAATTCGATCTGAAACTGATCCACATGCCCAGGACGAAAATGATTCAATCTGACGCCTTATCAAGAAGACCAGATCTTATACCGGACAAAGACCGGCGATAACGAAGATGTGACTCTTTTACCGGAGGAACTTTTTGTCAATCTAATCGACACCGAACTACAGCAGAAAATCATTGATTTAGAAGAATTTGACACAGACATTGCAGAAATCCTGAAAGCTCTATTGCAAAATGGACCATCGAACTTACAAACCGACCTTGACGACTGGAAAACGGAGGAATTCAATGGGAAAAATGTTATCTTTATAAAGATAAAACATATATACCGAAAAACCAAAATCTACGCCAACAAGTGGTAAAATCCTTTCACAATCTACCATCGGCAGGACACCCCGGAGAACTTGAAACGTACAATGCAGTAAAAACACATTACTGGTGGCCAGGGCTACGATCCTTTGTAAAACAATACGTCAAAGGCTGTGGAATCTGTCAGCAGTTCAAGATTAACAGAAATCCCTCCCACCCATCGTTCATGCCAATCGCTGGACCAACTTCTATGCGACCATTTGCAAACTGTTCAATGGACTTTCTAACTGATTTACCACCGGTTAAGAACAGCGCGGGACAGATCGTGGATGCACTCATGGTCGTGGTAGACCATGGGCTTACTAAGGGGTGATTTTAATACCTTGCCAGAAGAAAGGGAAACCGGGAGAGGCACTTGACACGGAAGGAGCAGCTCAACTCTTACTCGACAACCTCTTCAAACGATTCAGACTCCCAGACAGCATTATCTCCGACCGAGATCCCCTATTCACAGCAAAAGTCTTCCAAGAACTCATGAAACTCTTAGGGATCAAGTCCAAATTAACGACGGCTTATCATCCAATAGGAGACGGAACCACCAAGCGATTCAACCAAGAAATAGAAGCCTACCTATCCATCTATTGTTCTTCACACCCAACCGATTGGAACAAGTCAGTTGGAACATTAGAATTCACTCACAACAACAGGAAACACTCCGAAAGGGTCAAAACCCCGTTCGAACTCACCCTAGGTTCATCTCCGCTGGCCATTCCACTCGCATTCGAGAACACCAAAGCCCCATCTGTGGAAGAAAAAGTCAAACATCTCCTGAGAGATCGAGAAGAAGCATTAGCCGCCCATGAACTTGCAAGACAAAGGATAGCCGAGCGACGAAAATCAACCTTCAAACCATTCGAGAAAGGAACGAAAGTTTGGCTAGACTCCCGCAACATCTCCACGAGGTACCATTCGAAGATGAAACTGAAACGAGAAGGCCCGTTCACAATCACAGAAGTCTTGGGACCTCTCACGTACAGACTCAAAATACCCAAGATATGGAAGATCCATGACGTCTTCCACGCCACTCTACTCATGCCATATAACGAGACAGAAACATACGGACCGAATTTCCCTAGACCACCACCCAAAATCAAAAATAAAGAAGAACACTGGGAAGTCGAAACCATTCTGAATCACAGAAAGACTGGACGAAAACCCAAAAAGGAAAGCAAAAATAGCAATACCTTATCAAATGGACGGGATTCCCTATCTCCGAAGCAACGTGGGAAAAAGACAATGTGTTCGACGGCGACAATGAGACTCTTAAAGAATACCACCAATTACACAAACTCTGATCACCGCTACCACCCTGATGCCTCGCCTTCTCCGACGTATCGCCTCTTCCTTCACTCAAAACTCCGAAACAAACCAACTCGAAACCCCTATCTTTGATACCCCTCTGGCCGATCAGACCGTGGAAGAGCTTGAGACGCTGCAAAGAGAAATTCTCATCGCATACCACGAAACAATTGATTGGAAGGAGATGGCAAAACAGAACTACCGCCCAGCCGCTGCTAGAGCTGCCCATCACCAAGCCAGATCTCTCGCCTCAAACTAAATCTGGTCGAACGAGAGCTCCATCGGCGCCTTCCACTGATCGCCAAAGTAGTTAAAAAGGCCAAGTCGTTCTACCTCTAAACCATACCTCCAATTACCAGAACAACGCAACATGTCTTTCATCAATACTCCCGCTGCTTCTTCCTCTTCTACTCCCGCCAACCCACGTCTGCAAGGCAAACGACCTGCCATACCCGTTATGCTCAAACACTGTCAACTCCTGAAGCCCTGGACCTCTTCACCGGACGACAAAACGGCTCAGAAGATCTGCTTGTACTTGAAGACCCGGACATCGTCCTAGCCATCAATCACCTAGCAAAGGTTTCCAGAGCCTATCAGCAAGAAGAACAAGAAATCCGTCTTGCCAGGCAATGATCTCGTGTTCGACAGGCCATGGCAACGGCTTTGCTGGATCAACTCCAATCATGGGGATTAGAAAGAGAAATGTACGACGTACTGAGGGAATATCGTAGCAGATCGCCCACTGTGCGAAAACCGTCGGTACCCTCTCTTATCGATCCCCCTTTCCAGAACACTGTTCCTTCTCGTCCCCTTCCTACTCGCCCTCCTGCTTATCGTCAAGCAGTACGATTTTCACCAATCATTGACAATTCACCTTCACTGCAGATTTCGCCTCCTGCCTCCACTCCCTCGAGGTCTCCCATCCCTACGCCTACTCCTAGACGACCTCGAAACCCCACGACTTCGCCAACGAAGCTCGTCCACCGCTTCATCTTCTACAATGAATCGCTCAATGAAGCAACACCGTCGGTCACGTGCTATCAATGCAGCGAACCTGGACATATTCGCCCAAGATGCCCCAGATTCAAATGCATCTACTGCCACCAATACGCACCTGGACATTCCTTCCGAGACTGCAGCTATAACCCAGAAAACAAGCAACACACTGACCCCTATTATGGAGGAGTTGACAAGGATCTTCTCGACGACGCCAGAATCGCCAACACCACAGGCGAACCATACGGAGACTATTGAGCCCACTGAAGTATTGGACTTCACTCCTTCTGAGGCATAAGGAGTGTAGTACAGGGGTAATGTTACGACAAGTCTTTTTCTTTTTCTTTTCTTTTCTTTTCCTTTTCTTTGTCATCTTTCACATCATTGATACATCATCGTACGCTCTGATGAACTTTACTTTCACTTCCATCTTTTATGATACATCTTTTGATGAACATTTGATCTGTTTCTCTTATTCTTATATACATCTGCTGATGAACATTCAAACTCGTTTCAACTCAATCTGTTTCTCCTATTCTTATATACATCTGCTGATGAACATTCGATCTCGTTTCAACTAGCTGTACAGTTCATAGTATTTATACGAGGGAGCATCTACTGTATTCTTTAGCTAGTTCTTGAGAATCCAACCTGCTTACCTGCTCAACTTGAACTTGAACTTGTTCTTGTACAACGATTGGTGGTTAGATTACGCACACTGCGTGACTCTAACTTGAAATCGTAACAATGATGATGAAATTGTGCAAAAGGTGCATTAAAGGTTAAGCTGCAGTGAGTGTTTCACCGTCCATTGACCGTTGGCTGGTTGCATGTCCTGTGAGGAGTTCGTATTTGAGTGAGTATGTTTTGGAATCTTTGTTCCAGGAGTCTGAGAGGTCTGTTCTTGTTATGATACGGCTGTTGGATGTTTCAACGTATAGCAGCTGATATAAATCCAAAAATAGATCATGCGAAGGACGATTGGCTTACTTACCGTTGTCCGATGTGTATTCACAGTAGATTATGCTTTGATTAGGGACTACAGATTTAGTTCTAGCTCCTGGATATATACATGCTTCATACACATTAGTGAGATACCTTTATATGTATCATCTTATTTGCCAGGAGCAGAAAGAGAGGAAAGTGGCAAAATGAAGTCTCTGGCAGACATCCGCAAGGATGAATTGCAGAATGATCGAAAATCATTAGAGCAAGCTGCAATCAATAAATTATGTGCCGCCTATACAACCCCGTTCGCCTTCAATTTGACCCCGAGTTCTGCCCGAGTTGAACTTACAAATGGTGGACTCGACGCTTCTTGTTACGGACACTTTATTTTCTTTTTGCTTTTCCTTTCTCTTTTCTTTTCTTCTCCCTTTTCTTTGTCATCCGTCACATCATTGATACATCATCGTATGTTCTGATGAACTTTGCTTTCCATCATATCTATGAAACTCCATCATATCTTTGATGGACTTTCACTTCTATCTTTATGATACATCTTTCGATGAACGCTTGATCTGTTTCCTCTATTCTTATATACATCTGCTGATGAACATTCAAACTCGTTTCAACTTGCTGTGCGGTTCATAGTATTTATACCAGGAAGGATCCACTGTATTCTTTAGCTAGTTCTTGAGAATCTAACCTCCTCTTACTTGACACCGCTTGGAACTCGCTGTTCTTGACTACTTGACTGTCAGCTTTATCCACGCATGTGAATATAAGCTTGAAGTCGTAACACTTCTGGAAGATTCTACATTTTTAAAGAACACCCCCACCCCAGAGTTTCTACACACTCCCAGAACAAGACAGACTGTCAATAACTCTTTATCCTGGGTGCATTCAAAATCAGTGCTTAAGCCATTAAGCGCGCGTCAGATCTTTACTCATCAGATGTTAACATATCCCTTTATTGGTTCAAGATGGACAAAATCATCATCCATAACTATAAAACTGTATAGTATTCAAGTAAAAATTCAGCGAGAACTCTACTTCATAGCCAATAGTTGGGATATTGCCAAGCTATTGACTATTGATTTTCCGGATATTGAACTTCAGATGTGCTAAGGTAGACGACTTTCATAATCGACTAACGTCACGTGCTGTTATTTAATTGTGACATTTTCAATCAAATCGGGTAATAAAACGACGGAGAATTTGCGGAAGAAAAATTGAGCTCTTCCTGTTCTACTCACGAACACAAATGGAACCTAGTTTTGATATATATACATAATAACTATTTGCGTGAAATTTTTGAAGCAAATTGACGTAAAATGGGTGAGCCTATACATTTTCAAAATCTTCACTCACATCAGGCCCGGATCAGTTAACAGGACACGGGTAGACCCACAGCTACCTCAGCGCTTTCACAAGCGTTAAACGACATGGGAACTAAAAGTACAATAAGGTGGGTTTAAACAATACCTTTCTTTCCCAGTTCCTCCATAATTTCAGCTGGCAGAACACGGTGGCCCTTGTATCTACGGGCTGCCCATGCTGCTTGCTGGCCATTCAACCCTCTTTCATATGCATCCATAAATCGGCGAGACCGAATTGCAAATTTTCACATTGAGGTCAACGGCACTGCCTCAAGAGCTGCCAAAGCATTTTTCTCGAGCTGATCCTCTCGGAGATGAAGGGAGGGTTTAGGTGGTAAATACGTTTTGCATATCTCCAGCACTGCTCAATAAAGTTCAGCTCACAATGAAATTTTGGTAGGAAAATGACAAGGAATCTGTGTGCATGGCAAGTGGTCTCGAGAACTGAATCCACACCAGCAAAATCAGGTTGATTGAAGAGAATACGGCGGCAGCAGCATGTCTGAGCTCCAGGTGCGCATTTAAAACCCTTGCATTCAGCACGGACTTTTGACATGTCCCTGAAGCCACGCTCTTCCAAAATTTTTGCCATTCCTTTGAACACACCAGCGCGTTCATGTCCCTCCGGAAAATAGAGTGACTGTGGTGTCCCATCCATAAAGCTTGCATCTCCCATCCGTATCTTTATTTTTACTGGTGAACCATCAGGTTTGTGAATTTTCTTTCCTGTTTCTGGATTGCGTTGAGAAACCTCAATTCCCCAGTTATGACCAGGCTTAGGGACATTCTTTGGCATGTGACGTGCAGATAGGGCATCTTCGGGCGCGCTTCAGGTGAGTTGTCACATTGTCGTAGATTAGAACATGTTCATATTGTGGGAAGAACTCTTTGAGGATGTTCATTGCCTCCTCTGCCTGCTCTTGGATATTGTGATTTGAAAAATACCCATCCCAATTTTTCCAGGCTTCATTACTCTCCGTGCTGAATGTTTTCCATCAGGTGAACGAAGCCAGCCAAAGTCTGCCAAAACGAAATCTGCAATCATAAGTGAGGCCCCTTCCCCTTTCGTATATGGTTTGGCTGTTGCATCTTTGTGGTACCATCCCTTTTTCCGACAGTTGTTTGCATAGAAAATGGATTCATCATGGAACCATGCAATGACACGACGTCCCTCGAACAGGTGGCCCAAATTCTGGTAAGTTTCCGTCTACCCAGCTTGTCATTCTGTCTGAAATTTGTCGCCATTGAGGCAGGAAAACCTGGTCACAGTAAAAGACCACATCTTCACGTTCATGGCCATCAGCATACTGTCCTTTGGGGGTGGTCTTGTATCTATAACCAAGTGCATTGAGGTATCTTTGGGCTGTCCGTAGCTTAATAGGCTTCTCTATTCCATGATGCAATTTGAGATCTTCGTCGGCAAGAAACTCCATAAGCTTTTGTCCAGATATTTCGGGGCCTATTGATTGAAGGTAGATATGAATCTCATTAACAAGATTCTCGTCGAGAAGCATGGACTGATTCCAGTCTCCATACGGATTTACTGGGAGTACTTTGCGATCCAGGATAAATTGGCGGACAAGGCAACGAACCCGTTGTGCACAGTGCCTGCCCGCCCCAAGAGAAATAGCTGCTTGGAAAGAAGAAGCACCCCATTTATCGCATCGTGACTGAGTTCTTGTTGGTAAATAAATTCATCATCACATGCATTCCTTCTAGTCGGGTTCTGGTGAAAATATCGAACCCACAAGCAATGTGTCCAGGGCCTTTCTTTTGAGGTGGGTTTAGTAACTCCTTCAGGTCTTTCAGAGCAGCCAAAGCCTGCACCATAGTTGGTGGTTCACGGACCTTCCCTGCGCATGTATCTTTGTCCTGTGTAGCTTTTTTGTGTGTGGTCCCTTCCTTTGATGGTGTCTCATTCGGTTTTTGCCCTCTAAAGCATCCACTGCAACCTTCTGTTGTTCCTAGATACGCCTCCATCTCCTCTTCATCTTCTGAGTCCTCTGAGTCACTGCTGTCATCACTGCTTGTTATCACTCTGAGATCTGGAAGCCCTTCAAAGTTGTTACCATCCTCGAAAAGGTCTTCAAAGTCTGGCTCAGTTTCGATAAAAAATTCCGTGAAGGTTTGTGGGATGGGTTCAGCTGTCGCATGAAATGTTCCCTTGGGAACAGTGCATCAAAATATAGACTGAAGGTTTCCTGCAGTATGCTGGTTCTTTTTTCTTTTTTCTATAGATCTCGTGCCTTTTGGATGAAGGATTAATGTTCTATGGGGTTGTGGTCAGTGTCTAGTCCGTTGTAGAACATGTAATTCAATTCACTGACCTCTTTTTCTTCTGCCATACTACTGGAAACCTCATCAGTGCGGCTCCTTTTTCTGGCCTTTTCTCCCTAGATTTTGTCCCATTCTGTGCACTTGCAAGTGCTGCTCTTCTCTTTTGGCATGAGAAGTATAGGAGGGAGTAAAAATTCTTTTCGAGACGCATCGCAATTGTAGTAGGCTTAATTAATTGCACACTGATGGTATAAACCGTATTTTTCTATCTTCTCCACCAAATTTGGATTTTTCTCCAAAAATTTTATTGATTCACATGTCAGAGACATTTATCTACAAAAGCTAGGTCCCTATGGTACCATAGGTTCTCTGGAATCGTACATAAAATGCATTTTTCCAAAAGTTACCCATTTTGGACGATGTCACGGTGTGCACGTGACGTTAGTCGATTATGAAAGTCGTCTACCTTAGAGCTGTTAGGCTTCCCAAGGAACGTGGGATGTGATTACGTAATTCAAGACATAAATAAGCAGTCGCGTCGCGCCCCCGCCGTTTCTTCCCTTATCCTCGGATCCTGGGTTTCCCTGTATATATCCCACATAATCAGTGTTTCACTATTAATCTTCCCTCTTTCATCATCTCACTGGCGTTCTTTCTGGGACTCTGCCAAATTGCCGGCGGACCCACTTGAAACTTCAGCTTGGGCTTAAAGACCACCGACTGCGCCCAAACTTATCTTACCATCTCTTATAATGCCGTATTGTACACGCTGCAATTTGGACTTCTACAGCTGGGCAGGATATGATCGTCATGTCGCAGAATCGACCCGACATCACATTTGCGACGACTGCAACATCGATTTCCCCACCTGGATAAGCCTGAAAGAACACTGGGTGCAGAGCCCTAGGCACGATTATTGCCAGTACTGCAATGAACATGTAGAGGACATCCATGCACACTACTCGAATTATCACCATTACTGCTCGTCCTGCAGGAAAGTTTTCGCAAACGAGTTTGGCCTTCATGAACATTATCGACAATCGGAACGCCACCGCGACCAATATTGTGTAGCATGTAAAATGCTCTGTAGATCGACAAACGATCTCAACGCGGTATGCTACTCTTTTTGATCTGGATTTTCATATTCTGATCGGTTCTTTCATTTGCAGCATCTCAACTCGTCCATTCATAGGCCAAAGGACGTCATATGCCCCTTCAAATGCGGATCCTCCTTTGTATCTCGTTCTGCCCTTGTTCTTCACCTCGAGAATGGGGCATGCAAATCGGGAATGAATCGGGCCACTGTCGATAGATACGTCCGCGAACACGACAGACACAATATAATCACCGACCCCTCTCGCATGATCGCTGGACCCTCTGGCATTGCAGAGAACGTCACCCTAATCGCGACGGAACGCTCCTGGAATGGGTCAGCATGGGAGTGCTGTCTCTGCTATTCAACCTATCGCACCCACAAGGCCCTGAACCAGCACTTGGCTAGCCCAAGGCACAAGGACAAAATCTACATATGCCGAGGCCATGAGTGCAACAAGCGCTTCCCTTCGCTTAGTGGTCTCGTTCAGCACATCGAAAGCAATAAGTGTGGTGTCGCTAGGTTCAAATCCGTACAGAATGCAATGGACAGTATGCTCGGTCAGATGGGCAGGATCACGCTGTGATTACCATCGTCAGTCAGGTCTTCCCTTCTGTGATTTTACATTCCCTTTCAACCTAGCACTGGCCACGGGACCTTTTCAATTACAAGCGCGTAGAATGCCGTCTCGCCTATTTTCTTGCTCTTCACACTTTTCTAAGAGTACGAGCTTTAATGTTTCTCGGCTCATACTTACGCGACAAACCAAATAATTACCATAGCCTCTTTTCTTGCTTCACCACACTACACCCACCCATGGGAGCCTTTATTCGATGTAGCTCTTGATGCGTAATGTAATATATGGATCAGTATACACCCATTCATTCTTGGATGTGCATTTATACAGCTTATTTAATGAGTTGCGAAGAAGGACTAGTACATAGAGCCCGCTACTACTACCCAAAAAAGGCATAGACTTTCCACAATAGGCCTATTTCTCAAATTGAACGGATCTGAGGTCCAGGGATGTCGGGACTTGAACGACCCTCGTTCTGTGAAAGGACATTGGAATCATGTCCTTTTACGGCGGAGGTCTTCCCGCGCGTTCAGGCTATATTTGATAGTGAAGTGTAAGTATATGCAGCATTACAGATTATGAATACGGAATAAAATAATATCTGACCTCGCCAATATTGAGTTAGCATACACTGTGATAAGTACGATTAGCCACTGTGAACATGGTGCAACTACTGGAGCAGTAGACTGATAACGATACTGACGCTTTCCAATCACGAAGTGGAGTCCTAGAAAAATAAGGCTGTCGTCAAGGAGAATCCACTGGTGCAGGTCAATATACGGCTAGCTATTTGTAGGCTAGATGAGAGAGCTTACGCAAATCATGGAGGCTACCGTGGCCATGCTTGCAGAAATTCCTTTATACAAACGAAACCTGCAAAGTGAGAGAGAACCGGCTAACCTTGTCAAGGAACCGATCTCAAATGTATAGAGAATCAATGAGTCAATGTGACATTGAGACTGATTTATGTGATGATGATGATCAGTTGCGAGTGATTGTGACGTGAAGATGTACTTTGGTAGTTTAGACCTGCTCCCTTGCAGTAGGAAGAACAGCAATACAGTGATAAGAACATCTGCTCCGGAGGAAAATCCGAGTCCCAAGGAGAAAAGCCACTGTCGAATAAATAAACAGATCAAAAGCGAACGCGAGGCTCGCGAGATGAGCACTCACTCGAAAGTCTTTCCGAAAAAGAACGTAGCTTTTGAGGCGGATCCTAATCAGCGATTAATAAGAGAACGGAGAGAACTGTATAAGGTGACGGACATCTCTCCGCCTGACACTATGATTCAAGTTATGAGATGAGTAAATCTCAAAAGGTGAGAGCGTAGCAAATCGGCATACCCAATGCAAAAGCTGTATGCGATATCAGAGAGACAAATAAGTAAAGATCCATAAGTAAAATGAGGCGCAACATGAACCAATGAACTCTCACGGACCCAGGCGTCCTAGTGCTAGCACAAGCTGAAGATGAATTAAAACGATGATGTGATGTCCGCGATGAACGGTATGATGGGATCGAACATACCACTGGGAAAGTAAGATACCTGTTTTTTCGGCTCACTGAGTATGAGAACTCAGTATATTGGGTCGTAGGCTGCGGGGTACTCGAATGAAAGACTCACAGAGCCAGATACGATACGCAAAGAAACTGAAAACGAGAATTCAGTGTATTGGTCTGAAATGTAAATCTACTTCAACAACGACGCACCAGTGCGAGAGAAATGTAAGGCTAGCCTACGTCATAGACGAGAATATTATCAGCAAGCTATGCGAGAAGACCAAGAACTCAACTGTTAGTACAACACTGAGCTAGACAGTCGTATGGGTCAGTACAAGATTATTAGACATGGACCTGTGTCACTGCAATATTGCTGTAATTTCCGTGGTCATTCGGGTATGATGGGGAAGAATTAAACTCTGGCGCTCACTTAGGAATATAGTCAATGTATTCGGTGTTCCCATAATGTATTATCGTGTATTGCCACATTGCGGACCAGACAAGTCCCGTATGACCCACATCAAAGAGCCTAAGTATGAATGGTTGGATTAGGTTTATGAGGGTACTCCGCATTCAACTTACCAGACAACAAGTATCTGCAATGTAGGCAATCGAGTAGTTAGTATTAGCTTCGGGCATCGCTTTTTAATGACGGAGAAGTCTCACCAATCCTTTGAGGAAATTTGTGTCATTGGGGAACAGCTTAAAGTAAACAATACATTGGCTTGTGATGATCCCCGAGAGACTATGTATAAAATTAATCGTATGTCTAATGTACCAACATGAGAAACGTACCAAGAGGCAAACAGCGCTCCTAAGAGGAGAGCACCGTATGTAGTGGGAAGACCGACCATCAGAGAGAACCAGGATGGGTATGTTAGAAAAGGCGGGAAAAGGGTAGCACCTTTATAAAGACTAAATATGAAGCACTCCATCCTGGACATCAGCCCGAGTCGTAACATCAGTTAACTCCTTTGCCAAGGAAATCATACGGTAGAGCGAAGCCTGTGAAAGCATTCTATTCTTTCTTGAAGCCACTGACAGATGGTGCCTAATGTGATGGATCCATTGAGATATACTCCATTTCGCGACATATCTGCTTCTTTCAATAAAGCACAACGAAGGGTAGACTGCATTCCAAGGCACTCGGTTACTCCTCACAAAGACTGAGCGCTTGTTTTGAGCTCTGTACAGGTCACCGTTCTTCGCAGACTTGCTCTGATCCTTCGGATGTCTTGATAATTATCTGTCACTGTGTCAGTTGATCAAAGTAGCGCAAAGAAGCATAGGACTCATTCAATTCTGGGGTAGATGTTGGCAACTTCTGTCTTGAATCTTCATCTGTCCCTTGGTTGGAGTAAAAAGGCCAATTTAGATCTGGGCGTTGATTTCAATGCAGTCTTAGTACGACATCCACCTTTGCAGGTCAGATGAATCCATATGCAGCAGAGAAAATGGATGGGTTAGCGCGATGATCACCTTTCCACTACCTCGGCTCAAATACAGTTGTAGCTGGAGGCTTCGGTACGTGGACTTGTATAGTTTCTTGACCAAGTGATCAGAGTATCAGAAAGATCAAGTTAATGAAAGGACTTACACGTACTTTTGAACCAGTCCGGCGTTGAAACAGAGTGAAAATGCATTTTAGATACAGATTTTCTCTTAAGTCCGTGCATTACTCAATCTGACAGAATTCAAGGAAGCAGTTCGCAGTATCCTCAGCCGAGGTTTCGATAATGCCAACCTCCCAGGTAATTGATGTGATCGCCCTGATGCATTTTATGCCTTCAAATTTGACGAGAAGGTACCCTAGAGCACCTGTCGCATATACGAGGATAACCATTTCAACTAAGGCCCAGCGGAATGTGAATTGAACACAATGTTAATGGAGGTGGTGTCTTATAGCAAGACTGACCCAAACTCGACACGTCGCGTCTCCGAAAGTTCCCACGATTCAGTACTGCAACTCATCACATCCTCCATCGCTGGTCGTCGGTAGATTTTATTCGCAATGGCCTCATCGTCCGATTCATCATGCTACACGGTGGTATTCGAGTCTAGCGTGGAATACCCCTCGGCATCAGAGCTTCGTTCAGGTCTCGAGAAGGGCTCGGACGAAGTCAAAATCGACACGTTGCGGAAGATTATTATATCGACTATCAATGGAAACCCTCAAGTGAGCGCTTGTTCATACGCTTAATGCACAATACTCATAGAAGAAATAGCCCACCTTAATGATGCCAGTCATTCAATTTGTTATGCCTTCACGGAACAAGCAACTCAAGAAGCTCTTGCACTTCTATTGGGAAGTATGCCCAAAATATGACGAGAACGGGAAGCTGAAGCAGGAGATGATCCTCGTTGTGTACGTTCGCGTCCAAATTGTCGTTAGTCTTACTTAACAGGTTCTTTTCACTCAGAAATGCCATCCGAAATGATCTGGTACGTCTTCCCTTTGCTTCAAAGTGCATGAGAGGTGCTAACATTCGCGTAGCAACATCCAAATGAATATATCCGAGGTGCATCCCTCCGCTTCCTCCAGAAGATCGCTAAAGACCAAGAACTACTGGAGCCTCTGATACCCACCTGCCGATCATGTCTCGAGCACCGTCATTCATACGTCCGCAAGAACGCAGTCTTCGCCCTGTACTCTATCTACCGCGAATTCGAGCATCTCATACCCGATGCCGCTGAACTCATGTATACCTTCCTCATCGCAGAGAGCGACTCGTCGTGCAAACGCAACGCCTTCGTCTTCCTCGCCCATTGCGCCATGCCGAAAGCTGTAGAGTATATCTTGAGCATTTATGACTCCATCGGAACTTTGGACGAAGCTCTGCAGATGAGCATCATCGAAGTCATTAGGTTGGACTGCAGAAGTGATTCTACCCATCGTGTACGTTTCTGGTCACTTCTCTTAGCTCTCATGTGCTGATTTGCTGCTCAGTCAAGATACATTCGTTGCATCTCTGAGTTGCTTAATGCCTCCTCCCATGCCGTCAAATACGAAGCTGCGACTACCCTCACGACCCTCACTCAAAATCCTGTAGCAGTTAAAGGTAGGAAATCTGTCAACTGGTATGACTCCTTCGTTCTAAACGATCGTTTATACAGCCGCCGCGTCTTCTTTTATCTCTCTCGTCATTAAGGAGTCAGACAACAACGTTAAACTTATTGTTCTCGATCGGCTGGATAGCCTGCGCTCTAAGCACGGCCATGTTATCGACGGACTGATTATGGATGTCCTGCAAATTCTGTCAAGGTAAGTCCGATATATCACGTTCTATCTCCTATTCTGATTGCAATCCGTTTTCCTCCAGTGCTGATATGGAAGTTCGCCGCAAAGCGATAAGTATTGTGTTGAGCATGACTTCGAGTCGAAATGTGGAAGAAGTTGTCCTATTCCTCAAGAAACAGCTACAGAAGACTCAAGAGGCAGATTTCGAAAAGGTTCGGTGTCCAAGCATAATTTCACGCATCTATCTCTAACATTCTTATTTAGGCTCCAGAATACCGCCAACTGCTCATTCAATCTATCCATGTTACAGCGATCAAATTCTCGGAAGTCGCTGCTAGCGTTGTTCACGCTCTTATGGAATTCCTAGGCGATTCGAACAACCCTTCCGCTCTCGACGTCGTTGCTTTCGTACGGTAAGCGTCTTTCTTTTTGTCGATGTATCCTCTAATCGATTCATATAGCGAGGTTGTGGAGAAATTCCCTCATCTTCGATCGACTATCTGCGAGAAACTCATCTCCACACTCTCTGAGATCAAGTCTGGCAAAGTCTTCCGTGGCGTGCTTTGGATTCTGGGTGAATATGTCGAATCGGTGCCTGATATTCAAAGCACAATGCGCGAGATCCGAAAAGTTATCGGAGAAATTCCAATCCTTGCTTCGGAACAACGCTTACTGGATGAGGCTGGTGGAGATGCTGAGGAAGACTCGGAGAAGGATAAAGAGAAACCAAAGGCTGAGGGCGGTGGTAGACCTAAGGTCTTGGCTGATGGAACATACGCGACCGAAACTGCGTACACGAGCACGAGTGTGGCTAGACTAGAAGCTGTGAAAGCAGCCGCCAAACCCCCTTTGAGAAGTGCGTATACTTTGCCGTGGAGTTAGTCTTCGTTTGTACTGATCTTGAGTCGACAGCATTGATCCTGGGCGGAGACTTCTTTACAGGCGCTGTTTTAGCCACTGCTTTAACAAAGTTGGTCCTTCGTTTTGACAAGGCTTCCAAAGACCAAGTCGCATCTAACATTCTGCGAGCGGAGGTCTGTCGTTTCTTGCATCTTCATTATTCATTTCTCTTATTCTTGTTCCTCCCTTTTAGTCGATGCTCATTATGACCTCAATCATCCGAGTTGGTCAATCCAAGTTTGTGACTGTGCAAATCGACGAAGACTCCAACGAACGCATCATGACCTGTATACAAACCTTGAGCGGTTTGGAATCGCAACCTGCGGTTCAGGAGATGTATCTGGAAGACACGAAGACGGCTTTCACAAAAATGTTGGGCGCTCAGGAGGTTAGATTTTCCTTGATTTCTACTTTCTTGTCCCCTGCTGACGCTTTTTCAATCAAAGAAACGCGCAGCTGAAAAGAAAGATGCCGAGACTACCAAAGCCGTGGCCATTCAAGTGGATGATTTGCTGTCTTTCCGTCAGTTCTCGAAGAAGACTGCCGATGATGCTATCGATGTGAGCTCAATCCTCTTCTTGCCGTTGCTGGCTTATGAATGCGTTGGTTTCCTATGCAGTATGATGAAGACGTTGGTCGAGCTACAGGATCAGGGGAAGTCCAGGAAGACTTTATGTCCAATCTCAGCCGCATCTCGCAGTTGACAGGTCAGCCATCATTCTTCAGTTCAATTGTTTACCTCCATTGACACACTGTAATATAGGCTTCTCCGATCCCATTTATGCTGAGGCATATGTTAAGATGCATGGCTTCGATATTCTGTTGGGTACGTGGTTACTTGCTGAAAGTCAATCTCAATTTAACAATATGATTCAGATGTCCTTTTGGTCAATCAGACTGCGAACACCTTGCAGAATCTATGCTTGGACTTTGCTACACTTGGCGATTTGAAGATCGTCGAGCGGCCTGCTGTTT
The DNA here is from genome assembly GCA_023853785.1 of Psilocybe azurescens. NCBI lineage: Eukaryota > Fungi > Basidiomycota > Agaricomycetes > Agaricales > Agrocybaceae > Psilocybe > Psilocybe azurescens. Next base: position 17,654 of record JAJIRX010000590.1, read on the forward strand.
ATACTATTGCTCCTCATGGCTTCCAGAGTATCAAAGCTACGATAAAGGTTTCTTCGACGGAGACTGGAGTTATCTTCGGAAGTATCCTCTGGGAGGGTCCTAATATGTCGGAAGCTTGTGTAATTCTCAACGATATTCACATCGATATCATGGACTACATCAAGCCAGCGTACTGTAATGAAGCTCAGGTATGATCTTCCTTCTATCTTTTTCGCATATATTCAGCGAACAACCTTTTGTGTACAGTTCCGTAGCATGTGGACAGAGTTCGAATGGGAGAATCGCGTTAATGTGAACAACCCAATGTCGTAAGTCATAATTACCAGTTCTTTGTTGAATGTCATTCTCACACAAATCTGAATGTACAGCGACCCTCGTGAATATTTGAAGCACGTTATGAAAGCCACCAACATGTCTTGCCTCACACCAGAAGGTGCCACGTCAGGAGAGTGCGACTTCTTGTCAGCGAATATGTACGCACGGAGTCTGTTCGGTAAGCTCACTTCTATTTCCAATTGCATTCTGAACTAACAGAATACATAGGTGAGGATGCTCTCGCCAATCTCAGTGTCGAACGCACGGAAAATGGTACGATCACTGGTCACGTGCGCATTCGTAGCAAAACCCAGGGTATCGCCCTCTCGCTGGGTGATAGGATTACGATGGGTGAGTTTGTCCTTTACGTGCTTTTTTTGAGAACCGAACAACTGATTTTTGATATTTTAATAACTAGCTCAAAAAGATAGCAAGCCCCTATCTGTGTAAACAGACGGTTTGCATGCGTGCTATCCCTTGCTTTTGTGGATCTTTTCTCTCTCTGTAGAACATTTTTTGTTAATCCGGAATTAATTATTCTTTGTGCCAGTGTCATTTTGTGAGCTGTGCTACGCATGGGTCTTGTTGGTCAACTACTACAGGTATTGTTCTTGCCCATTCTATTCTCTTTTCACAGATTCGGCACCATCGGGCCCCGAACCATGCCAATAATATCGCCACCTTCTCACCGGCACCAGTCCGACATCAACAGAATCATGTTTAGTTGGCTTGAGTCCCTCGATGACTGCGCTTCTCTGGCATTGCGGACTCTCGACTTGCTAGCTAGGTTTGAAGTAATACGACATCCAAGGCGCCGAATGGTACAGGAGAATCTGCACCAAATTAAGATCAGTCAGTGCATGTGAAATCCTGAGACTTCCATTCAATCCACTTACATTTAATTCGCTCCTTCTTCATACATATTTTTGCGTTGTGGTGCGATTTTTGCTACTTACCAGTCAGCATGACCTCCGTGATTCATGATGGCCGCAAGCAATAGGGCCAAGATTTCGTCAGTCTCAACTGTACGCGAGCGTCTATTTCTGTCTGATAGTTGTGCCGACCTGTACGGGTGCAATAGCTTTGCGCGATTCAACTTCTTGTCCCTAGCTCGGTCACAGTGTTCACTCGCCTCTGAGAGAATGGCATCGTGGGTTGAAATGTTGAGCACATATAAATGCGCAGCGACTCTATGCTAACATAGGCTTAAATCATCCTATCTACCCTCTTATTCAACTAGCTTGCAATTTGACGATCTAATACATAGGATGGCTCGTTTCAACAAGCTTTTGGCCTTTCTCGGCGGATTTCTGGTTGCTGTGAATGCCGCTCCAGCGACCTCCGACAGTAATATTCTAACCCCTGCAGACATCATCAATGCTCTTGGAGTTGGCCTCGTGAAGGACATTAACGCCTTTATCACGGTACAATCACATTTTTACGACATTTACTCTTACTTGGACTCATGCGGCCTATTTATTATAGCTCGATTCCTTAACAACTAATATCATCTCGTTAGTCACCAAAATCTACATCTCCTCATCATGCAGATCCTGATCTTCTGACCATACGTTTAGAGTCAATTTTGATGGTGAGTTCGTTGTTTATACAATCTGAGTAATATGCCACTTTTCTGGGCATTGACGACCCCCAAACGATCTCAGTTAAAAATCCTCTTGCAATCGAATTAACCCTGGACAGTGTGAGCGCTGTCGCCGGCCTAAACGGTACCACCTTCGCAACTTTCACCCACAAATTCCCAGCTCCAGGTCTTGTGGTCCCCCCTCTGCCACCAAAAATTCTGGGACAATCAACAATGTCATGCTTCCCCAGGGTGCGGAAGCGTCGCTTGTGATAATTCCGTTCGGTATCCTCGACCTTCCTGATACAAATGCTAATGTTCGGTAAGAGTTGATGCAGTTTGGTTGATACGGTCGTGCAGTAGGCGCTCTGCTTACACCTTACTATGCAGGGCGTTCACCATAGATGGATTTTTGGTACACCTATTCCTCTTGACGGTCTTAAACAGACAGCAGTTCCTACCAAGTAAGCGATTTAAATACCAGTCACAGTTATCTCTAACATCCACCCCTTTCCTTATAATAAATAATAGCTATACCCTTGAACTTGACTGAGGGGCCTTTTAAAGTCATATCTGTAAAGGGTGTAGTTTGGATGCAGTGATAAAGGGCTAGGCAGTGCGCATTTTGGAAAGGAACAAAGTAAATTTTGTAGTCATATCCTTGTGACTATCATATGATCCCTACTATTACCAATGTGTATGAAATCGTTACGATCTATAGTCTGGTAGTTTGATAGAAGTGTACGCGATTGCAAGCGACGCGTCGCTTCGCGTGGCACAACTTGGTCACGGGATATTCACTTGCTATCATGTGATGCGCAACTTGCCAAGATGCACGACTCCTCCGGTTACCTTGTCAAACCCTTTCTTAACTTCAAGCCAACCTTTCTTTTCGGCGACCTCTAATTTTTAGACATCTGGCACGTAAATGGCTCCTTCCTTTGAGATCTCCCTTGTATACTTGTATATTCCGGCTGCTTAACGCTCAAATGGTTTTGGTTCATTGTTGGGGTCCCTTCATCGTAAACCAAGTTCTTTGCTCGAATCCCGTACTTTGTTACTGCTCTGCAAGGTAGGCCATCCCAGGACCTTCCTACTCGCTCTTTGTACGTATCAGTTGGTGCTAAGTATTAAGGAGTAAACGAGGCGAGATGACGTTCGTATCCTGAACAGATCATATCCGAAGCTTAACGAATTAACTTTTTCACCGCGCATCAGGTGTCCAAATATTAGCATCAATGTACTCCGGGAGCTGGTATTACTATTAGCTGCAGTACTATCTACCGCCTGATCATTATGGGCCACATGGCATTCTACTGGAAACCCACGGTCGCCTACCAGAGTTTCTTTTTAACATCGACATATGACTTCGAAATGATGCGTCGGTTCCCACAATCTGTTGCTGGCCCGTTACGCTCTGGCCCTTTGAAGCTCACTCAATGCTATTTTTTGCCTTTTTCGCCTCAACACTAGGAGCATGATAATGTTCAAAGTCTTCTGATTGATGCAGAAGTTCAGAACCGAGTTTAGCGATTCGCGAAAGAAGTATACTCTCTCAGCAACTAACACAGTTCTCACTTCCGCATGAGATGGTCATTCGACATTTGACGGATCTTCGGCTGCAGTATGCATATATATTTCTCTGGAACACAGGTTTCTGGTTTAGTGTCGCCACTGCTTCTCCGGACTCTTGCATTCACTGGTTGCTCAAATCCCGAAAAATTCGATGATTGGTTTACGCGTCATTCTTGCCAGTCTGGTAGCCGCCTCTGCATCGGCTTCTCCTGCTACGCAGGCTGCTGATCTGGGAATAGCAGACATCATTAACGCTCTCGGCGTGGGTCTGGTCAAAGATATCAACGCATTCGTTACTGTGAGCACTATTACCATTCTTCAATTACGCTACCTATTTAACATCGTTTTAGCTAGAGTCCTTGACGACCAATGTCATTTCGTAAGTAGTATAATTCAAGTTATATCTATGCTTGATTTGCTGAGGTTGCCTTTTCCAAAAGAGTCAACTTCGACGGTGAGTCCAAATACATGTGGACACATTACAGCAAAGTTAATCGTTAGAATAAGTTAAAAATCCTCTTCCGATTGAGCTCACCCTTGACAGCGTCGACGCGGTCGCCGGTCTCAATGGTACAATCTTTGCCACCTTCAGCCACACGTTTGCGAAACCCGGACTCGTGGTCCCACCTCTTGGAACAAAGAACTCTGGTACAATCAACAACGTTCTGCTTCCCCAAGGCGCAGACGCTTCACTTGCCATTATACCATTCCAGATTTTGGATCTTCCCAATACTAACGCTAATGTCCGGTGAGTGATGAATCACGATAGTACATAAGTCTGACCTCTGCTATGTAAACTAACATGTGTACCGCTGTGACTAGTGCGGCAACTATTGCTGGTGTCTTGGGCATCCCTATCACACTCACTGGCCTAAAGCAAACTGCCGTTCCCACTAAGTGAGTCTCTCCTCGATCTCTGTACTGGGTATGCATATGCATATTCTCTTATAGCTATACCCTGGAACTCGACTGAGCAATGAAAGCGATATATCAGTCAACGACTTGGTTTTTAAAATCGGCAATGAACGTGATTGGGTTATTTTTGAGGTGTACGAATCTGTCTAATATCACATTCAAATTTCGAATTCATCGCCTGTTTTCTTTACAAGTCGGTACAGGTCTGTCCAAGACTTTAATCGTCTCAAATTTGAAAATTTCCCAAGTTTCCCCTGCATTGACGACGACAGACAGCCGACTCATGAGAATTTGTTCCACCTTTTATTTTTCTATGGTGCACACGCGAAATCCGCATTTTCTACAGTGAAGCATCTGCGCACCACGCGCCCCCGACTGCCCTGCTTCTTTCCTAAAATACATACCCCAGTCAGACCACATCAGAGTAATTGCCACACAAGCGCCTTTAACAATGAGCATAACACATCAATCGAGCCCGTGCAATACCCATGGTCATCTGACGCATACAATGTGTGCAACTTGTGAACACATCGACATGCAAGGTGTGAGCGGCTCTCGTTTAATTCCAGATGACCTGTTAAAAATCATGCGAATGTTTACCAGCTTTAGGTGCATGTATTCATCTGTTTATAATAAAGAAATCCGGAGGTATGAACTTTCAAATGATGGACTGTTTGATATAAATAAATCGCCTGGAATACGATTTCTGTTGTTGTATTTCCCCAACATTATTCGCTCGCTTAATTCTTCAGATACACTCAGCAATGACACATATTGTCCCTTTTCTGGTCGGTTTCTTTGGGTTATCTGCTCCTCTGCGTGTGTGCTTCTCCCACTGAGACTGAACGTCAGTCTCAGGATCTCATTGGAGATGTCATCAGCGCCGTTGGACTGGGACTTGTAACGAAAATCAATGCTTACATCACAGCAAGTCTTCTGTGTGCTATTCTAGGAATGCGAGAAAGGGACTTACTTCCATATGAATATATCTAGCTCGAGACTTTTCGTGAGTACTTCGCCTTTTGTCTCAACTCTCGTGTTAAACCAATTCTACGAATAGGGTTGACTTCGGCAGTAAGATACTTGAGGACCAAATTTATTGTTACTCGTATGCTTCAATATCACAGTCAAGAATCCCTCTCCTTTGGAGCTCACTGTTGAACGAGTTGTAATCAAAGCGGGCGTCAATAGAACAGTTTATGCAAGCTTCGACCATACGTTTGCGATGCCCGCTGTTGTAGGAGGACCGAAGACCGTTATTAGCTCTGGTATATACTGCTCGAAAAAGGCGTTGAGGGGTCGCTTGATAATACCTACTACGTGAGTATTTCCTCTTTCCCTGAGTGGCCACCGTGTTGACCAGCTACGAGTTTATATTATGAACGGGATGGATGGTATATCGTACGGTATGTCGCAGATATTCAAGTCTGAGATAAATTATCCTTCCTGGTACTGTGAGTTTATAGATGAAAGAGGTATTTTGTGCGGCGCTTTAATGACGACCTCGCTTCAAGACAGAAGAAAAGCGACGGAGTCATCTCAGTATCTGATTGTTAAACGAGTTGATTTCGTTGACCTAAAGCTATTGCAAGTGCGTGTATAGTACCTTTAAAACAGGCAAGTCCACCGCTAGTGTCTACCAGCCACGTGTTGCAAAATCCTCCAGAGTGTCCTTAGTGGTTTCTACTTTAGTATGGAATTTGATGCCCAAGATTCGCTCTTCTTTCGATTTATTATAACGAATCTTGCTGACTGGCTCTCCATCGAGAATTTCTGGATATCCAACGGGAAGATTGTGTGAGGGAATCGGCGACGGAGTGAGCGAGTTAGCGGCGGCGACTATGTGAACAGTCGGCATGTTAGCAGCGTTGACGCGACCAGAATGAGAATAACTTACGCCACTCTTGCCAAATGTATCCCCCCTGCAAAGAGATGATCAACCCCTGGACACGGGAAGTAGACGACTAAGGTATATATACCTTCTGTGATAACGATTCTCTCCCCTGCTGCCTCGCTTTTCTCCAATGCTAGAACATGTGCCAGAGCGATATCACGAACATCGACCCATGATTCAGAATCGGAGAGCGCATCCTTGGAGCTGGGATTTCCTGCGACAACATGATTGTACCACATTTTGAGAGATGTGTTGAGACGCGCCACTGAGCTAACGTCGTGAATTGCCGGCTATGAATCAAGACGGTCAGCAAGGTGTTATATCAGACGCCAATTGAACTTTACCCCAAAAACCTAGCCGAGTCAGGAACAAAAAGTCAGTCCCACACCCGAAAGAAAAAGATGGCCACATATTTACGTATGGGGGATTTAAAGTAGTCAAATCCCATGTAATCTTGTTTTTGTGCTTTTCAAGATATTCCCATGCAGCTGCCAATAGACTGTCGTGAACAGTTTTCAATGTCGCGCAATACAAATTCATACCCTTTTCAGCCAAGGTCTTAGAGGCACGATACATATGCACTGGAGATGCATCTGAGCCCTTCTCCTCGACCTCTTTTGTCGAAACGATGTTCCAATCAGCTTCACTGAATATCCCTGGTTTGTCGCTCATAATAGCTGCAGCTGAGGATGTGATGGCGATCCTCTTCACGTTTTGTCTAGCAAACACAATGCAACATGTGTCAAAAGACTGAACAGCACAAAAGGTAATCAGATGCTTACCCGTTTTGAACCGTACTTTTCAGGATTCCTACTGTTCCCTGGACTGCAGGTTCAATGAGTTCTAGAGAAAATTGTTTACTATGAAACTTTTTTGTTCATCGTGAATATGTCACCCCCCTACCGCTTGGCTCTTTGGCATGAATGTGGAATGGTGAGGCCATGTGTGCAATGGCGTCAATACCCTTGACAGCTTCGTCAAAAACCCCATCCTATACGCAGGTAAGTCATTGAGCGATGAGCTTCAAAGCAGCAACAGCGGATGAGTACCTTTATTATATCCTCGACGACCATGGTTTCAAGCTTCTCCGCTATCCCAATACCATTGAAGTAATCCTTCATGAATTGCGCTTTATCCTCCGATCGTACAGTCCCGCGAACGGCATACCCTCGCTCCAAGAGCAAGCGGGTCACCCACATTGCGATATATCCATTGGCTCCGGTTACAAGCACTTTGTCGCCTTTACTGATTGTTGGCATTGTGCAGAATAAAACAGGATATAGGTATGATTTACCAGGAGGTGAAGACGGCCCATTTATGTCCAATCTAAATTCGATTCAAAACCCTATGATAGACACCAAAAATCACAGAATTTGAAATAACGACATGGCTAAGTAATCGAGGGAGAGGACTTGTAGAAGAGATCTTGGCAAGACGGGCAACTGACGGGCATTCTGATGACAAATATTAGGATTATCGATCATGATCTGCAAGTATAGGCGTGTGGTGTACTTTGTGGTGCAACACTCGCTGGTTAGCGCCCATCAGATTATCTGGAATAGGTTAATAATGGGTCATACCGTGTTTCACTTTCCACATTACAATATGCTCGTATTTTCATAGTGGCACTATAAATTATCTTCAAGTATAATCAGTAAGTCCAGGCTATATTGCAGAATTTAATGCCCAAGATGATTCATCGACCATTCGCCCAAGATTCTTCCTTCGATTTGTCATCCTGGACGCTGGAAAAGACTGTGGCTTCGAGGAAGTCCGTGAAAGTCCGTGAAAAGTCCTATCGGTCCCATCCGGTTATAAAGTGTGCTAAATCCGCGAGCCTTTTTGGGAGAAACAGGAAGAGAGCAAGGAATTGCAAGGAGAGAGGCCGCAGAGTCTTACATACAAAGTGTTCAATTGCCTCAGTAAATGATCGCAAGTTAGACCAAGTTCTTATCATCTCCGTGCAAGTCCGTGCACTCCCTGAGATGAATACCTGAAATCCTGTGCATTACAAAATTGTTACAAAAGGCGGATTTAGGACCGTTATACTTAATCACACTCTTGCATTATTCATTCGCAACAAATCAGAGCTCCTCATATAACCGCCTCTAAGTGTTCGAAAGAGGCTTCAAAGAAGTCAACTGTGTGCCGACGATAAGGAACCCAGCTGCTCAATGCCGAGGTGCATATCAGCATATCCTCCGATCATCAACTCGCCAAAAGTTTCCCAATCATTAATTAGAGCTGCAGGACAGTCCAAAGCTTCTCACTTTGCTTCTGCAAACTCTGCTTCCGAATATGGGCCTGAAGTTCAGGATGTTCAGATTTGAGGAGCGTGTGGTCAATAGTAATACCCTCAACCCAGTCCTACCTTTGGAGAACCCCCGATCTTCGTAGCACCATTGATAATAAAATCCGGGGATATTTTCCCAGAAAAGTTGTGTCCTATGAACAGGTAGAGAATCTTGAGTGAAGGAACCAGAAGCTCTTCTCCGGGGATAATGATTTGACTTCTATAATCCACGCACATTGCATCATAGAACTTGTCAAGTTGACGCTGCCTGATCGTAGGTGTCGGGATCAGCAAAAGCTGGGAGATAGACCGAACAACTCGCGCGATTTGGATAAGCCTATCCTCTGAAATTACTGTGTTGGTAATGCTGGGACCGTCCAGCAAGGAGCAGTGCGCAAGACTCCGAAGGAAGTTCATAGTCAAGGTGTAAGTATGGCGTCGTGGTGTTTGATTTCAGTAGGTTTACCTCCAAGCCTGTACCAATCTCCTGACTGGGAAATACCCCGAGATGGCACTTTATGCTCGTGCAAGTGAAATAAGGCCTATGAGCCGAATGTGGATTAACTGAGCAACGACTGTAGGGGTTTGAAGTGTCTCGGATATCACCGTTACTCACGTGCATGCATTGATCCTCTGGCACAAGCCCGGCCGCTCAACATCCTCACTAGCACTGCTCATCATGCGCACTCCAACTGCACTACTTCCTCTCCTCTGGGGCCTCTCTGCATTGTCCATATCATTCGCCTCCCAAGAAAGTCAAATAAATATGGCTTCTGAGCCTGAATATGTCCCACAAACAACGACAAAGCCCACGCTCTCGGATCTGCTTACGATCGAGCCATCGGCGTCCATATTCTACTCCTATGCGAGAGAGTTGGAGATGAGCGCTATGCTTTCTGACAAGGATGCGAAGTTAACCCTGTTTGTGCCTACGAATAAAGCTGTGATGAGTCTCGCGAGGAAACCGTGAGTTTGCTTCGTTATTACTATGCGAGGGCTGCTGGCCCGGGGTCATTGGTACTTATGACGTTGCTTTGCTCTCTGCTCTAGACATCAAGGTCCCGAAGCGAGCGTGGAGATTGAGCTGTCTGAGGAACAATTCCATAACAGAGCTAAGGAGCACGTCGAACGTTGGGTTTCCGCGCACATCGTTCCCGTAAGTCATTGATTATTAGAGGCATGTTATATCTTGGATTGACGGGTCTTCCGTAGGAATACCCCTTATCGTTCGATTCAAATGAACATGCTACTCTTCTTGATGAGAAATCTATCTCGTTTAAGCCTATATCCATTAAGGTCGGCGGTCATGGAGCAGAATGGAGCAGGATAACGTTGGATAATGGGGCGAACATAGTCGGTAAGAAAGAGGTGAGTCGTATATCCGTTTCGATTTTTAAGCTATTTGTACTAAGCTGGCTTGTTCGTTGTTGAAAGGGCTTGAATGGCGATCTGTATCTCATCGACGGAACGATTTTATTAGACTAAGTAGGATGTTCTGGCTGCATAGTTCCTTGTACTTATACGTGTCTTGTAATTGTTTAGTTTTCTGTGATTATCCTCTAATGTTACCCCTGGACAGCTATCGGAATGATTGAGCCTGATGAGTGCTACGTGAAAGGACGGTCCTGGTACCGCAGTACCTCTGTCCTCGTTGTAGTTATGTAACTTTCCTCGACGACCATGTTCATGTCATGCCATGATCAAAACTCTATGAATGGATTTTGATCTATGCAAGACGTGGCGATACTCTGATCAAGCGGACAATTCCTTGGTCCAGGACAAATTACGAATAATTCTGTATAAAACTTGGATCATCGGTTAATCCCACCACGAACGTTGAACCTTTGCGATCCGCCCTTGTGCGGATTCAGACTCTCGGATATGCTCAGTCGCTGCTCCAACAATGATTCCTAGCTTTCTATACGAAACCCCAAACACATCAGCCATAGGTTTGTCCATTTGTTCGACCTCGAGGGAAAGTGCGACGTCCTGCTGTAACTCCATGAGCTCCGAAAATGTTTCCCAAGTATCAATCAAACCCTCTGGGAAATACGCAACATCCGAGTAAAAGGATGGGTGACACTTCACTTCATCATCTAAGACGTCGGAGTCAGGGAAATGGCAAGATATGTTGATAGCTTTCAACTGTAATCGGCCTGGTGAGATTGTCCATGTGCCATTGCCGTCATAGAAGTGATAATAACAGAACCCCGGGAGAGATTTTGGAGTGAAGGAAGGAGAATAAGCCCAGTGTCGAAAGAATGTGTATTCTGATACCTAGAGTCTTGGCAGAGTGCATTATAGAACGGATCGAAAGGCAGATGTGGTTCTAAAGTGGCAAGGCCATTGGATAAGGTAAGGTGGGTTATTGAAGGCAGAGCCTTCGCAAACTCAATCAAATCTTTGGGTGATATGTCTGACGATTTAATTTCAAGTTCCCGAATGGAACAGGAGGAGCGAGCGAGGAATGTTAGGAAAGCCGCCTGGAACTCCTTTTTTAAATGCCTCAAAATACTTTCATGTCGACTGGAAGGCGAGGTATACCTAAAGGGATGTAAGAGGTAAGATGATAAAAGGGCAAGTTATGGTTCTAGATAGTCGGTATATTCGACCTGATGTATCGGAGTCATTTGTGTAGGAGTCTGTACTATCAGTAAATGTTCAGTGAACTGAACGTTGAATGTATGCTCATAATCCCTCTATAAACTGCCCATGAACACGGTATAGCACCTTCTCCAAAGGAAGGTACAGCCACGTGTGCTGCGATTCGCGAAGAATAAGAGGAAGTGACGGTAAAAGACTCTTTATCATCTTAAATTTCCCCAAGCTTCCCTGCATTGAAGACGACTGACAGCCGACTCCTGAAAATTTGTTATATTTTCTATAGGGCACACGCGAAGCCCGTGTTTTCTACTGTGAGGTATCTTCACACCATGCGCCCAAACGCGCCCTGTGCTTCTTTCCTAAATTCCATACCCTTAGTCAGGCCATATCAGAGTAATTGTGATCTTTTAGGATCAAAGAACATTTTAGACATTTACGGCTCACAAGCGTATTTAACGATAGGCGTAACAAGCGAGCCCAGGCAAGCTCGTGTAAAAGCTGTGGTCATCTAACTCCTGCAATGCGTGCAACTTGTGAAACACTCGACATGCAAGGTATGCACGGCTCGCGTTTAATTAACTTTTATTCCAGATGACCCTTTAGAAATCATGCGAATGTTAACAGCTTCGGGTACATATACTCATCCCTTCTTACAGGAAAGCAGTTCGGAGGTATGAACTTCCATATCCTGGGCTGTTTGATATAAATAACTCGCCTGGAACTTATTTCTGTTGTGGTTGTGGTACTTTATTTGCCTGCTTAATCCCTAAGATACAGTCAGCAATTACACATATCGGCTCTTCGTTTGTCGGCTTCTTCGGGTATCTGCTCCTCTGCGTGTGTGCTTCTCCCACTAGGACCGAACGTCGGGATCTTATTGGAGATGTCATAAACGTCGTTGGACTGGGACAACGAATTGATTTCATTGACGTAAAGCTATTGTAAGTGCATGTATAGTACCCTTCAACCAGGCAAATCCAGGCAAATCCACCGCTAGCGTCTACCAGCCGCGCGTTGCAAAATCCTCCAGAGTGTCCTTAGTGGTTTCTACTTTAGTATGGAATTTGATGCCCAAGATTCGTTCTTCTTTTGATTTGTTATAACGAATATCGCTGACTGGTTCTCCATCGAGAATTTCTGGATATCCAACGGGAAGATCGTGTGAGGGAATCGGCGACGGAGTGAGCGAGTTAGCGGCAGCGACTATGTGAACAATCAGTATGTTAGCAACAGTTTGACTCGGACGCAATCAGAATCAGAATAACTCACGCCACTCTTGCCAAATAAATCCTCCTGAAAGAGATGATCAACCCCTGAACACGGGAAGTAGAGGACTAAAGTATATATACCTTCTGTGATAACGATTCTCTCCCCTGCTGCCTCACTTTTCTCCAATGCTAGAACATGTGCCAGAGCGATATCACGAACATCGACCCATGATTCAGAATCGGAGAGCGCATCCTTGGAGCTGAGAATTCCTGAGACAACATAATTGTACCACAATTCGAGAGATGTGTTGAGACGGACCACTGAGCTAACGTCGTGAATGGCCGGCTATGAATCAGGGCGGTCAGTAAGGTGTTATATCAGACGGCAATTGAACTTTACCCCAAAAACCTAGCCGAGTCAGAATAGGTCAGTCCCGCGCCAGAACGAAAGAGATGGCCAAATATTTACGTATGGGGGATTTAAAGTAGTCAAATCCCATGTAACCTCTTGTTTTTGTGCTTTTCAGAATATTCCCATGCAGCTGCCAATGGATTGTCGTAAACATTCTTCAATGCCACGCAGTACAAAATTTCATACCTTTTTCAGCCAAGGTCTTAGAGGCACAATACATATGCCCTGGAGATGCATCTGAGCCCTTCTCCTCGACCTCTTTTGTCGAAACAGTGTTCCAATTAGTTTCACTGAATATGGCTGGCTTGTCGCTCATGCTGACTGTAGCTGACGACGTGATGGCTGCAGCTGAGGATGTGATGACGATCCTCTTCACGCATTGTCTAACAAACATCATGTAACGTGTGTCAAAAGAGCAATCAAATACTTACCCATTTTTAATCTGTACTTTTCAGGATCCCTACTGTCCCCTGGACTGCAGGATCAATGAGTTCTAGAGAAAATTATTCACTATGAAACTTTTTTGTTCATTGTGAATATGTCTCCCCCTACCGCTTGGCTCTTTGGCGTGAGTGTGGAATGGTGACGCCATGTGCGCAATGCCTTCAATGCCCTTGACAGCTTCGTCAAAAACCCCATCCTATACGCGGGTAAGACATTGAGCGGTGAGCTTCAAAGCAGCAACAGCGATGAGTACCTTTATTATATCCTCGACGACCATGGTTTCAAGCTTCTCCGCTATTCCAATACCATTGAAGTAATTCCTTCATGAATTGTGCTTTATCCTCCGATCGTACAGTCCCGCGAACGGCATACCCTCGTTCCAAGAGCAGGCGGGTCACCCACATTGCGATATATCCATTGGCTCCGGTTACAAGCACTTTGTCGCCTTTACTGATTGTTGGCATTGTGCAGAATGAAACAGGATTTAGGTATGATCTACCAGGAGCCAAAGACAGCCCATTTATGTTCAGTCTAAATTCGGTTCAAAACCTATGATAGACACCAAAAATCACAGGATTTGAAATAACGACATGGCTAAGTAATCGAGGGAGAGGACTTGTAGAAGAGATCTTGCCAAGATGGGCAATTGACGGGCATTCTCGGGCATTCTGATGACAAATGTAAAGATTGTCGATCATGATCTGCGGTATAGGCGTGTGGTAGGCGCGTGGTGTACTTTATGTGCAACACTCTCTGGTTAGCGCCCATCAGGTTATCTGGAATAGGTTCATAATGGGTCATACTGAGTTTCATCTTTCCACATTACAATATCAGTAAATTCAGACTTTATTGTGGAATTTAATGCCCAAGACGATTCGTCGACCATTCCCCAAAGATTCCTCCTGTCATCCTGGGCGCTGAAAAAGACCGTGGCACCGTGCAAGTCCGCGAAAGTCCGTGCAAAGTCCTATCTGGTCCCATCCGGTTACAAAATGTGCTAAATCCGTGAGCCTTTTTTTTGGAGAAACAGGAAGAGAGCAAGGAGCTCCAAGGAGGGAGGCCGCAGAGTTTCACATACAAAGCGTTCCATTGCCTCGGTGAATGATTGCAAGTTTAGACCAAACTCTTATCATCTCCGTGTAAGCCCGTGCAGTCATTAACTTAAACCGAGAATATGCACCAAATCGCAGTAACCACTATCTTCACATCTTCGCCGGAAAGACAGTCTTATATACATTCATCTTTTTACTGTGTATTTCTGCTATGTGCATGGGATCGCTAATCTTTTTTGTGCCGATCCTGCACTATTCGTTCAGAATAAACCACCGCCCTATCCAACAACTACAACTTAGATTTTCTCGTGGACTCTGAAACCATTCAACCAAGACTAAATAATTCTCTAGCTCAAGGTTGCAGTGAGCATTCATTTAAAAAAATTGTAATAGTCATCTCGAGGGAGGGGCGTCGCGCCTGGTAGATGTTATAAAGGTAATGTAAGGTAGATAGTAGGGTGGAGGGTCGGCGGCGGAGGTGCCGCCTCGTCTCCAGGGCGTAGAAAGCCAATGGAAGTGCTAAAGGTGACCCCTCTTCGCACTTCCAAAGGTTCTACTCTACCTGTAATGTATCTAATGTCTGTGTGCTTGATGATAGGATATGAATGTAGAATAATTACGGTGATGGGTGGGTGAGAGTTTAAGCGAAGCTAGGAATGAGAATGGGAAGGAGCGACGGTTTGTCTAGCCGTCGTGCGAGTTCAAAACGTAGTGTAGAAAGACGACGGGATCATGACACACGTGTGGCGTCTCCTTCTGACGAGAAGTCGTACCCTCTCGCGGGTACTTCCAATCCTTCGCCTGCCTCCTATAATTGATATACGGTTCTTGAACGTGGCAAAACGAAACTCAATTTCTCCACACCTGCAGTAGGTCGCGATGGAGTCTAGACGCCCCACGGTAGCCTTCTAGTAAGTGATCGAAAGAGGCTTCAAATAAGTCAACTGTGTTACGATGATAATGTACCAGCTGCTCAACGTTGAGGTGCAGATCAGCATATCCTCTGAGCTCCATCAACTCGCCAAAAGTTTCCCAATCATCAATCAAGGCCGCCCGACGGTTCAAAGCTTCTCGTTCTGCTTCTGAACACGGGGCCCATTCAGGAGCTCAAGCATGTCTTCCACAAATATGTGATTTCCCCGGAACTCAGTGAGATTGGTCGAATTTATGACAAGGGAATCGCAGCGGATGTCGTAGATTTTGACCTTGTACGGCACAGCCAGAGGCACCGAAATAAAACGGAGAAACGAGTTGTTCTGAGGCCACAATATCTAGATTCAGCAATATAGACGCTTCACGAATTTGAGAGAATAGCGAAGATGTCAAGGAACCGAAAAATTGCAGTTCGAGGTGACGACAACGATTGAGTGACTTATTGAGGGCATCGACCAAAGGGAACATTTCTTCCTCCCTCCCTTCCTATTTCCTGAAATTGGCCGAGAAAGGTAGGTTTCCTGAGCGACCAAGCCATTCAGTGGCAAGATCGACCGTTGTCTCTGTTGTCTTTTCACCCAGAGTTTGGTCCACAGAAAAGATTCGTGCAAGTAATGTGACGCCATATTCTACATACGGCTGCAAGCAAAAGGAGCCTTTTAAAGGCTAACCAGGCTCTGACCTCGACGTAGAATTCGAATGTAGGCAATAACCTCAAAGGGGCAATCGATGAATGCTGGATTTTGATTCGCTGCCTTCTTGGGATATCGAATGGTGAGCACGTTCAATTGACTTCCCTGACGGCTGCTCAATATGAGAGGAGTCCTGCTGTTCTTCTCGAGCGTGTTTCGCGGAGTGGGAGGCACGCTGTGGTCAGTCTCCGGATCCAGTCATTAGATTTTGAACTTCCGTCGTAACTCCGCACCTCCCTTTACAACTCCGTCTCAAACACATGTGCTTTCACTGCTAGAGGCAAATATCTCGGGTCCCAGGGTATACGAGCATATGTATGTACGTACGATTATACAGATACAATAATGATCATAAAGCGTAAAGCATGAAGCAGTCCGAGTCCGCGTGGTGCCAGGTTCATATATAACTATGATAGAATACGGTTTTGCCGAAGCTCGGAGTCGTCGCAGTAAACGTTATGTCATTGGTAGTGGTATATCGTCGCACCGCATTGGAGCGAGGAATAAGGGGGGTGACGGTGACGGGGATAGAGTGCAGGGTTTCGTTGAAAATAAGTGGCAAAAAAATAAAGAGAAGAAAAAGAAAAAGCATCTGCGGGGACTGCCGATCGAGAAGGAATGAAGTAAAAAAGCACACACAACAACCGACCGACCAGATACCAACCAAAGAAAGAAGAAAAAGGAAGAAGGAAAAATCCGCCAATCAACAACTCCCAAGCGCTTTTTTAAATACATAAATGTCATGATTCATTAGGTCTCCCTCCCATGCTCTCTCCTTCTATCGTGTTTCGTCTTGTCTTCTTTTTCGGAGGGAGCCATCACCATAATCATGTCCGGCGTCCAAGCCCACACAGCGCAAGCGCAGCCTTGAACATATCATCGTCATCCAGCCTGACCTGGATATCCTTCGGGAGCGCCGCCGCTGCGACTTCCGTCATCGCCATCAAGCTCGTCGCCTCCCCGCTGCCAGAGCCCATGCTCGTTGGCACCCACCGCCTGTCGTCCTTGCCCCATGTGCTCGACGGTGTGATCGCCTCCTGGTCTTCTTCGTCGGTAAGGTCCATGTCTGCTGAGTCTCGTCCTCGTGCTCTGTCCCTGGGGCTGGTGTCCCGGTGATTCTGGTGCTGGTGTTCGCGCATACGAAGCTTCTCCCTCGATACCGTCCTCGCTCGTGGTTTACAAGGGACCATCATTGTTGAAAGCAGCAGAAGCACTCTCGCTCCCACCGCTGCACCCGCCGCCAAAGCCAGCACTCATCCCACTCGCATACGCATCCTTGTCCACCTGCCGCGCAGCAGCACACGCCCATTCGAGGGTGCGCCGCGTCTTCGCGTTCTTGCCGAAGTCGATGAACTCGCGCGCCGGGGGGCTGATGGGCGGGGCGAGCGGGGACGAGGGCATGCTGTCCCAGATGGCGCCGGTGCCCGCCTGCGTGGGCCGGCGGGAGGGCGTGCGGGGGCCGCGGCGCGCAGCTCGGAGCGCGAGGCGACGCGGTCGAGCGAGGGCCGCGAGGAGGCAGTCTGTGCAGAGAGCGACTGGGAGTAGGACGACGTGGAGGTAGTGCTCCGGCTGCTGATGCTGAAAGGGGGCGAAGCGGTGCGGGACGAGGTACCCTGCGCGTTGTCGCCGTGCAGGCTGAAGGTGTGGATCGTGCTCGTGATGTTAGGCACCGCGTGCGACGTGGCGCTGTGTGAGGTGCCACCGTTGGCACCGTTGTTGTTGTTGGCGCCGTTATTAGATGCGGCGGTCTTACGCTCTGTCTGTCGTTTATTCTGGAACCATATTGTCACGGATTTAATTTCCCTGTTTAAGAAAAGCAAAGGGAGGGAAAAAACGCGTGTTAGAATATGTTCAATTCAAATGGAACGCGTCGCAGACACGAGATAGGAATAAGGGGAGTGAAGAAAGAAAGAGAACACACATTCCGCCTTCCTTGGCCACGTTCTCGCGATCCTCACGCGACGGGTGGGAATTAAGGTGGAAGAGGTTCTCGAGCATGGTCAGCTGGGTGTTGGTAAAGCGTTTTCGCGTGCGGCGCGAGCTGTTGATGACGGTGACCGTGCTCGAGCTCATCGACGCGTCTTCCTCAGACGAGAAGCTGGTCGACGAGTCTGTCCTCGAAAGAGGGGTGGGTCCGTTCCCGTGTCCGTGCCCGTGTGCCGCTACTGTGGTGGTGGCAGTCGCCGCCGTTGCCAAGTGCATTGCTGGATGCACAGATTGCTGCAAGTTCGTGTTCATAGTACTGGTAGCAAGCTGTGGAGGCAGCAAGGGTTTTGTCTAATGAGCGGGAAGGGGTAAAAGGAACGAGAGGAAGACGCGGTACGCGAACGGGTGTTGGTTATTTATGTAAGTTGAAATTGTTGGCAACCCAAACGAAATTTAACACGCGGTGTGGGACCAAACGCGTTACTTGTCACGTGCCTACGCGTCCAAAGCATCGGGTTCGTTGGCATTTATGACGTGTTTCTCGAAGGGCAGGGAGGTGTTGGCGTGGTGCGTGGCGTGGCGTGGACGTATATATGTCGGATTTTGTCGTGGTGGTTGTGGAAAGACGATGTGGGCGGGCATGGGATGTCGAACTCTTTGGTGGAGACAGGGGCGTATTGATCACGGCGAATCATGATCAATGAAGGAGATTCGATTGGTTCCACTCTTCCGAACATACTTCCGCCTCCGTATTCGTACTTTGTTTCCGTGATCCATAATTGTTAAAGTACTGTATTTTTCATCAAGGTAGTATTTAGGCGCTGATTCTTGAACAGACTTTAAACTAGGAAATAAGTATATGACCGCCTGATGATCGGTGTATTGACCACAGATATTCAAGGTGTAATTGGAAGAAATATGATAACGAACGTCACTCTACGTTCGTGAAAAGAGGAGGGCAGGTGGGTATTTGGTTTGCGGCAACCACACAATTCTTTCGGATTAATTCGGTGAGGAATAGTACGTAAGTAACAAATTTGTAGCGCCGAGTCATTGTTGAATCTCCGAGTTCGTTTCTTCCACAACCCTTGTGTCCTGAGAACACATATTCATCGCATGGACTCAACCAAACACGCTCGAGAAGAGCAGCAGGATTCCTCTCATATTGAGCCGACGTCGGAGGAACTCAGTTGAACGTGCTCGCTATTCGATATCCCAAGAAGGCAGCGAATCAAAATCCAGCATTCATCGGCTGCCCTTCGAGGTTCTTGCCCACATATTCGAATTCTACGTCGAGGTCACAAAAGCCTGGTTCTACAAGCCTGTAAAAGGCCCCTTTCTGCTCGGAGCCATATGTCAATTGTGGCGTGACATTGCTTGGACGACTCCTTCCCTGTGGGCCACATTCACTTTCAAATTGGAAGACAACGCCTCGGAAAAGCAGGTCCAACTTGCGATTGGATGGCTTCACCGCTCAGGAGAGCTGCCTTTATCCATTTATTTCCACTCACATCGTCAAATGCCGGAGATGGAACTAATTATTTTCCCTTTGATCGACTTCATCATCCAATTATTTGCTCGTTGTCGTCGTCTTGAGCTAACTGGATTTTCCTCCTTGGCATTGTCGCGGTTTTCTCGATATCAAGGACCGTCTGGTCTACAGTCCTTACGTCTAAGGCGGATGAAACTCACCACTCCATTCGATCTGGGATCACAGGCCGCTCCCACCGAGCTCAACATTCAAGATATTCACTTGAACTTTCTTGTCATAGACTGGAGCAATCTCACCGATTTTAGCGCATATGGACTACATTTTGATGAAGTACTCCAAGTTCTTTCGCTTGCGCCTCGAATGGTGAGGTGTTCTCAGGATGGCGTAACTAGCTCAACGCCACCCACAGGATACCAGTCGATTGTCCAATCACATCTGAAAGACCTTTTATGGAGCTCCACGATAATAGCGCAATCGCCTCTTTTTTCAATACACGACATTTCCGAATTTGTCACATTGTCAAGTTAAAACTCGTAGTGCATTCCCTACAACGGCCTTCCTAGGATTCCTTAATCGCTCCTCCTGTTCCATCCAGACACTTGGAATCACAACGTCGTCCATCTCAGCTGAAGGTCTAATTCAGATTGCAAAGGTTCTACATTCAGTAACCAACCTTATCTTGGACACATCCTGGTCGCCTCTTCATCCCTTCTACAACGCACTCTGCGAGGACTCCAGATATGCCAATCATTCCATACTCCCTGGCAGTGTTGTTCTACTGCCACTGCTTCGACATCTTTCAATAACGACAGCCTGTTTGTTTCCCTGGACATGCCTCCCGGGAATCCGCCATCAGTATCTTCATAATGGTAACACGCGCACAATCTTGCCAGGCCGAATAGATTTGAAGTCTATCACCGTTTCTTTCGAACCGGCTTGCGATTTCAGTTTCAAAGATGGCGTAAATGATTATCAGAAAACGTTTGCTGAGCTCGTGGATCTGAAGGAAAGACCTTGATCTGAACCTCAAGTTTAAACGAAAACGCTATATCTGATTTGGTCTATTTGGCTTGTCGTATGCCAGACTGCAAGATCCAAGACGTTAATCTAATATCAAGTTTTCCTAACCTTCTTCCGACGGGTTGGCTGGCTTTTGGACGTGTTTCTCGAAGGGCAGGGGGGAGTTGGCGTGGTGCGTGGCGTGGCGTGGACATACATATGTCGGGTTTTTACTTGATGATTATGGAAAGACGATGTGGGCAGGCATGGGGATGTAGAACTCATTTGTGAAGACAGGGGCGTATTGATCGCGGTGAATTATGTGCATGATCAATGAAGGAGATTCGATTGGTTCCACTCTTCCGAACATACTTCCACCTCCATATTCCATCATAGGGTACTTTGTTTCCGTGATCCATAATTATCAAAGTACTCTATTCTCCATCAAGATAGCATTTGTGCACTGATTCTTGAACAGACTTAAAACTAGGTAAGTATATGGCCGTTTGATGATCGTGCATTGACCACAGATACTCAAGGTGTAATTGGAAGAAGCATGATGACAGACGTCACTCTACATTCGTGAAAAGAGGAGGGTGGGTAGGGGTTTTGTTTGCGGCAGCCACACAATGAACTCGGTGAGAAAAAAACGTAAGCTATGTAACAGATTTGTCGCGCCGAGTCATTGTTGAATCTCCGAGTTCGTTCCTTCCACAACCCTTGTGTCCTGATAACACATATTCATCGCATGGACTCAACCAAACACACTGGGGAAGAACAGCAGGACTCCTCTCATATTGAGCAGACGTCAGAGGAGTTAGTTGAACGTGCTCACAATTCGATATCCCAAGAAGGCAGCGAATCAAAATCCAGCATTCATCGATTGCCCTTTGAGGTTATTGCCCACATATTCAAATTCTACGTCGAGGTCACAAAAGCCTGGTTCTACAAGCCTGTAAAGGTCCCTTTCTGCTTGGAGCCATATGTCAATTGTGGCGTGACATTGCTTGGACGACCCCTTCCCTGTGGGTTACACTCACTTTCAAATTGGAAGACGACACCACGGAAAGGCATGTCCAACTTGCGATTGGATGGCTTCACCGCTCAGGAAAGCTGCCTTTATCCGTGTATTTTCCACTCATATCGTCGAATGCCGGAGATGGAACCAATCATTTCCCCTTTGATCGATGTCATCATCCAATCATTTGCTCGTTGTCGTTGTCTTGAGCTAAACGGGCTTTCCTCCCTGGCATTGTCGCGATTTTCTCAATATCAAGGACCGTCTAGTCTACAGTCCTTACATTTAAGGCGGATACAACTCTTCACTCCATTCTATCTGGGATCACAGGCCGCTCCCACCGAGCTCAACATTCAAGATATTCACTTGAACTTTCTTGTCATAGACTGGAGCAATCTCACCGATTTTAGCGCATCTGGACTACATTTTGATGAAGTACTCCATGTTCTTTCGCTTGCGCCTCGAATGGTGAGGTGTTGTCAGGATAGCGTAACCAGCTCAACGCCATCCACAGGATACCAGTCGATTATCCATTTACATCTGAAAGACCTTTTAATGGAGCTCCACGATAATAGCGAAATCACCTCCTTCTTTCAATACACGACATTTCCGAATTTGTCAAATTGTCAAGTTAAAACTCGTAGTGAATTCCCCACAGTGTCCTTCCTAGGATTCCTTGATCGCTCCTCCTGTTCCATCCAGACACTTGGAATCACAACGTCATTCATCTCAGCTGAAAGTCTAATTCAGATTGCAGAGGTTCTACATTCAGTAACCAACCTTATCTTAGACACATCCTGGTCGCCTCTTCATCCCTTCTACAACGCACTCTGCGAGGACTCCAGATATGCCAATCATTCCATACTCCCTGCCAACGTTGTTCTACTCCCATTGCTTCAACGTCTTTCAATAACGACCCACCGACCGTTTCCTTGGGCGTGGCTCTCAGGAATTCGTCATCAGTATCTGTATAATGGTCACACGCGCACAACCTTGCCAGGCCGACTAGATTTGAGGTCTGTCACTGTTTCTTCCGAACTGGCTTACGATTCCGGTTCCAAAAAGGCCTGATTGACAATTGGGAAACATTTTCTGAGCTCATGGATCTGAAGAAAGATCTTGACCTAAGCCTCAAGTTGAGACGAAAAGGCGATATCTCATGTGGTCTATTTGGCTTGTCGTATATCAAACTGCAAGAGACTGGTGCAGGACAGCAATTCGATATCAAGTTTCCTAACCTTCTTCCGACGGGTTGGCTGGCGTGTTGACATATTTCTCGAAGAGTAGGGGGTGTTGGCGTGGTGCATGGCGGGCGTGAACACACATATGTCGGATTTTTTCATGGTGATTGTGGAAAGACGATGTGGACGGGCATGGAGATGTAGAACTCTTTGGTGGAAACGGGGCGCATTGATCGCGGTGAATCATGTGCATGATCAATGACGGAGATTCGACTGGTTCCACTCTTACGAACATGCTTCCGCCTCCATATTCCGTCATAGGGTACTTTGTTTCCGTGATTCATAATTGTCAAAGTACTCTATTTTTCATCAAGGTAGCATTTGGGCGCTGATTCTTGAACAGACTTTCAACTAGGTAAATATATGACTGTTTGATGATCTTGTATTTACCACGGATATTCAAGGTGTAATTGGAAGAAATATGATAACGAGCGTCACTCTATGTTCGTGAAAAGAGGAGGGTGGGGTGTTTTGTTTGCGGCAACCACGCAATTCTTTCGGATTAATTCGGTGGGAAAAACACGTAAGAAATAAATTTGTAACTGAATCAGTTTATTAAGCAGTCAGAGTGCTAAGACGCACGGAATCTTCGATTCGTTTCTCCCACAACCCTTGTGTCCTGATAACACATATTCGTCGCATGGACTCGACCAAACACGCTCTACAAGAACAGCAGGACTGCTCTCACATTGAGCAGACATCGGAGGAGTCAATTAAACGAGCTCACCATTCGATATCCCGAGAAAGTAGCGAATCAGAATCCAGCATTCATCGATTGCCCTTCGAGATTCTTGCCTACATATTCGAATTCTACGTCGAGTTCACAAGCATCTGGTTCTATAAGCTTGCAGGACCCTTTCTGCTTGGAGCCGTATGTCGAACATGGCGGCATATTGCTTGGATGAATCCTTCTCTTTGGACCACCCTTATTTTCATATTGGATGACAAGACAACAGAAGTAAAAGTCGATCTTGCCATCGAATGGCTTGGTCGCTCAGGAAACCTACCTTTCTCGGCCACTCTTACCGTACTTAATGGGAGGGAGGAAGAAATGTTCCTTTTGATCGACGCCATCAACGAATCGCTCAGTCGTTGTCGTCATCTTGCACTACGATTTTTCACTTCCTGGACATTTTCGCGATTCTCTCAAATTCGTGGAGCGTCTGTGTTACAGAGTTTAATTATCGATACCCCAAAACAACCCGACTCTCCGCTTGATTTCGGACCCCTAGCGGCGCCGTACACCCTCGAAATCGACAACATCCCCTGGGGTTTCCTTGTCATGAATTGGACTAACCTCACCGATTTTTGCGGAACTAACTTATTTGTGGAAGACATACTTGAGATCCTGACTCTCGCAGCTCAAATGACATCTTGCCGTATATACGACGTTCGGAACCCGTTCGTGATGCCAGGACATCATGACAGGAAGGTTGTGCATTCCCAATTGAAATATCTCAATCTCAAATTCCAATTCAACCAACATGCCGTTGTGCACATTGCCATTATCACCTTCTTTCAAAACACGACGTTTCCAAACCTAACAACTTATAAAATTGTACCGATCGCGAATTCCCCACAACAGATTTCCTGGATTTTGTCGCTCGTTCCTCCTGTTCAATCGCGCATTTAAGGCTCACAGCGCGATATATATCAGGTGATGATCTCATTCAGATTACACAAGCTCTGCCTTCCATCGCACACCTCGACTTGTCCTACACCTATTACAACCCAGACATACAGCCGCCCCTCACCGCCTTCTATAAAGCCTTTTGTCGAGATTCCAGATATCATACCGTACTTCCCGACGATGTCATTATGCTTCCTATGCTTCAACGCCTTGAAATACGGACTTCTTATCCATTTCCTTGGGCATGGCTCCCAGGATTCCGTTCTCAGTACTGGCAAGACGGTGACACATACACAATCTTGCCAGGCCGCCCAAACCTGGAATCTGTTACTATCGCCTGCCGCAAATATGAAACGGATCACACCATTGTGGACGATGATTTAAAGCGTGTTGAAGATGATAAGCCGAAGTATTTCCCCATGGGCTTGATTGGCTCTTGGGAAACCTTCTCTGAGCTCATGGAGATGAGTAAAAATGTCAAATTGATGCTCAAGGTCACACAAGCAGACAAATCCAACGTCGATCTGTTTAAATTATCGTATCGAAAACTGGAGAAAAAGGATGGAAAGGCTCCTAAGCATATCCTAGAATCCGAATCCGCCGCGAGTTGGACCACAAATTTCTAGTGGGATTGACGTTGCTGTCAGTGTCGGTCTTGTTATATCGTCAGGAATCCGCCCCTTTATCCCTTCTACAACACACTTTGCGAGGACTCCAGATATGCCAATCATTCCATACTCCCTGCCAACGTTGTTCTACTCCCATTGCTTCAATATCTTTCAATAACGACCCACCGACCGTTTCCTTGGGCATGGCTCCCAGGAATTCGTCATCAGTATCTGTATAATGGTAACACGCGCACAATCTTGCCAGGCCGACTAGATTTGAGGTCTGTCACCGTTCCTTCTGGACCGGGTTGCGATACAGTTCCAAACAGGGGCCTGATTGACAATTGGGAAACATTTTCTGAGCTCGTGGATCTGAAAAAGATCTTTATCTGAACCTCAAGGTTAAAAGCGAATGCGATGTCTCATTTGGTCAATTTGGCTTGTCTTATACCAAACTGCAAGAGACTGATTCAAGATGGCCATCCAATATCACGTTTTCCTAACTTTCTTCCGACGGGTTGGTTGGCGTTTTGACATGTTCCTCGAAGGGCAGGAGGTGTTAGTGTGGTGTATGGCGTGGCGTGGACATATATATATCAGATTTTTTCATGGTGATTGTGGAAAGACGATGTGGGCGGGCATGGGGATGTAGAACTCTTTGGTGGAGACAGGGGCGCATTGATGGTGGTGAATCATGATCAATGAAGGAGATTCGACTGGTTCCATTCTTACGAACATGCTTCTGCCTCCATATTCCGTCATAGGGTAATTTGTTTCTGTGATCCATAATTGTCAAAGTACTCTATTTTTCATCATGGTAGTATTTAGGCACTGATTCTTGAACAGACTTTAAACTAGGTAAATATATGACTGTTTGATGACCATGTATTTACCACAGATATTCAAGGTGTAATTGGAAGAAATATGATAACGAACGTCACTCTACGTTCGTGAAAAGAGGAAGGCAGGTGGGTGTTTTGTTTGCGGCAGCCATACAATTCTTTCGGATTAATTCGGTGAGAAAAACTTACATAAGTAACAAACTTGTAGCTGAATCGGTTTATTAAACAGTCAGAGTGCTAAGACACACGGGTGCAAGAAGCACTGGAATCTTCGATTCGTTTGTCCCACAACCCTTGTGTCCTGATAACACATATTCACTGCATGGACTCGACCAAACATGCTCGACAAGAACAGCAGGACTCTTCTCACATTGAGCAGACGTCGGAGGAGTCAATTGAACGAGCTCACCATTTAATATCCCGAGAAAGCAGCGAATCAGAATCCAGCATTCATCGATTGCCCTTCGAGATTCTTGCCTACATATTCGAATTCTACGTCGAGTTCACAAACGTCTGGTTCTATAAGCCTGTAAAGGTCCCTTTCTGCTTGGAGCCGTATGTCGAACATGGCGGCACATCGCTTGGATGAATCCTTCTCTTTGGACCTCCCTTATTTTCATATTGGATGAAAAGACAACAGAAGTAAAAGTCGATCTTGCCATCGAATGGCTTGGTCGCTCAGGAAACCTACCTTTCTCGGCCACTCTTACTGGATTTAATGGGAGGGAGGAAGAAATCTTGTCCTTGATCGATGCCATCAATGAATCGCTCAGTCGTTGTCGCCATCTCGCACTACAATTTTTCACTTCCTTGACATTCTCGCGATTCTCTCAAATTCGTGAAGCATCTGTGTTACAGAGTTTAATTATCGATACCTCAGAACAACTCGACTCTCAGCTTGATTTCGGACCCCCTAGCGGCGCCGCACACCCTTCGAAATCAGCAACATCTCCTGGGATTTCCTTGTCATGAACTGGACTAACCTCACCGATTTTTGCGGAACTAACTTATTCGTGAAAGACATACTTGAGATCCTGACTCTCGCAGCTCAAATGACATCTTGCCATGTACATGACGTTCGGAACCCGTTCGTGATGCCAGGACATCATGACAGGAAGGTTGTGCATTCCCAACTGAAATATCTCAATCTCAGATTCCAATTCAGCGACCATTCCCTTGTGGACATTGCCATGATCACTTTCTTTCAGAACGTGACGTTTCCAAATCTGACGACTTGCAAAACTGGAACCTATCACGAATTCCCCACAACACATTTCCTGGATTTTGTCGCTCGTTCCTCCTGTTCAATCACGCATTTAAGGCTGACAGAGTATTACATATCAAGTGATGATCTCATTCAGATTGCACAAGCTCTGCCCTCCATCACACACCTCGACTTGTCCTACACCTATTACAACCCAGACACACAGCCGCCCCTCACCGCCTTCTATAAAGCCTTTTGTCGAGACTCCAGATATCATACCATACTTCCCGGTGATATTGTTTTGTTTCCTATGCTTCAACGTCTTGATATACGAACTCCTTGTCCATTTCCTTGGGCATGGCTCCCAGGATTCCGTTCTCAGTACCGGCAAGACGGGGACACATACACAATCGCGCCAGGCCGACCAAACTTAGAATCTTTCATTATCGCTTGCCGCGTGTACGAAGCCGATAGCACCGTTGTGGATGATGATTTAAAGTGTGATGAAGATGATAAGCCAGAATATTTCCCTACAGGCTTGATTGGCTCTTGGGAAACCTTTTCCGACCTCATGGAGATGAGTAAAAACGTCAAACTGGTGCTCAAAGTCACACAAGCAGACAACTCCGATGTCGATCTGTTCAAGTTATCGTATCGAAAACTGGAGAAAACGGATGGAAGGGCCCCCAAGAATATTCGAGAATCCGAATCCGCCGCGAGTTGGACCACATAGTTCTAGTGGGATTGACCGTTGCTGTCAGTGTCGGCCTTGTTATGTCATCAGGAATCTGATATTCCATGCACGATTTTCCTACTACAGAGTTTAGAGGCCATCGTCGTATTGCAATTCATTACATGTTTTTGAATATTCTTAAATATATATCCAGTGAGCTATGTAATACAATGCAAAGAAGCATGTGTGATAAGAATGGAGAGTATGGAAATAGATTGAAGTCGGTTCTGGTGGAGGAGGAGGTGCGAACTCCGCGCTCTAAATCAAAGTATCATGTTTGTAGCTTTTGACGATACTGGTGGCAGAATGTAGAGCTATCTGCCTCCACTGAAACGCTATAGCGTTAGACGTAGTGAAGGGGGAAATGTATTTGAAACAAAGTTGTAACGTGAGGTGCGGGGTTACAACGGAGGTTCAAATTGAATGACTAGTGGATCCGGGGACAATGTAGCTTCATACATCTTCAACGTTCAACCCCGCGTGGACTCTGGCACCAATCTCGCGCGAGGAAAATAACTGGACTCCTCGCACATTGAGCAGACGCCGGAAAGGTCGATTGAACATGATCACCTTTCTGAATCCCGAGAAGTTGGTGGTGGCAGCGAATCAAGCCACCAATCCAACATCAATCGATTGCCGTTCGAAGTTATTGCCTATATGTTCGAATTCTATGTGCCAGGGGGAACTTGATGACAGGGTTCAATCCCGCTCAAAAATCCCTTTACACTTGAGGCGGTGTGTCGATGGTGGCGCCACATTGCTTGGACAACTCTTCTCTGTCGACCGCACTTGTTTTCGGAGCGAGCGTATACAACGGAAAGACAGGTCCAACTTGCGATTGAATGGCTTCACCGCTCAGGGGATCTTCCTTTTTCCGTTCATCCCTACACAAATGAGATGGAAGACCTTCCTTCCTTTTAATCGACGTCATTCACGACTCACTTGCTCGTTGTCGTCGTCTCGAACTAAGGGGATTTTCCGGCTTAGTATTTTGACGATTTTCTCGACATCGAGGACCGTCAATTCCGCAGTCCTTAAATCTCGAACCGATAGGAGTCACCACTCCATTCGATCTTGGATCAGAGGCCGCTCCCACCAAGCTCAACGTTAGTAATATCCACTTGAAATAAACTGGAGCAATCTCACCGATTTTCGGGCATCTGGACTATATGTGGATGAAGTAATCCTTGTCCTTACACTTGCGCCTCGAATGGTAAAGTATCGTCAGAATGATATTATCTTAATGCCATCCGAAGGATACAAGCCAATTATACAAGACCTTTTTGGAGTTTAACCGTGACTCTGGACTAGGTGGTGAGGCAATTACTAGTACCTTCTTTCAAACACGACGCTTCCGAACTTGTCACATTGTCAAGTTACGACTTGTAGTTCATTCCCTACACCGGCTTTCCTAAGATTCCTCGTACGCTCCTCCTGTTCCATCCAGACACTTGACATCACATCGTTATGCATCTTAGCCGAAGATCAGATTCAGATTGTAAAGGCTCTGCCTCTAATTGTCTTATCCAATGACCCTTTCAATCGACACCTGCCTCTTGAACCCTCCTACTTATAAAGCGCTCTGCGAGGACTCTGGATGTACCAATCGTTCTATACTCCCTGGCGACGTTGTTCTACTACCATTGCTTCAATATCTTTTAATATTGACCCACCGACCGTTTCCTTGGGCGTGGTTCCCAGGATTCCGTCATCAGTCCCTGTATGACGGTGACACGTCGCGCACAACCTTGCCAGGCCGACGACATTTGAAGTGTATAGCAATTTTTCGCTGGTCCTACTCACCGGATAACACTGGTCGCGTCGGGCCGCGGGTATTTCCCAACTGACTTGGTCGATACTTGGGAAACGCTTTCTGAGCTCATAGAACTGGAAACAAATGTGGAAACCCCAGTAGATATCGAGGCTAGAGTTAGTACAGGAGGTTAGGACTATGGTGATCTGTTTGCGCTGTCATATAAAAAACTGGAAGTTAGTGTCGGAGCCGCGCCTGATCATATTCGAAAGTCCTTCGAAAGGTGGACTTTCGAGAGTGTTCCCTCGTCCACTAAATTTCAACCAGAAACTAGCCAAAAACTGATAGTCAATTCAAAAATTTATTTATTTATTCAACCTTATTTCGCTCTACAAAATCTAGCAAAACCTACCATTGCGACATCAGAATTGGAATTGCGAGAGTAGGTACTTACAATATCTTCTCTAGCACGAAAGCGCGACTCGCAAGAGTCATATAAAAATGCCGAGGAACGTAAACTGTCGCACTCCGAAGACCCAGATGGAAAGTGGGGTTAACATGACCTGTAGATAACTGCAAGCTTCGATCTTCACGAGACATGCCATTAGACTTGTTCTTATATCATCACATTTTCCTTTACCACAGGGCTTCTTCATCACATGGAGGGTCTTCGACGAGCTGACTGATACTGGGACTCTTACAAAAAGGGTAATGTGCTAACAATCAAGTTCCTGTACTTAAGGCGGCCGATCTTTCAACTTCCATCCACTGATTCATTTTGCTGATTGAAATCTTTCAACTTTGCTGCTATCTGACCGGTGTTGTTTACAAAACACTGCTAAACCTCAATTACGGAATGATTATACGACTATAATTGAACCTCCAGACAATCTCCATACTGAATTAATCAGACCATAGTAGATTCGCATGATAAATGATGTTCGCATTCCTAATTTTGGAATTTTTCTATAGTCCCCTTTGCTTCTGAGCGCCAAGCTGCTGATATTTTGTTGCCAGCCAGATGGAACGTTTGACACTCATTGTTATCATCACAGTGGTAGCCAGATGTATAGCTCACCATGAGTACCTATAAAGCAGGGGAATAATTGACAGATTAGAACCCCAGAGAGAACTTCTATGCCCCCTACGCCACACCTTCTCCAGCAGTCGATAAGAAGATCAACCAAATGTTGTCGACAAGCTTCATCACCTCTGCGCTTCTTTCGTCCCTGTCATATGTCGCAGCCGCACCGGCCCTGGTCGAGCTATCTGCACGGCAGAGTATCACAGCTCTCACGGCGGCACAAATATCCGTGTTCAAGCCTTTCACTCACTTTGCGAGCACTGCATACTGCCAACCCAGCACGACAATAAACTGGTCCTGTGGAGGTGTGTGAAACCTCTCCATAGATGTCGATAGAAGTTCTAAATGAGTACATGCACATATCTAGCGAATTGTGCTGCAAATCGCGACTTCATACCTAAAGCTTCGGGAGGCGATGGGTCATCAGTTCAGTTTTGTAAGTTGACGCGAGGATTCGTCGACTGCGAATAGAAACTTAAATACTTGTCCAGGGTATGTTGGATTTTCATCATCACAAAGCTTCTGTGATAGTCGGACATCAAGGAACGGACTTTTCCAAGATGTGAGTCACGGACAAAAGTCCAATTGTTTCTAAAGGACTTCACTTGTTGTTGACATGTTCCCTTTTTTTCTTTTTTCACGCGATGCGCCACACAGTGCGGCTGATGCTACAGACGCCGATGCCTTTTGGAATCTCTCGACTCCACCTTGTTCCCTGGCATCAGTTCGTCCGTCAAAGCTCACAGTGGATTCGCAAATGAGCAAGCCAAGTTCGTTTCACATCCCTTACCGTGAACTAGGTATTTTTGGGGCTCAACAATCTCTAGGACTGCGACTAAGATCCTTGCGGCCGTTCAGTCGACTATCGCCGCGCATAAGGCCAAGAAGGTTACGGTTGTAGGACACTCGCTCGGTCAGAAGATATTTTGTGCTGCTTTGAAAATAATTTAGACTCACCCAAACTTTTTTAACCTGACATTGCAGGCGCAGCCATCGCTCTTTTGGATGGTGTTTACCTGCCTCTGCATATCAGTGGCGTGTCATTCCAAGTCATTGGCTACGGTATGCCTCGAGTGCGTAAAGTTTCAAGCATCCTTTCACCAGGCTTGTGCGCGAGCCTCGGTTTTATAATATGAACCGTTCTTCTGACCTTATTCCCTGTAACTGACCCGTTTTTTCCCTGCTCGTGTCAGGTCGGAAACCAAGCCTTCGCGAACTACGTCGACGCCCATCTCGCACTGACCCACATCAATAACAAGTGAGTGACATACATCGTGCATATCAGCACATCTGCAGATGCAACGGAAACTCACGGGAGAATCCAAATTATTGTGGTTAGAGAGGACATTGCGCCCATTGTTCCAGGTACGCTGCACGCTATTTTTGCGTTCGCTCTTTCAAATAGTCAGCTAATGATAGACTGGACTAATTATGTTCGTCACAGGCAGGTTCTTGGGCTACCACCACCCATCTGGCGAAGTCCATATCATGGATAACAATCAATGGGTCTCCTGCCCTGGTGAGCAGCCTGTCATTCGCTCTTCAGTTTTTCTTCCTTTGTTCTGTTAAACTCTTCTCTCGAGTCCGAGGAGGAGAGGTTTTATGAAATGCTTCGAATTCTGAATCTGGATCTGATGCCGTATGTCTGCCCTGCGATTCATTTATAGGTCAAGACAACTCGAGCGATAAATGCAGCACGGGCGATGTACCAAACATCTTTGAAGGCGACAGTAGTGACCACCATGGTCCTTACGACGGTGTCACAATGGGATGCTAAGCATCATCTGCTAGGTAACAGATCCAAGTTAAAGGCAAAGGAAAAGAAAATTTTGTTTTATCCCGTGCAACGGTATTGGTGTGGAGGTCTGGCATAAGAAAGGAAGAAATCCGGCCCCCGTGTTAAGTTCTAGATCACTTTGTAAAAAATCAAAAAGAAAGATTAATTACCAACAAGTCGGGAAAGCATCATCTGTCGTGAATGCAGTGCAAGAGAGAAAACCAGCCACATATGTGTGTGAGTAGAGAAGGCGAGATGTGGGACCCGGCGGATCGCGTTTAGGGAGATTGCCCGTGATCATAAAAGTGACGCAGTTGAACGTTTGAACAACGGCGGTTCGTGATCAAGCTTTCAAGGGTCAAGATATGCTTAAGGCTTAGCTCGGCGTAATCCTTAGACTTGCCATTCTTCCCTATTCCCCGTTGCTACCTCTTGGACCGTGGTACATATTGATAGTGTACTTATACATTCTATTAATTTAAATGAAATGACAGGATTCAAACGGGACAGGAAAGCATATTGAATTTTTTCAGAAAGATCTTATTTCCCATTACCTAAGTACAATAACTATTTATCTCGAATGCATGTGATGGAAATGGGGCGGAAGCAAGGCGGAAGGAAGATTGAAATTTCGTCGATGTTCCATCCGGGGAATCGTTTGAAAGGTAAACCGATGCATAAACCAAGGACAAAACAGAATACTATCTTTGGAATTTAAGTTGTGAATTCTACTCCGAACCCCTGGATAAACTCGCTTCAAATGATAATCTACGTTTAAGCGATGATTTCGTCCTTGAATATATGGGTCAATGCCCACAGTGACGGAGGTTAAAATTTACTCCCAAGGTCCGAGTCCTAGTTGTTTGGTTCTTCAACAGTTCCACTAGGCACTCATACGGCAGATATTCGTCGCATGGACTCCATTAAACACGATCATCAGGCCTCGCATACTGAGGAGACGTCTGAGAGGCCAATTGAAGGCTCTCAGAAATCGGAATCTCAAGGTGGGCGTGACAAAGAATCAAAACCCATCATCCATCGATTGCCCTTCGAGGTCATTGGCTACATGTTCAAATTCTACGTCGACGACGCAAAGGACCTTCACAAACATTCAAACGCCCCCTTTCGGCTTGGAGCCGTATGCCGAACATGGCGACATATTGCTTGGAGAACTCCTTCTCTTTGGACCTCACTCTTTTGCCGACTGGATGAAAACACAACCGAAGGGCAGATCCAGCTTGCTGTCGAATGGCTTAGTCGCTCAGGACAGCTACCTCTCAGCATCTCCCTATACAATGCATCTCATCAAAGAAGGGAACCATATGCTGCCATCCCTTTGATCAATGTCATCAATCAATCACTTAATCGTTGTCTCCATCTCGACCTACAGTGGTTCACTTCTTTCATGTTTTCACGATTGTCTCAAATTGGAGAGGCATCTATGCTACAGACTCTACAAGTCTATCGGCGTCCCTCAGAATACAGCTCTCCGCTTGATCTTGGCCTTCTGGTATCGCCAACGGAGCTCAACATCAGCCATGTCCAATTGAAATCTCTTGCAATGAATTGGACCAACCTCACTCATTTCCGCACATCTAGCGTATTCGTGGATGATATGCTTCATGCCCTCACTCTTGCGCCTCAAATGACAACATTTCATCTATTTAAGGTTGTGATTCCAAGGTCGACGCGACCTGATCGCCTCAGGAAGGTTTTACATTCCCAGTTGGAAGATCTCTCTTTCGAATTATATAGCGAAGAATGCAACAACGGGGCACTCGCAGGTTTTTTTCCAGAGCACGACGTTTCCGAACCTAACAATTTGTAAAGTTGAAACCCTTCGCAATTTCCCCACAATAGCCTTTCTGGCTTTCCTCTCTCGTTCTTCCTGTTCCATCACGGATTTTTTCTTTCAATGACGGAAGCATTTCGGGCGAAGATCTCGTTCAGATTGCACAGGCTCTGCCTTCTGTCACCACCCTTAACATATTTCGTCCCAAATCCCGTCCCCGTACCTTAGACGGACCGTTGTCTCTGGGATATTTCTATAAATCACTCTGCCAGGACTCCAGATACCGTACGATACTTCCCGGCGAAGTAGTTTTGCTGCCTTTGCTTCCAACGTCTTTCTATAAGGACCACCGATTCCTTTTCCTGGGAGTGGCTTTCAGGTTTTCATTTCCGGTACCAATATGACAGTAACACGCCCACAATCTCGACATGCCGATTGGACTTGGAGTCTATCGCTATCTGTTGTCAAAGATTCATACCATATGGCACTCCTTACCTCCCACTGGTCTTGATTCATGATTGGCAAACGTTTTCTGAGCTCATAGAGCTAAACACAAAGGTCTCGCTGAACCTCGAGGTCGAACTAGAAGACAAATCCAATGCTGATCTATTTGAGCTGTCGTATAGAAGGCTGCAAATTACTCATGGAGCGGCTCCGGAGCATATCCAAGAATCCCATTTCGCCAAAAGTCAGGACACCTGAAGACCTCTGTCATATTAGTGGGATTGAATATTGATGTAAGTCTTATCCTTATAAATCCAAACTTATATAATGTAACACTAAATTTCAACCGCAAACTAATAGTATATACAAAGTTATGTTATTTATTCAACGTGATTCCGGTGTTTGACGTACGATACTCTCAACAAAAACTACCATGGCGACATTAGAATTGGAACTGCGAGAGGAGGTATTTATATCCAATACCCTCTCTAGAACAAAAGCGCGACAAGAGTCACTATAAAATATCGAGGAACCTATGTCGTACTCCGAAGACTCAGATGGAAAGTGGGGGCGGCATGACACGTAGGTAAATGCAACTCTCAATGTACGCTGTAAAGCCTCCAAACTTGTAAAGTCGTCATAGAGAGAGAAAATATCGGAGACTGATGAAGCGGGTTGGTTACAACTGAGCCTTTGACTGCAAGGAATGGAACATCGTGGACTTAGCCTTTATCAATGATAAACATAAATTCAATAAGACTTAGTTCTCTCTTTGATTTGTTTTGCGAGTTAGATTAAGCTGAACAGACATTCTGTTTCAAACTTCTATGTACGAGTAAGGTAAGATAAGGAAGGGTGCTTCGTTATATTTAATTGGGCTTCTTTTGTTTCTGTTCAAAAAAAAAGGAGTGTAAGTGCAGGCTATACAAGGCCATACATAAGTTGTGCACGAAAGATTCTTTTCCGACAGTCAAGAGACTATTAAGTTAGAGCAGAAGAAAAAAAAAAAAGAAATAGAGGGAGAGGACGAGGACGAGGAGCAATCTAAGATTCAACGAAAGCAAGTATGCAAATATGAGAAAACGTTTTTATCAAGGAAACGAGGACGACCATAGAACGTAAAGACAGAGTTCTGGGACTTGACCGGAAGAGAGAAAACATATGTATAGATAAAAAAGGAGAAAATAGGGAATGTGAAAGCCATTATAAAAAACAGTCTGGCAAGAAGGAACAAAAGCAGAAAAGATGAGCGACGATGAGCGGATAGAAAGTGTCGACAGTGGACCGAGTAAAAATAACGAAATTCCTTAGAATGAATTTGTTTGTTTCGAGCAATGAGATTTAGATTCACGAAGGAAAAAAAAAAAGAAAGGGAAGGAAAAAGAAAAGAAAAGAGGTTCCGTTCATGATGTCTGGCGCGGGGGAAGAGAACAGCGAGAAGACTTTCTCGGCACCGTTCTTGTACTTCTTCAATTTTGCTTCTTGATCTTCGGCTCAGCCCCGTTGGGCGACACCTTAGCGTCCGCACCGTCCACAAACACAGCTGACTGGCCATTCCCAGACTGTTCCGAGGACTGACTCATCGCGCCAACCGACATCGCCGACTCCTTCGACTTCAACGAATGCGGCAGCGTGCTCCCTCCAGAGAGCGACGGCGTGAACATCCCGCCACTAGCAACACCCGCCGACGAAATCGACCCGGCCGAGAGCGTATTCGAGTTCGATGCGGACTGCGACACCGATCTCGCCGACTTCGCGGAGAACGACGATGGCGGGGGCGCAGGGGACTTGGCGCGCAGGAACTGCCTGGGGTGTTTCCGGAAGTTGAGCCCGGGCGCCCTGCCGCGTCTCTGCACAGGCGAGGGCGAGTCGTCCGTGGCAGCGGCACTGGCGGTGCTCGCAGCCGACACGGTCGACATGCCCGACGCCGTCCGCTGCTGCTTGCTCCTCGAGCCCGGCGTCGACGCTTTCCGGAACACCGCCAGGCGATAGCGGTCCACCACCCCGCGCGCGAACAGACTCGTGGGCTTTGCGCCGTTCCTATCCTCGCCGTCCACCGCCTCGATGAAGTCCCAGTCATCATCCTCATCGCGCTCCGCCTCCGTCGCCTCCGTGTCTTCATCGACCCCATCCGACAAGTACCGGTCGAGCGCGGGAACCCCTGATTTTTCCCGTCGACTGCGAGGCCCGCGCGCAGCCAGAGCCTGTCGGGACTGCACAGACTTCGGCGGAGGAGTGCTCGGCCGCCCATTCGTCTCCTTCTCCTTGCCCCCGATCCCAACATACGCTGACGGCGCCGTCGACGGCACATCTCTGCTCGTCCGCCGTGCCGGCACTTCTTCGATCTGCGGCACCTCCGCGAGCGGCGTCTCCAAAATCTCGTCCACA
The DNA here is from genome assembly GCA_023853785.1 of Psilocybe azurescens. Taxonomy (NCBI): domain Eukaryota; kingdom Fungi; phylum Basidiomycota; class Agaricomycetes; order Agaricales; family Agrocybaceae; genus Psilocybe; species Psilocybe azurescens. The sequence continues at coordinate 54,504 of JAJIRX010000590.1, forward strand.
GGAACCTGAGGAACAGTCGGCTGTTCAAGCTCAGCAACAGGAGCAGGAGGAAGAGCCGCTGGTCTCGCTTCAGGTGTCTTGGGCTCGACTCCATCTTCCTGCGACGCATCATCGTCGGGCTGTAACGACGACGCAGTATCAGACTCTAGTGTCTGTTGTTGTTGTTGTTGTTGTTGTTGCTGCGGCTGCTGTTGATCCAACCCTCTGAGAATAGAAAGATGATCCACCTCCCCTTCTTCAACACTCTCCTCCGAGCCTTCTTCCGAGCCTTCCTCATCTTCCTCATCCTCGTCGTCGTCGTCATCAATGAGCACCGAATGCCTGCCCTTGAACGAGTACCCGTCGAACACATTATCATCGTACTCCACCGCCGGCGACGGCTGCGGCTGCGGCCGCATAGACGAGCTGCGCGACTGGGACGGCGTCGTGTTCGTCTCGTCGCCGTCGGTGCGGTCCGCGTCGGTCTGCGGCTCCTGGTCGGTATCCGTCGCCTCGGTCTCCTCGTTGAATTCGTCCAGGACGGGCTCCATGTCCAGGAATGTGTCGTCGAAGTTTTGGGTATCGCTGGCATTGGATGGGTCGATGGGTGGGATATAGGGGCTGAGTGAAAGAAGAACGAAGCTGTTAGACTAGCTCTGTGGTATGTGGCAGACGATGCAGACTATGCAACTCACGTATATAGCGTTTGTAGTATACATGGGACCAGTCACTGAACAAAGCAACACAGATCAGTATGCAAAGCTGCGCTACAAAAAGGCCAGACGACGCACATCATCGAGAAATAAGGGTGCTTTTTGATTCTAGGTTCGCATATCCGCAATGAAGGAATCCGCTGGAGAAGCTGTAGAAAAAAAGCCCCATCAGCATCTAGCACACGGTAATTTCGAATAAAAACGTACACCACGAATCAAGCTCTTTGTGTCCTGATCGATAGCCCTATCGTCCGGGAACTGCAGCTCATCGTGCAACACCCTCACATACATATCCGAATGGTTGTTCGCCCAGAAAGGAGTCTATCCCCCAAAAAAAAAAACCATCATCAGCAAAAACACAATATCTTTCAAACTATAATAACTCACGATGCCCGTCAGCATCTCATAAAGCATCGTGCCAAAGCTCCACCAGTCCACCTCGTAGCTATAGGGATGTCCCTGGATGACCTCGGGCGCGAGGTACTCCGCCGTGCCGCAGAACGTCGCCGTCGAGTCCGTGTGGCCCACGGGCTGCGCGGGCCACCCGTGCGCGAGCTCGCCGTGCCGGTCGAGCTTCATCCACGGCGGCGTCGCGGGCTGCTGGTGCGGCGTCCCCGGCACCGACGAGTAGAACTCGCCCCCGCCCCCCGCCCCGCCCCCCGGGATGGAGGAGCGACGCGGAGGCGGAGGCGGAGGAGGACGGGTGCCCGTGCCCGTGGCGCCGCGGGAACTCCTTGGAGAGCCCAAAGTCCGTGAGCACGATGTGCCCGTCGCCGCCGATGAGGATGTTCTCGGGCTTGAGGTCGCGGTAGATGACGCCCGCGGCGTGCAGCCCTCGACGCCCTCGACGATCTCGGCGGCGTAGAACCGCGCGCGGTCGCGCCCGAGCCGGCCCCACCGCGCGAGCTGCGTCGCGAGGTCGCCGCCAGGGTGGAAGTCCTACAAAAGAAACACAAAAAAGAAACGGTCAGGCTTAAACCAGGAGAAAAGGCAAAGAATAGGAAGACATACCATGACCAAAAACAAATTCTCCTTATCATGAAAGCTCCACCACAGCTTGACGACAAACGGGTCGCGGCCCTCCGCCGCCATCCTTTTGAGCACCGCCTGCTCCGTGAGCGTGTGCTGCAGCTCCTGGTGCGCGAGCACATGGCGCTTCGTGATCGCCTTCAGCGCGAAGAGGTCCTGCGTCGTCTTGTGCCGCACGAGCAGCACCTTGCCCGCGCAGCCCTTGCCGAGCACGCGCATCATCTCAAAGTCGTCGATCACGACCTTGCGCTGCGACTTCCGCGGCTCCCTGGTGTTGATGTTGTCCTTGGAGGCGGAGTTGGAGTTGGAGGTGCCGTCCTTGTCTTTGGGCGTGCCCCGCCCGGACGACGCGCGCTGCTTGCGCCGCCGCCGGCTGCGGCTCTTCGGCGCGGCGGACGACGACGACACGTCCTCGTCCTCGTCCTCCTCGCCGGTCTGCGATGCGGACTCGACCCCGCTCTGGCTGGGCACGGACGCGGACGAGGCGTATGCGCGCGAGAGCCAGTGCGACTTGTCGGGGTCGGCGGACTGCGAGCGGTGCACGCGGTTGTTATTGGTGTTGGCGTTGTTCGGGCTGACGTTGGGGCTGGTGCTGGCGGTGTTGCTGCCGTTGACGTCGTTGAGGTAATGGTTGTGGGACATGGGCGTGGCAGGCGTCGCTGGGACCTCTTCATCCGCCTCTCGATCCTGAGCCTGAGCCTGAGCACCAGCAGAAGAACCATCCTCAACTTGATCCTGATCCTGGATAGGAGATTTTTCCTCGCTCGCGACGTCATCGCTTGGGCCACCCTGTTCGGGTCCAGGTCCAAGACCCGGCTCAGCTCCAGCGTCAGCAAGATCCGGCTGCGTGGTGGAGGTCCCAGTCGTGGAAGTGGAAGTGGTAGCGGCGATGGTGGTACTAACACTGGAGTCCGTCGCGTTGTTCGATTTCGTCGGATGCTGCGGCTGTCCTTCCTCAGCCTCTCGTCCCACAGAAGCACCATCGCCGACGACGACGCCAGTATCGAGCACGTCCGCCTGCTGCTCGGAGAGGTCCATGAGCTGGTCGATGTCCTTCTCCACCATGCTCGCGGCCTCTGCATCCCTGGCGTTGACCGCACCGCTTTTCACATTCTCCTTCTCCTTCTCCTTCAGACTCTCCTTTTCCTTCTCCTTCAAACTCTCTTTCTCTTTCTCCTTCTCTTTCCCAGCCGCATTCTCCTTCTCCTTCTCCTTAACACTCTCCTTCCCCATCCCGCCGCCCGCATGCGCCGCCAAATCCGACCGCACCCGCTTAATCGCGCGCTCCACGCGCACGCTCTCCAGGTCGTCCGTCCTTACGCGCACGAAGCGCTTCCACAGCCGGTCCGTCCTTATCACGGGCGTGTTCGACAGCGCCGTCAAGTACGCGGCGATCGCGGACGACGACGAGGGCGCGTGCTGCACGGTCGTTGTCGACGGCGTTGCTGATTCGGCGGTTTCGGAATCGGGGATGTTGGGGGTGCTGGTGCCGTCGCGCGAGGTAGTCGTACTCGTACTCGCAGTCGTGGTGCTGCCGTTCAACTCGCCGCTCGCATTCACACTCGCACTCAGCGCGACGAACGACCCAAACGGATCTCCACTCTCCTTCGCCGGCGTCACCGCCCCGCCCCTCCCGCCCCCGTCGCATTTCTGCGCCCCTCCGCCCCGCACCCCCACCCTGTTTATACGCCCTGCCCCCGTCGGCGACGCCAACCGCGACAGCGTGTTCAGGAACGTGGACTTGCGCTTCGGCGGCGGCGCGGGGAGCGCGGCCGCGTCGATGGGCAGCGGCGGGAGCCGGAGGCCCGGGTGCCCGCTGCTGCTGCTGCGCAGCTTGAGGTCGAGCTCGACGAGCTCGCGCGCGGTGCGCGTGAGCGTGAGGTTATGGGTTGGTGCTGTGTGGGTGGGGTGTGGTTTTGGGGGCAGTGGTGGTGGTGGCAGTGGTGGTGGTGGTTTTGGTGGCGGTGGTGGTGGTGGTGAATTTAGGGACGATGTTGGAGACGGCGGGGTGAGGATGAAGGTGAAAGTCGACATGGACATGGTGAGGGTGCAGAGCAGGAGGAAGCAGGTAAGGAGAAGGGAAGAAGAAGAGGCAAAATGTCAGCGAGCGTGTTCCCGATATATATTATCATGCAACGAAGGAGAGATCGAGCGAGAAGAGAAGGAAGGCTATGTGACAGAACCCATGTCCGCGCACGATGCACATGCGTGCACGTATGTGTGTGCAGGGCAGGCAGGATGACGATGACGACGATATCGATACCGATACCGTCATGCCAGTATCACAGATCACAGTGATAAACGTGAAAAGGAGTTTTTAAAAATAAAATAAAATAGAAAAGGGGCGAATCAGAAGGAAAGACACGGGTACAGATGGATGGATGGGGTTCGAAAAAGGCAAAAAAGAAAAAAAGGAGAGTGGCACGAAAGGGAGGAAAGAAAGGAAAGAGTACTCACTCTTGATATAAAGACTGTAAGAAAAGGAGTCGTAGGGCGTCTCGGCGACGCTGACGCTCCATGGGCCGTCCTGGGTGTCCATGCGCACAGGGCCTCGTCTAGAGGACGATGGGAGATTGGTGTCGAGGGCTTTCATGTTGTTGTGGTTGTTGTTGTTGTTGTCAAAGGGAGGTGGTGGTGGTAGTCGATTATGGGATTGGTAGGCGTGTTATATCGGTTCGAGATCTCGTAAAGGTAAAGTTGAGCGCCCTCCGCGGTAGCTATCCTGTCCTATTACGTTCAATGTGTCCTGCTGTCCTCGCACGTTTCGTAGCTGAGCTGTTTGCTGCGCGCGTGTTCGCTTTATGTTCTGCGCGACGAATGCAACTTTCGAGGGGTGTCGTCGTCGAAAACAGCAGATGCGATAAGTTGGGTTGGGACCGCCCTTGGCACACGCACACGATGATGTCTTTCTCTTTCTGTCGAGAGCTCTTAGCTGTCAGAGCCTAGTGTCCGAATGTGTCGGACAAATTGAGTGCGTTGCGTCGACAAAGGATGAATAGTCGAAGAGCGAGCGTAGTTGGTTGGTTTGGTTGGTTGGGGAAGCTGTGTGTGTTGGACTTTGTGCAGGCCACGAGGTTCGGTCAACGATGATTCGAATTCTGGGAATCTGCCTCGAGGCCGAAGAATCCGAATCAGGAGGGCTTTGCCTTGAGCAATGGATCTGTCTGGGTCTCGTGCGTTGTGTGTGTTGTGTGTGTGTGGATGGATGGATGGATGGATTGTGATAAAGGAGTGTAAGTGGGCAAGTCAAGTAAAATGCTGATAATAAGGAGTGTAGTGTAAGAAAATGGCAGGCTCGCTATGTAATCAAATCAGAACAAATGCGACAAATGATGCTGTCACACTTGCACACACAACAACAACCCAGCAAATCACCATCGTCAATCGGCAGCTCTTGCACACCTCTTGTGCTATCGCATGAATGAATATTACCTACTCTCAGATTCGATATCTTATCGCAGATAAGTCCCAACATAGTGTATGTGGAGACAATGAGTCATGAATAGATAGGCTTTGGCACCTCCCCAAACGTCTTGCTGCGCTGCGGTACAGCCCTCCCCAAGTGCTCCTTCTCCTTCTCCTCCTCTTCTGCGCTCTACCTAGTATATACATATTGATAACGCGATAAAAACCCTCCCCACCCGAGTCTTTTGTCCATCAGTCCAGAAGGTGACAGACTTAGAGCCCCTTCCGCACACGGCTGCATAGCGGATGCCCGTCCTGTATCAGGCACAGTGCTGCACAGTGCACTACAGCTAGATGATCAGACCCGCACCAGAATATCTTATCGTGATCGTGATCATGATCATCATTTCGTTTTTTGAATCAGTTTATTAACGTGCAAGAAACGGTCGAAGCGCAAAGACACTCCGAGATCATCATTTGCCAGGCCAGTTTTCCAGATCTCAAGTAAATTTAGCTGAACTCGGGGTGGCGCGGTACAGTAAAAGACCTCAGGCCTCAGGCCTCAGCACTCAGTGCCCATCAGTGCAATCTTCCAGGTTCCTACAGCTAATCCTCGCCAATGCAACGCCTTGTCCAATTCACCGCCACCTATCTCATCGCGTCATGTATGATCATCTGGCCCGCCGCCCATATGGATAACTGTAATCGTAGCTGTATGTAGCCATGGAGCAAGTCAAACAAATTAAACCTTTCGGACATTAAAAGCTTCCACACGCTGGCCAGCCAGCCGGGCGGGCGGGCGCCCGGCTGATCACCGGCGGAGGACTGACCACTGGGGCTCGATTCCGAGTCAGAAAAACAGCGCTCTGGCAAATGGTTATGGTTATGGTTACCGACACAATTTAAAAGGTTTCAAAGTTTCAAAACCAAAAACGTAAGTTAGCAACTGTAACGAAAACACGGGACATCCGAAGTCATGCATGCCTGCATGCCTGCACGACGCGCTTTGGCCGGATCGAATGCGAGCTTTTTCGTTCCCCAACGAAATCCCGTGCGTGCGGGCAACCGCGCAAATTACTTAAATAGAAGTCTGTTGGGAGCCCGAGCCTGAGAAACGGAACGACGGGGCTATTTCGAGCCTGAGCTCGCGCTCGAACGTTTGAACGTTAACTGTCGAATTTGAACGTTACAAGCTATCTATGTACATAGATAGAAGACAGTCTCTCGAAATTTTCATTTTCATTTCCGATCTCTCGGAGCGGAACGGGGAGGACCAGGTCGTCGGGACCTCACCGCGAACCACTGTCCCAGTTATTGTTATCCAACCCATGCTCTCACTCTCACTCAACTTCTCACAGTAAATAAAAATCCGATTCAGAATCACACTCCTTTTGAACCTTGATTGCCTTTACTTGCAGCGCTCTAGGACACGATGAATATGACCGGATTGGCCGTGTCCATCATCATCATCATCATCATGATTGGCACGGGGACTCGGACTCGGACTTCAATTGCTTCTGAACGTAAGCTCGCGTCGAATAACCGACAAACGCTACGCCAGTTGAAACCCAATACAGCGGGCGGTCTTAAGTGCGTACAGCATGGGGCTGTGTTCTCTCATACTAATACATAATCCAAATAGCGGTCTTTCTGCAGGCTCGGGTGCTCCGTTCATTAAACCGTGAGTCCTGGGCGACCCGACCCGACCCTAGTTAGTTCCAGCTACTGGTGCCGAAATAAAATTTAAGCCTCCTCAGTCGGAAATCATCATTAAATGAATTTTGTCAAGAAGATTGAGACACCTTTCTTATGGTTCTATTACACTCATAGATGCTGTTAAGTAGTACGCAATATGTACCTGTGGGATTTGCGCCGGGCCGCAACGCCGCAGACGCGCACAAGACCATGCGCTAGCCAAGCGCGCACGTGCACCCATTTTTGACTTAACATTTTACTAAGTTCTCTAAGTAACGGAAACAAGTGTGATGCGACCATTTGCAGAGTTGAGGGCATCAAACAGCCACACATCCTGCACATCCGGACCTTTATGAGTGAATACCTACTCTCAGATTTAATATCTTACCAACACAGATAAGTCCTGTAAGTATGTGGAGACAATGAGCCACTTTACATGTTGCCGATACCAGATTCTAGATATGCTCTTGATCTCCCCAAAAGTCTTACTGTGCTGCAGTGCAGCGCAGAGCTCTCCTTCTCGTCTCCTTCTACCTACTTTATATATATCTATAACACCATCAAACTCTCTCTAGGCATCAGGAATTTAATTCCCACTCTTCCGGCTGTCCGAGTCTGGATCAGAACCCTACCGTACACAGCTACATTACCATAACCGTAACGGGCACCCGTTCTGTATCTGATCGTGATCGTGATCATCAGCATTCGCCTAGTCTCGGGTTTCCTGCTGTAGATCTTTTACTTGGTCGAACGGTCTCGAATTCCGAGCCTTGACGGTAAAAGCAGGCGCGCGTCCGGTTCCACCGACAGTCTGGCACGGTAATAAAATAAAAACCCCGCCGACACGCCTATCCCCATCCCCATCGCTTCCGCCCGACGCCACAATATGTAATGCAATGGCAAACCCATCGCGTCATGCACGATGCCTTCAAAGTTCAACATCATTGGCCCACCCTCGCATATAATAATGCAGCCAATCCACTGGCATGGAGGCTGACGGAGCAAGTCAAACAACCTTCGCCAAAATCCCACACGCCCTATGTACATGTGTGTCTGAATCCGAGTCAATGGCAATCGCCAAGGGCAAGCACACACCGGCGGCAGCGCGGAGTGTTCCCTCTGAATCCAAAATAGCGCTCAGGTTGTTACCGCATGCATACTTACATAAGTACGTGCCATCGCTACCAGCCCGCACAAAATCCGGCAAACCGTGCCTTCAAAGTACGAAGGTCCGGAATCGATAATCCCCAAAGAAAACCGTGCGGCGTACGGGCCGACACGTGCAGGCAAACGCGCAGATTAAACAGGACTCAGGACTCAGGACTCTCAGGAGCCTGATTTTGGCAATTTCTATCCAGATCGGAATATCTGGGTTCGAAGTGCGAACATGCAGATTAGTCGAGTTTGTTTAATACCAATTACGCAAGTCCAATGCATTTCGAAAGCCCGGCATCACCAGCAAACAAAGCGCTGGGCCCGCATTCAGCCGCTGGTGAAGGGCACGACCTTTTCGTCCCTCACGGTTGAGCCGTTCAGAGATTAGCTAGTTAGTTTTTCACCATTAGCTATTAGCCCGCTAGCTACAGAATTATCCAGCTCACTGGTGTATTCTCACTGATTCTTTTAGGGTGGTTTGTTACTGTATTTGAGTCATGACAGCCAGACACGAGACCAAGATCTTCCCTAGTTATCTTTTGCTGTGCTTGAACTTGCCCTGTTCAAGGCTAAGAAAGCATTGGATAGGACTCAGGACTCAAAAGCCTGAGAAACGATGGGTTATTTCAAGCTCAAACTTGTGCTCAAGCTTGAATATTAACTGTCAACCAAGTTGCATATTCTAAGACACCCTCCCTATAAATGTACTTTGTATCATATCATATACTACAGTGTAACAACAGGATGTGCCTCACTAGCTCTAATCTGGAGGCACAGGCATGTTCCCAGCTCCATGAGCTCAGAGAACATTTCCGAGCTATTGATCAAGTCTGCCGGGAGATACCTGGGATTTTCAGCGCTTGTGGAGTTGACACCCAGAACACCGTAATGCGGTTTGTAGCCCAAACAATAAATTGAGATAAATTCCAAATGTAGTCGGCCTGGCAAGATTGTGTACGTGTCACCGTCATACAGAGACTGATGACGGAATCCTGGGAGCCACGCCCAAGGAAACGGTAGGTGGGTCGATATTGAAAGACATTGAAGCAATGGCAGTAGAACAACCTCGCCAGGGAGTATAGGACGATTGGTATATCTAGAGTCTCGCAGAGCGCTTGACAGAAGGGATCAAGAGGCGGCTGTCTGTAATCATTGAAAGAGAAATTGGATAAGATAAGGGTGGTAATTGAGGGCAGAGCTTTTACAGTCTGGATCAAATCTTCAGTTGGAATGCATGTCGACATGATTCCAAGTGTTTGGATGGAACAGGAGGAGCGAGCAAGAAATCCTAGGAAAGCTGGCGTGGGGAATAATTCAGGAGTTGAAACTTGACAATGCGACAAGTTCGGAAACGTCATGTTTTGAAAGAATTCAGGCTCGTCATCGTAAAACTGCAAAAAAGGTCTTCCAGCTGGGATTGCAAAATCAGCTTGTATCCTTTGGACAGTATTGAGATTCTTGGCCGAATAAATTTCTGATGACACTTGACCATTTGAGGCGCAAGTGTAAGGACATGGATTAATTCATCCCAATATAGTCCAATGGCATGAAAATTAATGAGATTGCTCCAGTTTATGACTAGAACATTCAAGTGGACAAAATCAATTGTGAGTTTGGTGGGAGCGACCTGTGGTCCAAGATTTAATGGAGTGGTGGGTTCTCTGGCTGGTTCAAGATTTAAGAACCATAGAATAGACGGTCCTTGATATCGAGGGAATCGTGAAAATATCAAGTTGGCAAATCCCCTTGTCCGATCCAGATGATGTGTAGAGATCAATGGATAAAGGCATCTTTCCTGAGCGGTGAAGCCATTCAATCGCAAGTTGGACCTGCCTTTCCGTTGTATTTTCGCTGGCTCTGAAAACGAGTGTTGTCCAAAGAGAAGGAGTCGTCCAAGCAATGTGGCGCCACACTTTACATATGGCTCCAAGCCGGAAGGGCATCTTTCTTATAATGGTGATCTTTGGTGTAGAATTCGAACATATAGGCGATGACCTCAAAGGGTAATCGATGGATGCTGGGTTTTGGTTCACTGCCACGACCACCTTCTGGGGGTTCCGATATCTGAGAACCTTCAGTCAATGTCTCACACGTCTCCCCAGTATGTGAGGCTTGTTGAATGTGTTTAGTGGAGTCCATGATATGTTGTGGTATGGAGGAAACCTGTTTCAAACTTGCCGCCGTTCCATCAATGTTTGCTGCGCAAGCAGGTGTCAATATTTGTATATTTTGAAGCCCCGCTTCTCTTGCTGTGCACCGATGTGTGGCCGTGAAAAAAACTTATAAAAGAACAGATGATGCCATACAATAAATTTCTCCGCGGTTCAACTCTGTCGGATATGCTCAGGTGCCCTTCCGACAAACAACCACTAGTCACGCAGCCGCACGCGTAAATTTCTTTTCAGGCTGTCTGTATAACCAAAGATTTGTATAGACAATCAACTTGGGTTGAATGCTAGTGTTCCGTGATCTAACATGAGCTTCCAAGCGCGTGCACGTGTATCTGTTCAGAACCCTACCGTACACGGCTGCATTAGCATAACAAATGCCCTTTCTGTATCTGTTATCAGGCACTACAACCAGAATATCTTATCATGATCCAGCATTCGCCTTGTCTCGGGCCCTCATGTAGATCTTTTGCTTGGTCGAAGAGCCTCGAACTCTGGGTCTTGACGGTAAAAACTGGTAAAAACTGGTGAGCGTCCACCGATAATCTGGCACGGTAATAGCAAATCCCCTGCCGACACGCTCCCTTCCCCATCGCTTCTGCCCGCCGCCACCAATATGTAATGGCAAACCTATCGCGTCATGCATGGTGCTTTCAAAGTTCAACATCATTGACACACGCCCTAATACATATCTGAACCAGAGTCAATGGCAATCACCAAGAGCAAGCATCCACCGGCGGCAGCGCGGAGTGTTCCCTCCAAAACAGTGCTCGGGTTGTTACCGCATACTAACATAAGTACGTGCCATTACTACCGAAGGAGAGCAACCTGCAAAAAATCCGGCAAATCACACCTTCAAAGTACGAAGTCCAGGATCAATGATCCCCAAAGAAAATCGTGCAGCGTGCAGGCAAACGCGCAGATTAAACAGAACTCAGGACTCAGCTGAGCAACAATGGGTTATTTCAAGCTCAAACTTGCGCTCAAGCTTGAACATTAACTGTCAATCAAGTCACGTCTTCCAAGACACCCTCACTGTAAATGTATATCATGTACTACAGTGTAACAACAGTATGTGCTGCACTAGCTTTAACCTGGAGGCATAGGCACGTTCCCAGCTCCTTGAGCTCAGAGATCGTTTCCTGAGTATCGATCAACTCTGTTGGGAGATACCTGGGATCTCCAGCGCTTGACTCACCATCCAGAACAGCATAATCTGGTTGGTAGCCCAAACGGCAAATTGAGATAAGTTCCAAATGTAGTCGGCCTGGCAAGATTGTACGCGTGTCACCGTCATACAAAGACTGATGACGGAATCCTGGGAGCCACGCCCAAGGAAACGGTAGGTAGGTCGATATTGAAAGACGTCGAAGCAATGGCAGTAGAACAACCTCGCCAGGAAGTATAGAGCGAGTGGTATATCTAGAGTCCTCACAGAGCGCTTGATAGAAAGGATCAAGAGGCGGCTGGCTGTAATCATTCAAAGAGAAATTGGATAAGATAAGGGTGGTAATTGAGGGCAGAGCTTTTACAGTCTGGACCAAATCTTCGGCTGGAATGCATGGCGATGTGATTCGAAGCGTCTGGATGGAACAGGAGGAGCGAGCAAGGAATCCTAGGAAATCTGGTGTGGGGAATGGACTAGGAGTTGTAACTTGACAATACGACAAGTTCGGAAATGTCATGTTTTGAAAGAAGGTATTAGTGGTTAGTCCAGATTCATCGCAAAAGTCCAAAAAAGGTCTTCCAACTGGGATTGCATGGTCGGCTTGTATCCTCTGGACGATGTTGAGATTCCCGTCAGAATAAGATCCTGACGGCACTTGACCATTCGAGGCGCAAGCGTAAGGGTATGGATTACTTCATCCAAATATAGTCCACGTGCGCAAAAATCAGTGAGATTGCTCCAGTTTATGACAAGAACATTCAAGTTGATATTATTAATGCTGAGTTCAGTGGGAGCGGCTTGTAGTCCAAGATTTAATGGAGTGGTGAGTCCTCTGTCTGGTTCGAGATTTAAGAACCGTAGAATAGATGGTCCTTGATATCGAGGGAATCGCGAAAATACCAAGTCGGAAAATCCCCTTAGTCCAAGACAACGACAACGAGCCAGTGAAAGGTAGATGACGTCGATCAAAGGGAGAATAGTAAATTCCCACTCGCCCGACCAAGATGATGTGTAGAGATCAACGGATAAAGGCATCTTTCCTGAGCGGTGAAGCCATTCAATCGCAAATTGGACCTGCCTTTCCGTTGTATTTTTCCCGGCACTGAAAACGAGTGTGGTCCACAGAGAAGGAGTCGTCCAAGCAATGTGGCGCCATGCTTTACATATGGCTCCTAGCGAAAGGGCATCTTCCCGATAATAGTGATCTTCGGTGTAGAATTCGAACATATAGGCGATGACCTCGAAGGGCAATCGATGGATGCTGGGTTTTGGTTCAGTGCTACAACCATCTTGGGATTCCGATTTCTGAGAACCTTCAGTCGACGTCTCACACGTCTCCCCAGTATGTGAGGTTTTTTGAATGTGTTTGATGGAGTCCATGATAAGTTGTTGTCTGAGGACCTCCTGTTATGGAGGAAACCTGAGGAAATACTAGGTTCGTTCCAAGCCGCCGTTCTTCGCCCGTCAATGTTTGCTGAGCAAGCAGGTGTCAATATTTGCATATTTTGAAGCCCCGCTTCTCTTTGCTGTGTACCGACATGTGCCCGTGAAACTACAAGTACCTAATTAAAAACTTAAAAGAACAGATGGTGCCATACAATAACTTTCTCCGCGGTTCAACTTTTGAAAGTCTCTCGGATATGCTCAGGTGCCCTTCCGACAAACAACCACTAGTCGCGCAGCCGCACGCGTAAATTTCTTGTCAGGCTGTCTTTGTAGCTAAAAGTTTTGTATAGACAATCAACTTGGGCTGAAGGTTAGTTTTTCATCATCTAAGTCTGGATTGCAAGGCGACGACTTACATCTATTCAATCCACAATGAAGCAGTCCACGTTTTGGCGAATTCGGATTCTCGGATGTGCTCGGGAGCACCTCCACGAGTTATTTCCAGCCTTCTATGCAACAATTTAAATGGATCAGCATTGGAAAGGTCTGCTTGTGAGACCCGGAGATACAGTTCAACGTGTCTCAATTATCAACCAAGTCTGCTGGGAAATAATAATCCCCGCTTTCAGTGCATTTTAATCCATCGCGCACACCGGTGTGATCAAAGATGTAAGTTCACGATAGATAACAATAGGCTCTAAGTTCAATCGCCCTGGCATGTGTCACCGTCTTGACGGTATTGACTACGGAATCCTGAGAGCCACGCCAAAGGAAACGAATAAGGGGTCCGTATATAAAGATGTTGAAGCAAAGGGAGCAAAGTGATGTCGTCGGGGAAGTACAATACAGTATATAGAATCCTGACAGACAGCGATATAGAAGGAATATAGAGGCGGCGACTGTACCTCTCCAATAAAATGGGAATATAATAAGGTAAGGGTGGTTATTGAAGGCAGAGCCTGTACAGATCTGAATGGGATCATCGCCTGATATGCATTCCTGTGAGACCAAAATCTGTAATCGAGCAAAAGGAACGAGCGAAGAAACCTAGAAAGGCTATTGTGGGTAATTTGCGTTGGATCTGAACTTTAACAGATTGTCAGATTGTCAAGTTCAGAAATGTTGTGCTCTCAAAGGTGACAATGGAGCTGTTCTTCTTATTAGAGGTCTCCAAACTGAAGAAGAGATTTTCCAACTGGGAATGGAAAACCTGCCTGGATTTCAGGTTACATCAGTTCGGATAGGAATAGGCTCTGGACGGCAGACAAATGAAAATTTGTGAGTTAAGGGGCAAGAGCTGGGACATTGAATAAGTCATCTACAAATAAAGCAGATCCGCAAACTCGGCGAGGTTGGACCAGTTTAGGACAAGGCAATTCAAGAGCACAACGTCGATGCTAAGCTAGGTCGGTGCTGCCAAGGGTCCAAGATCAAGCAGAGAGGTGACTTCTGGGAGATTGACATAGAGCTGTACGCTCTGTAACATAGGCGCCCCATGAATTTGGGATAATCGCGAGGTGTCAAGGAATTACACCATAGAAGGGAGAGATGACGACAACGATTGAGCGATTGCTTGAGGACATCAATGAAATGGAGCATGAGTAGCTCATTCTCGGGACGAGATGACTTGTATAGAGTGACCGAGAGAGGTGGCTCCTGAGCGATTGAGCCATTCAATTGCAAGTTGGATCTGTCTTGTCGTTGTATTATTTTTTCAATCTGAAAAGACTGTGCTCCAAATACGAGGAGTCGTCCAAGCAATGTGACAATGACGCCATGTTCGGCATGTGGTTTCAAGTTGGAAGGGCACATTTGAGTGCCTATGAATGTCTAGGTCTTTTGCCTCGTCAACGTAGAGTTCGAACATATAGGCTATGACCTCGAGGTGTAATAGAGGGATGTTGGATTTTGATTCCCTGTATTTATTTTCTTGGGATTCCGTTGTTGAGTAGATCTAAGTGCGTTCTCAGACGTCTCCTCGATCTTTGAACCGTCCACTCACTCTCCTTGACCATGTTCGGCGGGATCCATGAGGCGATGCGGCGAACGTTGGTCCTATATTCGCGTCAGACTTTAGTTCTTATCTCCCAGAAATATGTATAGGTTTCCGTACCTTTTACCAGCTATTATCCGCTCCAAACTTGCTCCAAGTATACAAAGAAGATGAAAGAGTACTGGTTCGAACCGGATTGTTTGATATGAGTGGCTGTGTATATCATATATCTGCGCTATTCCTGTCCTAGTAACCACCCCTTGTATTGCCGTTGGATGGCCTCGAGGCGGACACATGTGGGAAAGGAATACATCAAACGCCGTTAATTGACTGTTTCATGTCCATCTAGTCTCCTCCACTCTTTCCTCAGGTTGTTCAAGCCCTAGGCTTCCGTCCACTCATCCTTCAGAGCGCTCAGAACGAAACCAAGATGCCACGAGAGAACAGTCTGAGCGATTCCGAAGGCAGATCACTTACCCCCGAACCGGACGAGGAAGAGGCCTTCGCAATTTCGCCAGCGTCCGCCAATTACTCTCAATTGCCTGAAGTGACCTCGCCTCTTCGCGCTGATTTGTCGCGAATCAAGACCCAGTCGAGGAAATCTTTGCGTTCGAAGGTCTCGAAAGCTGTTCCTTCGCCAGCTGTACATCAAACGGGCTTTGGAACGATGACGCCGAAGGATAAATTTCGGGCGACGGTGCGCAAGGTCATGGCCATGAAGCGTGGCACGACCTTGTTGGGGAACGTTGGAGGTGTGGGTGCTGAGCCGGGTATCGACCCTCGTCGCCCTGCTGTGGATGCCGCCTACAATCATATTAAGGAGCAATGTCAGATTGAGATCATGGACTACTCGGCCATTCGGAACACGACCCGACATATGAATAACGCGCAATTTATCGAATTCATGGGGGACCTTGACTCGCCTGATTTGCCTCAGAGGGACCCGTGGGTCAAAGTTAGGTGGATAAACATTGGTGGTATCAGTTGGGATGTGATCAGGGCGCTCTCGATCAAATACAGTGAGTTTTTCATTTACTTTCTGCAATGTGCCGCGTTGAATTTCAAATATCTGCACTATAGATTTACATCCCCTGGCTTTAGAAGATGTCTTTCATGGACATTCTCGAAATCGTTCCAAGGCGGACTATTACTCTAGACATCTTTTCCTTCGCGTCCTCTGTCACGAACTGCTTGATGATGAAGAAAAAAGTCAAGAGCCACTCACATGCAATATATCAGTGGGCCTCGTTCAAATTCCCCGGAGCCCATGGAACGCTATCCTGAAGAGGAGGAGGAGAAGGGCATGGAGGAGTCCGACGAACTGAAGAAATCCACCAACGGTTTTCCATCGCGTGCCGCTACACTTGTCCAGCGTCGTGGACAAGGACAGGGATCTCTTCTGCCCACTACTCGTAATGACTTGAAAACAGCCGACGCCAGCGGCAAAAGATCGCCAACTGGGAGTAACCTTTCGACACTGGTGGCTAGGGAAGGAGCGGTGAGTACAATAGCTCCCTGGTTTGGGGTGTATAACTGATGCCAAAAACAGCTCCAACTTTCTCAAGAAGAACGCAAACAGGATGAAGCCGCTATAGAGGCCCTTAAAAGGTGCGTTCACCGTGGTTCAATGATTCAGCTTTGGGCTCAACGTCACAAAGGGCTCAAGGGTCAACGTGGACGTGTCTCCGATGTTCTTCTTCTTGTTCAGAGATGGTAGGACCTTTCTATACGGCTATGAATGCAGTTTTTTACGATGTATTTTAGGCACTTTCATATCGATCCGCCCAATTCCCAACCTTAGCTTGACGGCCCCTATATCATTCCGGCTTAAGAGTCGCGACACGGTCCTCAGGAAATCCGCGGACCCGTCTCTCTTGCTTCATTCGTTGCTCGATCTTGGTGAGCGCAGTTTGGATCTGTTATCGCGTGTCATATTTTCTCATATTCTTTGTTTTCTCGCTAGTTGTCGACAAAGCTGTTCAAGTCATTGAGGCGTACCATGCCAACATTCATAAGTTCGAGCGGGAGATTCTGCTCAGGCCCCAGATGAACACCGTCAGAGATCGTACGTCGAAATTCTTTCTCCAGAAATTTCTATTGACATTTTCTGTGGTGGCACAGTGCATATCCTGTCCGGAGATCTCATTCTGCATAAGCGGACCCTCGACCCTATCAAAACACTCATTTACGGTTTACGACGATACGATGTTGATCGATGCGCAGCTCTTATTGATAGCTCGGATCCGGCGAATAAGGATGTCAAGATCACAGGGTTCATGAGCCACAAAGCTAAGATTTATCTCGTACGTAGCTCAGTTTTTTTCTCGCCTACCATCTGCTCTTTCTGATCTCAGTATTTGACTTTTACGCTAGGCTGATGTCTACGATCATATGGATTACATCTTGACAAGCTTGGATATGTTTGCTGGAATCGCTCAGAACTTGATTGATTACACCTTCAATGTCAAGTTTTTTTTTTTTTTTGCTTTGCTAGATCGTGATGGAAGTGGCTAAATGTTCTGTCTATCTTCAGATGTCGTCGTATGAAATGAACGAAGTCATGTACGTTGGCATCGCCTCATTCTTTCGAGTCGCGCTTGGCAGCTGAACTCATTACCTGTTTTCTAGGCGCCGTTTGACTATGGCAACTATCATATTCTTACCATTGACGGTTCTCACTGGTTACTTTGTAAGTCGTTACATTGACGTGACCTTTTGGTATTCATTATTGTCTTACACTTTTTTTGGGGGAATAGGGAATGAACTTCCACATTATGTGGTCTGTTAATCAACACACAGATTTATTGTTAGTTATTGTAACATCATACTACTGAGAACCAATTTACTGACGAAGGGGGTATAGTTTCTGGGAGATCGCTATTCCGATTATGGTCGTCACCCTTCCGTTGGCGCTCTGGGGCGATTTGAAAAATTCTGGCACTATATTCACAAGAAGTCGGCGACGAAACAAGCCATTAAGGTTAGTGCATATGTCGATTTCTTCTGTGTCTGATTCGTTTCTCACTTCTGTTGCCCGCCTCTGCACAGACACTCTGATCACACGATCATCTACCTGCCATCCTTTATGATTCGACTTTGGCGATTATCTTCATTTCGATACTCTGTCCTGACTCTGCTCTGAACTCTTGACTCTCGGTCTGTCTTTGTCCCCGAGTCCCAGCGGCTCACTCGTTGAACCTGCGCGTTCTTCCATGCTTCCACACTCCCTTCAGCTCAGTTTATGTATTCCACGGGTCCTTGATCACTGCTAGCTAGTGTCAAGCGAATGTCTTTCTTGGAAAAAACATCCCCTAATACCCTTATTGCTTACCTTGACTCTCCTGCATATATCCATCGCACTAGTACACTCCTTCATGTTTTCCTGTAATCTTTCTTTTCATTCACGATTGTATGTGAGACTTTAAAGCAGGGATTCGATAAGTTCTTGAGATGGCTATAAGCGTTTCAAAGTGAAGACATTATCGCATGTGTGTGTAAGCAAAGATTGGCTTAGATAAATGACATTAGTTAGCCTGAGATTAAAGAGAATCCTCCTCCATAGGAATGTGGGCTTTCGCATGGATAGATCCTCTAGTTTGGCAGTATTCGGACGACTAGCCTCTGAACCTCTTTGACGGCTCTGACGATATCGCCAAATTGGCGAAGCGGACGAAGGTATCTTGGAGATCTCGAATTCCGGGTGCGCGCCCACCACAAATGTACGTAGGTCATGCCCGGACTCATAGCGACTCCCAGCATACGGCTTGAGCAGAGCGGCCTACCAGGGGATGGTTAAGGAGGTGTTACTTGCCGAAATAAGAAATATGCGCCACAATCCCGACACGGTCTGCCAGATCGTCAGGGGCGGAGCCTGTCGTCTTTTTGAGTCGTGTCTCTGTCGTTTAGTTTTGTCTTTTCTTCTTACATCGGCGTCGGTGTCTCGTCTCGAGCCTGTCGGAGAGGGTGTGTTGTAGGGGATGGTGTCGACAGTCTGTTGAGTAACCTAATATCTGGCATATTTTTGGCTCCCGTGTAGTCATCGGGGTTGCAACCTGATGGACTTGATTCCGCAGAGCAGTTATTTTGTGTTTAAGTGATTTAGTAGGGTTTCATGGTACCGTCCATGGAGAGTAATTATGAGAGAATAAATCCAGTTCCTCAGATGCCAGATGTCGACTTTGTGATCTGATCTACCACTGAGCGGATACGGAAACGCAGAGGGAACGGTTATGAAAGAGACAAACCTGCAAGCGGCTCTTTAAGGCTCACTTTGTATTTCTTGTGTTGGTGGCAAGATCGAATCGAATCGAAATTCTCTTGCCGAAGCCTTTGACATCGATTATTTATAATTCCATGTTTACTCAGGTCTGTACTTTAGCTTTGGTTGTTTGCGGACCATGGTGACCGTGTACAGTTGTTGTTATACATACATCAACAATATTGAACAGATGCTCGCCGGAAAGTTCATCTGCCTGCGCATGGATAATGGAATGATCGTTGTCGTGGGCTCTGCTGCGAATCAAGAATAAGTACGGGGAAGAAAGGGAGCCCTAGTAAGTTCTAACACCCGATAAATCAAGTCAGAGAGATTGTCCATGGTGGAGAGAGAACAAAGTAGAATGGCTTGGAGTACAGCATTTCTTGTCTCCGTTATTTCAGAGCTTCCACCTTCAGCGCTCCGTCGATGCTATACAAAAATGTTCATTAGAGAATGAGCTTGGAGGCCTCCCGAGGCCTGTGGTCAGAATCGTATGACTTCGTTTGGCATTCAGAAATGGTTTTGTCACTTTGTGTCAGCGACTGTAGCCACCGTCAGAAGAAGCCAGATTGACTGCACAGGATCTTTCTGATTTTTACTCGCGTGGTCGTGGTGCATCAAGGAGGCATCAGGACAATATCACGAGTAAATCAGAGCAAATCATCCTGCCGGCAATCGGCAATCGGCCGGTAGAGACTATTTACAGTAACACTTCCCTAATATAATCCGGACTGCTTGTCTGTAAATCGGAATCCTGCCAATGGTTGTTGCCTCTTGCCATCATCCATGTTGCATCCATGTTGCAAATGTGTTATTTCCGGCGTGCCCATGAAACGTCAGGAGCCGTCAGCAGATGGTGGCTAAGCGAGCCGGGCGCTTTACTGCGACAATATTCAGGCGCGCTATGTCCTATTTGTATACAGTCCTTCACCGACTGGCCCAAGTACTGCGGTGTCCGTCGCCCTCCTCTACTCTTAACATTCCTAACGACTTCGAGGTCTGAACGCGCCGTAGCTGCAGGTCGGCTACCAAACGAATAAACATAATTCGGGCTACAATCCTTGCGATTACCGATGGCCATTCTATTCTTACTTCAATTTCGAGCACTTGTCTGGAAAAATTGGATCGTGCTATCCAAACACCCTTTCGTGCGTGAATTCTCGCGTTATCATGGCGTACAGTGACTGAAATTATGCCTCTTTCTAGTCAACGCTTATAAGATGTCTCATCCTACCTGTAGGTTACGGGCTATTCTTGTCCTTTGCACAGTTATTCCTCCATCGCTTGAATAATGTGCGTCCTTTTTCTCGAGTGCACATGATTCGTCAGCTTACACTGTTATCAGTATGGGCTGGGTACAAGTGTTCCCATCACGTCTCTAGATAGTCATTTCGATGGGACATCGACTTTATTCTGGGTGGATGCTACAACGGGGACAACAAGACCCTCTCCAGCAAGCATCATTTCCAAAATGACCTCCGACTTTACGCCTACACAGTTGGCCGCAGTAAAGAAAGTCAACACAGTGACAGACATCGTGACGAGTTGTCGCCAAAACTTCAATGGACTTTCAGAATGTTACGCTGGGATCAGCTTCACCGACGTTTTGGCCCCTCCCCCTCAGTCTAATTCCATTAATTATACTATCTTGGCCGATGGAGGACTTATACATATCGATGTCGAACACCACACCAGCGATTTTGAAAGTCGTATTCTACCATTGCAATGGGCCATTGATAAGGTATGTCTTTGGATTACGTCTTTTGAGCTTTTTTTTAATCACGTCCAGTAGGCGATCATCGAACTGCGAACAAATAAGACCCAATTGACACCTCTGCAGTGGCCATACACTATGCAATCTAATGAGGATCAATTAAGGATGATACGGCTCAGTATGTGACCCTATAATCGGCACTGCACGCCCATCTGATCCTCCTTCATAGGTTATACGAGAGGTATCAGGGAAATTATCGTGCTAGCCTTTGTGAGCATTGCTTGCAGTCGAAGGACCTTCATCTAAACCAACACTTTCACAGCTTTCTTGCATTTTCTGCCATATCATATCAAATACCAGGATCTGTTGCCAACGAACGCGCTTTGCTTATAACCGGCCATATGAAGGCAATGGGTCTATACGATTCGGCTCGAATACTGTAAGTCCATACCTTTTATGACTTCACCTCCACGTTCTCACAGCGGAGTAGTTCATGGCACGTTGGCATTTCAATCACTTACCTTCCTGGGTGGATCATCGTCGGTCTATTGTGGAAATTTCGAATCTTCGTCGAGACGAATGCCATGCTTATCGTGTTTGTGCACATTTTACTCGGCTTGGTCTTGGCCAGCTGGTCTTTCTTTGTAGCAGCGCCTTTTGGAACCAGTCCACAGTTGGCCGCTGTCGTTACGATGTTCTTGGGTGTTGCCATCGCTGTGATTGGGCACACCCTTGACACCTCTCGCATATGGATTCCGGTGCTCTTCTCTTCGGTTTTCCCACCCTCTTTCTACATCTTTGTTATGAAGGCAATTTGCGGTTATGAAAATAACCAACTTGCAACAAATATATTCCAGGGCGATCCTGATAGAAACATCACTCCTTTCCTTTCATTTTGATTGCGATTGTAAGTCAATTTCTCTTTGTATTTTTTTTCAGTCTTTTATTCAACGTCTTTCCAGGTCAACATCTTCCTTTGGCCATGCCTTGCGGTTCTTTTCGAGAGATTCCTGTACGAGACAATCTCACCGAAATCGGCTGCGAAGAAACAGAAGGACGGATCGAGCTTTATACCATCAAATGCTGCCATTTCAATTCGTGACCTGACAAAGATTTACACAACGTCTTTTTACTCGTCCCAAGGTGGTGTTATTGCAGTTTCAAATCTCAGCCTTGATATTCCGAAAACCGGAATATTTGTTCTTCTTGGTTCCAATGGGTGAGTTCGGCCCCTCTCTCTGCATCATAACACTATAAACTAACGCCAACTTGATACGATTCAGCGCTGGTAAATCAACGACATTATCAATTCTTGCCGGACTTTCCAGTATCACAAGTGGAACGGTTACCTTCGAAGGCGGATTCGCGAGACCTCCTCGAGGCACGATGGGGATCGTCCCTCAAAAGAACGTCTTGTTTGATGAGCTCACGTGTCTGCAGACCCTGAAAGTGTGGAGAGCGGTCAAATGGTCGCACAATTCGGACGAACAGGAAGATCTTGTACAATTGTTGATTGACTGTGATTTGGAGAAGAAGATTCACGCGAATGCGTCTACTCTTTCTGGTGGACAGAAGCGGAAATTGCAGCTCGCGATTGGTCTGCTGGGTGGTTCGAAAAGTATGTCCATCTTAAGTATTTGACAAATTGACCCTGTACTGATTTCCATCCTTTTGCAGTTGTGCTTGTTGATGAATGTACCTCTGGCGTTGACCCATTGAGTCGTCGCGCTTTGTGGAAGATCCTTACTGCTTTCCACGAAGATCGAAGTATTGTGTTCACTACCCACGTAGGTTTCTCTGGCTTTGCTAGACAACGTGAATTTTGATATATATTTGCACGAAATAGTTCCTCGACGAAGCAGATCTATTGGCCGATCATATTGCGATTCTTGCTGCTCCAGGGAAAGTTGTTGCTTCCGGAACCCCAGTCTCCTTGAAGCGCGATCTAGGCGAAGGTTATTCGGTACAAGTTACATTCAACTCTTTGCTGAGCACAGCCGATGGTATAACGGAATATGAACTACTCATGGACATCAAAGATATCTGCCCCCATACTTATGTTACTTCGCCATCACCTTCCCAAGCATGTTATCATCTTAAATCCAGAGATAACGCGGTGATAGGTCAGGTTTTGGAGTTCTTGGATGCGCAGATGAACGCTGGAAAGTTCGCATCGTACGATATTCTCGGCACAACCATCGAAGATATTTTCCTGGATGTAATGAACGAAAACGAGGCAAGCAAGAAGAACTCTTACGATGGGACTGCTTCTTCGGTATACCCTCCGGATGACGTCTCGTTCGACACTCCATTACTCGAAAAATCTCCTGGCGGCATAGGTCTAACGAATGGGAGATCAGTATCACCTTTCCGACAAGCCTTTACGGTCTTCCACAAACGCGCATTGATTGCGAAGCGGGCGTGGATGACGCCTTTCCTGGCCATATTCATCACTGTTATCGGAGCCTGTGCCCCGCTTACATTCATCAAAGGAAAGGATCAATCGTGCACCGTGCCCCCAAGGGATGTCACAGGAATGCCCCTTACTTACCTGCCTCGCCTGCGCTCTTGAATGCCACCCACCCGATACCTGCTCGCGTCGTCACCTCTCCGCCTAATATCATCAACTCGTTAGGGTCAATGCCTCTCATGATGCTGGATGTCATCAACGTCCCAAATAACGCATCGTTTGTTGAGAAGATCTCAAATGATTATGAAGATATCACGTCGGGAGGTATCTCGATAGATAGAGCGACTGGGGCTTCTTTGGTGGCTTGGGAGGCAACTTCGCCCGGGTATCCGAGGACCTTCAATGTTGAATCTGGCAACAAATGTACTGTTGAACCGTGCCCGCAATTTGACGGGCAATGCGAATGCGGTTCCGAATATCATCAATGCGAACTACGCGACTTTCCCGAGAGTCGCTGCCGCCACTTTGGTCTATTTGAAATGGATATTCTTCTTTGGAGCCGTCATGGTGTGTCTCATTCCATCTTCCTTCCATGTCGTATGCACTCATGAACCTTTTTTCAACGATGAAGGCGGTTTACCCTGCATTTTTTGCCCTTTATGTGTCGAAAGAACGCCGCTCGTCGGTACAGGCTATGCAACTTTCAAATGGGCTGACGAACCCAATTGGGATGTGGCTAGGGCATTTGATGTTCGATCTCATTGCAGCCACTTTACTTTCAACTATCATTATTGTAGTCTTTACGTCATTCTCTGGTCAATTCCACGGACTCGGTTTGTTGGTGAGGTCTTTAATCCTCTGAAGTTATTTTTGTGTTCTGACATTTTTCAGTGGATTGTTTTCTTTTTATACGGAATCAGTGGCACCCTCTTTGCATATGCACTGTCGCTAATGGTTGATTCGCCTCTTGGAGCATTCGCTATCGTGGCTTGTTATCAATTTATAACCTTTGTGGTGAGTACCCCTAACAGCTGTGTTCCAGTTGATGTCTGATTCATATCTCTGGCATCAGCTCTACTTGTCATCGTACCTGGCGGTGTTTACTTTCGGGAAGATCACAGAGTCAAGCCGTTTGATCACAATAATTCACTTTACGACGTCGATTGTGTCTCCAGTAACAAGTGTGGTAGGTGTTTCAAATCGTCTCTCTGCTGCGTCGTCATCTCAGGTCGATTTTTTTCAAGGTTCGCGCGACTCTTGTGTCTACGAACCTATTCTCTCTGTTATGTGATTCCGGAACGGATAATGTCACGACAGCTTCCATGATCTCCATTACAAGATTCGGAGGTCCCATTCTCTACCTTGTGATATATGGCTTTGTTCTCCTTGGTATCCTTAGTCTACGTAGACTCTGGCTCAAAGGTTCGACATTCAAGACAAAAGAGAAAATATCTGTTGGGCACTGGATCGGACTCGCGTCCTGGTGATGACGTAATTGCCGCTGCAGAAGCGGTTGCAACGTCGGATGACCTCCTTCGTGTCATCAACCTGTCTAAGTCATATCATGGCAAACGGGTGACAGACGATGTGAGTTTGGGTGTACCAAGAGACTCTATTTTTGCTCTCTTAGGTCCGAACGGAGCTGGAAAGACCACCACATTCAATATTATTCGTGAGTAAATGCCACATGTTCTCTCCTGTCTTTATACTTATCACTGTACGTTACCAACAGGCGGTGATGTTTATCCAGATTGTGGTGATGTGATTATCAACGGAGCATCGATAGTCAGCGATCCACGTGGGGCTCGAGCTTCATTGGGCGTCTGTCCACAGTTCACGGCGATCGACTCGCAGCTTACTGTTCGAGAGCACCTCATGATTTATGGGCGGTTCAAGGGATTGAGAAGAGGGCCAGAATTGAATCAGAATATCGATAATATTCTGAAAGGGACCGCCCTGACCATGTATGCGGACAGACTCGCTAGCAAATTGTCGGGAGGGAATCAGAGGAAACTGGCTTTGGCTATCGCTCTTATGGGTAATCCGTCGGTTATTCTAATTGACGAATTTTCAACCGGTGTTGATCCCAAAATGAAACGTGATATGTGGAATACGTTGCGGAGGGTATCAGTTGGCAAAGCCATCATCATCACCACTCGTAAGTCCTCAGTTCTGATCTTCTCATTCGAGCACTTATCTTAAGCTATAAGACTCGATGGAGGAGGCTTCTGCTTTGGCCAGCAATGTTGGGATTTTGGCTAAAAGGATGCTTGGTCAGTTTCTTTCTACTCTTTATAGCTGTGTCTTTGTTACTCACATTGTCATTACAGCCGTCGGTACCATTGAAGAGCTAGCTGCTCGTTACGCCACATATGAAGTGCATTTCTCCTGCAGGTCACGGCAAGATGTTATCAGAGCTCGTGAAATGATGTCTCGCATTCCTGGGTCGAAGAAGTCAGACGATGTCGCCACACGTTTCGAGGTTCCCATCGCTGGAGCCTTTTCGTTGGCCCAGTTGTTCAACCTGCTGGCGAGCGAAGGTGATTCCATGGAGTACACTGTGGAAAGGGCTTCATTGGAGAGCATATTCTTGAAGGTTGTAAGAGGAGCTGGATCTAAAGAAGAAGGTTGGTTCCAATGTAAAACCCCAGGTAATCCCCGTACCTTCACTCCAGTCAGAAGGAAACGATCTTGTTGACCCCGTCATATTTGCTCTTTACTCTTGCATATTTTACTCCTGCATATACTTCTTCGCATTTTCCTGACTTACATAGCAACTGTAATTGATAATAGAATTAGACACCACCAACCTGTAATATCCGTAGATATCCTTGTATTCTCACTCTCTTCCAAATCCATGTACATATCCGTTGATGGTCATGTGAAGCTTTAGAATTTGTACTGGAATGCTGTCTGACGCTTGCATGAGGACCAAGACACTTGCCAGAGAGCCCTTACTACGCGGCCCCCGTTCTGAACGACTTTATGCGTTTGAAGCTTACTATGCAAAGAGGATCTCCCCAGCATTAATTTTTCCAATTCTCGTGTCCTCCAGATTCCAAAGCGCACTGCAAGTTCCAGACCGATTAAAGAGTCTGATGCCATATCATTGCCTCCTTTAAATAACTATTGAGGACAGTTTCCCCTGCTGCTCCAGTCCCATTGTGCTTATTGACAGGGGAAGAAAATATCAAGTGGCCAGTGCCAGCGTGCTGTGCATCCCTCTGATGCTTGCGGCTCTTTATAATAATGAACGCCAACGGCTGTGCTGCTCCTGTGATCCCTCCATGAGACGCAGAGACATGTCTTTGATAAAGTCTAAATGGAACCCACGTTGTAGGGTCAGGGCTCCGTCATTAAACTGTTTATGTTTTGTTGGCAGGCCCATTCTACTAGTTCACCGTTGAAGGAACTATTTACTTATGGTAACATTGTCACCTAATTTGGCGTAAATCTCTCATAGATGTTCGGCACTCCCCACTTGTGACTCTTGGTATTGATACATCAATACAACAGTCGTAAAGGGTCTCATAAGCTGGTCACTCGCTCGCATTGCTATTTCTGTAGACTCGTTATACCGATCATTTATGTTCAATCTTCTTCATCAGACAGACCATACCACACATGTTCAGAGAGGCATAGGTCCGGAGTAAATATGTTTTCTCTTGACTCCGGCGAAAGGGTTGCAGAAAGAATGAATGCATGTCAATCACTCGTTCAGCCTCGCCGTGATGGGATATATACTACTATTTTGACTGTGGCGAGGCAGCTCACTGCCGCACTTTTATACGCCAACTCCGTTTCATTTCTCATTTTTACACTCTTTAGATATGGCGCCTCTAGGAGAAGGCCCTAGTCCAGCACTTGATAGCACGTTTGGTGCCATGCTAATTGGAGGTGTGTGATCACAACTTTAAGTTAATCCCTTCCTATTGATGTTGGTGCTGGTGTTAGTGTTCTTTGCCATATTCTTTCAGGGAATTCTGTCCTTCCAGGCGTGGAACTACTACGAAAACTTTCCTAATGATCCACTGAAATTTAAAATATTAGTATGTTGGCTCACTGATAGTGTGAGTCTGTCATCGTGTCTGACGTACAGGTGCAATCCAGGTTTCTGCTGTCTGGTGGGCCTTTTAACGTTTACTTCTACTCTGATTTACCTTTGAAACTCTTCGGTCTAGGCTCTTAGATACGATACATACTGTGATAATATGCCAGTTTATGTACCATTACCTGGTCACAAACTGGGGTTTCCAGCCCGCCCTCATCGACGCGACTCCAGAACTGATTATACATATCCTCTTGGTTGGGCTTTCGTGCTTCGTCTGTCAAGTATACTTTATGCATCGGTGAGTGTCTGCATTATCTGATACCAAAACCTGTTGAAGTTTACAAGTATCCCTACAATCAATAGTATATGGATTCTTAGTGATAGGAAAATTTCTGTTCTTTGCATAGTTCTTGCTCCCAGTCTGGCTACTTTGGCGCTCAACATCCACTTACCACTAAAAATGATTATCGCCAAATTTTCCATTCCCGAATTGGTTCTCACCGAGAGGGAATCAGCTGCTCTTTATTTTACCAGCGCTCTATGTAAGTCCCATTTATCGACGCCCTTCTGCAGAACCTGGCTAAATCAAGTAAGCCGACGTCGTGATTGCAGGATTTTTATGTTATTTCTTAAGGGTATCTAATCGGACGACCAACTTTCAAGCGTAAGTGACAAAGCCGCGTTCGCATTACTCTTTATTAAGAAGAATATCAGCACACGTATGTTACTGAAGGACATCCTTCACTATGTTGTGGCTACAGGTATTTTGACTAGTGCATGTGAGATTGGAGCCGTCATTGCGGTAGGTTGGGCTCATGGCTTGATGTGCGCAGACGCAGAACATTGACATCATACGTTCAACAGTATTTTGCACGACCAAATGGCCTATATTTTGCTGTAGGTGTACCGTGTAAACCCGACCGAGCCTATAGACTGACTGCCATCCTCAGGCATTGCATTTCTCATTAGGACGACTATATACCAACTCTCTTCTCGCAGCGTGCGTCACTAATCCTCGACAGCCAGAAGTCAAACTTGAACGCAATGCTAAATACTATATTTTGCATTCACTAGGTTAAACGCCCGAAAGAAAATCCGGGACAGGCTCCAAGGAAGCGGTCCCAGCGTCGGCCAAAGCGCTAACAACCATGGATCCTTCAAGCAACCTAACATACACATGGTATCCATGAGGACAGCCCCGGATGAAATCCCTCGGGCAAAAGTAACTCAGGTATGTCTAACATAGCCAATGTAATGATGCCGATGGTTTAATTGTTGAACCTTCACTCCTGAATCAGCACAATAAAGCGCGCTCATCTGATATCACTTTCACGGTGGAGCGCGTGGTTCGCGACGATAATGGGGTCCATTGAGCCAGATGTTGTAGATCATCAGGGTGGAAAACCATATTCGATATGGCAAACATCGGCTGATTACGAGTTCCGCTGATGGTAAGAAAGAAATCATTGAGGGTGTACTAGCTGCTAATCATCCTGAGAAGAAGTAGATCTCCTTGTAAAAAGACAGAGTCGCTGGTCAGCTTATACAGGTTCTCGGCATTGTGCTTTGCTATGTGTACGGAATCTCATCATTTGAAGGAGATTGAGCTGGTCACTTCACTACGTAGAAATAATTGCGCTATAATGATACAGCCACGAGATTGGAGAGAAGTCAAGACCCGAGCCAAAATTAAATGATCACCGGCACCAATCAATTGTTGGTAATATCACCAACGAAGATATCAGAGCGCTAAAGTACAAAAATGACCCATGTGTACCCACATTTCCACCTAGATATCTAAACGTAGATTTCAAGTTAGTTTGATGTCTTTACATCACACACGTCGAGGATTTAATTTGCTGGACTACGTCTGGAGCCTGTCACAGCGTCCCATTATCGAGCCAATATTAATAGGAGTCGCGTGCAGGTTCGCGACGCGATATCGTGATACGTCAATCATTTTAAATCACATGGCCAACAACCAAATACCCACGCCTCAAGAGATCATTGACATCTTACTTTTCTTCCGCTATCCTCATTTCTGTGCAACAATTCTTAATTCTTGTCCCAATCTCTCACTTCAGACTACTGGATCATATAGATGTGTGCGTCTATTTCTAGGCATATCGCTATGGAAGGAAACTATTGAATGACTGAATGTTGGCTTGTGTTGAGCCAGACATCAGCAGATGGACACCAATGCTACTTGAATTTAAATTTGACGCGACCACTCCCTGTAATATCTGGACAACATTGGGGAAACTGTAGAGAAAATCCGAAAACTGCCGTGGATTATATGACTTTCCTCCGCTGGGTTTGGCCGTGTTGGCAGAACGGGATCTCATTTAATAAATTATCTCCCGAACCTCGAAAAATTGATCCTGTCCTTGATGAGGTGCAATGATTATTCTGTTTCAGTTCTCCGAGTGCCCCCATGCGGACAAAGCCGCTCAAATTTTAGCGCCCATTTTTTCGGATCTGCACGCAGACGTGTATGGTGGAAGGCCCCTTGTCGCACAAAACCCTTCTGAATTTGGTGACACGAGTAATAAGCATACTCTAGTGACTGGAGGATACATCTTAACAGATTCCTTTCTGTAGAACGAGTATTTCAAAGTACGGAATTTCGCTTCGAAATCAGTTCGACCAATGACCTGCGCGTATTTCTCGTTGTTTTGCACTCGTTAACTTATTCCTCACCAGTTCACTGTTTTGGTGAGATATCTGAGGCTTGGATACGGACACACAGGAGCTGGACACTGTCACCTTGTCACCATTATATTGACCAGCCGTTGTTTCCGCTTGAGCCTCGAGGCCTAGGCTTCTTGCCGGCGATTTATATATATACTCGGCGGCACCGACCCATTCAACGCTCCATTTGATCATCCACTCTCATCCCCTCCGATTTCTCCGCAAAGATGGGGGCAGGGAAGGGTATAGACATCTAGTTTACTTTCCATACGGTACCATCACAGCCGAACACTATGTATAAGTCTTTCCACTGAGGACTAACTTTCCATCAGATATTCCACAGTACTGGTAGGCTATGAAACATTGCAACCTCCTCCATATGCCATCCTCGATGTCAGTGGCGTTCAAGTGGGTCAGTTTTACTGATATGTATCTTATCGCTCAGACGTGAGTTGGGATAAATGTTTACGGTCTTGAACCGCTGAGAGGTCGCCACTTTTTAGTTGAGCAAAGGCTCATTCCACATTCCTCACAAAGCCAAGCGATCTCTGCGTAGCCCCGCTGGGAAGGTCTTTGATTTATTACAATGCGAGTCTGATTCATTGCTTTGATGGACACATCACTGTTATATTTATTCTAGGATTTCTCCCCGCACACCAGCATTAGCTCGTGAGCCTACTTACTAACAAATCTTTGGAAAGCCGAGGCTTCAAGGGTTTAGCCGGGCATTTATGTCGTCAGGGGTATAAACCATGAGTTGTGGCTGGGCATGGGCGGCCAACCGTCTATAAAATAGACACGCTGAAGATTGACACTCTTTTGCCCATGCCAAAAGCCCTCCCCGTAGACGGACGACACTCACCTTTCTGCGTTGAACCTTGATGAAGGTCGATCCGGGCACATACGGTGCAATTTTACTTGGTGCACTCACTGCGTCGAGGTCTGCCTTAGCTTTGTGCACGGGGCTTAAAAATTTATGAGTTAATGATATACCTCTCAGTCTTTCCGGAGTTTTTGCTGTGCAGTGCATCGTATACTTCAAATGCTTCTCTCTAGACAGGAAAGCATTGAAAGGATTCGTAAGTTCACTTCTCCAAACTAGCTATGTATCGTTGTTAATATCATTGTTTAAACAGGTTCTCTTCATATGGTTGGAGTTTCCTCACTGAAACGCTTCATAGACAGCTTTCTAAAGACATCCCATCTAGGGCTCTCGAGATCATCCACACAGGTCTTGTATGGACGGCAATGTGGGATTCATTTATTGATAACTTTGGGAAGGTGGAATACGCCGATGTCATTCCGTGGTGCGTGCTCTTGACATCTGGAAGACTGGAAGTCCCTCATATAATGCATTTCCTAGGAGTGTTGCTGTAAGCCTCGAACAATTACGATTGCAACGTTAAACTTACCTTCAAGCGTCTTCAAAAGTTTAGTGTGATCCTTACTGTGAGCTTTTGATGTCACGTTGATAAATCCCGACGCTAATGAATGATGTTGCAGGCGTCCCTGACGTTTCTGACCCATTGGTGCGTGTAACAAATTGGGTGATATCTAAAGGAATTCCTCAGCCATTTACCGAGTATTCAGCTTCTTTGCATATCGATTATATCACTGTGAGTGGGGAATCCTGGCGATAAACTCGGGAGTTGAATTGGTTTATATCATACCGTAGTAAGCGAGCGGAACCGTTATCTAACTATTCTGGTTGTAAGTGTTATACACTCTCGGTCTACTTGCTCACGTATAGGCTAATGGACCCTAAAGGTGATTCTCGCCTTTGGTCGCTTAGGTACTGTCTAGCTCCACTCTTGAGCCGCTTAACTAACTTGTTCCTGTGCAGCCGCAGCAACCGGTAAAGCCTTAACCGTTTTGCTTAAATAATCTAATCTGTCTTTTCGAACGTCTTACAGTTTCGGGTGGGCAGATGTATGTCATTTTTGCAATGAAGGTCGAAGTCATGACTCACACAGCAATCCAATCAGGATACGTTTCGGTAGCTACAGTCTTTTTAGGAAACAATTCCGGGTAGAGCAAGATTGAGATATCACACTGTATGTCGACACTGACACCTGTCTCTTTGTGATACAGTGGTTATTCTCCTTGGGTCTATCGTTGTCCTGCGCTGTGGATATTTTAATCGCTTTTTCCTTACTTGTTCTACTACGAAGAAGTAGGAAGCAAAGTATAATGTGAGTCCGGTTTCGAGCCCTTGTCAAGACATATAGTTGAATAAACTTCTAGGATGCATTCGATGATCGATACCCTCATACTTTATACCTTGGAGATTGGTTCACTAACCAGGTAAGTTGTACGAGCGCCAGGCTGTCCTTTTACGAATCCTTACCCAGCTCATTCAATTGATTGCTGTAGTGCTGCAACAGTCGCATCTCTTTTATGCGTATGTATTTTGCACCGCACAAGATAATGACTGTCTACTTAAAGTTTATGGTGACAGTGGGTCATTCTTGACAATAGTCTGATCTTTCTCGGTCTGCATTTTGTAGTTGGGAAACGTGAGTGCCTCAGAAAAGTTTGTCCTCGTTAGTCTATCATACTCATCTTTCCGACCTGGCCGACAGTGTACGCCAATTCCTTGCTAGCGACGTAAGTCACGGATTTTTCGTCGACATCATCGAAGTCACACTCACCGCGGACCCTCTCTAGACTGAACGCGCGATATGATCTTCGACGAGCCCACTCGTCGGCGCTTGACATAATGCACCATAATCTTCCGCATATCACAGTGACAGACACATTTCCAGGATATGTGAGTTCTGATATATCACTGGCAACTTCAAGTTAATCTCGTCATGTTGGAAGAGTCATAAAAGCGATCTAAATGCGAAGCTAGACAAAGTTCCAAACAGCGTCTCATTGAAGTGATAATCTGTAGTAATTGCATATCTACTAGCTACAATGTTTAATCAATACATGTACCTACTACTAGTACTAGTACCCCATACTCATACTGTAAATGGAGCTCGTTGAACGGGCCAGCTGATGTGTTGTACACCACTAAGATGAAGTTCAAATTTGACATCGCATGTCTTCAAAGTATTTTTCGTTAAGTATGTACTCTTCAACAAGTCATCAAGTTTTTAAACGGCGGGTCTCTACAACGAATTTCACGGACAAAAAAAAACACTTGAATTTATGCCAGTGATATCCGGCATGCTCCGAGACAAGTGGCTTGGCCCCTGTTGGCAGCCGCCGAACTCATCACCATGGTTGTTCCAAACCGCCACAGGTACACATTTGGAACTAAACTTTCTGCTTCCCTGCTTTCTTATATCTGTGGTGTAACATGATCAGTGAACTTTGAAGGTCAGAAGGACAAGTTCTTGTTTCATCAATTGACGCTTAGACTTGCTACTGGGTATGTATCGATTTTCGGGTTTTCAAACGCTCAAGTTCGACTCATGACTAGGCTAACCACTGCGACTATATGGAAGTTCATCGAAACGTGGGTGATAGATGCCATGACGATAGTGGATCGAATTCAATTATTCATTGGATTCCATTCGAAATCATCACGTACGTGTTCGAGTTCTATCTCAGCGACTCAAACTGTTCCTCCTTCCACCACGCCGATACGGGCGCATCCTCTTTCCACTCCAGAATCTATTATGAGGGTGCGCTGCCTCTTCGGACGGTATGCCAAGTATGGTGACACATCGCTTGGACAAGCCCTCGCCTTTAGTAAATCTCTGGTTCAGTTTTGACTCAAAGACACACTCAACTTGCTATTGAATAGCTAGGCCGATCAGGAGATCTTCCTCTGTCTACCATATCCACATGAATGGCAAAGAACAAGCACTCACACCTGAATCACAGTCACTTTTTTCCTCCCTTGATTGACGTGGTCAATCGTTCCACCAGTCGATGCCATGCTCTGCACTTGAAGATATCTTCCTCGATATTAGATCAATTTTCCAAAATCGAAGATACATGCATAATCAAAGTTCTGATTCTAGTATGCAAAGACCTAGTCGACAACTTTGACCATGGACCTCTAGTGGCCCCAAACACCGTTGAAATACATGGCCTCGGTTTGGACTCGTGCATCATAAGTTGGGCCAACCTCACCGTATTCCGCCCAACTTGTCTATACGTCGATGAAATATTTGGTGCGCTTGCCATGGTTCCCCAATTAACGTCTTGCGAACAGGAGTTGATGAACAGCAGAGAGCGCATTTTGGATTTGGACGATTGTAAATACGTTTTCCACTCTCAGCTGAAATTTATTGATGTCCAGTTCTATTGCAACGACGATTTTGACACAGTGCTCTTCTTCCACAAAGTGACCTTGCCAGGTTTGACAGATCTCATTTTTGATATAAGTGATAAAGATGTTCCAAATGTGGCACGGTGGAATTTCTTGAGCGCTCCTGTTCTCTGGATAGTTTGAAATTTCACCATATAACCGTGCCAGCAGACGATCTCATTTGCGTTGCAACAACTGTCCCATGCGTCACCTAACTTTCATTTTCACCCGGATTCGAGCAGCCATCTCTCGATGCCTTCTACAATGCACTCTGCATAAAATCGCACGAAGAAGGGCCATTACTGTAACATTTTACCATTGACACTGAATCTACTTTCCCTTGGAATTTGCTTCCAGAGTTCCTTCAGCCTTCCAGCGGCTGATGAACGTGAGAGCACAATCCCGAGTCCTACCCAATGTTTTGACTGATAATTGGGAGCTTTTCGAGGAGCTCATGAAGGTGCGGAGTAATGCCAACATGGACATCAAGGTCCCGCGAGGAGAATGGGAGATCACTACTCCATTTCAAACCTCGGGCTGGGATATGGGCGATCTCCTTACGTTATCGTATGGGAAGCTGGTCGCCAAAGGCAAAGCCAACGGAAAATCGCTCCTACACGGATATAGCTTTCCAGATCCAATGTCTCCGTCCATTACATCCTATTGTTACGGCTATATAATGGCGATCTTACCTTGATTCTCACATGCTCTTGGGCACACGAAGTTCACACTGCCTAGAACGTGCGCCTCCCAGTGAACTTGAAAACTTGTGTGCTACATCAGTCATTAGTCGTTGACAACGTTGACAAGCCGTTGAAACTTGAAAGTATTAGTATCTCTCGATGTTTCGAGCACTAGTAGATACAATAGCGTAGAGTGTACATCTACACCCGTGCGTCTTAGCACCTCATCTGCTTGTTGCACGATAACAAACAGATTCAAAAACAAAACAAAAACATGAAAGTATCCGAAAAGCCCCTATCCATAACCGGCATATCCCGTACGGCGCATCAGCCAGCTCATAGTAGCTAGCTCATAGCTAGCCTCTCTTTATATCTCTCCCACTCTGTTTTCGCTAGGCCACTACACCATGAGTTACGCCTCTATGTCAACTAACGTTTGTCTCGCATCGCTACTTGTGCTGTTCCTTTGCCCTTCTCGTCTTACCAAGTGCGTGTTCTAAACGACGCGCTTTACGATATCAGATATCTCCAGTGGAATGTTGAGACTAAAACAACATATTAATCCCTCTTCCTTTCACTTGGCGGTAGATTTAATCGATTTGGTCCACCACAAGCTATTGAATTTTCTCTACTCCCGAGCCCTAAATTCTAGTCTGTTTTGTTCTGGTGCTACTGGTGCTACTGCCTATTTTCGAGTCTAGCCAGTCAACTACAGTACTTTTAATGGGATGGGTCTCTAACTTGATTCACGCTGACGGCATGTCATTTAGTGACTTACTACTCTGGTCAAACGATTAACTCCTGTTGACGTTGACGACGCTATTACTGTTGAGAAAGCACTTGCGGGTCAGGTTTTAAGTTGTGGATTTAGGACGGGACTCGCTAGACTCGCTGCATTCTCCTCTTCCATTCTTTCTTTCAAGATTCGAGCTTCTTCTAAGCCCAGCCTTTTGAAGAGAAACATAATAAAAGGGCGACATAAATGCCTTCTTGCAATCTCCATCAACAGCAATTTTTTAAACATGAAGTTCATCGCTGGTGTCGCCTCCTTGTCTCTTCTTGTCCTATCGGTTGCGGTGCGTTTGATTTATTTTACCGCTCAAAATAGGACATAGATTTACCTCGAACCAAATTTGATACAGGCTGAATCTACTCTCATGCTTTGCTCAGACGCCAATCTAGCGGGGGAATGTGTATTCATGCAGTATAAAAATAACAAATGCCAGAACGTCCCCAAGCACTTGAACGATAAGATCTCGAGCGTCGCTCCGTCTGGAGATGGTC
This sequence comes from Psilocybe azurescens, assembly GCA_023853785.1. Lineage (NCBI taxonomy): Eukaryota > Fungi > Basidiomycota > Agaricomycetes > Agaricales > Agrocybaceae > Psilocybe > Psilocybe azurescens. Next base: position 90,553 of record JAJIRX010000590.1, read on the forward strand.
ATCAATGCACTCTCTTCAGGTATGTGTTCGCAAATATGGATTATTCCAGCCGAGCGCTGTGACGCCGGTTGACACTCACTTTTTATTCTTAGGGATTACGATTGTTCTGGTCCGACATTCCAATTTAATGCGCACATCGATTTCCTTTCCGGTTTTAACGACGAGATGTCATCTTTCAAATGCTCCTCCTGAGCAATGTATCCACGAAGGTGTGCCATATTATTTATACTCAGCTTCATTGACCTATAAGTGCTACATAGCAATCAGGAAATCCAAAGTAAAACGCTGGTCATTGTTAATGTCTTAATATACACTGTCAACTTGTGTATGTTTCAGAGGATTAAATGCATGCTTTGCTCTAACACGATCTGGGCCTGATTCAATGCCCGAACTGAATCCGTCCGATATGTAAATCAACTGTAGTCACTCATCGAAGAGTCCAACCGCCTACGTGTCTGTGACGCGTCTTACGGTCTTGCTCCATTTCATCAGTCCAGCCTACGTACGCACTTCAATTTAGGCTTGGGCTACTCCGAAATACACAACTGACGTCATGTGGAACTTACTCGGTCGGCTACTATAAAAAGGTAGGGCGTCGTCGTCTCGATGTCCATTGCGCTTTCCTTGCTCCTTCGAGATTCTTTTATCCATACAACTATATCACCGTAGAAATTAAAGACCTCGTCTCCCACACAGTTAAAATGTCCCGGTTCCAAACGCCAGATGAGAGGTGTGTGGTGTTCCCATCTTTCCGAAGCTAGTCTAGTATGATACTGATGCAAAACACAATATAGTAGCAAGACATCCGAGAGGCCTACAGGCAGATTCCAAGCTGCGCCTGACAACGCCCACATTGACATTGATTCGAAGTACGTGACTCTGGACAAAAATCAACAAACTCATCTGACCAAGCCATTATATTAGAGATGAGCGCAGTATTGCCAACAGGCTAGCAGCAGCCGAGAAGAATGAGAGACTCTCCGATCAGCATGCGGATGCGAAGACTGTGACAGACCCTCTAGAACCTGCACGGGCACATGGGAATGAGCCGTCCCGGGGAGCGAAAATAGACGCTGAGCTTCAACGTGAAGAGGAAGAGCTATTGAGGAAGAAGAACGTATAATCCCTTTCGGTGCTAGTGGGTCAATGAGTACTGTATATGAATCATGTATGAAGATGCAATATTAGCAGTTGATACCCGTTCCGTTGTATCCTCGCATTCAGAGCCCTCGTTTGGACTTGCACGAACACTCCTCTTGCTGTTGTTCAAATCTTTTGCTTCTCCCTGTTTCATGATCGCAGAATATGTTTCGGACACCCAATGCATGATCGGATATCAAGTAAGTAGAACTTCGCTGGGTGCTTGTCAGAGGAGTTAAAACAAACTGACCAGTGTCATTAGAATGGATTTTGTCGCGTTGGACGTACATCTTACCTCTGCCATTCACCTGATCCAGATCATCCCTCACACGAAATACCCATGGCCGATGATCCAGGATCTGCCGCCACTCCCCAGTCTTCTCTAAATGAAATTTTACGTGTTCCCTGAACCCGAAGAACAAGACAACCTCACGGCACAAAGTTATCCTGTACACAGTACTATTGCTCAGGGATCGGGTTATTGTCAAGCCCATAAATTTTGCGCATGTAATTGATCCCACCAGCATCCGCAAAATAAGCGCCGTCGACGGCTGGCCCAATCCACCTCGCTGTTGAAATCCAATGTTTACTGGTACTTTGCACATTGCAAGAATTAGGAGTTGGTGAATGGGCAATACTCCCCACGACACGCTGATTTTCAATAAAGTTCAATCGTGGCGTTTCAGAAAATGTATGGAACATTAAATGGAATGGAGATCCCGTCCTGACGACGCGTTAGCCTGTGACTACGCGATGAAGGCCATGGGTATGACGCTTATCGCTTCATCGGAGTATAAATTTATTACTAGGCGCAAGTTTGGTTGTACGTGCGGACATTGCATAAAAGGATGGCTTTCACCGCGAATGGAATATCGACTATATAAGTATTTGTTTCTAAGATATGATGTCAATTTTTTCCTAACCAAAGTTTGGTACAGTGATCGCTGAGACGCTACTAACCGATAAGACATTGCAAAAATTGAAAGTGATCGCATCAATTTACTCAGCTTCAGCCATCCCTAAAACGCGTCAGTAGAGGTGTGGGGAGCCTTGTACTCTGTCTTCAATGCCATATTGGCCCATGCTGAGATACGTAGACAAGCTTCCTACTCCCGAACATCTGTCTTCTCATTGAGACGCTCGCAACTTCATTGCAAAAGGCGGAAACGTGGTCACCGTTTTTGATGCTCTCACCAGCAATGCAACAGAGCACTCCTCGTTAGGGTATATGGAATGTTTGAGGATGACGATACCGACTACTTCAAATTTCCTAGTTGCGACAATGGTCTGAAGCCCGGTGTCGTGTGACACAGGCTAGGATTCAATCCACGCTTGTCAGTGTACGCGGCATTTTCAGGAAGTCGAAGCAGATAACGAGGAAATGGACAAGGAGGAGAGTGGTTAGATACTTTACTGTCTCTTGTTGTTTGTAAACTTGTCTTTTCCCGAAGAACGCCACTTAGTCCTAAGAATGAAAATCTGAAGAGGGAGACAAGAGAATGCTAGAGAAAGGGAAACTAGCCTCAGGGCGTTGCGTTTCAGATGATATTTAAGGAAGATTTCTCAGGTACAAAACCAATATCCAATCCGAAATGGACAGAATGTCGGGTTCAAAGCCAAGCTAAATATGACGGACTAGTAAAGAGAAAAGCAACAGGAAAGACACCTTCACACGGGACTATCAAAATAAATTATTGCATAATCCATGAGGTGAAGATTTTGGGAAGAATCCTACCACAAGGTAAACGAGAGCTTTCTTCATGACTACAAAATTGGGACTGATCAACATTCCTATTCCAAAGAACAGGAGATGTCCGCAATGGTGGAAGGTGTAGGAAAGAGACAAATGGCATCGTGTAATGAGAATATGAATAGGTAATACCCGCCGATTCCCAGAGGAATTGATAGCTTCTATTGCAATCGATTCCAATAACTATTCTCACACCGTTTAGTTGACTGTCGAAGTGGTGAAAGGAGTGGTGGCAAAACCAACACGCTGTTTGGCTGTGTCGTACACGGAGTAGAATCGTTCGAGGAAAGTCAAGCCGTTGATGAAGTCAAGACCTTCGCCGCTGGACGTGCCAAGATCGCTGACGATGAGATAGATATTTCCAGCGCTACCACCGATGTCGGTGTTGAGGGCACGAGGCCATATTTGAGCATTGGGGGTCATTTCGAAAGTATTCTAATCAACAGTGAGAAACCACATTCAGGAAAAGGGTCACTAGATCAAAACTCACTCCTCCAGTAATGAAGAACAAACTCTGCATCACGTTGAAGTTAGCAGTCGAGACCTTCAGCAATCCAGTAGTGTCATCGACCGTGGCTTTGGTAGCAGCCTTGTACTTGTTGAATCCATCAGTGGCGAGGAGGACAAGAGTGGTCCCTAGATAAGTTAAATGGTGAGATTCGATCCGATCCGCTCTCCACAAAGATTGACATACCGGTATCGACAATCCCAGGAGTGGTGGCCAAAATATGAGTAGAAGTGCCATATCGGACTGACTGGTTGATACCCCAGAACTCGTTAGCAGGGGAAGTGGTGGTCAGTGGACTGATCGTTCGTATTTTGAGACAGCTGTAGTAGACATCGTCAATTCAGATAATTGCTCACCTGTATGAGATTGAGCCAGTAAACTTGGTAGGGTCAGTTCCGCCTGTAGGTGGGAGGATCGTGAATAAGAAAGAACAGAATTATATGTTCTGCAATCTGACATACCCCAGGTGAGCTCTCCGTTGTCATTATTCTCCGTGGTGGTGGGGTTGAATGAAATACCAATTTCGTTGGAACTGACCACGCCGTTGGAAAACAAGTTATCGGTAACGGTTGGGATGTCGGTGTTGCTACCGGGAGACAAGGTACCCAAAGTGAGGCCAACTGGACCAATACTAATTCACGAAACAAAAAAAAGTCGGTCAATGAGATATGAAGCACACTAAGCGTTTCGGATACCCAAGAATACCATCAACGCCTTCGAATCCAGAGGACTGTAATTAAAAGTTGGGGAACTTTGGTATAGCCAAAGAATCAAACCACGAACCTCTTTAGCGACACCGATAGATTGTTTAGGAATGACAAGGCCGGTGGCAAGGGTGACAGTGTCGGTGAATTCGTTTCCGGAGAAGGAACCTGATCCATACGTCACAGACTAACAAAGAATCGTTTGGAATGAGATTTTCAGAACAATAAACGAGTGTTGCTCACCACTTCGTTTGATGTCTGGACACTAGTGCTTGTCTTCACGTAAGGCGTATCAGCTCCAACCCATGTGTTAGAACTTCGAGACCACGGAACTCCTGATGAGCCAATGAAAGAGAAAAGGAACATGGAAGCCCATACCTTCCAGTATCAATGAGGAGGTTGTCTATGTTAAGTGAAACTGAGTTAACACTGGTCAAGTTGTTACAAATCAAAAGCTTACATGTCGTGGCTGGGCTGCCAACGCCAACGAATGCAACGTAGTTAACGGCTTGATTCTGCACTTGCTCGTTGATGACAGAGTCCTGTTGAAAGGGAAGTCCTGCAGCCTTGGCAGCACCCTTAGCCTTCAGGAACTTAGCCCTATTCTGATCATGTCGCAGAAGGTTGTGAACGCTTGTGAAGTTGGTACGACGAGATATAGGTAAAGTCACAGGAGACCTGTTCACTACCACTGGATTGGCAACCACCGATAGAGTGAGAAGGATAGTGGTCAAGAGACTGGCGGAGAACATGATAGAGCTCCTGATTTCAATTCTTCAACGAAAGTATCTCCTTCTTATACGACTATTACTCTGCTCTTGTATGGGTATCAGCACACGCAAGTATCTTTCCAGTCGGTCCCTAGATAATGGAAGGTTATTGTCATGTGCCAGGATACCTTGGTTGAGAGATCTGATGCTATATACAGCATGGAAGATAAAGAGACTATTGAGGTATCCGAGGAGCATGCTTCTAATCATAAGGTCAGCAGTCATCCGACTGCGATGTGATCAAGTACCAGTGTGATCAACTGAACGCGCCGGGTGTAGTCTGCATGAATATCATTCCAGAGTGATTCACCGATTGTTGTTGCCCCGGAGGTGGTAAGGTTTGCTGCAAAGTAGCGCTTCTAGCACCAACGCCAGCGCTGGCATTGTTATTACTACTCGGAACAAGTTTGGGGGGTGCAGATGCATTCATCTGAGTAGGAGATGACAAAACGTAAACCTGCGGAGGAGCCATCATAGATTGGTACGAATTCAGAGCGTACCCAGCCGGTGCATATAGCAAGTGCCATTGACGTTCTCGATGATCTACATTGAAGAAAACGGAGGACGAAGGCATGGCTGAGTATATCAAACTAGATTCTTACACTTTGTCAAATAGTAGTAGACTAAGAGGGTACACACTGATGAATGCAACGCCGAATAATCTTGCATCCGTGGGATAATCCAATACTTTACATCCGCCCATCCACACCAAAGAGCGAGGGATAGTACGGAAAGAATGACGTATAAAGATAAAGGTCCAACAGGGGGCCAGGACTGTCTGACTACTGCCAATCAACTACAACCAGCGGCACGTGCGTCTTATGCTTCACCGGCGCGTTCAGATACCTGCAGATATAATAGGTGTAGATTAGCGCCACATACAAACTACTGGCGGCGACCTTTGTGTGGAATTGAAACTCATCAAAAGTTCTCCACAACAGCTTCCCCATGACTGTTCCGCCACCTATCACCCTTAGCCTATCCTATAACAGCTTCTGAATGCCGATTCTAATAAGTATTGGCAATGCATGTGCAAGCATTCGTACTCGATATCTCTCGGACCGCCATACCGCCTTTGAGGCTACCCTCATGCCATGCTTGTCTCCAGAGTAATCAAACCACCTTGCTAGCTGGTCCCGAAATAAGGAGCCGATTTACCAAGAGACAGTTGACAATATATCTTTTGGTACGCGCAGTGTACCATACGTTAGAATGAAGCCGGTTAAAAATATAAAATTTCATACCAAAACTGCCAGATAAGCTGTGGAAAGTAGGTCTGTGAAGATCCTCCAATTAGAAGTCCATTGGATCGGATCCAGGACCCACTGGCATTGTAAGAATTTTTACTTCCAATTTAAAGATGGCTTCCACCCTCGTACGGAACAGATCAGATGACAGAAATCAGACGCCCTAATTGCACTCATACCAGAGATTCTCCAGCTGTTAAGTAGTACTGAGCTTACACAAAGAAGAAGACAATTGGATTCAACATCTCCTCGATGTATCAACTCGGATGTTTACTGCCGACATGCCGAAATATTCGGAGTCTAAATACTCTCAACCCATGCCGCCAACATGAGTATTGCACGAGTCAACACGATTTATTCATTCGTTGTCGTCATCGCGGGGCCTTCTCCTCCTTCTCCTCCTTGGCTTCCAACTTTTTCGTCATAAACTGGAACAATCTCACAAATTTCTCTATATCTGATCTGGACTTAAACGACGTATTCAACGCGCTTCGTCTTGCGCCTCAACTCACAACCTGCAACTCATCTCGAATGTTGAGGATGTCACCCGATGAATTTAGATTGCTACATTCCCAGCTGGAAAACATCGTTTTTCTTTACACCTACTTGAAAGGACTAACGAGGCAGTTGAAATACTCTTCAGAAAGCGACTTTTCCGAACTTGAAAAGTTGTCGCATTGAAATCAGTCACGAGTTCTCTACCATGGCTTTTCGAGGATTCATTGCTCGCCCCTCTTGTTCCATCAAGCACCTTTCTATCCTGTATGCATTCGCTACTGGCGAATATCTCATTAAAATCACAAAGCACTTGCCTTCCATCACGTCCCTAACGCGATATTTTAACTTTTCCAACCCATTGACAGAGGTACCTGTCAATCTCAATCCCTTTAAGTTCTACGTACAAAGCGCTCTGCAAGGACTCCAGATATGCAAGTCACACCATAAGGACTGATGGAGTTTCCATACTTCCCTTGCTCCAACGACTCTCCATGACGATAACCCATCCGTTTCCTTTGGAATGGCTCGCAAAAATCTTTCAGCAGCACCGTTATGACGGCGCCATATGTACGACGTCATCAGGTCGACCCCAGTTGGAGCATATCAGCATCCCTTGTGTAATTCTTCTGAAGAAATAAGCCAGATCGATGTCCCAATGTACTTGCGACATTCGACCTTGATTACTTAGTACTTGGGGAGCTTTCTCTAAGCTCATGGAGTTAGCGGGAAGTATCGCAGTGAACCTCAAATTTAGGTATCCATACGGTCTCCGTAAATATAACATATTTGAATAGAAGCCTGGAAGCCGGTGTTGGGAAGGCGCCCCAAGAAACCCGAGAATCCTTCCAAAGAGGTATTACTTACTGTGCATGACTTCGATTCATGTATCTCTTTCGTCGTTTAATACATGACCTTTGTGAACCCACAAAACGATTGCAATCAACACTTGAATGTTTCGCGACAGCATTGTAGTACGTACGTTTTAGGCGACGACCATTCCCAAGGGCATAATGAAAACAATGCCGAAGCCGCATCACAGAGAGGTTCAGGGGATCAAATTCCATTTCGGCCACCGTGTTCACTGGAGTCCAGCGGCCCCGGCCCCACCGCAGTTTTCTTCTTCATTCCTTCCTCCACACGGTCACCTTCAGATTCTCAGAAGGTGCCTCTCTGTATACTTAATCTTTGCTTGATACCTTTTCTTCTTTACTTCTGGGATTCGGATTTTGGAACCTCTGATAGACTGGAGAACCGTGTAAACTTTGGCTCACGAGCACGAGCAGAGTGACGACAACAATAACGACACCTAGTCAACGACAACGACTGCGGCGACGTCACAATCACGATGGGACGTTGGACACAATATGATGAGGTGTGTTCTGTTCTATACTATACTACACATACCGGCGGATGAAGGCACTCTGTCACTCACTCTGAATGCCTGTTAACATTTCTTCTCTTTTTGGGTGCCATGATTCGACAGGATGAACACAGATTACCAGAAGGCATGAAGCGTGTCGGATATGATGCCGATTCGGGGCGGTACATCTTTAGTGGTGGTTGGCGAGGGCCTGTCGGTGCTCAGTTTGGGGAAATGACCAACGGTATGTGCATACGCTTGTATTCAGACCCCATTCTCCATCCTCCAGGCTTTAATGCAGCAGGCAAGCCAGGAGGAGTCTTTCATCTGGAGCTGGAAGCTCTTTGAAATGTAATGAAAAGTCTTCTAACCCAAACTGGTGCTATATTGTACTATAGTGAACGCACTACCGCCCTCCGCGGCACCAGAGAGCTCCTCGAGCCCAGAAGCCCTAGAACCCACCGATGAGGCTGACGATGAAGACGAGAACAACAGCCGACGTAGAGATGATGTGGAAGCTTCGCCCCGGACGAGAAGCCGGGGCTACCAGCTCCTATCCGAAGACCACGTACGCACCCCAAATACCTCCTCTACGATCTAATAATATCCCCTCCTCTCCAAGGAAGGGATATTAACTGACTTAACGCACCTCCATTCTGTTCATCATCTATATTCTCTTCTAAACGACAACAAACAGACCCGCCCGGTCGTACCCCGCACCGCACAGAGCAAAAGCACGACGGGCACGCGGATGGGCGCCTACCGCACGCTGTTCCCCTTCTTCCTCATTATCGCCGTGGTTCTGCTGCTCATGTGGCGGCTGCTTATCTCGCCGAACCTCTCGTCCCCGCCGCCCACGGCGAAGAAGTGCCCCGAGGGCACGGTGTCCCGCTGGGTGCAGCCGGGCGACAGCTGCTGGGAGCTCGCGCGCGAGAGCGGGTGGAGCATGGAGCGCTTCAAGGAGGTGAATGCGCGTGTGGCGTGCGATGCGCTGATGCCGGGCACGTCGGTGTGCCTGGCGCCGTCGAAGGAGAAGATGGAGAAGATGGAGAAGATGCGCATGGTGCAGAGGCAGCAGCGGGGACAGAAGGAGCAACAACAACCTAGGCGGACGTGAAGATTACCACTTTTCCCCCTCCTCAAAGATGAGTATCGGTATCGCAACCTCTCCCCCCCAACTCCAGCCTACGACGTATTGCGATGGGATAACCCCATCACCCATCACCGGTCATCCCCTATCTACATTCTTAAAATAACCCTCACCAATGTTCCACGTTCCACCACGTAGCCACCCCTCCACCCAACCTCCACGGGAAAAAACCTAACGATAACGACTCTGCCACGTATGCCTGCGTGCTAATACCTCGCCTTTTTTCTTCATGATTCTTTTTCTTTCTACCGCGGGCCATCATCGCCATTGTCGATCAATAGTGATCACCTAGACATTGAATTCGAGATACGCCAACAATACCTATCGATTGGACCGGTCGCCCACGCCCGCTTATCCATTCCTCAGTCCCTCCACCTCCACCTCACAGAAAAAAAAGCCTAGAAGCTATCTTTATTTCGTCGAATTGATACGATATTTGGCGTACTTATTTCTGGAAAATTTTCGGATCGGTTTCCTTTCTTTACCCCTGTTATGTTGCCCCTGTTTGCCCCTGCGTTTCCCCGTCCCCTCTCCCCATTTTCTTTTCTCGCCTTTTCTCTCATTCATTCTCTCCTATGTTGTGTTTTTCTTTGTTCTCTGTTTCCATTTTTCTTTATTTTTTTTATTTCTCCTGGTACACGTCCAGATACATCGCACACCACCCACATCCAGACCCACATCTATATACACGCAAACTATGGAACAATTCACCCCTCTTCTTTCTTTCTTTCTTTTCCTTCTTTCTTTCCCTTTATATTTCCCACTTTGTATCATACTTAGTCCCGCTTTCTTAATGATGATCATGACTTTTTCACGACATGGTTCAGATTTATTTACTCGGATTCGGTGATCTGCTTTTTTTTCTGCAGACTGACGTCCACCGTAGCTTCTACCTGTGTCCCCGGGCATGCATGAAACAGTCTTCAGTCTTCAACAATCATTCGTCTATCGTCAAGAGCTTGGTCGCATTTGATGCTTCTTCGCTTCCTCCCAGGGGTCGATCCCAAGACAGACAGGCAGACGTGAGTGAGTGTATTGCATTAAAGTTCGTGTAAGTAATCGTCGAGTATGTATGATTTGGAGTTGATCGTCGGACATCCGTCTACTACCGGGCCCCAGATACCCAATATTCAGTACAGCACTCAGTCTTCGTCGGAGCCTGATCCCGACTCGCCCTCGCCATCTGTGGGGTCGAAAAGGAAAAGGAAATGATGATCAGATTTAGACAGGCCATCGAATGAGTTAGCCGGGAAATTGATGGAAGGCAAATACTCACCGCTGGCGACGTCGTCCCGCGAGATCGTGGCTTGTGCCTGGTGTTTGCGGATGAGCGCGCGGAGCTTGGTGTCGTCTGCTGGGAGAAGGTCGAGGACTGTTTCTCCGTTCTTGTCTTTTATTCTAAAATTACAGAGAGTTAGTTAGACGTGGATATGCAAAGATTGACTTGGAAAGGAAGGTCTAGAAACGGATACGGAACGGGGATGGGACGGGATGGGATGGGATACGGATACGGATGGAAAAAGGGTGCAAATACGTACGAGGTATCGGCACCGGCATCGAGCAGGCTGTCGAATATGTGCAGGCGGAGCTCGGTGTGCTGGATCTGCACGGCGAGGTGGAGGGGCGTTGCTTTGTCGAGGCGGTTGATCGGGTCGACGTCGCAGTCCTCGTGCGAGAGGATATGCTCTAGGACGTCGGTTGAGCCGTGCATTACTCTGATCGTTGTGGACAGAATTATTGGTTAGTTGGTAATGTGATTGAATGAAAGGAACGATGGCGAGGGTGGGTAAGGATGCACTATAGTAGCAGTACAACAGGGGCGGCTCACGCGTTATGTAGAGCTGTAGGTTAAGACACGGCCTTGTGTTAGTTAGGATAGAAGATGGCTTGGTAAATAGGGGGATAGAACATACGGGTATTTCCTAGTCTGATTTGCATGGGAGTTTAGGTTAGCTGGTTGGATCGCGGATGGATGGATGAAAGAATGAAAGGACGCACCCGTCCTGGCAGTTTATGTCAAAGTCTCCTTGGTCGAAGACTTCGAGCAGAAGATCCTCGTTGTCGTCGCGCGCAGCGGCGAGGAGACGCTCGTCTGGATTATAGTACCGGCGGCGGCGCGATCTAATCAGTGCGATGATCCTACTATCATTGGCATCCGTTGCACACTCACTGTTCGATGCACCCTTGGTTGTTTCGTCCGACATTCGTCTACAGTGTTCAGTGTATAGATATATATCCGAGGTATTTTGTTGTCCTGTAGGGTATGGGTATGATATGGTAAAGAGTTAGAGTACGAAGCTGGTCGTAGTCACGGTCGTAGTAGCACACGAGTAAGAGTGTAAATGTTCCTTACATAAAAAGGCCGGAGTTTATAAATAAATCAATCATCAATCATGATCACTCATTAATCATTTTCGATCACGTTAAGACCTGGCCCAAAATGCATTCAACCCCTTCCACAGGTTAAACTCCTCCAGCATGAGCCTCCCACTTGTCAGACCAATGATACAGACCGATGTTCTCCGAATACTAAGCACGGTGAGCACCAGATTTTCCTCTTACTACCCATTCGACACGCACTTGAAGCGGAACTCGGATCATGATTCACGACGATTGGTGTCGCACTTCACCTGTACTCGTGTTTAATACCCAACAATGTTGAACGTTTGGGTGTGCTGGCAATCTCTTCGATGTGGACTTGAAGCGTAACTTGAATCATGGGTGTTACCTTCAATTATGCTTGTTGCTTGCTCGATATTCAATGGTCTCTGACGAAGAACTTTGAACAGCCAGGATCCCATTCCGATATGATTCAGGAAGGTCCGTTCGCGACGGTCTCAAAGACGTGGACGTCGATCACAGACGGCGTGCCCCAGTGGATCGTCGTTAAATCGGCGACCACGCTGCGAAAATTCACGAAGGAACCACACGACATCGTCAAAGAACTTCGATTGCTCTCGTCTATGACGCATGCAAATGTTCGTGAGGCATTTTATTATTTTCCCTTCTTTTTCTGGTGGAGCGTTTGTTACGTCTGGTTGGCATCGGCTAGCCGTTTCACTACAGCCCGCTGGTCTGTTGTCCCAGGACTTATAGACCCGAGTGTTGGTTTCATACTTACTGTCTAGGGAACTATGTTCGGGTGTGCAATACCAGGAAAAAATGCATTTGCTTAGGCGATTTGAGAGCCAGTCGAGGATCAACAGGTACTGTGGGAGTCGGCGTTGTGACCAAAACCCACATTAATACACTCTTTGTGCTGGCCCTCTTTCCATTTCTTTTTGCAATTAGAGCTTTTCACGGTGGAATGTTTCAGCCATTTTCTGTTTTTATGTCTTTTTCGACGTCTCTAAAAAGGAGCTGCTTTTTCAACCATGCAAAAACAGCTCCTACCCCCTTCTACATTTTTGGTCGAAAACAGTACCATAAAAAGATTCGAATATGGCTGGAACACGCGACCGTGAAACGCCCTAGCACTGTCTTTTCTTTATCGATATGCAAGTGGAGTGTAAATGCTGAAACCGCCGCGTTTTTTCTTGCTCATAGATCGCCTTTGTCATTGGCAGTTTTCGAGATGACGAGCAGAACATGCTCAACATCTACATGCCCTACTTCGCCATGTCCCTCTCCTCCCTCCTCGCCTCCCCCCTACTTGTCGCCTCACCCTTTCCCTCCTCTCACTCTTCGCGCGCCGGACACAAACACAGACGCCGCGACGCACGACGAACAATTCAACATCATCGCACGGAGCATCATGATCCAGACCCTCGCCGCGCTCGCATTCCTCCACTCCGAGCAGCGAAGGATAGGACACCGAGACATCAAGCCCGAGAACATCATGCTCACCACCGATGGGTGCGTCAAACTCATAGACTTTGGCGTGTCGTGGAACGAGACCGAGCTTGATCTGGAGAAGAGCCAGGATCTGTGGCCCGAGTATAAGGGAAGCTGTATTTCGAGGTGTCTACGCGGTACGTTGATTTTCTCTATATGGAATTGCAAGCTTCTTTGGAAATGACACGGGAAGTAGAGCGTACCGCGCCCCAGAGCTCCTCTTCGGCTCGCGGAACTACGACCAATGCGCGATCGACCTCTGGTCCGTCGGCGCTACATTCGCCGAGTTCTTCACGCCCCTCCGCCTCGTATCCGATGACGAAGACGACGGGGATGACGAGGACGACACTGAACCCCGACGCTGAAGGGGAACCCGAGCATGTCCCGCTCGAACCGTTTATTGTACCCAAATATCTGCGCATAGGATACCCCGGCGCGCAGTGGAAGCGGGACACGCTATTTAATGGTGAGAGGGGCGAGATTGGCCTTGCGTGGAGTATTTTCAAGATCTTTGGCACGCCGACCGAGGCGAATTGGCCTGTGAGTTGTTTTGTTTTTCTTTGGGTTTTGGGTTCTGTGAGTTTCCAGGCGGCTATTGCTGTTGGTGTTGCTGTAAAAGAGAATCAATGGAAAAAGCAAAAATAACTAGTACTCACATGGCGTCTTATTTTTGCTTTGTCCTTTTCTGTTACAGGACTTTGAAGAGCTACCAGGCGCGACGTCAGTCGTGTTCAACGTCGTACCGGCGGTCCCGCTGCGCCCTCTCTTCCCGAACCTCCCGCCCTCCTCGTTATCCCCGATGCTCGAGAGTTTCAATCCCAATCCCAACATATCGCTCTCGCCCTCGCCCTCGTGTTCTTGATTTCTCTTACTTTCACTGGACGCAGATTTTGCGTCCCCACCCCCTTCCTCACTTCTCCCTAGGACCCTCGTCCGCATCCTCCTCTTCGCTCCCACCTGCCCCTCTGTCGCTCGCTCCATCTGACCTATCTCCCTCTCCCTCTCCATTCCTACTCACAAACCAAAAACCACTCACACCCCTCTCGCCGATAATCGACCTCCTATCGCGCTTCCTGACCTACCCACCCGCCGCACGCCTCAGCGCCGAAGACGCGATGCGCCACCCGTGGTTCACCGCGCCTGGGGCAGTGCTGCTGCTCCCGCCTGGGTATTCGCTGCAGTGGAATATGCCGCTGGGGAGGAGTGGTGAGAAGGAGGGGACGATAAAGTCGAGAGAACAGAGAAGTATGAGTGGAGGGGAAGGACGTTGGAGGAGTGGCTGAGCGGCGTGTTGGGTGGGAAATCATTGTCGTGATGGCGGTGTGGATCCTGAGTGGTGTGGAATGGGCAACATTGCTATGGCGTTGGAGAAAGAAGAACCAAAGTGGTGCTATAGTTGGTTTTGTATCTTGATGATATCGTATTGTATTATATCTACTTGACTTCGATGTGAATCGTATTTTGAACTAAGGTTACTCTACTAAAGATAGCTAAGATAGAGGCGAAGCCTTTGCGATTTGTATGAGGTCTTCGCTTGTGATGATTGCCCGGACAGTTGTCAAAACTCTTCTCAGCAAAGTACACTATCAGCTAACTGGGACATTAAACGGTTCTTACAGAAGTTCAACGGGTCAGATGTAATTTAAGATACTCGAGTGCCAGTAAGAGGCAGTAAGTTGGCAGTAAGTTCTCGGAGATTATAAATTGAGATTTGTAGAAGTAACAACTTTATGCACCTATTGTAATACATAGTTTGCTCTTTAGATACTCGGTAAACATACTCGCATTCTAAGCAATCTCCAACTGAGCTTCGTACTTACTTCCATGCTTATATGTAGTAGCTTTTGTAGGGTGATTGGTGTATTCACAGGCTAAGGTCAATCATCGACTATTTCCTCGAGGTTCCTTGCAATATAACTTTTGACCCAGTCAGATTCCCGGATATACTCGGGCGCCGTTCCACGAGTTGCTTCTAGTTTTCGATACGACAGTTCAAATAGATCAGAGGGGTCAAGGTCTGCATTTTGGATTTCAAGGCTCAGCACGATGGTTTCTTTGAGCGCAATGAGCTCAAGAAACGTGTCCCAACTCTCGACCAATGAATCTGGGAGATAGCCGATGGAGCATAGTATCAACTCGTCGTCCACGACAGCATCATCGGAGGCGTAAATATTGCGGTCAATGGAAATGAGCCGTAACTGAGGTCGGCCTGACGGTGGTGAGGCTGCGCATGTTTCATTGTGATCGTGACCATCCGAGTCTAAAGCGGCGCTGAGGATAACAGAGTCCTGGGATCCATGCCCAAGGAAACGGATGAGTTGTTGATATAGACAGGTATTGAAGTGAAGGAAGCAAAATAACGTCGCTGGGAAGTATAGTCCGATCCGTATATCTGGAATCCTGGCAGAGTGCGTTGAAGAACATGTTGAGCGGTGGCTGGACGTGCGGCCCAGCTCCAAAAATGCTATGGTTTAACGTAAGGGAAATAATTGAAGGCAAGGTCTTTGCGATCCTTATGAGTTCTTCGCTTGTGATGACTGCCTGAAAGATTGAAAGGTCCGTTATGGAGCAGTATGAGCGAGCGAGAAATGAAGTGAAAGCATTTGCGGGGAACGTGTGCTGGGTGTAAACTGTACATTTTTGAGATTCGGAAGCGTCATATGCTGGAAGAAGGTGGCCATTGCCTCGTTATTGGGTTCGTTGTTTTCCAAGCAGAAGCGGAGGTCTTTTAGCTGGGAATGTATGAGCGATCTGTATCCATTGGATGGCGTCGAAATCGGGGTTCATAACTCGATTCTGATCACAAGTTGTCATTTGAGGTGAAAGAAGAAGGGCTTTGAATATTTCATTTAAATGTAAGCCATATGCGGAGAAGCTGGTGAGATTGCTCCAGTTTATGATGAGAAAGTCCAAATGGATACCAGAAATGCTGAGATTAGTCGGCGCCGCCTGTGATCCAAGATCAAATGGAGTAACAATTGCTGCAGGGGAAGAGCCGTAGGCTCCGTAGAAAAAGACGGCCCTCGAATGTGAGTGAATCGCGAACAGGTTAGGGAAGTGAGCCCGTATATTTCAAGATGACCACAACGGCTGAGCGATTGATTGATAACATCGATCAAAGGGACGAGGAGCGACTCATTCTCTAGCGGACCCTGATAGGTGTGGAGAGTGATTGACAGAGGTAGCCCTCCAGATCGTTTTAGCCATTCGACAGCGAGTTGGATCCGGTTTTCCGTTGTAGTTTTCCTTGAAGGTGAAAACGAGTGTGGTCCAAAGAGGAGGAGTTGTCCACGCTATGTGGCGCCATCCTTGACACACGGCTCCAAGGAGAAATGCACCTCGTTGCGGGAGCCACAAGCAACTCGCGGTCTCGTTCACGTAGAACTCAAACATATAGGCGATAATTTCGAGGGGTAATTGATCAATATCGGATTTCAATGGGTCGGGAACGTCTCTTCTAAGATTCCGACTTTTGAGCGCCTTCAATTGGCCTTGGGGATGTCTCCTCAGCCTCCAACATACCTCCTTGACCATTTTCGGCGGAATCCATGTCGCAGGTGTCAAACATAGGCCACCTCGTATCAGATCAGGAGTAAGAAGATCACCTAAGGTTCTGACAAATTGAAAGAACTTGAAGTAGAGTCAGAGTTGAGTTGGAGTTGAGTGACTTGAGTCAAGCGGTCGGACCTTTAATTTAACCTCTTCTTGACTAACACAGGCATTCTCCGTGATTGTGGCTTCAGGATTGTTTTCCCTCAGAGTCATTGTGCTTATGGAAATGGTTGTCGCTTAATATAAACGTACGCACATAAGTATCCGTGAAGCCTTGAGTGGTCAATATTGTCGAGAATCGGTCACGAAAGCAAATGCTGAATGCAATCGTTTTTGTGGGTTCGGTGTGAAATATGAAAGGTATAAAAGCCACGTACGGCGTAGCGAACGTTCGCATCGTTGCTATGTTGATATCTAAGGATGAGTATATCCACGAATATATGTATTAAACGACGAAAGAGATAAATAACTGAAGTCATGCATCAGACCTCTTTCCAGTCCAACTTCGGAAGGATTATCGAAATCCGATCTTCTATACGACTGTTCAAACACATCATGCATAATGATTCCCTCTGCATAGGTGGCCTCGAGGTTCAGTGCGATCCTTTCTGCCAACTCCATGAACTCAGAGAATGCTCTTTACTAATCAAGACCGAAGTTTGAGAATACTTTGGACGGTTTGGGAATTTGGGAAACGTTTATAATAATCCTTATATCATTGCGTCGACTTTGCCGAACACCATGTGGGTTGATCTTCGGATAGAAGAGTAGACGCGACATTTGCCGAACATGTTTTCTCCATGCCTCTGTTAAGTATTATTTACTTGTGAAATACAAGATATATTTAGTCAAAACCCTCCCATTGCACTCGTCAGGAGCTCATTTACCACGGAGATTCGTTGCCAGACCCATCGATGAATTTTCCGGTTACCCCGTCCTTATCCAGTAATGCATACGGCAACAGAATCTCAGCTCCCTCTTTTGTAGTCTTTCCACCGGGTGCATAGTAGTTCAGCTTGGTAGAAACGAAGCCAGGGCATACTGCGTTTACTTTGATACCTTCCTTGTTCAGCTCGTAGGCTAACGCAATCGTATAGGAGTTCATCGCAGTTTTGCTGGTGTTGTACGCAACAAATCTATGTAGTGCCGAATTCTCGGGACGCGCCATGAATGTGTTGGAAGCCATGCCCATGCTCACGTTTAAGATGACTCCTTGGGAGGATTTGCGGAGCAGGGGAAGGAAAGCGATGGTCGTTTGGACGAGTCCGAAGAAGTTGGTCTCCATCGTATCCCGCATGACAGGGATCTCGACTGATGTAGCAATTTGGCTAGAATCCATCCTGCTGATCCCGGCATTGTTAACGAGAACGTCGAGTTTTCCCTCGGCCTTCTCGATCTTTTCTTTGGCTGCTTCAATGCTCGAGATCTGTGTGACATCGAGCTGGACAGACTTGACAGACTTGAGACCTTCAGTGATGAGTTGCTCTCTAGCGTGAAGCGCGTCCCAGGTGTAAGAGAGTCAAAGAAATCCAATAACAAATGAGCACCTACTCTGTTTGCTTTCCGGAAGCCTCATTTCTAGATCCAATATAGACTATGTGATCCTTCTCTGCTAGGAGGCGCACAAGCGACAGTCCTATACCAGCATTGCCACCTGTACGCGGGGGAATGGATCAATGATCATTTCACCATCGGATGAAGGATAACATACCAGTTACGAGTATCACTTTAGACATTGAGGTGGTCGTTATCTTGATATAATTGCTATGAGTAAGTCAATGCTATCTTATGTGCCGCATTAATCTCGCCTTTTATAAGTGCGGGACCAAGCTGTCGTCTTCGCTATCTTTAAATACCTGCACATGAGTAATGAATGAGACGAAGATAAGCCGGAGCGTGACGCAAGTGTTGCCTTAAGTTGAGTCTACCACACTGCTTACTCAGCATAATTTACCTTGATTCCGGGCGTGCAGTTGGTGTATAGTGTTAATCTTACTAAAATACTATACGCGTGCTATACTCGCGGTTACAAAAAGTAACCGAGCACCCATATCTGGGCACATACAATGCTTCACGCATCATCTCTCCTCCTTGTCGATGAAGTACTCGCCGCTCTCCGGTTGGTGCCTCGTATGACGACATGCACCCATGAGTCGGTGTCAAATAGAGAGGACGACATCTCTATAATTGTAGTCCATGGGCTCGTTTATTACTCCCAGCTACAAAATCTCGACTTCTTTCTAGGTAACTTGCCTTTCTTCTGCATGAAATTGATTGATATGCTACTAGAGGCGCCGGCCGCGTCAGTCCTCATGGTATCACTCATGAGTTATGACGCGACGGTACTCGCGGTTACAAAGTAACCGAGCACCCACATCTGGGCACAACAGCTGGTTGGATTGTAATTTTTTATTGCAGGTATGTATACAGATATTATAAATTGTCGTCGATCACCATAATTTGGTATCCTTGAGACAAGTTTTGAGTGTAAAATATGGCTATAACAACATCTAATCCAGAGGGGGTTTTTAAGAAATTTTTCAGAACTTCAAAGTTGGGTTAGATATAGACACACATACTCAAAGTTTGGACCAACTTGACTCAAGTTTATACTTGCATTTTTCAATGACAGCGAGATATATGCTCTCCAAGTGTGTGGTTTTCAATCATGTTTACCAGTTTCACACAATACTGGGCACATTGCTCGGCTTATATCTCTTCAATGGATAGTCCAGTAGGCACAAAACAAACTGCCCCATCTAATTGAGCAAATATATATCCTCTAAAAATTTGGGCAGAAAAAATGATTCTTAAAACTCCCCGTGTGTAGATGAGGTTACAGCCTTATTTCTCGGCGAGAATTCATCTGAATACCGTCAAATTCTGGGGATCTATGTACGACAATTATAATATCTGTATACTTTCCAAAAAATTTAAAATCCAATCAGCTGTTGTGCCCGGATGTGGATGCTCGGTTACTTTTGTAACTGCGAGTACCGTCGCGTCATAACTCATGAGTGATACCATGAGGACTGACGCGGCCGGCAGCTCCTCTAGTAGCATATCAATCAATTTCATGCAGAAGAAAGGCAAGTTACCTAGAAAGAAGTCGAGATTTTGTAGCTGGGAGTAATAAACGAGCCCATGGACTACAATTATAGAGATGTCCTCGTCCTCTCTATTTGACACCGACTCCTGGGTGCATGTCGTCATATGAGGTACTAACCGGAGAGCGGCAAATACTTAGAGATGATACGTGAAGCATTGTGCGGTTGCTCCAATTTATGTGGATCTTGAGAACGTCCGTGAGTCCGAGTCTTAGTTTGTGCAACGTTCATCTTCATAGAAGTTCGATGCCATTGACATACGGTGTTAGTTTGGTATTCTTGGTTTCTGTTCTAAGCAGTTCCTTCCCCCATGGCAGCCACAATTTTTCCAAATTTCTATAACCATTTCGGGTGGGTGTTTTTAACCAGTGCGTATAAAGTGGATACAACGTTCTTTGGGCGCTTAGTTGGGGCTGTTTTCGTAAATATCCCGCGCCCGAGTCACGAAGACTGTAGATAGATAGACTACTGTATTTTTAGACGTCGAGCTAAATGTGGCAAATGTTTAAAGTACAAACGTTGTCTCGTTAATAGTGATATCACCGACATAGGTGTAGATTTGTACAATAGTAGGAGAGAGGGCTGTATCAGGCTGCGTCACGACTCAAACATGTGGCAGTTGTGGGGATATACTACCCAGTAGGAAGAATCCTTAATCAAGCTGAATGCTTTGTAGCGCTCCTCGGGTGCCGTTGCTTGCTCTTCCCGACGTAGACGAATTCGACTTCGACATCCTCCCAACTTCAAATACTCAACAGTCAACACTTAGCCCGTTCAAAAATACATGTTATTCTACACCACACATATCAGCACAAAACCATGTCAAGTATCAACCGCTGGGATAGACCCGGTCTCCAGAGTCGGAGGCAAATTTGCACAGGTTTCGCCAGCTTTCAGTTTGTCATAAGACAACTTAGATAGATCATCCATTTCCCAGCCATAACGCCCTTGAGGTCTATAGCTCCCCGAAAGTTTCGCTCTACAACGGTAAGGTCCTTTTGAACAAACTTTGTCATTTCCACAAAGTCGGCAAAAAGTCTTCCGATTATCGATTAAAACACCTATAGGAGTTCCTTGCCTTTTTATAGGCATTGCAAGAGAACACCGAACGGTAATAATCTCCAAAAGACGACATTGCTCGCTGCCTTGCTCTTTGTCATAGCACTGTAAAGGAAACGTGGAAGCAACCTCCGGAGGCATCTGTATAGCGTGTTCAAGCGGAGCTCTCGCAATCTAGGTAATAAGAGCTATTAATGGGAGGGATTGATGCATTGTGCGACTCGTTCCCTCTTGTATCAAAAAAGGGTCTACAGAAAGCGAGGTGATGGTAGAGGGAGCAGCAGTTGCAATTTGAATAAGCTCTTTGGCCGTTACTGATGCATGGGACATGGTCAAGGATTCCATTGGATGGGAGGGGCGTTCAGTTTTACAATCGCTGTGGTGGGCAAAGGATAGTGCACCATGCATATTCTGCACTTAAACTCTGTCAAGTTTGGGAGGTCGCTTTCCGAACAAGCTAATCGGATTTTCAGGCGAGCAAGCGAATTGGATATCGAGATTTTACATATGGGGGTTGAAAACAGATTGGTTAGATGACAAACGGGCCATCATGTCGTATATAAATGTCGCTTTGCAGGTTATAATTCGAGGCACGAAGCGAAGCACAGCATGCAAGTTATCAAGAGACAGGTAGTTTACCTCAAATTCTTTGAGATTGATCCAATTAATGTCGATCGAGTTTAAACTGACGCGTTTGATAGTAAGGATGGTAGATGTCATTTGAGACCCAAAGAGATAGAGGATGCCAATGGGCGGTCAAATGCAAGTCTGATATGGGCACTCCTTCAGTCGTGGAGATCTGGGATAACAGGAAGGGAGGGAAATCGAGGTGCAAAAGGTGGCAACGGCTTATGTTTTGATTCATGGCTCGGCCATTGACCCACAAAGTAGGAGAGTTGTATTGCCAACGGCAGAGCTCCTGAACGGTTGAGCCAATCAATAGCGAACTGGATGTACGTTTCTTTTGTCATGTACTGGTCTATTCTGAACCGGATCGTTGCGAGGGCTTGTCCAAGCAATGTGACGCCATGTCTGACATACCCATCCAAGAGGAAAGGCACCCATAGCGGGGTAGGTAAGCAGGCAGGAATTATGAGTGTCAATGACATAAAGTTCGAAGATATGGGCAATAACTTCGAAGGCCATTCGATGGGTGTCCCGTTTCGGTGGGTAGTGACAGCATTCGATTGGCCCAGAGGAATTGGCCCCTCATTCTTTAAACAATCCAGTTGATCTCCACGATATTCAATACAGTCCATCCAAATGCGCGACTCGGCGTCGGGTAGATGTAGCCGAAGATTGAAGAGGATCGTGCGAAGCAAGTTAGCAATAAGTTCAACCAGAAATCAACCAGAAAGTTTAACGAACAAACACTATTCGGAGTTTAAAGTCAGAGATATCGGAGCTTAGTTTAGGCACGTGCTTTACCGGTTACTGACTTGTTACCGAATGCTCAGGCTTCAGCTTGCTCCTCACGGTTCACCACGTTCTAATTAACTGTCATCTTAGAAACCACACCATGCTCGGTAATACTTCTCCCTACATCGAGTCACAGCTCATGGATATAACGTCTACGCAGTGATAGGCTTAACAGGAGGTATAGCTACGGGGAAGTCGACGGTCTCAGCGATGCTCAAAGCATCCAAGATTCCCATTGTCGACGCAGACGTGATCGCACGCCAAGTCGTCGAGCCCGGAACGCAAGGTCTCGCAAAAATAAAGAAGGTCTTTGGAGACGATGTATTGCTCTCTGACGGCACTCTTGACCGGAAGAAACTTGGGAGCATTATCTTCAATGACGAAGGCAAGCGAAAGCAGCTGAACAAGATCGTACACCCAGCGGTCAGGAAGGCGATGCTCTGGCAAGTCCTAGGATTCTGGATACGAGGCCACAAGTACTGCGTGATGGATGTACCGCTGCTGATAGAGGGAGGACTCTGGCAATTGGTCGCTCAAGTGGTCGTGGTTTACTGGTGCGCAACAGTTCCATTGTTTAACAGTTATGAATGTAATGACAATGGTCTCTTTTTAGCTCCGACGAACTGCAACTACAGCGTCTCATGCAACGAGATGGTTCCTCCCGTGAAGATGCGACATCTCGCCTAAATTCCCAGTTACCAATCTCCGAGAAAGTATCCTATGCTGATATCGTCATCGACAACTCCGGTTCCAAACAAGAATTGGAACGACACATAGACGGACTAATACAGAAACTGGAAAAACAAGCAGGATGGTCTTGGCGTCTGAGCTGGCTAATACCACCAATAGGCTTGCTGAGGGCCCTTTGGATACTCTTATGGAGACGGATCGCTAGGAGAGGCAAATCACGACAACAGCGGGCTTCGAAATAATACCACTTAATCCCGATAAAAAACTCTTACATGGTCTCTTTTATTATTTCGCGCTGGCGTTCTGATAGTATGCGCCGCATCTCAGGCCTCAGGCTTCATCCTCACAACCAAATTCAGACCGCTTATCTACGGCAGGTATGAATGCAAATTTAAAAATCAATACTCGGCGGTCGTTTGCTCACATGCCATAGCTTGAGCATGATAGTAAGGCTCGCACATTCGTGACGCAACAAGATATTTGTCGTATTTATAATAGGGATTACTAGTATATTAGAGGGGTACTACACGATGTGCAAGATAACATTTTCAATACGAAGAGCAAATAAGGAGCACGAAAAACGGTAGGTAAGAAGTCTGTAAGGGTGTATTAAAACCAATGTTATGAAGAAAATAAATGCGTAAATGCGGGATAGATCATGAGGTAAAGGCTCATGATCGCGCATCACTCGATAGAGTACGCTGCAAATGAACAGCGAGAAGATCAGAGGACGCGGTACTCAGCGTTATGCTATTGTCTAGCTAACAGAACTTTGGCTGTAGTAGTCCTTGAGCGATTCGACCTCCGGAGACTACCTTCAGGCGCAGATGTTGCAGATGCCACCTTTCTGGCTTTAAGTGTAAACACTGAGGTTGAGGGTGTAGTCCCATTGGAGAGGCCCTCATTAGTAGCTTGGGTCCGCGAAGACGACGCGGACACCGACACCGACACTGACTTTTTCTTCTTGTCGGTCGAGTTGCTGATAGCCTGCTTCTCGAGCTTCGCTTTCATATCGTTCGCAAAAACATGGTCATACTTGACACAATTCATTCGGATTATGTCGATGGCCTACATGACACATAGAAAAACAAACGGCAATCATAATGATTGTTTCTGTTGATTTTGTGCGCATGACAAGAATAAAAAACAGCACTTACCTCGTCGCCCTTATGAAACGCCGCGATGATCTCTTCTGTTGATACTGGCTTTCCGCGACAGGCTTTGATGGCTGTCATTTCGTTTCTGATAATGTCGTTTTCTATCGCTTTGTCCTCGACTGGGATGAGTCCTTTTTGCGAAGGGCGATACGCGCACGCATAATGACGTAGACATCATATGTTTTCGCTTCTTGCACTTCTTTCGCCCATCGTTTTTGAACCTATAGCCACAAAATGGAAAGAGGTGATGAGCCTTGTTATCGACGACGTATAAAGTTAACTTACGAGCGGTGTCTGTGACATGAACTCTTCTGTGGTCATCGTCCCACATAGTGTGCACTCATATTCGCCCTGATAGATCCAGCGAGCAGGTGGTGCATTCGTGCGCTTGACAAAGACAGTCCAGGGTGGATTGGACAATATCTCATGGCGAGACGCAAATATCAGGCCCGGTTCTCCTGGATTACGTGGTACAAAGGGGTTACAGTCTAGCATAGGAAATACCATGCGTCTGATGTCTGGGCCGGAAGGGTTTTTCTGAGCTTTCGTAACGGTAACGAAAACCTGCGGATTTCCTCCGTAGTTACTGCTTATGAAACTTCGAGGAACTTCGAGATCCAATGGAGGTGGGAATGTGGTGAGGGTATGACATGTTTCGAGGTATTTGTTGACAGTGCAGGCTGGAAGCATAGGTTCGGTAGTTTTGAGGTTTAATTTTGGTTTTACCTGTTAAATTATTAGTAAGTGTGTGAGCACTGGCAGTAAACATGATGTATATGTACAGGTAATGGACAAGCCCGGGTCACGATAGTTGGGAGAGTGCCAGACATAGATGGATCTGCAGCTGCTTTGTCGGACGGGGTTATTTTCCCGAGCGAAGCCTGAAAGTCGGCTTCAATGTAAGAATATGCATATTCAGAAAGGAGCACGCGTACCTCATCACCATTGGGTTGTTTTTTCACTACCTTTTCTATCTTTCTGAGTTTAGATTCAGACGGTGCCTGCTCTTTATCCTCCTTGGAATTCGCTGATGGAAATATGTCCGATGAACCCTTGAGTGCGGCCTCAGAAGCTTGTAAAACTGTTGAATCCTTTGGTAGAGGGTTGATGGAAAAAGGACTTTTGTCTTCAGTGGTCGAGACTATCTGTTGTATAGAGGATTTCGGTGCATCGAAGATCTGTCACAACTTTGGTATCTGCGTGTTCAGCATTGGCAGAGTAGAAAACAAAAATACCTTGATCTCTTTTCCGTTCTTACTGCCAAAAGACCCTCGTACTTCAATGATTTCAAGGGAAGGAGACCGGGCCTTGACAAAAAAAAATGAATATGAGAGTACCAACGTAGAACCTCAAAAATCACCCTTTTTAAAGATGGTTTTGGGGGTATAGCCGTGGAAGCTATAGGCTCTGCTGCGCCATCTATGGGTGTCTAAGAAAGTACCAGCAACCACAGGTCAGTTGCACGGCTTAGAGGATGTTCAAGCTGCTCACCTGCTGGGGCCTCGGAAATTCCACCGTTGTTTGTCCAAGAAGCGCACGCGTATCTTTCAACTCTGCTTCCTTTTCTTTCAGCTGAGTTTGTAATGCTGAAACTTGGCACTGAAGGCCGGGAATGTCTTCCAATTCGCGTTGTGCGTTGTGAAGTATATCTAATGTCGCCTGGTGCCCGCGTCGCATCGCCTGGAGTTGGGTTTTCACTGTCGCGAGTTCCTGCATTAGACTTTGGGCGAGCTCCATGCTAATTTTGCCATCATCGACACTAGCCCCGGCCTCTGGAAAGCCGATGGCTTCCTGGGTCATAGCACTTTTATGGGACAAAAGATAGTCTCTACAGCATACGAAAAATTTGGCTTTCGTAGAGACCCGGTGGAAGTGGTTTTGATTTAACGCGATTGTTGGATTGTCGTTGGAATCCATACCGAACTGTTACATAATCAGGGGGCATTTTTGCCTGGCTTCAACTTAAACCAGTAGGTTGAACGTTTACGATAATGCAAAGGTTATGAGTTTCTATATCTTTGAATAAGGTAGTCGGCCGACATCAAGAAATCATGAAAACACTCGTCGCGCCGAGTCGCGTTAGCCAGTTTTAATCGTCTATCACGCTGCCAGTGGCAGGCAGTGATGCCGGAAAACTCTCACTGTCAGATATCAAATTACAACAAATCAGATGAAGCGCTCATCGCTTGAAAACGACTCTCAATGTCAGCACTACACTCCGCCTGCACGAACTGTCAACATCAAGAGTGTAGATAAGAACGCGGAAGAGGACGTACAAGGGCCTCCCTGCACAATCAAGCCAGAGCATACCGCCATACGTTCTTCTGGCACAAGTTCTACATATTCTTCTAGCGTAATCTGGCTCAAGATCATAGAAGCCGAAAAATGATTCATTCCTTTGATACCAGCCAGCAGTTGTTCCTCCTCCTATAAAGATAACAAAGGGATGAGTTACACAGACTGGCTTTTGAGCTGAATACATCGTATACCTCGATAAACTCGGCGCTCAACCAAGGCCTCTCTCCCCAAATGACGCCAAACGTTTCATCTCTCTCTTCCGCCTGACATCCGAATATCCTAGTAATGAGAGCGGCATCCTGCACGCTATCAGCGAAGCCATACTGGATCGATGAGCCACTCCGCTTCGTCCCACAGGCATCCGTGATACTGATATCCCTTCTGAACTTCTTGATCGCCTTGATGATAGGAGGAGTATACGCGTACAGTTCCGATACAGCTGCATCCTGACCTTTGTCATGCATGAACCTCTTCGAATGGCTCTCCAGATACGCCTCAAAAACAACAAGTAAATGCGGAAACTTCCACGACAGCTGCGCAACCCTTGCCACATCCGCAGCACATCTCGCTGGCAAGGTGAACAGTGAAATGAAGAGGACAGCACAATAAGGGTCCACGATGAGGTCGATCCCGCCCAAGGTCTGTCGTTCGACCAGCTCGACTGCACATCCTTCCGAGCGAAGAGCACGGACGAGGCCGCGTTTCTGGATAAATTCGAGAGATGCCATGTACCGATGGACCGGCAAGTTTATGCCGATAAGTCCAGAAACGATGATAGTATCCTTATCAAATATTTCCTCAGGTGCTCCTTTGCACGCATCGAGTATATGCGCGGTTGCAACTGTGATGGGAGCGGCAAGAGGAACAGCTGTAGAAGTTGGCTCAGATACTTTACGAGCACGTAGTTGGGCAAAAGACGATATTCCCAGTGAATGCAACGCGATGTCAGGCTCAAACACGAATCCGTCTCGCGCATTCATTGAGGCACTAACACTGTCACTGTTCGAGGTGTCAACCTGATTCGAAGGCCCCGCGTCTTCCTGAGGGTATTCCATCTCTTCTGCGCCATATTCGACCCTTTTCATTCCTTGAGTTGCGCCTGAAGGAAGATACCGAGAATCGAAAGACAGAGGTTCGAAACTTCCACCGTTATCTTGGTCCTGGTTTTCAGCCGAATAAGGGTCGTACTCGACACGACCATTCCAAGTCTGATCCGGATAGCATCCATCTTCCACAACCTGAGAAGACGATGAAAGAGGAGGCCAGTTTTCTTTATTTTCCTCCGAGAAGAAAGCCCCTGGCGATTCGTATCCAGATTCAACACGTCCATGTTCGCGTTCATCATACGCAGGAAGAGGAAACACATTTTCAAGATCTGCCGGAGAGGACTCGTAGTATACTTCCAAGCGAGGCCGTTTGGCGACGCGTTCGTCGTCAGCTTCGTCGTCGTACCGAACATCACTCTGTCCAAAGTGTTCTCTCGGAACAGGCAATTCAAGCTGTCTTTTGGCCTGTAGACTGGGTAGGAGTAGATTGTGGCTAGTATCCGGTAGAGGATGTGGATTTTCAAGTTCTTCGTGGGGAACGTCTCCACTTTGGGAGATTCCGTCGAGGTCCACCTCTCCAACGATATTCATATCTACTTCGTCAAGACCTGCACCAAGCTTCGCAATCCTCCGACGCTCTTGCCTATTCAAAAGAAGTTGGAATTCCTCAGGTGGCTCAACTGGGCGATAGCTAGTTCCTTCGCTCCAAGAAAAGCGATGGCCGCCGTCCTGGGAAAGGTCCAAAGACCCTATGAGCTTTTCAGCCTCAGTCACATCCTGAAATGACTGGCCGCCATTCGAAGTGCAGTTAGATTCGAAGAGGTCCGCGACTCCGACCAGCTCGACCACTGATGGCAGCTTCTTGTCGACAGTGAAGGGTCTATAGCATAAAATGAGTATTGTTGAATTCACCGACAAGAAAGAGACTGACACCCAAGACAATGCCAGCGCTAGAGCCTGTTTTCCTTTTACTTTCTTCAAGAACTGGTAGGCGGGTTCTGGTTTCATCAAGACCGGATTTGACTCGTATTTATCGGCGTTGGACGCTGGAATAAGGAAATCGGCAAAAATCTTGGGTATCTCCATGTCGGTAGGTGGGTGAACATTGGGTTCTGGGAGTATTGGAACTTGAGAAACCAAAACAGTTAGAAACGAATACCACCACTAAATAATTTAGTTCTGACCTTCCATGAGCAAAGGTTCCTTGTCGTCAAGAGGTTCGTTCATTATGACCTCATCCCAGCTATGACCCTGGTATAGTTTTTTAATTCATCGTCCAGCGGACATCCTTGAGGATTCTCTATCGAAGAATCTTTCGCGCCCGAGCTTTCTATTTCGGAAGCAGCGTGGCCAAGAAGAGATGAGGACGTAGGAGACATGTTGAGGTTCTGTCGTTCTTCTGCGGTTGCTTGGGGCTTAAGGACGTGCTCGTGTTCGCTTTGAGTCTGTAAAAGCAGTGGCTGAAGGAACGTCTGCAATCTGTTCAAAATCGATCAGATTCATCGAAATCGGGGCGAAGAGAGGATAAAAAACGTTTTCCCAGCTAATATGTGCGGCATGACCCCGCTCGTCCCGCCAATTTTCCGCGAACGCGGTATAAGGACCTCTTTGTGTCGTCATGAGATGAGTATCGCAGAAGCACTGTTTCCGATAAATTGGGAGCGAAAAAAAAAGATCTCTACCCATTTTGGTTTTATTGATTTCTTCCACGAGCGGGGGTTCCGTATCTGGAGATGACGGAAACAAAAGTTGATCATGCTGATCTTCGCTATCACTGCCACGAACGGAAGGTGTTGAGGGAGGAGAAGATTGAATGGCCTCTGAAGATAAAATTAGAATGTGAAATAGATTGTAAAGAAATATAAAAGCTTACGCCAGCCAGAGACTATGACCAAATTCTGCATCGATAAATCACCGTCTATATCTTCGCACTTGATGTCGGTATCCAGCATAGTAGGAAAATCTGCGAAGCTCTTGAGTCCTGGAAGAGGAGTGGCGCTGCTTGTTGTACCATGTCCTGGGAGTCGCGACCTCGGAAAGATGGGCATAAATTGCTCCTCTGGGGTTTCAGGTGCCTTCAGGTCAATCTTGCACAAAAACTGTGGGTCGAGATATCTATTTTTGTATGAAGGCATTTTGCGCATACTATCTGCCGTGTTTTTTAGGACGGCTTGGACTGCAGATAGGTCCGAGGGATTGATGTGATGCTTTACTTTCCTGAAAATAATAATAATGATAACAGCGTGAGCAAAGATATCATCATTGAAACCAGAAGTTGGATTTGAAAACATGTACATGAGGCCTTCAAAATCAAGCTTTTCATCCGCGATGTGTTCTACTGCGATAGATTCAACCTTATGAAGCTTCAAAAGATCAGGTAAATTGCCAGGTCCGGAGATAACTTTCCCGAGCCTAGGTGTCTGTTTGCGTGAATGACGCGTTAGGGCAGGAAAAAATGGTTCATTCAAACGATCGTCTGTGTTTATTCGTGATGAGTAATGTCAGAACGACTCGAGAAGACTCACGAGCGGGTTCGGTCCACTCCAATCTCGACGTTTTAGCTACACCGCGAGTTGAATGCATGAGGTCCTTCAAATACAATCTCGCTTCGTTAGTGGTCTGCAGGATCTCATCGTAGGGGGCCAGGGAAGATAGAGCATGAATTTGAGAAAAGGTTTGGAACGGGTCAACAGGGACGATGAATGAGTATGGGTCAGTAAGCGGGACTGGTTTGAGATCCTGCAGGAGCTGAAAATCCGGTTTATGTCAGTACTAGTTAGAATGATGAATATTATGAACACGCACTTCAGATACCATGTCCTCGGTAAATGTTATGTAGTTAGTGGTATAATGAGTTACAGAATATTCGTAGAGCAAGGCTCTGATGTGTTGACGAAACTCTGGCGATTCGAACTGGTACTCGTCCGACATTGTCCTTAGATTTCGAAGTCTCAAGATAAAGGAAACTGGGTATCTCTCTCAGAGATTCAAGGTTTGACGATGTATTCCGGCCAGAAAGCAGATGGAAAAGGTTACAAATGGCGTGGAAGTTGAGTTAACTTGGAGTGAACAGAACAAATTCACTGGGACACGATGGTCTTGTTTGTTACCGAGGCACATTGTGGGAATTTTATTTTCAGGCTATAAACTGTGCCAATTTTTGTTTCTTGCCCACCATGGTTCTCTTCTTTGTCTCTTCTACAATGGAAACATAATCTTCAAATCTCACCTTTCTCCCAATTTTGCGTGTTGCGTGAACTCACCCCATCTCTCCAGGACCCATGAACATAGTCAAGGCCTCAGTTCTCCCCTTGGGACATTCCACACTTGGGGCCTGTTACGTTCATGGAAGATTAAAGGGTTCGATCATCCTTGCTGCTTTTCCTTGTTTTTAGGTTGGCGGGATTACGGGGATTCGGGCTTGTAAAGTCTCTTCAGAGTTGAACGTTGTTGCTCGTCCTTGTGATGGTTTTACGCGACGTTCGTAGTTTTGGGACACACATTATTTCGTATGTCGTTTGTGTTCAGTATCAATATTATTTATGAATACACGTATTCCTACCAACTCCTGCTGGAATTTTCTATGCGCGCCTCCATATTCTCCGCATGTTTAACGTGTGTCTCCTGTCAGCTTTTCTCCCAAGATCCTGGTGACCACACTTGTAGAAACAACCATTGGAAAGTTAATATCAAACAGTAATCTTCGATCTCTAGTTCTCCTGTTTACTTCGTGGATATTGGATCGTCGAATTCGCCTTGTGAGTGGAGTAAATGGACTGTGCAAATGTTTGCAAGTATTCCCGAAGATGTTCGTCGAAACAATTTGAAGCATCTTCTCAAATCCTTAACCTTTTATTCTAGTATCTAATCTGCCCCTTCAAATGGCTTGTAAGAGGGATGGCCGAGAGAAGTTCGGATGTGCCGCGCCAGAAATTTAGCGGAACCCCTTGTTTGAAACTTAACCATAAATAACGGTATTTCGCCCTGCCCATTCATTTCGCTTGTGTATGCTGATTGCGATGTCAATTAGTAGGTCTTCCGAACAATCACCCTAGGCGGCGTCTTCCTTCTGTCTAGAAGCATGCGGCGGGCGTCAGAAGCTCACCAGCCCCTTGCGGTTTTCCGAACGGTATTTTGTATATTTCAGTATACGTTTTATTCGAACTGCGTCATTTTATGACTGAAAATGACTGAGATGTGATTGTTGTGCATAGGATTTTATCAGAAATCCAACTGATATTCAGAGAGGTCGCCAAAACACTAGATCTCTATGCCGTATGTTAGGCAAATTTCCTTATTGAGCAGATCTCTGAACGATCTTTGTCCTCATTGGGCAGCCAAACTGAGCCAGATATTGGGATTTAGGGAGGACAAGCAGTTGCCAATTTCCGAACTGTACGCGCGGGCAGCTGTTATTGTCTGTTCTCTCACCACGTCGATGACCATGGCAAGCAATCCTCCAATTCCTACCACCCAGACACTCTCCCAACCGGTAGGAATACTTGGAGCAGGAGTAGCTGGACTCATCAACGCACACGTGCTGCTCCAAGACGGGTTCACAGATATCACAGTCATTACCCGTGATCGCTCGGTTGGAGGGGTTTGGTCAAGAGACAGGGTCTACCCAGGCCTACATATCAATAGGTAAGTATTTATCAATGAGGTCGCCTCCAACGATAGCCATTTTCGAGGTAGTCTCAGCCACTGACATACGTTTCACTGTTAGTGTTCATGGGGAATATCGGTTCTCCCCGTTGGCCATGCCTCGTCCTGAGGATTCTGCAGAGACAGGCGGACACATCACTGGGATGGGGATGTGTAATTATATGGAGACCTTCTATATGACCTTCCTGAAGAACAAAGTTAAGTTCGAGTTCGAGACAGAAATCACTTCTGTCCGAAGGATTCAAAAAGAATCGTGGGAAGTGAAAGTTGAAGACATCCATTCGCGAGGGACTAAAGTGCTGAGCTTTGCACGGATCGTACTGGCAACTGGGGTATGTGGTGTGCTTTCTAATTACATCATACTTGGGACTAAAAATAACAACCCGTTGATGTCGTCAGGGTTGCAGCAATCCACAGATTCCTGATGAATTGTCGTTGGACAGGGCCAAAAAGCAAAATTTGCTGGGGTGGTCTTCCACTCGTCTGAATTCCGCATTCGACTCGACGAGATTCTTGAGAAGGTCAAACCAAAGGAGCAGTCAGATAAGGACACAGTCCTGGTTGTTGGGGGCGGTAAATCTGCTATGGAGTTTGTCTTTCGCTAATTTCTCTTCGGCTCGCCTCATGGCACATGCTGACACACTCTCGACAGTATATGTGCTAAGCTGACGCTTGAAGGTCGGAGAGTCGTCAATGTGCTTACAACGCCGGATACTTTTATTGCATCAACAGCGCGTATTCCCGATTTCATTCGGAAAAGCAGGTTGGTACTAATCTATCTAGCTGATATATTACGTTACTAAGAAACTACAGATTCTTGGGTCTTCTCTCTCCTCATATAAACCTAAATACACGTCTTGAGTAAGTGCCTTTAAAGGCACTTTGTTTATGACTCATAGCTAATTGCCTCCAGGCGTTTCCTTCATACTACTACTATAGGCAGCTCGATCGCTCGATTTATTCTCGATAAATTAGAACAAACATCTGTAATTTCTTTCACTGCCTTCCTTCACGCAATTTCTGACTGATTTTATAGCTCAATGCGTATAAAGTGTCACAAGACTCTCCACTGTGCCCCAATACAGGTAGAAATTCAATTCTGTGGGGGATTAGAACCAACGATGAAGGCGTCGTCAACCCGAAGTCGTATTACTCTCTTGTAAACTCCGGTGAGATAAAGATAATTGCCCCGGCCAGAGCCATCGGATATGATGATGATGGCATTTCTGTCAATTTGAATAACGGGGAGAAGGTCGCCGCGAATGTTGTCATTCTTGCTACTGGATGGAAAAGCTCCTGGACAGATATCTTCGATGGTATGTGCAGCACCACCCTCTATGTGCAACGAACATGGTATCTGATGCATTCTCGTCATTCACATCAGAGAAAACCGCATCTGAGTTAGGCATAGGGAGACACCCACCCACCTTTGATCTCAAGGATGCTGAATCTCTTTGGAGTAACTACAAAACACTTTCCAATCCACCCCCTTCGCACATTAGGCATCAGTCGCAATATGTAACCTCGATATACCGTGGCTTGATTCCCGGTAAGAACCTGAATAACCGTGACTTCGCTATAGCTGGTGCAATTGTAAGCCCCATTTTCGTTCAATTCTAGTTCTTACTGAGGCTTATTCATGACGTCCTGAGTTCTCCGCCAATCTCGGGTACACCAGCGAGGTCGCCGCCCACTGGATATCGTCTTACTTCCAGGATGATCCAATGCGTCTTCCTTCTTCTCCTGAGGTAGCTGTCGCAGAAGCTGAGCTTCGCTCGGCATGGATGAAATACCGATATCCAAACATGCTGTTTTGGGTGAATGAGAGCTACAGTACTACTCTTGATTTTTTGGACGTAAGAGCTTTCTCTTCAAATTTCGCTCAGAATAATGTCTGATGAATAATTACTTCAGATGGCCACAAGCCGCTGATGAGCTGCTCGAAGACATGTATATTCCCAATATGCGTAGCGGTGGGAACTGGTTCACGTGGCCTTTCCGCGTCATCGATCTCAAGGAGATCGCAACCTTGAGGGAGGAGAGGAAGGCCATACGAGAGAAGAGGATGTAGGAACGACCTCTATCAGATACCTTGGAACTGTTAGAAACCCGGAACCCGGTCAGAGAATAAAACGACTATATTGACATATGCCTAGATGGACAGAATCTGACTAGAGGTTTGTCAGAATATTAATATGGTACGTATGAAAAGGATGCATGCCTCAGTCAGAATAAAACGACTGAGGTATTTCTACGTACTGGGGAAAGTATATATACCTTCCCACTACTATAAAGGCTCATACTCTATGTAAAATAAAGAGAAGGAAAAGGATAAAGGAATAGAGGGATTAAGTGAGCCGGCGCCTAAAGCACCTTTGTCATACCGGTGAATCTCAACAGGAACACATACTAAGGCATAGTTTAAACATTAAATTTATACACAAACCTCTCTTTGCGTGTTCATACTTGCCTCATGACGATGACCTGAGGATTTGATACCGAAGATGCTCATTTCCATTTAAGCGCCCATCATGACGAGTGCCCAATCATACCAATTCCAATATGCGGAGCCTACGTGATTCCTTTTACTCTCATCAAATCATTTAATAATGAGATCTTTCTAGTTTGACCTTGCACAATTGTAAAGCGGTGACCCTAATAAACCTGCTTCCCTGTTAGAATTGTGCCTGGCAGGTTGTAGTCTAGGTATAATGAATGTTTCGACAGACTTAAGCTGCTTCAAATGAAACAGTATGATTCAGTGGTAGAAAAAGTAAACATTGCATAGATATACTTATAGTTTTTACAGGAGATTATTCTGTTAGATATGGTCATACTTCCTAAGTGGCGTAAAATTTTGATCAAGTCCGAGTAACATGAAGCCAAAAGATAAAGCAAGAATCCTACTACCAGTCGATGTCATCCTCTCGGACTAAATCTGTGGGCATCTCTACGCTTACGCCAGAAATGAGACTAGTTGTTCTGACTTCCGTGAAGTTGCCCAACCTCCGTGCCTCCGAGGACTTCAACCTAACATGTCTACCCGTGTGGATGACATCTATCGTTATCCCCTCGACTGCTAGGCCCTGAAGATTCGCGACTACGCTATCTTTGATATGATAATGAGATTGTCCTAGGCCAGTCATTGTCCATCGAAAGTACTTCAGCGTACGATGCTTCAGAGACGGTATACACTCGCCCGGATGAAAGTATGTTGATGGATCGTAAGGCGGTGGACCCCGGGAGTCAAGAAAGCGGCACAAAAGCTTCCAGGGAAACTGGGAATCAACCTGTCCGTGGATATCCACGGTCTGGAGTAAAGGTAGATATAACGGCTCCGCTCGATGGGTGTCAGCCATTCCGGATTCGGAGCGGGGTATGGTGCCGCATGCGAGAGCGGCAAGGATAACCCTCCACTCCTCACGCAGCTTGAGGTCGAATTCGGCATATTCAATGTCATTTTCCGTGGCTGGGAGACGGTCTTGACGAGGGTCACCGTCTGAGAGAGAGATATGCAGCGAAATGAGAGTCGGTAAGACACTTAAGCAATCTATGAATTTGTCTGTCGACGCAACAAATTTTCGCAGATACAAACTCTGCAGAGAACATCCGGAACGTCTGAGCATCTCGAGGCACTCAGCTGTCACCCAATGCTTGCACGACAATGTCGTCAGGTTCGGCAGGTCAATTCTGTCGAAGAAGAAAGCGTATATCTGTTTGTCGGGCTCATCGATACCAAGAACATCGAGGGTGGTCAAGGCAGGACAGGTGATACGCTCCGGGAAATTGGAGAGAACTTCATCGAGGGATTTCTCGGACCTCAAGAGGTACGAGATCCGAAGCTTTTGCAAGCTAGTAACGCGCTTTAGAATTTCCAAAGCCAAGCTGATATCCATTGTTCGGGTAATGACCTCAGTCAGATTGGAGAAGTTAACGGCAGGGCTCAGATACAGTTTGTCTGTATCTAGCCCGCAGATTTGAAGAGTCTTCAAACTCTCTGTCAGATTCGGTGTGAGAATATACGATCTACCGCTGGTTATGTGTTGATCGGTAGGTGATCGTTCGATGGTCAGGTTCTTGAGTTCAGGAAGAAAGATGTTGGCTTGCCAGAAAAGAGAAAATAGTATATTGGGCCCTTCAATGCTGAGAGAAACACAGCGACGTGAATGCTTCTTGAGAAGGTGAAAAATGGGAATTGGGTTAAAGAGGCCGACTCTTTGTACAGCAGAGAGCTGGTTATCGTCCTCCCGATCGTCCTTGTGGTACAAGCCGAAGTGGAACATATGTTTGTCTGAGCGCTCGAGCCATTGCGCGACCATTTCTCGCAGGAGGTCCTGATTTTTGAATACGCGTACACGGTTAATCGCGTCCACAGGGAAGGCGTCTTCCATGCGATTTGACGCCAGTTCCTGGAGATTGAACCCAAACGGAGAGCGGATTCATCCGTATCAGACTCGACATAGAACTTGAATATCCGCGATATGATATCTGCCGACAATTTATTTATCAACGTAGGACGTCTTAGATGGTATTCGGGCTCGAGTGCTGAGCTCGCTTGGGAGTAAAAGGAACTCGTATGGCTAAGCAAGGCTTGAGAATCCTGGTAGTACTAGTCAGAACGACGCCAAGTTCAATGCAGGAAGTATCAACGTACCTCATTATCCTGGTGGGAGAAATCCCTTCTGATGTTCCAGTCAATGCTGAAACCGCTGGAGGAAAAGCATTGGGAAGTGCGGGGGCTTGATCTGCTAACGGGCGACGGCATGTTAAAGGACGCGGTTCTGTCAGTCTGCAGCTTTCTTGTGGGGGTCGAGGGAGCTCGATAGCTTCCTCTCCAGCTCAATTGGGAGGATATTTGACGTTCCGCGTCTTCTTCTATAGGACTAGTGTCCCGATGTTGAGTGGGAGTAGGTGTATAGCCGTCGTCGTAACCCTGACTGGCTCGTTGGGGCGTACGGGGTGGTTCGGTGCTTGTATTCTCCGCAGAACGTCGCTCTGCTTCGCAAAAAGCAAGCAGCTGCTCGACGGTCGAAATAATGCTGGTGTCAATGACTCGATCATCAGACCAGCTGTATCGAAGAGGCATAGTGACGATGGAGATGGTATAGATGGAATGGCCTACGAATTCGGTATGAGAATCAAATTATATTATCGGGGGATGTCGTGGTTGGAGAGAAGTTGGGAATAGAGGTCGACTTTTATATCCCGTATAAATAAGACTCCGACAAGTCACAGCTCATTGTCGTCCCTATTTGGACGCATGGCCCATCAGTGCCACGATGAATCCTTTCGATTGTTTTTATTTTTCAGTGGAGCGTTT
Organism: Psilocybe azurescens; assembly: GCA_023853785.1. Lineage (NCBI taxonomy): Eukaryota > Fungi > Basidiomycota > Agaricomycetes > Agaricales > Agrocybaceae > Psilocybe > Psilocybe azurescens. Next base: position 127,827 of record JAJIRX010000590.1, read on the forward strand.
GTATTGGTTTTTCGGTGCTCGACTTATCAATACTTCTGTATCTTCAAATAATTGAAAATCTACTTGACGATACACTAGTGCAACACTAGTGGGTCCGAAGTGCCGACTTCCTGAATCGTACAGGCCGCTTGTTTTCCATTCTGGGTCAAATAAGATCATTCAAGGAGGGAGCCTCCACTGACAGTGCACAATATATGCTAATCAGGCTTCTCCGCTGTATAATCGCTGCGCAAACGCGTCTAATTTTCCAGACCGTGTATCGCCACGACTGGACGCGTCTGTCAATACATCGTCACGTGCAGAGAATTCATTGCATCGAACTTCTGTTCAAACTGGATTCTTGGAAGCTTGACTAGGATTCCCTTTTAATCGCTCAGCACGAATACTTAAACTTGTACTGCTATCGCCGTTTATAAAATCAGAAGAACTTGTTCAGGAGATCTGCGAATGGTACTAGGTATGATTATCAGTAAACTCTTGAACTGGGTGGCAGTCGATCTTTACAACAATTCCCAAATCAATGACTCGATTTGTAGCCTATATCCATTAACCCTAGTACTAATCTAGACATTTTTGAAAAGCGTTAAAAGGGTGGACACTGGGCAAGCCATGTTATAGATGATTGACAATCCTGCCATCGGCCCTAATAACTCCACTCGTCATATTTACCCTTTTTTGTCCTCTACTGGACTGTAAAAATTCTCTGTCTGTTTTGAATCTCGTTGATTCCTTGGACCTTGGTCTTCTTCCTACCACGTAATTATCTGCCTGTAATCTTAGGAATTCTTGCGGTAGGCATTTTCAACTTCAAAGAGCAGAGATACTATGAGCTGATGGATGCTTGCTTAGGTTCCTCACCATTGTTATGACCATTTCAGACTTTACCATGGACTCTGCCATAACGAGAGCAATCGGACCTCTAGGGGAATGGTCTGAGCTTGAGGAAATTATGACGGACTCATAGGGTATTTCTATTCTTTATAAGTCATGTTTTCAATGCCACTAATCACCTATCTTCTCAGTGGTTGTCTCACTACCAGAGACGATAATGCTGGGTGCTCTAGTCCAGTCCAACTCTATTGAACAAGTCAAAAACATGCTTACGCGGCCAGAAATATTGACAGCAAAGATCGCGTAGAACTCGAGCGCAAGCAATAGAAACGATAGTTCTCTCGTCAGAAGGACGAACCTATTAGTTAGTCCTCCAAGTCGTCTTCGACTAAATGATACCCAGTCCCACTCGCCCACTCGGAACAGGATTCCGGGTACGACTTCTGCTTTACCGTCGTCCGTGACGTCGCCGAAGATATCTCTAGAGCCTGACCATCAACAACGCTGGTGTGGTCAATGCCAATATCTACCAGGTTAACTCCGCGCTGACCACGGAGACGAAGCGACAACCACGATCCTCAGCAGTAAGAGCCGCCTGGCTTACTATTCTTGTTGGACTTACCTGGTATATTGTGTCGACTGGTTTCAACGCCCTACTATAGTCGTGGGAGGCTGGCGGTCATCTCGAAAGACCTTTCAGGCAGAATCCTTGATGATCTATTTTCACTCCGGCCACCGACTCCTGTTCAGAGTTTCGAATCAGTGACGTATCTATATTGGTCCGATGTCTCAATCACAACAACACTGGATTGCAATCCATGATAATTATGGGTTCGCAAGGGCGGGGTCGTCTGTGACTTTGATATCGTGCATCCCCCTTTATCCTCTTTTTCGTAGTCATTCTCCTTCCATATGTCTGTGGCCAATATTGAGGCCCTTACAAATAATCTATTTTATTCGCCTGTCGATGTGCTCCCGTCGTGTAAAAACAAACTTCTTATTCGAATCCAATGAGCAGTTAAAAGTACAATTCATGAAATTATAGTTACAAGGTAATCGGAATGTAAAGAAACAATATCAGAGGATAATTCCGTCCTGCCTAGCTAGCTGTAGTTTCGTTCTGTCGTAAATCGTTGATAATCTTCGTGAGCCAGTATGGTAGCTGGGCTTATGAACCCGCCTCGAGCCCAACACCCGCCGTACGTGCCTCGGCCACCTTTGTCTCGTATCTCCTGCCTTCCTCCTCTGCCCGCTCCAGCATCTTCGTCAGCTTGTCCTCCCTCACATCCAGCTTCTGGTCCATCCCTAAAATGAGCATCCGCACCTGCTCGATCTGCGCGAGTGCCGCCTGCCGCTGTGCCTCCCTCTGCTCACGATCCTGCTGCTGGATGGCAGAAGACGATGGCGCTGGGCTTTCTGAAGAGCGGGGAGGAATGGCGTTGGATTTGAGTGAGGGAGTAGGAGAATGGTTTCTGGCGATGCTAAATGATATGGGAGAGGAGATGGTGTTGGATCGTTGGTGTAGCATGTTCAGGCCACCGCTCACGCCTGAGGAAGAACGTAGAGACATGGCGGATGAAGCAGGAAATTCAAGATTTGCCTAGGGTCCGATGAGGTTTTAAAGGGTAATATAGAACGATAAATATGATCAAGCACCTGCCAGTTATCTCCTGCAAGTCGTGTCAGCTCGCGCTCGAGCATCTTCTCTCGAGCTTTGGCTCTACATGTAGAATAAGAAAAAGAATCAACATACCACAGTAGTCCAGAAACCCACCGTTCGATATCAGCCATACACTTTTCATTTTCTCTTTGAGTCCCTTGCAAGATGAGATCAAGATTCTTGTACTCCTTTTGAAGCCGTTGAACCTCTTCAATGGGAGGTCGTTGTGAGAGCTGCGTTTGCAAGGCAATGATAGTCATTTGAAGCTAATAAACATGAGTAAATTATCGTTAACAGTAAGCCAAAAACGAACTCTATCACACTCTCGATCTTTTTCGAGTAATTGGCGTCGCAGAACATCCTCATTCGACTCATCTCCTTCTCGCAATACGCCTAGGTCGTCTGCTGCCAGTGCAAGGGAAGGGCGAGCATTGTTACGTACACTTTGCGCGCGACGCATAGTTACTAGAGAGCCGATAGTTGGCAGCAAATAGGGACAGATGAGACAGCGAGCTCAGGATCTCTGTCAACGTCGTAATCGTCGACGATGAACGCGAGCTCTTGGCACTGTTGCACGATCACGTGCTCTAAACTGGAACGCGTGCCCCTTCAAAAGTTGTTCAAAATTTGAATATTTATATATTATACTTGATTCCTAGTCGGACTCCTTCATTCTGACTCTTTATTGAATGTTAGCCTTATACATAAGAGAGAGTGGCTGTGTGTTTGTAATGAAGAGGCCTCAGCGATCAATGCAAATCTCACACAGCTCGTACTGGTGGTAGTAGATTTATTAGGACTGAAATTTTAAGTACATACTTATTTCTATACTACATATGCTTCGGTGGGGCAGAGAACATCGGCGACATCAAGAAAAGAGAAATGTAAAGCAAGTAAAAAGCATGTAAAATTTGTGTAAAAAGAGGAAATGGAAAACAAATCAGGCAGAACAATAGTAACAAGTATATGGACAAACTTGATCAAGAAAATGGCCTGCGCCTCTTGGCCTGTGCTCCATTTTCAGAGACATCGTCATCATCGAGAGGACGCTTGCCTGAGGAATAAGCGCGCCCGCTAATATGAATCCCCATCGAGCTCGTTACTCTTTTGAAATGCTTCTCCTGTGCTTGTTTGGAGTCATTCTCATTCTTTAACCACATCATTGGATAGAAGTCTTCTTTATACCGGCTGGTCGTTGCAGGTCCCCATTTGCTTAGGTCGGTCACCGGTGGTTGAGAATCCTTTTCAATGGGCATTAAACCGGTCGGCATGACACCACGGGGACCCATTTTCTCGGCAGCTCGACGAAGAAAATTCGACAACCACTTCTCGTCAGGGTTATCCAAGTCATACAAAGGAGTGCCAGAAGCCGGAGCTGGCATGCCACCGTCGTCACTACCACCGTCGCTGTCATTCTCGTCTTCACTTAAAGGATCACGGCCGGCATAGCGAGCATTGAAGACGACGGCGAGTTTAACCAGATTGCGCTTCAAACCCTTCACCTCGAAATTGGAGAGGCCCTTCTTGACTTTTCCGTTAGCACACATAAGCAGAGTGGAGAATTTCTGGTCGCCTCCAGTCACTGAACCGTAGTCCTCTACGGGATCTTCGAAGAGGGATTTCATGAATTTATAAAGAGCGTGAGGTGCACGACTTGTGTGCTTTGTATATCGCATAACTTCAAAGGCTAAGACCCAGAAGATGGACTCCATATCATCCGATAGAGAATGTACAACGGGTGTCGTGTCTGCTGGTTCCAGGAGTCTCGCGGCCATGAATGCCCACGTTCCCTATAAATAAGACATGTCAGATAATTCAATCTTTAATCTCGTTATTGAAGGATAACTTACTGTCCGTCCGCTACGAGTCGCACCAAGATGGCGCTGATCTAAAAGCAAACACATATCCCAATCGATAAGAACGCCACGCAGTTCTTGTGTTTCTTCGTTCCTCACGATCATGATATTGCCGGCGCTGATATCCCGATGTAACACACCAGCTTTATAAGCTTGCTGGGCAGCTACTGGATAGTATGTGATTAGAAAGAGAACTTGATAATATGTTTGAGCATAAACATACCGTCAACTGCGTCAGCGAGACACGAGAAAAGGACCTTACACCAAGTGAAAGTCGATAGATCACGAGCAACGGTATCCAGAATGATGCGATGGCACACCATAGACCCGAATTGCTTATATCTGCCGCTATGGGACAGGACGTGAAACTTGTTCTGAGTCTCCGTCTCCAAGCCTGCGACATCATCACCTAGGCGCATAGAGGCAATATTGGGGACATTATTTTCGTGCAGTTTCCTATAAATATCAGCCTCAGGGGCAGTACGCCATGAGACCCCTTGCCAGGAATCCTTCATGAAACACATCTTCGCCTCGACCGGATTATCCACAAACGCTAGGCAGCGTCTTGAAGCACGGGCGAAGGGCTCCAAGCAGGAGTACTTAAAGGCGGGAGCAGGGATAAAGAATGCTTCAGTGCGGTTCAAGGTTCGATCTTCGACTTGAATGCGAAAGAACCGCATATCGGACGCAGGAATGCGTTCGTGGACGTCTTTATGACCGTATTTGGCGCCTTTATACCATGATTTGAGGTAATAATTATCGAACGCCTTCGCGACGTGGTTTGGAAGGCGATCTTCGAGAGGCTCCACGTTGGTATCAAAACCTCTTTGGCGGGGTGAGAGCTGACTAAAGCGCAGATAAAATTCGAAGATAAGTTCAGGACGTTTGGTGTAGTCAAACCGGCTGGTAACGATGGCTCCGCGACGATCCCAGCGTATGATGCGCGCGTATTTGCCCAGAACCAACAAAGAGAAAAAATGGTTTCGGAATGCCATAAACATAGCTACGCCAGCGTAGGCAGCAATCTGACCGCGAGTGTGGATGCCACGTTGGGTGTTGGCTTCAACTTTTGCAATCAGGCTCGGAAAACCTTTTTCTTGTTCTTCCTCCTTGATTTCTACGGCTTTAAGCGTCTCTCTGATCTCTTCAGAGGCAACGGTAGCCGTCTCATCAGAGGTGGCTTGGACCTCTTCAAAGGTAGCATGAGCTCCTTCAGAAGTATCTTCCGCCTCTTCCGCAGTGGCCTCGGTATGGGGTCCCTCATCAGACGAATGTTTAAACGCGTCATGAGTGTGATCGGACTTGAACTCTTCATGAGTTTGTTGGTGAGAAAATGTGCACGATCCTGGTTCGAGCCCTTGAGAACCTTGGACTACAGGATAATCCTGCTCCCAGTATGTCGAGACATCCACATTCATCGACGCACAAGAAGAATCGGGCTTGGCAAAATGCCCGAATCTGAGTTTCTGGCCATTGTCTGTCCCGGTAACCCATTCATCAAGAGCTTTGACCTACCAAAAGCATCAATGGATGAAGGCTAATCACAACAAGAACACTTACAAATTGTGTATACATGTGACTCTCTTTGTGTCCCGGTCGGGGTGGCACTGACTGTAAGGCATGAATTTTAGCCTGATCAGGCATCCGTTGCTTGTAATTGACTGGCGTGTCTGTGTTCCAAGGTAGAAACTCGTCGAGGAAGTCCTTCGGCATCATTCCAACAAAATAGTGGCCATTGGTCTCATTCCCGAGGATTTCGTACGCGTCGTCCGACAACGGGGCGTCCATCGAGTGTTCTTGGGTGGCAGCTTTACGAATGACAGGAGTGTGTTGAACAGGGGTGGATTATTGTTTACAGGGGTGATTGGGTCGTTTGTGGTGCGATCAGGGACTTATACAACCTGAGAGTCTGCCATGGGGGCCAAATGGAGTGCATGATGGAAGTCGAGAAGAAACCGTGGTTATAGTGCGTCAAAGTCAACTATTGGTGCCATTAATCTATTCTCACGCTCACGCATTTCATTGTCCGCCCCTTTCGAACTACAAAATTCGTCCAGTGCAGGTCATTTGATCATATACATCGTAGAACTCGACATAATTATTACGATCTCCTGTGGAGATGTACGGGAACGTGCAGTAGAAGCATGGCCCAATTTTCAAATCAATATGTCGAAACTTTGTTTGCTTCAATATAACCAATGACCCAGAACCAGCCACCACATGTGGCGCGCAGTCAGTCATTGTCTGCCATTGTTTTCTATGTAGCATCTTAAAAATGTTCCGTATGTGCGTTTGGACCCAGGCAGACAAAGTCGATCCAAAAGTAACTGCCTCAGATGGTCGTTCGCTTCCATAGTATACGCAGAGCTTGACACCTGCGGCCTGTACGCTCTTGTTGTACGGTTCGAAATATAGTTTTTTTATCTTTGGTCCGTACACTGGGGCTGTTCATTCGTCGCTACCTCTACTTGAAATATGTATGTTTTTTGGGACACGCGGTGGTTCTCGGACGCGTTTGGGACGCGCTGATTATCTTACATTAACACACGTGACCGCGTTTGACCCAGAAATCCCTGGCCAGTGGCCTTGGCCTGGCCCGGACTCCCAAACTTGGCCTATAAGGTTTCCTTCCAACTTCAACTGCATTGTACTCCAGCTAGAGCTCTCTGTGCAGTACATCATACAGAATCAGAATAACTCAGTAACCTAGCCACCCCTTGTACAACAAACTCTTCTCGTTCATAAAGCCGACTCTACTCAAGAGCACACGATGGACGCTCCGTTGACGAAGGTGTCGGACGACATATACACACTCATAGGGGAAAACACAGAAGGACACTATCTTGTTGGAATGAGGCCTCAGGACTTCATAGACGAGTTTCTACCTTGGAACGTAGATACACCAGGTATCTACAAGCAACAGGTCGCGTCGGCTCAAGAAAAAACACTTGCCTTGCAGTCTGTGCCTCCTCAAGCAGGGCAGAACAGTGATCATATGTCTGCACAGTTTGTAGGTGATCCTTCTAAGACACAGTTTTATATGCTGACTCCCTGGTAGATCAAAGCTCTTGACAGCTTTGTTACTGGGACCGACAATGGTCAGAAACTCAGACTTGCACGCTTCGCCAAATCTGACGTTTCCTGCGGGTCCATGAACGTCGCCGTCTCAACGTACTGGGAGCAGGATTATTCTGAGAATCATGGGTTGCCCAAGTTGGGCACCTGTAAGTTCGCTCACCAACAAACGCACGAAGAGATCAAAATTGATCTCACGTATGACGCATTTAAACATGAGTCAGATGAAGGGCCCGGGGACGGGGCCACTCCTGACGACGCCGTCGAGACTCCAGATGGCGTACAGAAGAAAAAGGAAGAAGAAGAAGACCAAGGCCCTGTCAGCTTGACCGCAGAGGTTGAAACGGACACCGAGCGCGGTATCCACACTCGCGGTCAGATTGCCGCCTACGCGGGTGCTGCTATGTCTATGGCATTCCGAACGCATTTTTTCTCCATGTTGATTCTCGGTAAATACGCACGGCTCATACGCTGGGATCGTTGCGGAGCTGTCGTTACCAGCCGATTTGACTATACCAAACGTCCTGAACTCATCTTCAAGTTCTACATTCGCTTTGGCCAGCTCTCACCCCGCCAAAGAGGTTTTGACGCCAGCGTTGTACCTCTCAAAGATTCTCTACCAGCTCACGTCGCGAAGGCATTCGACAATTATTACCAAGAATCCTGGCATAATGGCGCGAAGTTCAGTCATAGTGTCAATTACAGCCAGCAGACCCCGGCATCGAAAATGCCATTCTATCGCATAGAAGTGGAAGACCAAACACTGGGCCGCACAGAGAGATTCTTCATCCCGGCTCCAATATTTAGAGAGACCTATCTGGTTCCTTTTTCTCGGGCTTCTAGGCGCTGTCTAGCTTTTCTAGACCATCCTGAAGAGGGGAAAATGTGCTTTATGAAGGATTCCTGGCAGGAAGTATCGACGCGGATTACTCCAGAGGCCGACGTATATCGCAGATTGTATGCCAGCAAAGTTGAACATATTGCGTCCATGCGCTTGGGTGGCAATGTTGCTAGCCTCGAGACGGAGACCCAAAACTGGATTCATGACCTATCACATAGCGGCCGCTACCGGAGGTGTAGGTCTATGGTTTGCCATCGTATTATTTTGGACACCGTTGCTCGTGATCTATCGACCTTCACATGGTGCAAAGTTCTTTTTCGTGTCTTGCAGATGTTATTGAAGGTATGCGTGGATCCGATCTCGTTCTGGAATTATCTTTCTAATGAATTGCCTGTAGCTGCTCAACAGGCATATAAAGCCGGTGTTCAACACCGGGATATCAGTGCTGGTAATGTCATGATTGTGAAGGACAAAGCAACTCAAGAATGGCGCGGTGTCCTCATCGACTGGGATATGTGCTTGCTTCTTGAGCAGCGCAGTATTAATTCTCAGGAGACTTGTACTGGACGAACAGTGAGCCACTACACATGCATTCATGAGACATAAGATCACTGAACTCGCTCATAGGGCACTTGGGCTTTCATGTCCGCTAGACTCTTACGAACATCACCTTCAAAGCCTTTTGAGCATTCTCTTGGGGATGACATGGAGTCCGTCTTCTGGGTTCTTGCCTATGAAGTTTTGCAGTATACAAGACATAATCGTGAGCCATATAATTTGTTCAAAACAATGAAAGACATCTTCTCCGATGCCACAGTAGACAAAGGGCTAGTAACAGGAGGTGGGAAGAAACTATCAGCCATTTGTTGCTGTTGTGCAGGGCTACCCACTGTGGCCCTCGCCGACTTTAAGGTGCCGACCCTGAACTATACCTTTGCCATGCTGGGAAAGGTGTTCAATCTTCGTTACGACCATGAAGTGGATGTTGTCATTCCAGACGAGTACAAACCGCCCCCAGGCCCTTCTGTCGAATGGGATAACCCGGACGACAAATGGTTATCCAGTTTTCTTCGCAAAATGGCCGATAAAATGGCTCCCCTGGGTGTTACACCCACTGGTTTGGAATCCCTTACCCAGGACTCAAAGCCACCGACCGACTCCCGCCTATGGGTGCGCGCAGAAGTCAGCAAATACCCAGCCGATTTTCATCAAATGCCGTGGACGAAAGATCTGGATGACCCAATAATCATTCACCGGTGTAAATTTGGGGCGGTTACAAGCTCTATGATGGATCATATAGAAGGCATTTCGTGCCGACTAAATAAGCGCGGCCGCGAAGACAACGAGGATAGTGACTCTGAGGAGCGAGTCCCTGCCAAGAAGTACAGGCCCCTTTCTTGAAATGAAGATTCGTCTTCTCACTGCACAGTACCAGCTTAATGCCCTTTCTCTTTCTGAGTAATATTATTTTTTTCTTTTCTTTATGTCACCAACCTAGTCAGCGCGTCAACATGTAGCTAAATTACGAGTTATTCCGACGTCTTCATTAAGCTTCCTGGTGCAAGTACCAGTTCGTGCAGCTATACATACATCGGTGGTGGAGCTCGCCGACGAAACCAATGGTAAGACAAATTCCATTACATTTTCAAGGGGTGAGTTTGGGGTGATACTCATTAGATACTACGGATCTACATCTCTTCAACTCTACATATACAAAGCAACATTGGTTTTAACTTTGACGAGGATAACTTTGAAATCGGTCTTGAATTAACTTTAGATTGGTCCATTCTCTAAGGACATCGTTGGGCGCTCTCGAGGCTGAGCGTCGCACTGGTGCCCTGCTAGTATTACATTAATCCCTATAGTTTTAAAATTGCAAAGGATACTAAGCACTACGAAGTCAATAGGGTCTGATCATCTTCGTACTGTATTACCAAAGTTAAGCCTGGGATGTCGATTTGACTCAATCAAAGAATTCCACTCTATTCCAGCCAAATTGCGGCTTGTCAAAACTCCGACTTGGAGCAGGAGATAGAATGAGAGAATACTGGTCTCGTCAACACTGTAAAGCCCTATATCGCAGGAATGTGGACGCAGTAGAATCAAGCCATTGGACCAGTTAGAAGCCTGTTATTAAATGAATGAATCGTACACTCGTGCTCTCTGCCGAGACTCGAATTGATAACTCTGATAAAAACTCACAGTGGATGCATGGTCTGCTATTATCTCTGAGCCGTCTAGACGTTGGACGCTCCACAGAGCTGCGAAGTGAGGTTAATGTGTTGCCCTGGGGCGTGCAACAGACGGCGGCATCTTGGCGCATCACATATCGGAGCCTGAAATTATTCGGCCATTTTGAACTCAGAATCTCTTGTACAATGAACGGTCCCGGACAAGCACAGTCTTCCAATGCCAGTGACCTCTTTTCCTCCACCAAAGGATGTCTTTGACGACGATGACGACGAGGGATGGCAGGATATGCCTATTGTCCGCGAGGACACCTCCGCAAGTGGCTTAGACGAAGAAGATCTGAAGAAGTATCATTACCAAGCTTCGACTACGAATTCAAAGACTGCTGCGAATGCTACGGGAAACCTTATAGATGTCGATGATCTCGGGAACGAATGGCGATCTAAACTCGATCAGAATGAGAGCGAATATACCCGCCTTCGTGTCAATGAGGAGGATGAGGTCGATGAAGTACACCTACGCACGCGATACCTATTCGACGAGGACAAGGCCATGACACCACTTAGCCAAATGCAGGCGACGAAGAACTTGTTGACGGAGGCGCAGCGTATAGCATACGTTGGATTATGTGCATTGGCAAGTCGGGAAATGGTCCAGAACTTGAAGGTTGTTCATCGCAAAGAACTCAAGGCATCCATCTCAAACATGGAACTCTGGGCTCTCAAGATCATGGGGAGGCTGTATTACCATATGGAATTGGAAACCCAAGGTGAGTATAAATTGACGATTTTGTCTCGGCGGGCTTTACTAATCGTAGGTTAACAGAACAGAAGATGATCGAGAGTTTGGCAGAGCACGGCGTGCTTGCCTCGGATCTAGTGCCAGCGTTAATGACCACGCATACTGTCGCCAATCCTGAATATGACCCGGAAGAAGCACGCAGGCAAGCTGAAGAAGCCATCAGCAACCCGCCTCCTCAAAGTATCGATGATAACGAAGAGGACGAGGAAGGGGACGACATATCAATATCAGATCAGACGCTGGTTAATCAGCCACTATCTAAATCAGACTCGGATGGAAACAAGACGCCTACATCCATGTCTTCTCCACAACAGGGATTTGATCAATCAAATTCGCCTGGACCCCTTAAACAAGTGCGAACCACTGCCAAGGTCCTGCAGGAATCATCAACAGCCGCCATCGCCGGAGTGACAACGTCATTATCATCGACAGACCAGAACGTTACTTTGGATATCCGCTGGACTGTACTGTGCGATCTGTTCCTCACCTTGATCGCCGACAGTGTGTACGATGCAAGGTCAAGGGTGCTTCTGGAACAGGTCGCGTACAAGTTAGGTCTGGGTTGGCTGGACGTCGTGAAGTTTGAGAGTCGAGTTACCCAAGCCCTTGAAATCCAGGAAGATGTAGAGACGCTGGAGCAGCAGGGTGTTGTGGAGGGTGCCAGGAAGGCGGGCAACAAACGGCGGTATATGATGTTGGGTTTAGCCACTATCGGTGTGTCCCCTGTCAAAAATATTTGGTGCCTCTCTGATTAATGAACTCATGAAGGTGGAGGGCTTGTTATTGGACTTTCGGCTGGCCTCCTCGCACCCGTTATTGGCTTAGGTCTAGCTGGAGCTCTCACAACCGTCGGAGTAACAGGGACCGGAGCTTTCCTGGGCGGTGCTGCAGGCGCTGCCGTCATCACCACTGGCGGTGTGCTTACCGGTTCAGGTATCGCTGTGCGTGGAATGGTTAAACGAACTCAGCAAGTCCGGACGTTTGATATTCTCCCTCTTCACAACAACAAACGCGTCAACTGTATTCTTACTGTTCCCGGGTGCGTCCAGTTTATCACAATCTATGGAACGATGAATTGAATTCTGGCATAGTTTCATGAACGGCATGAACGATGATGTGCGACTGCCATTTAGTGTTCTTGATCCGATTGTTGGAGATGTATTTAGTGTGCTTTGGGAACCAGAGATGATTAGGGAGACGGGTAGCGCGTTGAAGATCTTAACAGGAGAAGTATTGTCGCAAATAGGAATGACAGTTTTGCAGGCAACAGTCATGACTGGGCTGATGTCTGCCCTGCAATGGCCCATTAGTGCGTATTTTACTCCCTTACCCATTCTTTTTATCTCACTGAAACTTCGTATAGTTCTGACGAAGCTTGGATACCTAATCGATAATCCCTGGAGCAACGCCCTAGACCGAGCCAAATCTGCTGGCAAAGTCTTAGCCGACGTTCTTATCAACCGCCATCTCGGTGTCCGCCCTATCACATTGATAGGCTTCTCTCTAGGTGCCCGAGTGATCTTTTACGCCCTTCTCGAGCTCGCGAAGCAAAAGCAGTTCGGAATTGTACAGGACGTTTTTCTTCTAGGCGCGACTCTAACAGTGTCACAGAAGACGTGGTGCGAGACGCGTTCGGTGGTCTCTGGACGATATGTAAACGCGTTTGCGAGGAATGATTGGGTGCTTAATTATTTATTCAGGGCAACAAGTGGCACGGTGGGCACTGTTGCTGGACTGCGACCCATCGAGGGTGTGCCCGGGCTGGAGAACGTGGATGTTACAGATAAGATTGCGGGACATATGAGTTATCGGACTTTCATGCCCCTCATCCTTGATCAACTTGGTTTCCCCGTATTTTCTGACTATTTCGATGAACCCGAGGTCAGTTCTCCATTGTTATAGGAAAGAGAGCATATTTGGTTTAGTTGAATTTTTCGCGAATTTAGGAACCGGATTTCGATGAAGACAGAATTGTGGTTAGAGAGGAGGATAATCAGAAGAAATCGGGCTGGTTCTCGCGCAAGAAGACGAATACGACGCCTCAGAAACATGTCTCACGTCCGCCTTCGACGTCATCCTTTGCTGGTCTGAAGCATCGGTCCCAATCAGACGGCTCTTCTTCCAAGGACGCTCCTGGAGATGACGATGACCTGCCACCGCGGATGGACTCGTCGTCGTCTAAAGCAACAGACGATGATAATGTGACATTGGCAGGGTCGGGGTCGGGGCGGAACACACCAACTCCTTCGCGACCATCCACTCCTTCTCAGGATCCTTCTTCATCATCCTCGCATCTACCCTTGCATGCGGGCTTCGATTTGAGTGCTATCAAGAGCGTTCTGAACGAGGTCGAGCAGGATCCAAGTAAAGCTGCATTGCCCCAGACAACACCTACACCAGCGAAGAGCCTCTTAACGAGGCTTGCCCCGCCACCGGTTGCCCCGCCTTCAACACGGTCGCAATCCACGCCGCCTTTCAAGATGCCGGAGACGAGTAGCCATTTGAGGTCGTCGTCTTTGGATTATGAATATGGCAACTCGCCCACAGACGACAGGGATCCGTTCGGACGTCCTGCGAATGATGATCCAACGCCGTCGTCATTCTCTAAATCTCTCTCTTTGTCGTCGTCGCCCTCATCATCATCGTCGCGGTTGGACACAATGAGCGGTCTCTCATCGACACTGTCATCGTCGTCGTCATATGCATCATCGAGCTTTTATAACTCGAAGACACCCACTGCTTCATCGTCGTTCAACCCTTTCAGCCATCCTGCCGACACTGATGACGATCAACGCTTCTCTCTGCCTACACCGCGGGTGACGACGACGTACCCGCTTGCTTCTCTCCCGGATGACAGTGACATCGTTCCGTCATGGGGCACCACTTCGTCGTCGTTTGCCAATTCCTCATCCTCGTCATCCTCATATTCTTCTCATTCGGCCACGACGAGCAATATCCCTTATAATCCTTTTTCTGCTTCGGCTGTGGCGAGCATGAACACGAACACAAACACACCTGCGTTCTCGTTTGGAGGCTCGGATGGGTCGGTTGTGGGTTCGCCGGCGTCGCAGGATGATGCGTGGAGTATACCGCCACTGGGCGCGAAGAAGAAGACGGCGTTGGATGGGTTCAACGCTAATCCTTGGTCGTGATCGCTTCATCCATTGTTGGGGTCAAGGTAATGTGGATGTCGTCGTTATTTAGTTTTTCATTCTATTTCACACTTGTATAATCGGAAGGGTTTTCTTCTTAGATTCATACATGCGCAAGGGAAGGTTATTTGCCAGGCTTTGGGATACGGGCAATATTGGGACTGAATGCCCTCTACCTTTAATCTCGTTATTTCCTTCCACACTTTCTCTCGCTTTCCGCTGCTATCGACATTTTCATCCTTTTTTCATCGCTTCATCGAATCAATAAGTATGTCTATAGCCTTATTTATTTCTTTTCTCCCCACACCTTCTTTCTCTTACTATCGCAATCTTCATTTGGGACATATTGGTTATGAATCATGCATTTTTTGTATAAAGACAACCCGTCTGCATGATTCTTAAGGAAAACGCTTCGACGATTAGATGCTTTACTCGGAATAGACGATTGCCTGGTGCCTCTGGCACTAATGCCCACTCATTAGTCAACAGTGCTACTGGGTGTGCTACTTGGATAGTAGATCGTATCACTGGCGCGAAACAGTCAACATATATCTGGGAATAGATGTTGAATGAGAATGACATTGGGACCACTGGGTGTGAGGGTTGACATACGCATGTATTCGCTATGCCGATTCGGTCTTCTTGCTTGCCTCCTCCCTTTCGTGATGCTTCCTCTGCGATTCCTGCTGTTTCAACAAGGCCTTGATCTTGCGCTGCTGCCGCCTTCTCCCTTTGCCCCTCTTGCTGCCGTCAAGCACGATGGGCTCTGTCATCTCCTTCTTTCGTTTGGAGGCCTCCTCCGCGCGGAGCTTCTCCCGCTTTTTGTCGCGCTTGCGAAGGGTGGTCATAGAGGACTTGAGCAGGTTCCCATAATGTGCTTGGAATTTGAACAACTCCCCAGGCTCCACCTGGTCGATGAAGGATGAAATCATAAGCTGATGAAAGCGACGATAAGCCCAGATCGACGTACTTTGGTGGAGAATCTGGTCGATTTGCCATCGGTGACCCGCACAAGACATGGGTATTCGCGAGTGTCTGAGGCCCCGTCTTCATGCTTCATAGTAGAATCCTCTCCATCGTGGATTACTGGAAATGCGGTATTATGAGATTTAGTCTATCCGGGATCGTTGGACAAGAATTGGACGGTAATTGCGTACGGCGTTTATGGGTTAGCCATATCGACCCATGCTCCCTCTTTGACTCGAAGAGAGCTGTGAGGTTTTTAAGAAACTATATTCATATTATATTTGTATTGTTGCGATTTATGTATAACAATGAAAACGTACTGTATCGTGGTCAACCAGCATTTGACGATGCCGGCGTCAGCAAAGCTGGAATTGATAAATGTCTTATTTTCCCAAAAGAGAAATAACTGCGAAATATGTAATCTTTAAATCACGTGCACCAGGTTGCAATTGCAAATCCTGGTGCAGGAAATGCTCATGAGCACGAAAGTCTTTTTTTAGTTCACACAGTGACAATTATGTACGGTGCCCGACGGCATTGCTTGCCAGCATCAACATTCAGCCTTTCACCCCAACCACCATAAGTTATGCAGCCATCGTATGCCACACCCAAGGGAGGGGCTGCTCTCGTGCTCTCGTTTAGACTGGCAAACAAGACGGTCCTTATACTAGGGTCGGGAAGTCTGGCTGCCACCAGGGCGTTCGCCGCCCTAGAAGCAGATTCGTCTGTTATTATATTGGCCAGGGGTGGCACCAGCTCTGCCTGCGAGGAGCTAAAGTGGAGGGCCCAACAAAAGCAACTCCGAATCGTTGACTGGGAGGAGCTGCCAAGTTCTTCGGAACCCAGCAGTTACGGCGACATTCTGGATGCATTTCTGGAGACAGTTCCTAATGTGGCTCTCGCGATAGTCACAGACACTCTATCCACGAATCACACTCGCAACTACACGTCCGCGCAGACAATATACCGTGTATTCAAGGCCCGCAATATACCTGTCAATACCACAGACATGATGGACCTTTGCGATTTTTCATTCACCTCGACACATCGGTTCGAGCATCACGAAACAGGGCAGAAAACGTCGTTACAAATTGGAGTGACGACCAACGGTCAGGGGTGTAGACTTGCTGCTCGTCTCCGACGAGAAATTGTGGCTAAACTTCCCCGTGAGGTCGGGGCTGCCGTCGAGCAAGTGGGCCAGATGCGGTCTATGGCGAAAGGCGATACATCCCTTCCGCCACACGAAGACGTGGCCATCCCTGCTGATGAGGACATTGATGAAGAAGAGTTGGCTGAAGATGGCGGCGTTTTGACCCCTAATCGACCTGTACCCTCGCGAAGTAACTCGGAGAACGCTTTAGAAACCAGGAGACGAAGAATCAAATGGGTCGCCCAAGTCAGTGAATACTGGCCAATCTCCAAGCTTGCAACAATGTCGGAAGCGGACATGAAGGACGTTCTCGCGGCAAACCAAAATACCTTGTCTTTGAGTAGCGCTGCAAATACCCTTGGGGGCCCTCAAACCCTGATTCCTTCTCTCCATTTCAAATCATTCCCCAAACTTGGTCGAATTTTATTGGTCGGTTCCGGCCCAGGCCATCCTTCCCTCCTCACCATCGCCACCCATACTGCTCTCACGCAGTTGGCCGATCTCGTACTTTCTGATAAGCTTGTACCGGATGCCGTCTTATCCTTAATACCGAAACATGTCCAGGTCCGCATTGCAAGAAAGTTTCCAGGAAACGCTGAAGGCGCACAAACAGAGATGATGGAAGCAGCCATTGAGGCAGCAAAGCGAGGCTTAACTGTAGTCCGCGTACGTACAACCCAATCTTTCATTTATCTCGTTTTATTACTGAATTCTCCCATGGATATATTCATAGCTCAAGCAAGGCGACCCGGTGGTGTATGGGCGCGCGGGCGAAGAGGTGCTTTACTTCCGTTCTCATGGGTTCGAGCCACTTGTGATACCTGGTGTGAGCTCCGCACTGGCTGCACCGACATTTGCTGGAATACCGGTGACGCAGCGTGGTGTTGCAGAATCGTTTATCGTCTGTACCGGCGTCGGTAGAAAGGGCAAAGAAGTCCAGTTGCCTGGGTACGAACGAGGCCGGACGCTTGTCGTCTTGATGGGTGTAGCGCGCCTCCAACAGGTCATCAACACCCTCGTTGATACATCGGACGCGGAAAATCGTCGCGATGGGCCAGCATATCCTGCTCACTTGCCTATCGCGATCATCGAACGTGCTTCTATGCCAGATCAAAGGGTTATCTCTTCAACCTTGAAGGACATTGTGCGGGCGCTTGAAAGCAACGGAGAGCAGCGACCGCCCGGCTTGATGGTCATTGGATGGGCTGTTCTGGCTCTCAACGACCGGGGCGACGTGGGAATGTTGGAAGAAGGAGCAGAACAAGATGACGAAGCGCGTGTGCAGAGGTGGTTAGGAGGACCAGATGGCTTGAGTTGGAAAGTGAAAGAAGGGATCGAGACAGGGTGGGATAGCGTATGACCTATGGGATCATCAGGTACCGGCCCAACGACGCCAGTTCTTATTTTTCAGTTTATTAACTCCTTCCATCGCGTCATTTTCAGTGCCCTCGGTGACCAACCCAAAAATATAGCTGCATACTATGTGTAATTTGTCTGACGAATGCAATGTCGTCTTTGTTTAATTCCGGACTTATGCTCGAATATCCTCGTCAAACGTAACATATCCAAGATTTCGTCTCTCAGATGGCTTTGCTACTGCGCCCACAATCACCTCACGACAAATAACTGCTCACTTATCATTCCAGACTGCCAAATTTAACGTCCCAGTGGACGAACATCGTATCAATTCAGCATAAATCACAAGACCAATACCAAACCTAATCCAACCCGAAATTAGACACCAAGCCCTTGCTAGCTAGTAACCCTACGCTTCAGCCACTTATCGTACTCCTCTTGGTTACTCTTGACGTTGTTATACACCGCTTCCCAGTCTTTGCACTCGTATATCCCATGCCAATCGATAGGGTTTTTATGGGAGGCAAATTGAAAGGATTCGAGTTCCAAATCACCGCGACACATCACGATTTGCCGGATATAGTTCAGACAATGCCTCCCTAGGACCGATGGACCAGCGTAATTCTCACTTCTATCGCGGACCATTTCCTCACGTAGGATGTCCAAGCACTTCAGCTGATGCATCATCGCGACTGTGTACGGTTGTCGGTGCGGACCTAGGTGCACGACGCCGTTCTGCGGTGCGATTGCCGCCCATTCTGCTATTCCATCCTCCTCGTCCAGCCGGAAATGCTTAGGGTTGTCGAAGGTCATCAAGACCGATTTTCGCTCGATAGGCCATACTTCTGGGTAGTCGTGCCCGATATAACCTGAGAAGCACGGAGTTGGGCGTTCGATTTTGAATACAGAACAATTCGTCAATTGCAAGGACTGAAAAATCCCACTCACTGTACTCCCGTGTCAAATAAGCAACCTGGCTTTTGATCCACAACGTCCCAGCCAATTTGAGCGCGAAACTCAAGCCGACGAGTAGCAGACTCAAACTCGTCAGCGAAAGAGGCGAACGGTGCTTTGACTTTAGAAGCGAACGCATTAGAGATGAGAATGGACTCCTCCCGCTTCCTGCTTGCAGATGAGCAATCGTTGCCAGTTGGGTCAGGAGAAGACAAGCAGACTTTCCTGTGGCGGCCTTGTGGCCTTACTGTGGCTGAACGATTTGTATTCGTTTTCGTTCCTAAATTGGCAACGATTGACAGGTGCAACCCCGCATAGTTCGCAGGAAGCAGGGCAAAAATACTTAGGAAAAATACTGTTTCCGACACTATCAATCGTTGAACTGAATGTGTTTTTTTTCTCAACCACTAAACTTTGGACATTCCATTCGTAAGTTTTAGGCGTCAGTTCTAAAAACTTCTATTCTCCCAGGTTCTTCCAGGATACCGCACGATCGAATATACTCTCAAGTTATTCTTACATTGATGTCCGCACAGACATAACCCGTTCCTGGAGCTTCCTCTCACGTAGCGCAAATGAGCTATCAATATCTCATATCAGTCACAAATCGACGTGTTTCCATGTGTCTCTGTCGTCTTGTTCACCCTCGTAAAATCCACACGACTGCACCACGACCCAAGGAATACATAAACGTGCTTTGGTTTGCAAAGAAACGAATTCACAGAAAGCTGTGCGTCGCCTCTCACCTTCTCCTCCCAACATCTATCTGCCACCATGTCTGCTGCGTTGACAACGTTTGAGCACTCGTTTTACATCGGCAACTACATGAGTGGCATCCTGTACGGTGCGTAGCGATGTCTGCCCCTGTATTATTTATGCTGTTCCGCGGGCCGTTTTCCTGACGATGCCGTTGTTTTCGACCCTACTAGGGGTGGAGCTGGTCATGTATTTTATGACACTGCAGGGTCTATTCCGCAAGGGTAACCACAACTCCGCCAAAAGCAGAAGATTCTTTGCCATCTATAGCACCCTTTTGTTGCTCCTCTTGACCATTGACATCTCGGTCAACGCAGTATGGGGGGAGCAGATGTGGATCACATTCCGCGACGGTCCTGGGGGTGTACCTGGATTCATTGCCACACAGACCTCCGTGTGGTATCAGACTCTGGGCTCAACCTCTGTTGTTGCTATAATCTTCCTGGGTGATGCTCTCTTGGTATGAATGAGCGTCTATACAGTCTACACCATGGCTTAATTCATTCTTCCTTTAGCTTTACCGCCTCTACGTAATCTACGGCCAGAGTTATCTCGTCATTGCCTTCCCAGTTCTAATTTACCTTGCCGCATTCTGTAAGTTCGCAAATCTCTACGTCATGCATGAAACAGTTTCTCATTGGATACGCCCATAGCATTGGCCATTATCGAACTGGTCCTCGCAGGAAAGCCTGGAGGTAACTTCTTCCACGGCAAGACGATCAACTTTGGAACCCCATACTACACGTTAACAATCGCTTCCAATATCTTCGTGACTCTTTGCATTGTCCTCCGTCTCAGGAAACTCGGGACGGCCGTATCACGGGCTCTTGGAAAAGACAGCGCAAGAATGTATACCAGCATTGCATCTATGCTCGTCGAATCTGCGACTCCGTACAGTCTAGTTGGGATCATGTTCTTGATTCCCTACGCACTCGGAAACGGAACTGCAATCTCGTTTGGACAGGTCTGGGCAAAAATAGCTGTATGTCTACTTTTTGGCTTCTACTATCAGAATTCTCTAACATTATTCTAGTGTTTGTCCCCTCAGTTAATCGTATTACGGGTGGTGACCGGAAAGGCTTGGGGACGAGAAATTATCACTCAAGCACAAAGTAATGTTGAATTTATCGTGCGACCTAATGCCCATTCCAGTGGTATTGAAATGCAACAAAGCGTTCATTACAGCCACGGGGGTACCACCTTGGGAGACAACGCCACAGAAAAATGGAACGGTAGCACCAAAAGTTTATCGTCGTAAACGTTTCCATCGTAGAAGAATCATTTCTCGTCTGGTGGACTTGTAATGGGTAATCTTATTAAAATACACTGTGCTGCAGTAGCTTTAGTTTTCTGTTTTGTTGGTCTGAGATCATCTGAACATAACATAATGTGTTCAAACATCACGTTTGTCAAAATCTTAATTCGATGCTCAATGCACGCTTGACCTTGCCACCGTGACCCGTCGACCGGTGGGTCAAAGTCTTCAATAGCTAACAGGTATTCAAAGAAGTAATTTGGATGAAAGACAAACTATGTCTGTGACCTTGCCTCTTGTACACTAAGCTGTAGATAACACAGGCGTCATGTCCTCCCAAATCTGTCATGTTTTAGAAAGTTATAAATTTAATCACAGCGTACTCTGACTACTTTAATTCAATGGTTACCGTTATAAAACTAGAAATTTAATCACAACGTACTCCGACTACGTTAATTCAATGGCTACCGCTCTAGAATTAAAACGCAATGTGCCGACGGAATCTAGTAGGCTAGCATTGTAATTTAGAGTCCGTAATCAATACGATCGATTCAATAATTTCCATTCTCAGAAGAAGAGGAGAGAGGAGACCTCTTTTGGATTGCGAGCCTTGCGTTATGTGCTAATTTGATGCTTTATGATATTAGACAGGCGACCAATTAACCTCCTGTGGAGAATGATGATTAAGTTATTAGTAAGACAGCATTGACAGATATAAAGTCCCCATGCCCACCATCGAAATGTTATATTTAATTTAATCAAGCATCCTCAACATACGCGGAAGAATCTCCGGCGTTAGATGACGAGCTAGGGGTAATGAAGGCCGCTGATTTGAGAAGCCAAGCAAACAGGTAGCGACGGCATGATCAACCCACTGACCAGTTTCCGGTCAGACAAGAGGTCTTGCGCCCGCGCGCCTATGTACTGAGCCGTTGTTCTCACGTAAAAATATTACAGAAGCGCCGGCGCATAGGCGGCCCGAGCTCTAAGAGCACCATGGTTGTCAATGTTAACTTGGTGTTCAGCTTGTTTCGTTACATATTTTGACTTCAACTTGCAGATAGCGGCACCGCGAGATAAAACACATGTATAATAAACCTATCTTATATTCCTCAACCTCCTTACGCATGTATGACTGTCAGCTGCCAACAAAGTGGACCCTGTCAATAAGCGGTATCGTTTCAAGTATATACCTTCAAATAATGGCGCCCAGTTGCATTCTTTAAATAGATACTCAAACATACTTATCGCATTTATATATCTGACTCTGCCGCACGCAGGAATGCAGTATCAACCTTATCGATGTTGACTTCACGCAAAAAGATGGTATCGATTTTAGCCTCCTCGATATCGCGTAGAAAGAAAGTGTCGACCCGAGCTGAATCAAGTTCGCGCAAAAGACGGCATCTATTCGACCGACTTCATTGTTCACTACGGTGAAAATATGGCTGATTAGCGCTCATTAAAACGTGTCAGAGATATGCCTCCGCACCTGCGACTGGAGAGGCCAGGCTTGACAGGATAAGAGCACCAAGGAAGAGAGATATTTTCATCATGTTGGTTTAGCACGGGTGTGGTGACGAATATCTCAGAGGGTTTTAGTGGTTCACTTATTTTCAAAAAGTTTCTCGGCCATTTTATAATCGCAACGCACAGGACCCTAGAAATGTTACATGTACCCATATATGTGCACGATCTTAAAGCAGGGAAAGTCGCCATCTTTGCCTTAAGTAAGATCATCACTCTAACCATCGATAATCAGATGCCATATTTGTCTAAAGCTTTAGAATTTGCCTCAATCTGTTAAGGGTGAGGATTGGCTGAGATCTTGTTGCGGCAGAGCTAGCAGCAAGGCTGTGACGGGCATGATGGATATGGATTAGTTTGCTGGCACACAAGCAATTTATATCTTCTTTAAATAGTATACGAATTAGTACATATTCTCGTTTCTTTCCGCTCCATGACTGTATATCTATGTTCCCTTTTCAGTAGAGTCTCAGTTTCTGGAGAGATATTCTGAATGATAGGGTGCTGCTCACACAAAGTCATGGACTAATAACTGTGGTTGCAAACATATGCGTGACGTTTTGAACTGTACAAAATACCACCGTTCCCCGCCGATCTGACAACAATCCTCATGGATAGTACTACGCGGCAGCTAAGGCCACATTCCTGAGAGGGGTGTTAATGACATCCTTTGCAAATCCTAATACGGTCCGATTCAACATGGGACTGGAAATCCTACATCGGTAAATTCGAGCATGCGAAAGCAAGGTATATGTCGTGGATTATAAGGATGCGGTATTTCGTAATTCGGAACAATGTTGTGAGAAAGTCAAATCTGTTCCTAATTCATCTTTGGCATCAGTCAGAAGTCCACTGCATGCTGATTTTTTAAGCCAACCGCGGGCATACCGCCGTTCCAACGGCTGTTAGAAAAGATGAACAAGGTCCAAGGTGGGTTGTAGTTCTTATTTGCGGGTATGCGCAGTACTTTACGCAATACATGCAAAGTTTAACAATGGATAGCTCTATTTTGGATAACTATCCCTTTGGTACTGTCCGCATTGGTGTAACGTCCGTTACTTCGATATTTTTATCCTAAAATGCTTGTTCTTAGACAATAATGATGCATGGTTTGATTAAGATCCTTGATATTTCCAGTAATATGCGAAGAGTTGATCGTTTATGCTTTATCTGTATGTCCTTATAATACTTCTAGCCATGTTTCAAGGCTTGGCTTCAACAAATAGCTAAAAATAGGAATAGCTAAAAATAGATGCCGCTGAGTGTTCAGGCCCAGGCCCAGGCTTTGCCTGTTACTACACATCCAGATTTCAGGTTCGACTGGATTCTGCAGCACCCTGCAGCACCATGAATTTATGACTTTTTAAAAATGCCAAAAATTTTCAGGCACATTAATCAATTTAGTAATCCTATGGAGAATCTGTGGTATTCAGTACATCCTGCGCCAAGGTGAATTATTTCATGCGTCTCGCCTAAGGTGCACCCACGCGCGCTCGTTCTAGAGACTATCCTATTGTCCTTGTAACGGCAGCCCTTTCTATCTATCAACCGCTCTACGAGCATTTCTTCTCCCCCTCGAACGATACAATGGATGACCCTCAGGACGGAATCTTTTTCCATGTGCTGATTCAGATGAATTAGGAAGAAATAGATAATTTTCAATTGACGACACCAGTCTATTCAAATAGCATAGCGGCAATATCATCTACTTAGATAGTTCTCCATGCTGCACAATCTATTCCCGTTTCTCTTCAACTGCATACTAGAAATGGCGCCGGTGCCGGCGACGCCTTGAAATATTTATGCAGCTGGTAGCTGCCTATGTTTAAATTTAAGTCACCGTTTGCATTTCTTCGCGGAAGTGAGCAGATTATTACCTCACAAAATTTCCTCTTAATGTACATTTGATAATATTATGTATAAGAGATATACAGTGTTAGGAGGAACAGTGGTGTCTATTTTTCTTGGCCAACGTAAAAGGAACCTTGACAGGATAGCGAAACAAGCGGGTCCGCATTACTGTCATATTCTCTTATTGATCTGTCTGACATGCCAGTGGCCCCAGACACTAGAGACGGAAAAACTGAGCCGATATACCAAACAGCAAACAGGCCGGAGTCCGCCCTGAGTCAGTTGAAATACGCGGATCTGCAAATGGAATATATCCGTTATCCCTGTATCTAAAAGATATATAAACTCGACCTCGTACGCTCCGTTTTTTACAGTCAAATTTACCTGACGAACTTCTCTCATAAAATGTTGGATATCAAATTCTACACCATTGCGGCTCTACTACTACTATCTGTCTCAGCAATACCAATAGCACAAATCGATGCAGGTATGGGTGCATGTTGTCACCATTCATCAAGCACTAACTTTGTTCTTAGTCGAAACAGAAGTTGGCCGAGCTGATACTGCTTGGTTGCGCGAAATTGAGGTTGGCCGAGCCGATACTGCTTGGTTACGCGAGGTCGAAGTTAGTCGAGCCGATACTGCTTGGTTGCGTGAGGTCGAAGTCAGTCGAGCCGATACTGCGTGGCTCTGACGTACTGCGGAACCAGGCATCTAGTGGGGTGAGATATTACCTTCGGTCAATGTAACAGCAGCTGACTCTTTCTGTCAAAGATATTGCATTCCCAGAACACTCCCGTTGAATATTATGGCCCAGTACCGTGAGAAGGTCTCAGCGTGATAATGAAGCAAGGAACTAGTGTACAATAGTATGAACTTATATTTACAAAGATTACCGTATAGCACTGCAGTGAAATGCATTCGTTCTCTCTTCGACTATCAGACTTTCCAGAGCAGAGCCTCTATCCTCGTGATCCACAAAAACTGCGGAAAAGTAAGCCACCGGAATTTCTGGGCTGTGTCCCGGATCAAAACTCCAACAGGGATCGTAAGGATCTCCAAGTGGTTTTGGGCGCAGAGGAACTGCCTCGATATGGGGCAAAATAATGACATTTGACGGACAAACAATATGATACTGATCAACCACGGCATCGCTCTCGAACGGGGAGTGACGCCTTAAGCTTGGAGTACACGGCTAGTCCTTGGATTGGCCATTGATAGTATCATGTCCTGGGACTCCGATTCTTAGTAAGCCAAAAGTTAGGACGCATTCTCTCTTTCGAGAAATTTGGGATCAAGCCACCTGGTTCTGAAAGCAGAAACTGATGCAGAAGATTATCAGCCGAGTAGGCCACTACCTGTTGTCCGGATATGCTGGATCAATCACATCTAAATATTTGATGCAGGGATAAGGCGAGCATAATAGTCGACTGGAAAACGAGAAACGTAGACGCTCAATGACCGATATCCGCTTTGAAGCTTCATGTTTCACCCTCCCATCATGTTGGGGACAATTGCAAAGAGCATATATCGTCCAAAGACGCATGCATTGATTTTCCGACAGCCGCCTTGAACCTGAGTACTTAAGTACTAAATATGAGTGATTGAGCTTGCATGTTGATGAATTTTGTTTCCTCCTTCTGTACAGATCAAGTATTATTATTCGATCAATATAATTGCCAGGTGTTCTTCGGCGGTCTATTGGCTGCGATCGGAAGATGAATCGTGAACAGCTGCTTAAATTAATGAGGACACAGCGGACTAAATTGATCCAGGACGCCACGCACAGGGCGATGCGGAATCGGGGAGATAGGGTCCTGTGACGATGCCTTGTTTTTGTGGACTTGCGTAACAGCATTTCCGATCGCGACCCGATGGGGAGGTAAGTGAGATCATGTAGGACTCATTTCAGGACGCCCATAAATGAACAGGGACCCATCTATCCCTGACGTTGTATTGTAACCGAAAACAATTCATTATGGTAAGTAAGCCCATTCTATGTCGTCTGATATTGATTCAAATAAACGCCTTGAAGGGCCATAACCGTCAGGCACGAGATAGCGATAGATGGTCAATATAATACGACTCACCCCAAGTTGCGTTCTGATTCGTCCAGACATCAACATCGCACCCTAGGGACCCTTTGGCACAAGAAATTTGATATCCGATGAAGGAACCTGATCTGCAAAAAAGGGTTCCATGTTGACTTCTCTTCCGATCTTGGCATCTAGAGTTCCCAGCTTGCGGATGCAACTTGGGCGTGTCGACCAGCTCAACGTACTTTCTTTCAAGGGTCGTGTGACGGAGAGCTCGCATATGTCAAGGCTCACTACATCACCCGTAGCAGGTAAGGAAAAGGGATGAGGCAAGACATCTGTACGTTTTGGGAGGCGGACCGCGAGTGAACATTTTTCCATTCCGTAATCCAAGATGTGAAACTGAACTATGGTATGAATCTACCCAGTAGAAAACAAGTCAGCGCCCAGCAGTGTATACAAAGAAAGTCTTACAGCACTGGAAATTTTGAAATTGCGATCAGGTGGCGAAAGAATTCCGAAGTCGCTGAGCCATCGGTGAAGATCGACTGGGAATACTTTGTGGGGCTGGTCTTGACTAATTTGTGTAGCCAGGCGAGGCTCGTTCACAATTTTATTGTACTGCGAAGGTTTGACCTTCTGGAGGCTGTAGAGCTCGTCAAGTCCAATGTATGGATTTTTGAATTCCAATTTATCTGGCTCGCTTTGCCGGCGAGCGTCGATAAGTATACGCGCTATGTAAGCGAACGTGATAATGTCCACTAGGAAGAAAACGATTAGCCCAGAAACCATTGCGAGTGTCATCTTGGTCGGGAGACTTTGATCCCTCCCTCTTTTCTCTGAAAGAATGCGTCGAGTAACTTCAATTGGAATACACGTAGATAACTCACCGCCATGGTCCTCATACTCATGTGTATCGAGCAGAGTCATTGACTCAAATTCGTCTGACCTTTCTGGCATCATGATGAAAAGGTGGAGTGAAGCCGTGCAAATTTTTGGTTTGTTTTTAACAGTCAACAGTGGCCGGAATTATCTGGAATGACATGTGCAGGAATCTTGGTTGGACGGCCATCCCAAAGCACTCATAATTCAAAACAGAAAGAGGATCAATAATACCGCCAAGGGTCAAAATATCCATGCGGAATGAAGCGAGTGGCAGTCCGCGAGATGTACATGCAATTTGTGGCGAGACACTGAAATGTTGACAAAAAAAAGCAAGGGCCTGATCATCGGTAGTTTCCATAATCCGGGCCGGATACCAAAAATAGCCATGCTTTGGGGCCCGGCAGCCGTCAAGTTGACGCTCGGGTTGCCTGATTGAAGTTTGAACCAAGTTTGAACAATGATTCCTCACTATGTATCGAGGATTGAGCATATATTCCCTGCCTACCATTTGCTTTCGTAAACTCCGCTCTCAAGTGCAAGTATGACCTATAATGCTCCTAAATATTGTTAGATCCGAGTCGATTAAAAATTATTGGAGCAAGTTTCTGGGTAACCAAGTTTTTGTCCCCGAAAGCGAAAGCGAATTGTACTGAAGGAGGAATGTAGCCGTTGCATGATTTGTATTCCAAACGGCCCCAGTCATGAAAGACGAGGACCTCTCTAGACATTAATGATGTCAGAGGTATTTAGTGAAAATAGGTGTACTGGCCAATCTCCCCATGGAGATGGCATCATTTTCCCTTCCTCGATGGGTGAAGCCTAGGGCGAGATAAACCGGAACCTTCAAGGAATATTGAGCCATGTTTAGGTGTCAGCAGGTACGTTTTGAACGCACGTTATTATCGTTGGTGGTAGAACAACCCAGTGTATCTCCAGATACCGAGGCCTGAAAAGCAGTTCTGTAAAGACATGCGACAACGGCCTCATATGGACTGCCCTGTCGTACCTTTTCACGGACAAGGTTAATCAGGGCCCTTGTAACACCCATTTTCTGATAATCACGGTGTACCATCGCCATGTGAAGCCACCAAGAATCAAACTTTCCCTGTGGAAATATATTTAATCCAGAATTATTCGCGGTTGAGTAACAAGTAATGTCCCCCATGAAGACCTACAGTAGGCCCAAGAATACCGTTAACAAATCCCGGAAAGTGCGCAAGATACTGGGGAGCAAGACATCAATCTCAGGGATATGTAAGATTCGGTTTAGACGTCCCATACCGTTGTTCGGAAGTACTCTTTACCCTGAGTAGGAAGTCGGGTCATAAACTCATTAAAGCCAAGCTTTCTCTGTTCGTCGCTGAAAGGATCAAATCAGCCTCGTACGTTGATTGCTTACTGGGGAAACTCACGTGCTGAATATTTCTCGACCCGGTGGCATCCAAAGAGTGTACCCAATCAATTTACCCTCTTGATTTGTAGCTGTGTAATATTCTCCTGCAAGGATACCCGCCCGTAACATAGCCAAAGCTTGCAGTTTCATCAACGACTTGTCACCACCCGACAGACTAATCGCTCCCTGGTCTTGAGAATCGCTATTCAGCACAGTCATTGCGGTCCGAGCTGGATGGTCCCTTACTATCTTGCATAAGTTCATAGAACAAATTAGCCGAAATGTCGATTTGTTCCTCTGAGCACCCAAGATAATCAGATTGAGTCATGGCTTGAAGAAGAAAGACAGCTTACCCGTTGGATTCTGTACGCGCTGGACCGTGAATGCTGGCATGGTGTGGTCAGAGTCTGAGGTCACTGCACCTAAGCGAAAAGGCCAATACAAGGAAATCAAGGGATGCGCCCAAATTGAGAACCAAAGAGTGCGAAACATGTTGCGATCATGCGGTTTGGTCATGAACATCCGCTACAGGAAGGTTGGACTATATAGGATAGCCCGTGGCATCTCTCTGCACATGGTTCCATTCGATATGACCAACTAATACCCGCCTGGGAATGAAATGGTAGTTGGATTTACTAAAATCTTGCTAGACTTTGAGATATTCAGTGAAATTGAACAGAGAAGCATTAAAAGGCGTGTCAGCAGAGTAATGGAGGCAACAAGGTCCTCAACGACTAGAGACTGTATCGTCACAGATTGAGGAGGTTGATCCGACGTAAGATTATGAAGACCATTTGGATGAGAACTACGGACGTAGAGTGCCTCATGCCCAAGCATACCGTGTTGCTCTGCCATTTCGGCGATAGCAAGGGTCTGCCAGTGTCGCATCGCTCGGACAGATAGATATAGACACCAAAAGTGATCATCGCTCATTACGAAAGCTTGAGACAAAGCTGACCTGTCCTGGTGAATGCCGTATAATAGGTGAAGATGATTTGTCACATGTAGACCCTAGGAGCTCACAACTTCAAGGGCACCTCGGCAACAATCAAAATCCGGTGTTGACGGCGATAGATAGAAAGAGAGAGAGCGACTAATGGCCGCTATCCTGTGTCTCGCGTTGAGGCTGTATTAAGGTGGAGTTGTAGTCCAGAAAAAGACTGTGAGTTCTGATATATGCATGGAGTTTTGATGAGGGGACGATGTATCAACGTTCAACTAAGACGCAACAGACTTAAGGCTGTGTGCCGGTGCACGAGTATTGAGTATGTATTGAATCTCCGATTGACGCTGAGCTCCGTTTAAAATTTACGGCACGCTGATTGTGATCACGCACCCCAAGTCTCTCGCCGAGACTAGCAAGTTCGACTTTCTCGATAACAAACGTTCATCTTGCAGAGGTGACTCATGCCTCAGAGATTACCGCAATATTTGGTCTATGAATCAACATCAGTCTAGTTCCCTTCGAGTGTCCATCGAATGCAACATTCATCATTTGTGTTAACGCAAAACGCTCTAGGAACATCTAGGAAGGTAACTAAACTCATTCAGGTGTTCATCCATTTTGGCAGTGCGAAACACACACTGTAGAATATCCAAAGGGAGCCAATGTTTTCAATTATAATCAACTGATTTACTAGCAAATTCGGGCGGCGCAAAGTTGGTTGTATGGCTGCCAGGCTTATGGCATGTTATAACACAGACTGGGCCAAGTTGACACATGTCACTAATTCTTTCGCCCTCTTTCTCCCCCAATATCTCGAGCCTTAACGAGCAGGTCTCGCACTAGAGCTGCATGCCATGGCCACCGGAACAGCACTTTTCGAGCATTCCTACTACATAGGAAGCTATATTGGCGGGATCATGTACGGTGAGTTACTGGTATCAAAGCTTATTCAAATGTTGTCACCCACCCTGAAACTTCCATACAGGCTTTGAACTAAGCGTGTATTTTATGATCTTGGAGTCATTGTTTCGTAGAGGAAACAAGAGCTCTATGCACAGCAAACGGTTCTGCGCGATATACAGCACAATCATGGTTCTGCTCACAACCATCGATGTCGCATGTAATGCCGTCTGGGGAGAAGAAATGTGGATCACATATCGGGACCAACCCGGAGGAGTTGCTGAATATATCAAGACCAAGGTATCCGTTGGGTACGAGACGTTGGGGTCTGTATCTGTTGTCGGCTCTGTGTTTATGGGCGACGCACTTCTGGTGGGACTTCTTTCCACGCCGGCAATTCTCGATATTCACTTTCTTTCCACAGATATATCGCCTTTTTCTTGTTTATGGAAGGAACCTTGGGGTCATTTTGGTTCCCACTTTCGCGTACATAGTCGGATTTGGTGAGATTGTCCTTCAGTTGATCTGATACCATGTGCTCATTAGTCTTCCCTGAAGCATTGGCGATCCAGCAACTTGTCCTTGCAGGCAAACCCCACGGCGATTTCTTTGGCAAAGATAGTGTTAGATTTGCGGTGGCATACTACACGATCACGATATGTCTCAACATTGTGGTGACTATCTTCATCTGTGTCCGCCTATTCCGGCTGTCTAGGCGGTTCTCAAGCACGTTAGGCAGAGAGAATGGCCAGGTTTATGGGGGTGCAGCGGCTATCCTCATCGAATCCGCGGCGCCTTACAGCCTTCTGGGTATGATGTATCTCGTGCCTTTCTCCCTACAATACGGGACGGGTATCCTATTTGGCCAACTCTGGTCGAAAATGAGCGTGCGTCCCATTTCCTGTCGTCGACTATCTCCAGACAAATTAATTCGATGATTGCTGCAGGGTATAGCGCCACTTCTGATAATATTGCGAGTTGTAAACGGCAGGGCATGGAGTGAAGATGGTACACAAATCCGGACACCTCTCACCTTTGTCCCGCCCGACGTCACTACCATACCCTCTCCACTTCATTCTGTGGCCTTCCTGGGCCAGAGCCAATCATCCCAAACGATACTGGAGCACTTGTCATCTAAACATGTCTCATCTTGACCTCTATACTTACATTTAATCCCACAACATCTGACACACTATTGGCCTTATCTTATTAGCTACACCCGCTTTAGCGCAGGCTTCAACAATTAAATCCGCCAGGGGGCGATCCTAATTTTTCTAGACGTGTACTTTTGTATTAATGTGTAATTTGTACATGAGAATGTAAAGTATTCTATGTACCTGAACAAATGTATCCTGACGTGTTGATTATGCTCCTGCTTCCGCTTCCGCTACCTTGCTCCCGTCCCGTCGCGTCAAGCACAGGGCGATTGCAATACTAAACAACTGCCCCGCTTTACTCGGAGGCGGAGTCTATTGTTTGAAGACGTGGATTGGCCATTCCCCCCAGGGGAGAAGACATCATCTTCGATCCTTTGTATTCAAACCCAAGACCAGTATATACTCGAATCTAAACAATAAGACCAGATAAATATAGATTTAGATTGGCGTGGAATTCTCGAATATCAGAAAATACATACATTTTCATCGTTAGTAGTACATGTTGCAAGGCTTTCTCCGGCCCTGATAGCCTAGAAAGCCATTCAAACTGAATTCAGTACTCCACATACAAGGTACCCAAATCAGGTAACCCACCTTTGTCTGCACCAGTTCAAGGAGAGCCCGTAGAACACCTTTCCGCTGGTAATCGCGGTGGATCATTGCCATATGTAACCACCAGGAGTCCTTTTGTCCCTGGATACAAAACGACGTGTAAATAAGGAACGGGCGTAGTGTTACGTTCCTGTCTTACTGTGGGTCCTAATAGACTTGCGACAAATTCTGGGAACTCGTCTATGTACTATAGTAGTAGAGTGTCAACGATACGCATAATATAATTCGACGCTGGCCACTGAATACGAATCATACCTTGCTATTGAAATATCCTTGTGCTTCGTCGGACAGCCTAGACATAAATTCATAGTATCCAAGATTCTTCTGTTCTTCACTAATCTCGTAATTCAGCGACAATCCAATTCCAAAGACAACTAGCACGTAGAAAATGGATACGGACGTGCTGAAAATTTCGTTTCCGGGAGGCATCCACATAGTGTAGCCAACCAGCTCTCCTTTATCATTGGTGGCTTCGTAATACTCACCGGAGTGCACTCCTGCACGCAGAATGGCCAACGCCTCATACTTCATTAAGGATATCTCGCCTCCGGCGAGGCTGACAGCACCTAAATCTTTCCGTCAAAACGTAATTCAGTCAATTGAGTCAATGAAATCGAGATATGTACAACTAACTCGTCTGCATAACGTCGGTGAATAATGCTGCGGCCGTTTCCAGTCTCTCCTCTAAAATGTCGCAATTAATGGAGAAGAGTTCAGCGTATGCATTTAAATTGGGGAAACAGTGAGCACTTGCCGCTAGGACTCTTGACTTGCGCGACCCGAAAGGAGACAGACATACTACGTGGTGAAGGTCATCCCAAGGCTCCAACTACACCTTTCAAATATACATCGTTCGTGCTCCTCTTGCCGTCTTGCCAACGAGCAGCAAGACCAATTAATCACGTCTTGCCCATAAATAACTCCGGCCGTGAATTGTCAGCTTATTTGAAATCACACACCCTCGATAAGTGCATACAGGTTGTGTCGCACGTCGGTGTTAGCACTGCTCAGGATGCCTTCAACACTGAAGAACGGAGATGGGGTGGCGTGAACGATGAACCCCAAAGGGATAAATCATGATAACGTCGACCTGTCGGCAGAATGATTAACATGGTGCTCGAGGTCCCTGTGAATCGTGTCGCACCCTGTGCCATTCGGGAATTACGAAAGGGATGCACTGAGTAGGAATTGAGAGTAGGAATTGATTTGAAACATCGAATTTATCCATTCCAAAAAAAAGATCAGGGATCTAGGCAATTCAAAGAGCCTATGTAGGATACAGCTTAAGCAAAACAGCGTCGTTTCGCAAATAGCACGGCAATGAGGTGGAACGGTGGAGGTCATCGAGCGCAGCTTTTGGCGATTGCATTGTTCGTCGCAGCTTCACTGTATCTGACATGGTCGTTGGCCGAATTCGCCAAAAATGCCCAGAAGCTCGTCCAACTGAGGACGCACGCAAGGCGCAGTCATATCGTACGACCGCTGGATTCATACTGTAAGAGTCTACTTTTTGTCACATCACCGTCATCCTGACATGTCTTCACATAGCATTTGTTGGAGGCGATCATCCAAAGCGTCTCCCGATAAAGGAAAAGCTCGTCAAAACGGTCGTCCAGGAAAGCGTACATTTTGACCTGATTGCCCCCGAATCAGAGGCGGAATGGCTTTGGATAGCGTCGGTGGGTGATGGCCACATTCGACTGGGAAAAGAGAAACGGATGTTTGCAGTCGCCATGTTTCACGAGTTGCATTGTTTGAGGGCGATCCGGAACGTCATGGAAAAGGGTTGGGACACCTTCAGCAAACCGCGACAGGGCCATATATTGCACTGCTACAACTACCTTCGGCAATATACGCTTTGCTCTGCGGATGCCACCCTTGAGCCTGGGGATTTTACAAAGCGAAATTTCACCACGGAAAGATTCGGTGCAACGCATACGTGTGTAGATTGGGAGCCGTCGTATAAAATGGCAGAAGAGAAATGGGCGGAATGGAGCAGGTTCCGCGTAGCGCACGGTATTCCGTGGCACGACGATGTAACATAAGATCTCATAAGCTATTCAAAATTCACGATATCTGGATAGTTTTTGAACTGGTGCATGAAGAAATCATTTACTGAAAGAGCCGACGAACACACTCGGCCCTAGGCAAAATTGAGACTTAACATCCGGATGCGAAACTAGTAGAATCGAAACACTTGCCTATGAAAATTTGACTAATGCCTTTAGATATTCGGCACCGGTCATGCTGCAGGCTTCGGAATGTAGAGGAAAATTGGAACAGAAAAAGGTGCGTTGTGTCATGTGAATCTCTCAGTCTATTGTATTACATAAGCTATGATGTTTCTGACAGATTTCCACACCGCCTCGAGTTCAAAGATTCTTCTACTAACGTTCTCCCCAATCCATGCTCGCCTGGAGGGCAGTTTCTCGTCGACCAGCCACTATCATACGGCAAGGCCTACAGATACCAAGACGCACATTTCATCTATCACCACCCAGAGCGCAATTGCAACAGTCCAGAGGTGGAAACTTGCTCGCGAAATTACGGTTCAGAGCAGATGGAAAACCACGGTCGCGGTTAATGGGGGCTGCCGTTGGTGTGTAGTCATTCAACTATCACAAATCACAAATACTTATGTTCTATAGGCACCCTCGTTCTGTTCAACATATTGACGCTGCTCACGATGTACGACCTAGTTGAAGACGGTGAAATAGCACTCGGACTTCTCGTTAACATCATATATATCCAGCGAGCGGATATGGCCTATGATAGTGTCAACCTGAACGATCCCGCAGAGACTCTGGCGTACTTCAAAAAGCTGTATCAAGCTTTCTCTCGCATTGCTCAAGAGGAAGTCGACGATCTTTTCAAGGACCTGTCTCGTCTTATCAAGGCTGGAGGGGGAGGCTAGTCCGGAAGCCGAAGCGCATCGGATTATGCGCACGGCGGCAGAACAAATTCATATCGCTTTCCAAGAACTTGACCAGGATTCCATCGCAATCACAGCGAATTACATACTAGACGTTATGCGGGATGCCTTGGAAGGCCTGATCGACTTGGTGCCGGAGAATGACGACGACGATGATAGCGACTCGAAATACACATTCCAGCTGATTCGCGACCACTCAAAGAAAGATGCAGGGGCCGTACTCAAGGATTATGAGTCTTTGGGATAGAAGGGCAAAGTGTACGTCATTCCAGTGGTCTATGTAAAACACGAGCTCACAACGACCAATCTAGGTGTCCGTCGGACTAATATATCTAATTTTTAGAATATCTACTAGCAAATAATGGCATTTAATCATAGACAATCGGAAATATTTCATGTTCATCGGCTTTCGGTACAAGCATCTACATAACTGAAGCTCGAAGAGCGGTGAAGCATGTGAACCTCCAAGGTCTATTCTCGACAATTCAGTCCATAATAACAGTACGCATGCGAAGACACCGTACCCTATACAACCGTCCCAGAATGAGGCTTTCCTGCGTCATTTGCCTGCCCTACGCCTTTACCCTTAACCCAAGCAAACCTCGTCGCCCATGCTCGGCCACTGCCACAGCAAAGGATGTAATGCCAACACCCATGGCCTGCGATCACTGTTCAAACGAAATTCATACTCGGGCCTTCAGCAAGGCATATATGTAAAACATCCATAAATTCTAAAAGACCGACTAAAAAGGCACTGTTTAATCTAATCGTACGATCACATTCAAACAGCTCGACCTCACTTCTTTCATCCTATAAATTCGAAAACTTTAAAACAAAAAACAAAAAGGGATGTGGAAGACATGAAAGGAAAAGCTACCACACGACGCATCGAGCGTTGCCGTGCAGAACTATTCACATCTTTGGAAACAAGGAAAAGAATTGAAGAACTTCTCTCTCTTTGTGGGGGAATTTAGATCAGTTCATGGCACTTCGTCCGGGGAATTTGGACGCGTATTCGAAGAAGCGTCTTGCGAGGGTGGGAAGATCGTCGTCTGTTCCAGGGGCGTCTGTGCGTCCGGTTGGCTGCGAGGTGGCCGCTGTAGAGGTTGTCTGAGCGGCAGTCGTCGAAGTCGTAACGGCCGATGTGGTCACTGCTGTCTCAGCAGCGGACGTCGAGGTCGCATCAACCGATGTAGTCACTGCTGTCTCAGCAGCGGATGTCGTCTCCGAAGCTGCAACGGTGGTGGAGTCACCTGCAGTGGCAGTGGCAGTCTCAGTAGCGGCAACGGTGGTGCTGGCTGCTGCTGTCGATGACGACGATTTAGTTCCTTTTTCCTGTTGCTGTTACGGTTCGTGCCTTTGGACGAAACTCTGTTCTTGTTGAGGTTCTTGCCGTGCTTATTGGTGGCAGCTGTCGTCGTTGCGGCGGCAGCAGATGAAGACGTGGCCGAAGCGGACTCAGCGGCACCTGCAGCGTCGGTCGCAGCTGCGCCAGCAGTAACAGTAACAGTCTGGTGTGATTCATGAGCAAAGTGTAATAAGCAGCCGAGGATGTATGAGTGTAACTTACGACGGGGGATGCGGTTACAGTGACGGTCTAGTGATGCCAATGATGAATAACCGTAGGGGACAAATGAAAAGGGAAGAACTTACGACTTTGGCTGCAGCTGCAGCTTTAGTGACAGTCTAATAACATGAAGGTTAATATAGTCGGCATGGTGTATACAGCAATTACAACTAACGACTTGAGGGGGCATGTATCAGTTCCAGCAGCCTGGGTAATTCGTGATAACGAATGGTAAGTACCAACGCGACTTGAATGGAGGAAAAGGGCTGACCGCAGTGGTGGTGGCGGCAGCAGTCGTGACAACCAATACCTTGGTCGATGACGCGGCTGCCGACGAATCGCTCTTGGATGCTGACGCTGACGTTGACTCAGTAGCGGCGGCTGTAGTGGTGCTGGCAGACGCAGACGATGTGTGGACGGCCGACGAGGACACCGACTCTGAGGCGGCAGATGAAGATTCTGTAGCTGTGCCCATCGCTTTGGACGACACTACTGTTGTTTCAGATGCAGAAGCAGAGGTAGAGACAGTCTCCGACGCTGAAGCACTAGCAGTCTCAGAGGCAGTTGAGCTGGCGCTGACGCTCTCAGTGGCAGAAGAGGTCACTTCGGCGCTCGTGCTGGTACTGGCGGTTTCGGCGGGGTGGCAGTCTCGCTAACGCTGGCGGTTT
The DNA here is from genome assembly GCA_023853785.1 of Psilocybe azurescens. Taxonomy (NCBI): domain Eukaryota; kingdom Fungi; phylum Basidiomycota; class Agaricomycetes; order Agaricales; family Agrocybaceae; genus Psilocybe; species Psilocybe azurescens. Next base: position 165,144 of record JAJIRX010000590.1, read on the forward strand.
CGGACGCGGACGCAGAGCCAGATACAGAGACGGTAGTCGTTGTGCTGGAAGTTCCGCATGCTTCGACGACTTTGGTGCTAGCAGCGAGTGCTTTGGTGATTTGTTTTTCAACGGTGGTCAGCAACTGTGTCACTTTGTTTGAATTGCTTCTGTTGTTAAAATCAGTGACACACATATCTACTGGGAATCGCCTGTCTTACGCATTTGTGCCGGTAAGGGCGGTTCTGGCTCCATCCAGACCACTAGCAATCAAGCTGAAGCTGTCGAGAGAAGGAGTAGTGCCCTTGGAGAGGGAATCTGCGACATTGTTAACTCCACTCAGAGATTCCTTCAATCCCTCCTGAATGGCGGTAAGCGAAGTGATGAGAGTGGCATCGCTGCAATAAATTTGCGAAATTTTAGTGAGGTAATAACAGTGTTGGGATTCAGACAAACTTGGGAGAGGTATTAGCTGTCTTCACCAGTGCATCGTTGGCCGATTTGATATGAGCGACAAGCGAAGTCTGCGCAGAAGTACATGACGTAGCAGTGTTCTCAGAGGCGGCAGCAGTTGTTACAGCAGTGGCTTTCCCTTGTCCGCGACCTTGAAGAGGAACTGGAACGGTTAACGCGAGTTCAGTACGACGCTGCAGGGTTTTAACAGAGAAATATGAGCGCACCAGCGTTGACTTGGAATGCACAGGCCAAGACCAGAAAAGATGCCAAAGAGGTGGGGAAGCGTGCCATTGAGAAGTAGTTCAAAAGAATTCCAAGGAAAAGTGTTTAAAAAAGATCGAATTATTGAAGAAACGAAACGAAAAGAAGTGAGGTCGACTCAGAGAAGACACCAGGTCAAAAGAAACGACGATGCCAGGCCGGTTAGAGAAAAGGATGGAAAACGAACATTATTTGCTTCGAGCTCTGCTTTATAGGTTTGCGACCTGCCGTCCTTGGCACGATGAAAAACCTGTCGAGATGACGACAACTATCAATTTCGAATTACGGAAAGTCTCCGCCAAGTTTCAACGTTGTCTATAGCCAAGCTATTTAGAAAGAGGAGCCGCAGGGAGCTGACGCCTGGAGTCTGGAGCTGCGTATAACCGAAGCTCGACATAAGTACGCACTAGTACGCTATGATCACATTTGGCTGGACATCACGCACATCAATCGCGTCGCAGTCAATAGACTGCACTGCGGTAAGTACACTTGAATCCAGAGAGAAGGGACAGAATAAGAACCGGTTTTGGTGAAGAAAATCAAAGTAGATTTCGTCAGACGCCTAGAACAGGGCCTTGACTCAACTCTATTTCTATGGATGATTCTACTTGATTCTGTCGCCAGGGAAAATATCCGCTTTGGTACTGCAGGGTTGGAAATCAGACGATTGTTTGTTGGGCTCACCTCTCCTGGAAAAGTGCGCAGTTAATTGTTGCAACGGTTTAAGGAGAGTAACTGGTGGAATCTCCAGAAAATAGCAAAGTCGGTGGGATGCGCATGACCTGGAAGGGGGACGTCGTCCAAACGGTATCCAAGGCTCGATAGCAACATAAGTGATGCGGGGTAGTTTTCTCTCTGTTTGAGTGTCTGTCTTGATTTTAAGAGCCTTAGCCACCCATGTAAAGTGAAACCGGTTCGACGTGTTGACCACCACTAGCTTTCAAATGCTACTAATGGGTAGACGGTGGATTGAAATGTGAAAGCATCCGAAAGCTGCACAGTTTAAACGAGGCTGGATGATAATTCGCCATATATTCCGCAGAATTTAGCTGGGTTCAAATGATAACGAAAGATTGATTTTGAAATTGCAATAAAGATGAGATTTCGGAAGTGCTTTGGTACAAGTTCAGCAAGCAGTTCAAATGAGACGGGACAGCATTGTTGGAAGGCCTTGCCAAGCAACAGCAAAGGGACCTTGCCGCAGAACGTGACCTCGAACATCGGATAAATCCGTGATATTGGTGTTTCCACAGTCTGAGAGTCTGAGTGTACAGTGGCATGCATTGTGCAGTTATTTTGCAGTCACAGCAGTGAGAGGGATATCTTGAGGGAAAATGCATTTTCTGCGCCCCAGTGCTCAAGTATTTTGTAAGCTGTTGTCTTTTCCTAATCTTGAGTTACAGTTCCGTTTTTAGCACTTAAGTTTAGATTTCCCACGGATAAACTTACGCTCTGCTCGGTTGCTGCTGGGGCACGTTACCTGGACTTATGCAACTTCCGATCCCACATTCACCGAGAAAAAGATGCTCCTGGAGACTGGTCATATATCGCACTGCAGAATCCTCATCCCTATCTCTCTCTTGGGTTTGAAGGCCTGTCATTAGAATTCCAGTTTTGGTCATGGATAGTCATGTCATAACAATTGCCATGCTTCGCAGTCAAGTTTAGCACTTGGAGTTAGCGGAGTGACCACAATCGGTAGTCTTTGAAGCCCGTGATCAAAGACATGAAAAGACTCAAGAATAATGTCCTCGAGTTTTTATTATGCCACTCAGCGCCGGCTTCGTCATAAGAGCGCCCTGTCTCTTTCATTGACCAGATCCCAGCTTTCATTATACCCCAGTACTCTTTCATTCAATCCACCACCAAGGTTGAAGGTTTGTGGGCCATTCCATCAACCAGATACCTCCCCACACTCCTTTAAAAAATTTCTTCTTCGTTTTTCTCTTTAATCATAAACCACTCCACTCCTTTCATTTCTCCTTCGATTTTCTTATATCCTGTTTTCAACTCTCTATCAGCTTTATCAACTCTATTACTCACCCATCATGGAATTGGAGAATGGATCGGCACATCATCTTACCCGGGATACGCGCTCATCTGGATCTTTACCATCATCCCGGGCAAAAACTGCTATTCCTCCAGCTTCACCACAATTGCAGCCCGGTCGGAGGATATCAGGACCGCGGCGGATACGGTCCGCCGAGCAAGCCGGGCTCACTCACCGGAGTCACTCCTCGTCAAATCAGGAGAATAAAGGCGTAATCCACCGACGCACCACCTCCGTCGATACCATCCGGACGCGATTCTCAAAATCCAAAAACTCCACCGATGTGGCAGACCGTGAAACAACACTTTTGAGTATTACCAGCGCCGGCGCCATCAAGCACAAATTAAAATCTTTCCTTCCTTCTTCCATCATCGTAATAGACCTCGGGGCATTCGACCAAGGGCCACGCAAATCTCGCGTCGAAAAATCTGTCCAGACAACTGATAGTGTCCCAGTATCTAAGCCATCGACAACGATCCTCAATGTAGACCAGACCGACGTCGCTACTGGAACCGCGACGCACACGACAACATACTTATCTATTGACGCCTCGGATGATCTTTCTCGTTGGGACATGGACTACATACCACCTATCCTCAGCTCTCCTGGAAGTCCAGCTTCCAACATCAGAACCGCTACGCATACTCCATCTCTATCTAATATTCCCCCATTCTCATCACCAATTGAAGACGACGCTCTCATCGAAAATGATATTCCATTCCCGCTCAATCGACATTCTAAAGTTATCATGGAGAATATGGGTATCAGAAAGGCAAAAACACTTGCTAGATCTCGCAGTACAAGCGGTGCAAGCGCCATTAATCGGCCACTCATTCTGCCCAAGCCTGAATCGCGTCTCGTTTCCAGTGACCCTGGCAGCCCGAATTCCGTCGATAATAGATTGGTGGGCCTCCCTAATCCTCTCCCGCTACGAACACTGTGTCAAAACCGTGAAACTCAGCATCCTCTGGGAACACCGTCAACAACCATCCCGATGCCTCCGGCGAAGAGTCAGAATCAGAGTATTGCACCACCAGCTCCTAACCCTTCGGCCTCAAAACAAGATGCTTGGGGATGTACACATCTCGGCGCAGCAGACTGCGAATTATCAATTGTCTTTCCTCAGACCTCCCACTTTGAAGTATGGGATATGGGCGATAAGTGAGTACTATCATTACGATGAAAATGTGGCCCTTATATGAATCTATCTTATTTAGTGCGCACGTAGCCTGCCCTGTGATGCTCTGCATCATGGCTAAGGATCCTCATAGATGGTCCGGCAAGCCACTGGCGCTGCCCGATGTGTCGCTTATTGACATCCGATGCGAAGACAGTCCGTTTCCCTCATCCATGTCTCGATACGACCACCGTAACGAGTACGCCACCTTCTATATGGGCTCTAAAACGGGTACGGCCAACGATGATCTCATCTCCGGTGACCGTCCACAGTCCGTGAGTGGGATCAGTCAAAACGGGATAACGCTTGATGGGAAATGGGTCCGCACATACACGAAGCCAGGCATCGAAAGCAACGGGCGAACACGCGTGCATCGAAGAGATGGCTTGCGTGCTTTGATGGGTACCAATGAGCACGGCAGTGCGGCTACTGTGAGAGGGTGGTACCTTCAGTTCTGGATACCCATCCCCACACGGCTTTTCGAGAAGCGCGAAACTCGTGCGTTTAATATCAATGCTAGGGTTTGGATGATGGGAGATGAAAAGCGCGTTCTTTCTTTGGACAAGAATGGAGACGGTCAGGTTTTCCCTTTACTGGCCGAAGCGGAGATGACTGTATCGCATTTGAGGAAGGAAAGGGAAATGGAACTTTGGCGCTGGTGACTTTGTAAAGATTTCTGTGACTATTTACCTCGTTCTGCCGACCGACTCTCAACATTTGGGGATCGATGCCTGTCTTTACGGCGATTTTTTTCTGTTTCTTTTCATTCATTATTTCCCGACCTTCGTCTAAACTAATAAATCTCATACATTCTCATGGTTCATTGTAGCATTTCGTGGAGTAGAGCTCCTCCATCTTGTATCGTAGATTTTGTTGTAACCGTATTGTACCACCCACTGTATTAGCCAATGCATTAAATTATTGTACATTTCATTTAACAAGCGGTGTGCATGCCTCTACTGATCCTGTTTGGGCTCCGAGTCAGAGTTGTATAATCTGTTGTCGTCATGAATCATTGATAACAAGAATATCCATGAGAACCAATGACTTGTAAAACGGCGAGCGCTGCCTTCCCCCCTTCAATACATCTCAATTGTGTAGGAGAATCAAGATGGATGAAACATACAGTGTAAATTATAGACAACGAAGTCACTCGTAAAGTTTTTATCCTGACAAGTCATGGGTAGCATGAAGACACAGCGAGAAGATGAAAATGATCCTGCAACCCTCAGGAAGAATGATCTCGTCCATGTGGTGTGAAAGGATCTACAACAAATCCCTAATAAGTAGCTGATAGCCAGCGCCCATCATGTCTGCTCGAGAAGTAATATGCGGCCTCGTGGTATCATATCCTGTTAATGTGTCATTCGGACCCCTTGTTACGATATACATAGAAAATGCAAAGGCCGAGCATTCTTTTCATCAGCGCACTCAGTCTAACGGTCAACATCAGACGTATAAAAATACGGCCCACAGAGCAGAACATGTGTGAATCTTTTCCTGTGTCTATTTTTAATATCGGTCAGTCACTCCGCTGCTTGCTTGGCCGGCTGTCTTACTCGTCGGTCAAGTTCAAGCAGAAGATGAAGATAAAAACCGGCCATTCTATTCTACCGACATTAAAATGACTTGACAATTTGATAGAACATCGGATAGCGAAGAGGATCTTTAGCTTTAGAAGGGTTCAGTCACTGTGCAAGGTGCTGATTGGGTGCTAACTATGTTAAGTCACCTCATGCGGAGGTTTCACTAGGAATTTATTTATTGTCGGTACTGTGATAAGTCCGAATCACTTAAACACGAGTGAATTAATCTGTAGACAGTGGCTATCTTATCAGCAGCGTTGGTTGAGGGCACATCTTATTGAATAGAGTTATGTGCCTACCATGAAAGACTGTCAGTGGTTTATGACTACTTATCGCGTGCGATACTACGAATGGAAGAATAAACTATCGCTATCCAAAGCTAGGAGCCTTTGGTTGCCTTTGTCATACTAATATCACAGACTACTCGTAGACGTACATGTATACACTTTGTGCTATTTTTAATATAGTCAGCGTCCGCGTCCGCTATTTACATAGCCGGTGTGCCGTTGATGTGACTGCTACATTCTCTGTCAACTCATAAACCGCAATGAAGACTTGCGGAAATCGGACGGTTCTCTCTACCGATTGCTAGATTAGGGAGTACTTGTTTTTTTCAATTCTGATAATGTCAGAGTCCTGGGTGTACGATGCATTTGCATCGGACTTTGCCCTTTCTTCAAAAGACTCAGATCTAACTAAAATTAACCGCTCGCTCGACAGCTAAAAATAGCATAATCAGTTTGATTCTGGCTTTACAAGATCTTGCGCTGTGAACATGTCTGGATTTTGTATCGTTTTAATGGAAAGAATGAGTCTTATTACGGATAATAGGACTTGTGATAGTACTCGTAACTAGATGAAGGTCTCAGAAAACACACAGGATTGGTCCTAATAGGGACATTTGAATTGACGATATCAGTACATGTTAAGTTTCCTACTGCGAAATATGTATTAGTACTTAGCTGTCCTTAGTGATGGACTGACGTGTTTGTGGACTCTTCCGAGTCGAAGGTAGAAGAACTAGGAGATAAAAGAAAGGATAAATTTGAAGTTAAAGAAAATGAGAAGTGATCGTCGTATCGTGAAGGTTGATGAAATATATCAAGAGGTTGGCCTGTGCTTCTTTGCGGGAACATGGTCCTGGGATTCGTCCTTGTAGACGGCGAGAGAACGTTTGTTTGTATGATAGGAAAGACCATCTATGTGATTCATCCTGGAGCTTGTAGCTGGGTTAAAGGTATTGTCTTGAGCCTTTTTGGAGTCGTGCTCGTCTTTCGACCACTCCATTTCACAGTAGTCGGGCGCGTGTAGGGTGACCTTTGCAGGTTTCCACGATTCCTTATCCGCCGGTGGCTTAGAGTCATTGGTGGGAGATTCCAAAGCAGTAGGAGTGACACCAAGGGGCGCCATTACTTCCGCTGCTTGTCGAAGAAAAGTAGACAACCACTTGTCGTCCGGGTTGTCCCAGTCCACAGTATGGCCAGCGAACGGCATGAATATATTGGTAGCATTGGGATTGTTTTCGTCATCGTATCGAGGGTTGAAAGCGATTCCGAGTACGTTGAAGATATTGTGCAGAGTCGACATCTTAAAGTCAACCAAGCCTACTTTGGTACGTCCTACAGAGCAGGACGTGATTGCCAAAAGCTTCGCCTCTCCTCCGGTTACTTGGCCATGATTTGTCGTGGCATCAGAAAAGAGGTCTTGCATCTTTTTGAACAGTTGGTAAGGTCCATGAGTGTGGGACGTATATCGCAAGAGTTCGTAGGCGAGAACCCAGAAAACGGACTCCATATCATCCCCAAGAGAATGTACAACAGGCTTTGAGGGTGAAGAGCGTAAGAGTCTGGCGGATATGAAAGCCCAAGTGCCCTGGAAATGTGCGATTTAGTAATGAACTCATAAATAGCGGAAAGAACATTGAAAGCTTACTGTTCGTGCGGTGCGAACTTTGTGATTTTTGTCACGTTGGTCTAAAAGCAAACACATATCCCAATCGATGAGGACGCCTCGCCACGCGTTCGTTTTCTGGTCCTTCACGATCATGATGTTTCCAGCACTAATATCTCGGTGTAGAACACCGGCTTTATAGGCTTGTTGAGCGGCTAGCAGAGATGACATGAGTACGATAATTCAAGAACGAGCTCGGGCACAAACATACCGTCAACGGCGTCAGCGACACATGACAGAAGGACCTTGCACCATGTGAATGTCCCCAAATCGCGAGCGACAGTGTCTAGAATAATACGATGGCACACCATACGTCCAAGCCTCTTGTATCGTTCACTATGAGAGATTTTATCAAACCATTCTTGCGTTTTGGTCTCCAAGTCGGCAACATCGCCACCTAGGCGCATGAATGCTATGTGCTCAACTTTCTTTGCGTGTAGCTTCCGGTAAATATCAGCTTCAGGTGCGGTACGTGCAGATACTTCTTGCCAAGAGTCTTTCAAAAAGCACATCTTTCCGTCTTTGGGATCATCTAGAAAAGCAAGAGATCGCCTGGAAGCGCGGGCAAAGGGAGTGAGATATGTGTGCCTGTACACGGGCGCCGGGATGAAGAAGGATTCTGTCTTTGCCAAAGTGCGATCTTCGACAGAAATACGGAAGAATGGCAAATTTTTGGCAGGCTTCTGGGGTTCATCGTTGATGCTCCTATCATGGCTAAATTTTGCGCCTTTATGCCACGATATCTGGTAATAGTTATCGAATGCATGGGCGACATTTTCGGGAAGGACTTCGTTTATTTTGTCGAGAGGAACCGCGCTGGTATCGAAACCTCGCTAAGGGAGTGAAAGCTGACCAAAACGAAGATAGAAGTTGAAGACGAGTCCAGGACGTTTGGTGTAGTCAAACCGGCTGGTAACAATGGCACCACGACGGTCCCAACGTATGAATCGGGCGTATTTGCCGAGAATCAACATGGAGAAAAAATGGGCACGGAATGCCATAGACATCGCCACACCAGCGTATGCAGCGATCTGACCGCGAGTGTGGATGCCTCGCTGGGTGTCCGCTTCAACTTGTTCGATCAGACTGGCAGGGGCTTGTACGTCTTCTGGTGTCTCTTCGGTGCCGTCAGAAGGGCCCTCATTAGTCTCTTCGGCTTCGTCGGAAACCTCGTCAGTAATCTCATTGGCCTTTTCAGGATTCTCGTCGGCCTCTTGAAGGGCAGCTTGAGCCACTTCAACCGTCTCTTCGGGAGTGGCCTCGTTCTTGGGTCCCTCATCGGACGAGTGTTTGAACGCGTCGTGAGTGTGATCGGATTTGAACTCTTCATGAGTTTGTTGATGGGAGAACGTGCACGAGCCTGGTTCGGGCCCTTCGGGACCCTGAATTACAGGATAGTCCTGTTCCCAGTACGTAGAGATGTCCACGTTCATCGACACGCAAGAGGAGTCAGGCTTGGCGAAATGGCCGAATCTGAGTTTCTGGCCATTGTCGGTTCCAGTGACCCATCCGTCAAGAGCTTTGACCTACCAAAAAATCAGTATATCATGCATCGTCCCAATAGGCACACTTACGAATGGTGGATACATATGACTTTCTTTCTGTCCGGGTCGGAGGGGCACTGACTGCAAGGCATGGATTTTGGCTTGGTCAGGGACTTGTTGCCTGTAGCTGTTGGATGTGGTTGCGTTCCAAGGTAGGAATTGTTCGAGGAATTCATTTGGTGTTATACCGACAAGATAGTGGCCTATAGTCTCTCCTCCAATGAGTTTGTACGCGTCGTCCGACAATGGGACGTTCATCGAGTGCACTTGGGTGGCAGCTTTACGAATGACAGGAGTGTGTTGAACAGGGGGTGCGTTAGCGTTTACGGGGGTAACTGGGTCGGTTGTGGTGTGATCAGGGAGTTCTACAACCTGAGAGTCTGCCATGGGGGCAAATGGAATACATGGTGGAAGTCGAAAAGAGACACTAATTATAGTTCCCAAAGTGTCAACTATTGCTGCCATTAATATATTCTCACGCTCACGCCTAGCTGTGGCCTCCACCATTGTCCGCTCCATTCGAACTAAAAAATTGGCCCAGTGCGGGTCATCCGACCATATACGTCGTAGAGTCGATAAGTTTTTTTCAGAGACAAATGGGCGCGCGCAGTAGAAGCACAGCCTAAATCAACATATGGAAATCATGTTTGGTTGATAATCGCCCGATCATAATTAATGGCCCAAAGACAACCAGGACATCATATATGGTTTCCAAGTGAGCCATTGTCTACCATTATCCTCTATACAGTTTGTGAACGATGTGCGTATAGGCCCAGGTAGACCAAATCTATCCAAAGTCGCCGAAGGTCGCCCGCTTCCATATACACAGAGCTTGACACCTACGACCTGTACAGCTCTAGCATTGTTATTTCATCTTCGGTCCTACATTTGGATGATTAATCTTTGCTACCACTACTTAGAAATTTTGAAAGACGCGGTGGTTCAGGGTGATTCTGGGACGCGTTTATTATCTTACATTAGCACACGTGACCGTGTTTGACTTAAATTCAGATTATCTTGCAAGTTCAACAGCGCCATCTTTCAGCTAGAGCTTTTTATTTAGCACATCATACCGACGCATGTTAAATTCTGTAACCCTTTAATTCATTATACAACGAAGTCTTCTCGTTCATAGAGCCAACTCTACCCAAGAGCACGCGATGGGTCAGACCAAGGTCGGACGACGTGTACAGACTCATAGGGTAAGAAACAGAAAACCATGACATTGTTGGATGTCGTGTTATATTGCCTTAGGACGTCATCGATTCATCAACGAGTTTCTACCTTGAAATCCAGACGCACCAGATAATTACAAGTAACAAGGCGCCCCAGCTTAACAAAAAAACACTTGCCTTGCAGTCTATTCCTCCTCAAGCAGAGCACGACAGGGACCATATGCGCGTTCTATCTGTAAGAGCTCTCGCTGTTACACGGCGCTACTGATTTTTGGTAGATCAAAGCTCTTGACAGCTTAGTCACGGGGACCGACAATCGTCAGAAACTCGGATTCGCGCGTTTCGCCAAATTTGACGTCCTCCTGCGCTCGGTGACGTCGCTGTCTCAACGTATTGGAGCAGGATTATTTTTAAGAACATAGGCTCCTCAATTCGGGCACCTGGAAGTTTGCCCACCAACAGACTCACGAAAAAATCATGTTAGTCCTCACTTACGACACATTTAAACACGAGTCCGATGAGGGAACCAAGGACGAAGCAAATCCCTACGAGGCGGTCAAGAATCCAGAAGTCGTACAGATGAAAGAGGAGGGTCCTCATTTGACTCATCTCCTTCATGAAATACACCTAGATCGTCTGCTGCCAGTGCAAGAGAGGAGCATTGTTGCGTATGCTTTGGGCACGACGCATGGTTATTAGATGGCAGCAGATAGACAGCGTGCTCGAGATCTTTGTCAACGTCGTAGCCCGTTAAGTCTTGACGATAACCGCGAGGTCTTGGCACTGTTACACGATCACGGGCTCTGGGACTTCCAAATAATAACCTTGGCAGCCTTTTCGTTTAGTGTCGTATGGCGCCAACAGCGAGACCCTGATGAGTTGCGAGAAGAAAAGGAGAACTGTCCAACCTCCTCGTCATCCATGAATTCCCTTGAATTCCCAAGTTTACCCAGAGAAATCTGGAGAGATTTAACTTGCGATGGGAGATGGGGTTTCCGTGTAAAGTTTCTGATCAATCGTCCAGCCTACTTCTTTGGCTGGATTTATCAGTGTTGTTGGGAAATCCGATTGTACTTCAGTTTTCCACCAGTCACGGATGGCTTTAAAAGCTGCGGGGTTATAGCTATAAGCACTGGCAAGCTCTTGCTTGTTTCTGGGGGGGAGGATAGTGTGAAATGAACGATAGGAATATGTATGGTACGCCAAACTCCCTGAGAGGCTGACACATCGCCGGTTAAGATTCAGTCGCCCCTTCAAATTGTACAACTGTTGACATTTTTGAGAGCAATGTGTGTGCCTACACTACAGTTGATCAAGAGGGAACTTACACTATAAAAATGGACCCAGGTTGCAATCCTTACCATACCTTTAAATAATTTGAGGTACATACCCAAGTTCTATTATTCAAAATAACTATAGTTTATATACGACCACAGGGAACGTGTAAAAACATGTGCTTTCCGTAATCCACAGGCAGCAACAAGGATGCCAATTAAATAGATATTTACTACCTAAAATCCTCCTAAACATCCGTCCAAACCAGGTTCGCGAAAGTTGCTCGGGCTAGTGCAATTGCTCGTGCTTGCACGAGTACCACTGATAACATGTTTAGTCCGTGATCTAGTCCGATGTAAGATACCTCCAGTAACAGAGTTTGAGTCGATAGAAGGGTCCGAATACCATTCCAAACATCTATCCGAGCCTGCCTTGTTCCCATGGGCATGTCCATGTTTCCTTGTCCTTACTTTCTTCCCAAATTTCTTGTCCATATCTTCGGGAACGTCACATGGAGCAGTATCATTACTCTTCTCATTCATAAATGAAAAGCACGACTGTTCGTTTACGCTCATGGCCAACCCGCCGCTCGAGAAATGAGTCGAAATGTGTGATATGCCTGATGTCGATAAGGACGTGTTCATTGGTGGGGATATACATGAATCCGATTCGGATTCGGACGATGGGTCAAAAACCAGTGGAGGGGGGTGCTGCTGTGTATTTGAGAATGGGTAGTCGGTTACGTGTTGTAGAGTTTGTGAAGGAGCGTGGTAGGGAGTTTGACGACGGAAATAATTTGGGCGTGATGGGGCCGAAGTCAATCGTACTTGACCTGTGTTGAGTCCTATGGTGTCCTGGGCACAAGAGGCTGGATTCAAATAATGCGTCTCAGATCCTTGATAATACTCGCTTGGGCGTGGTGAAAAATAGCCTCCATAGCATTCTGGAGACATGTTTGAACCCTCCTGGAATCCATCGATACATATTACATCCCTCTCTCCTCGGTCTGGGAGGGCGCATGCATTCGGCGAGACTAATATTGGTTTCCGATCGTATGAGAAGGGGGAGTGCGTCATCTCTATCCGAGTCAGGATAGGCGTGGGCGGGAAGTGAACATGCGGAGAATCAAACGGAGGAATTCGGGAAGAGGATGCGAAGGGCAATGGGCTGTTCGAGAATGTTGGAGTGGGAAATTCGGGACTGGTTGAGTTATCGTTGGTAATAGGGAAGGGAGAGAGATAAGGCAATGATTTGAGGATTGGACGCGGCGCCATCGTCTGTAGATGTTCTTGAGTGAAGGCAGGGGCTCTTGTGTTGTCTCGAAAAGATGGATTGTACGATATGATTGACAATGCGGCAATGTTCGTCTTTATAACCACCTATGGCTTGACCGGCAAACCAAATGGCGGCGGGGAAGACTTTCAAGCGACTTGTACAACGACTCGTGGATCAATAGGAAGTCATCAGCCTCGAGGTTTGTGGGTTTTTGATAAGGATGAAGACAAGAGTGCACGTCTCGACACTGCAACGTGTCAGCGAAACAGTCCGACGTAAGCCATACAGGAGATCTGACGTACCGGGTGTACACAGCAGATTGTTTTGAGAGTTGCAGACTGTCTGGTATCAAGTTCTATTTGAATGCAATCTAGTCAGCGCGAATTGCGATCCCGTCGGCTAGTTATGGTTTCGTACCAATGAACTCCCACGACAAACGGGTCGAGACTAGATAATACAAGCATCTTTCGCGTCAAGACTGGTGCAAATAACAGACATGGCTGAGGAACGTGTATGATACCGGAGAAACCGAGGTTTTTAAGCTGTACATTAGTCCCCAGATGTGTCATATTCTCGTGGGTTCCCGTGTGGAGCCGGAAGTGGTGCTAGCATGCAGTGATAAGCATGTACCAACTCCAATCGAACATGCCACATGCCATAGAGACCCGAGAAATCGAGTGTAGGCAGTCGAACTGTTTGCACATCATAATTCCCAATACAATTGTCAACGGCGCATGAAGATATACAGCGGTCGGCAAGATCCATGAGTGGTTCCAGAAAGTGCAACGTCAATCTGGCATAGTAGCTCTGTATTTTTGAACGCAAGAAAATACAAGCTCGATTGAGTGTGCAGTTTTTCATGATGATATTCTGTGTGGGACGCAAAGAGAAAGCATTTGAGAGAAGTTTAGCAGAGACAACTGAACGCACTTCACACATGAGAACCTCTCAAGTCTGTCGCCGGATCAAACCGACGTAATAGTGCACGTAAATTTTTTTCATGACGCAATATTAGTTCTGGTCACATGAGCGACGCGTCCACCCTCTGAGAGTCTCACCCGAGCCGATATCAGAATGAACGCGTTCTAGTCACTCGAATAGATGGAAGCTGAAAAGCTGGTAGGTTAATTTTAAGGTGATAGCTTTTACATCAAATCGGGACGGCGTCGAGTTGGATACAGTTTAAATGGCTCGGGTCGCGGCCGTTGGTGATGGTGTTTCGTCAGAACCGTCGGGGACTCGAAGAAAATCTCAGGACACAGTGAATCATTACAGGCCAAGGTTGCATTTTTTACCTCAGCAGCTCCTACCTGAAGGATGGGAGCAAGCGCTGAAGTGACCTCTCACTAGCAATTGAAGGCGTTAATGGATTACAGTCGAACCTGCCATAGCCCATACCTGTGATACCCCATAACCCATAGGTGTGAGCTGCCACCAAACCGAAATTTATACCAAGATGCTTTCCCACAGGGGTTGAGCTTCCTGAGGCTAATCTATATGTATACTGTGTACCTGCGGTCATTCGGTTGGATGAATCTCAAAAACAATGTCTTCTTGATGATAGCTCCCGCTGATTACTCTATTCCGCTACTAAATAGTATTGGACTAAGGGCTTTACACTTCAGGGTTTCATACTGATAATGTCGTTTTCAGCAATTGTTTTTGTAGAAGTACAGATAAACAAAAAATCTCACTGAAGGTCGACCTTTTATTATTTATATCTTATTCACTGTTGTTGTACTGTATTGTTTTTGTCATGTTCACTTAGTTACGGAAATTTGTCCCGGATTGAAGAGATTTTCGGTCAATGCCCTGCTTTTCAAAATCAGATCTTTATTGTTCGACTTCGCAATAAAGGACCTGACAATAATAACAATTAACATGTCTTTTGGGCTGCATTAGTAACTTTGGATCATACCAGTATCCAAGATCACAGTAATTTCAATTGTAAGTTTAAAAATAAAGCTCCCTAGAGAGCAAGTTACTTTTTAAAAACTCAAGACGGTTGTAGTATTTGCCCACTGATCGCCCGCTCATTGCCCACTCATTGCCCACTCATTGCCCTATGACACGAAACAGAGGGTACACAAATTGAAGGATAGTGCATTATGTAACAGATTTACACAACAGAATTTGACCGAGGACATTAATCCTGGAAAATATAGTTAGCATTTATTAAAATTTTTAGTGTCTCATGTAAGTGTGAACTGGCAATAAGCATACGATCAGTGGGCGATGAGAGGGCGATCAGCGGGCGATCAGTGGGCAAATACTTACAACCGTCTTGAGTTTTTAAAAAGTAACTTGCTCTCTAGGGAGCTTTATTTTTAAACTTACAATTGAAATTACTGTGATCTTGGATACTGGTATGATCCAAAGTTACTAATGCAGCCCAAAAGACATGTTAATTGTTATTATTGTCAGGTCCTTTATTGCGAAGTCGAACAATAAAGATCTGATTTTGAAAAGCAGGGCATTGACCAAAAATCTCTTCAATCCGGGACAAATTTCCGTAACTAAGTGAACATGACAAAAACAATACAGTACAACAACAGTGAATAAGATATAAATAATAAAAGGTCGACCTTCAGTGAGATTTTTGTTTATCTGTACTTCTACAAAAAAACAATTGCTGAAAACGACATTATCAGTATGAAACCCCGAAGTGTTACATGGCATATAAGAAGTTGATCTATCGCGAGCTGTCGACCCTTGGTCCGTGTCAAGGGGAAGCTGGGATTTGGTCCATCATTTGGATGTCTAAAATGACGCTCATGGCGCGAGGACAGGTCCAGTGCCCACAAGGGCTGACAACGATCTACAGACGCTTAGGACTCTCCACTGAAATAAATGAGCAAGTGTATGCTGGCATCAAGCGATCCTTGTCGGGTGGTATGCTTATCGCCGTACGCGTCAAAAATCACGCCAAGTGCGAACTAAAAACAAACTGGTTCAAATCTTTTGCTTACAAACCCACCTCCTGGTTGATCTGCAAGAGGCAGTGTTCAAGGCTCAGTTTCTGTCTCCAAGGCATGTCATTCGGCGACAACGATATGGCGGAGTATGGCGGCTATGTTGTGGGTGAAGCCGGGCAACTTCAGCTAAATACAATAAGCAAGGATAAGCACTGATAAGCAGCGCCCTAAGTCGGGGCCGGATCTGCACTGAGGATGAAACAACTGTCGTGAATAGCCTGAAGTCTTCTGTAAGACCCTTCCCAATCGTGTGACGAGGATCGGCCCCCGCATAGTGCGTAATTTATGATTGATGGAAAACAATATGAAGTGCAGGTAAAAACATGACATAGAAATGCGACGAGAAATATAAACCCCTAAAACCCTGTTTAACGCTAAATAATTTTGTTAGTTTTGGCCCGACTTTACATATAAAAGCCCAAGCCAATGGCCATCGTGAAACGAGGTCGACGATAGTCATAGCTCAACAAGTAGTCTTGAGAAAAAGCCGAGGAGATGGAGACACCGCGAACCCAAGTGAACAACAAAAAATCTCTTTCTCGACAGACAGGCCTCTTTATATCAACAAAAATATCCCATAAAAGCAGCGCTGCCGTCCTCTCCCTCCCAGCACCTAGATCTTCCACATACATTCCTCACATAATTCCTCTCGTACTCCTTCAAGCCAACTCGATAGCGGCTCTGGGTGGGTAACGTATCTGCTCAGCTCCTTTCTCCAACGCGGCAGCGAAAGAAGGGAAGGCAGCGAAGGGGTCGTTGGGTGATGGTGCGGTGAAGTCCCTCCTCACCACTTTGCTCTCAAACGACTTGCCAACTCCAGGGCTCATCAAGCTCTCCCTGATCCGATCCACCTTGGCTCCGGTGACTGGCAAAGCGGGAGACCACAAGGCGCCGTCGGCGGCGGCGTACATCAAAGGAGGCTGTGCTGCAGCACGCAGTGTCATGTCCAACTTCTCCTCGTATTCAACAGCACTTTCGGGGTATTCCAGTGCTGTGACCATGGGCTCGTCGGCATCAGCCGAAGCAGGCTCCTCCAACGACACGGACTGCCAGAAAGCCTGGGTGAGCGAATCCATAGCGAGAGGTGCAGGTTTGTTGGGACGGTTTAAGGAAGCGACGGCGGGGCTAAAGACGGCCCGTCCGAGAGGAGAGGGTCCGGGGGTAAACTGAGAATTTCCGATGATATTGGAAACAGGGTTCATGGAAATGCGCCCACCGAGGGTCAGCCCCTTCTTGTTCCTCTTATTGCGACGCTCCTCGACAGAGGCGGCGCGGGCGCGGGCGCGAGACGGCCCACTAAGGATAGTGACATTGTCATTTACATCCCTCTTCCTAGACAATTGACGGCCACGGGTCTCCATCTCCAGATCGACATCGAGGGCGGTCTCGGTGTCAGTTACAGGAGAATTGGGAGCAGAGGGGTACGGCGAGCGCGGGTAAGATGACAGAGATTGACCGAGGCTCTTGCTGGGACGAGTGGAGGTTTGCACGCTGGTGAAGGGCGCGAAACGGATCAAGCTATTCCGGTTCTCCTTGCCAACGGCTGCAACAGGGGCAGGGAGCTTGGGCGAGCGGGGATCCTCGAATTCCGTTATGACCGGAGATGCCTGATACGAGAGGGTACGGAAAGGCCTGGGTACAGCTGAAAGCCTAAATCCATCTACGGAAGGCGAAAAGACGCGTTCACCCCAACCAGGAAGGTTCAGAGGGTTGGGTGAGACAGAGATAGGGCCACGATCGTAGGATTTTTGGCCCATGGGTCGAGAATGTGGCCACCAGCTGGGTAGGAGAAGGTGGAAAGTGAACATGTGCGGACTTCAAAGCTTTTCCCGTGGGGAGAGGAGAACAGAGAAGCTAGCATTCTGTGCAAGGGGGATAGGGGCAAGGGCATAGGGCGCTTGAGAATGGAGCGCGATGTACCAGATTTCTGGAGCATGGTACGGGACTGCATAGACATTCCATTGCGAAGAATAGATTGGGGTGCCATTGCGATATGCTCTTGCGTGAAAGGGTTTAAGTGAATAAGGAGTCGTAAAAGTGCGAGAAGAAAGATGGTAAATTGTTGTTTATTGATTGGTTGAACTCGAGCAGTGTCTTGGCCAGCAAGTCAGCGCCGACTGAGAGTCTATGGTCAGTAGACAGAATGAGTAGAGAAACAAACTGAAGACTTACATTGAAAAATTCGTAAAGTTCGTGAGGGACACACTACAAGTGAGTGGGGATTTCTCGAACCATCGTTCGATTCTTATATAACATCGCGGAAGCGGCAACCATACGGAGCTAAATGGAACACATGGTAGATCCAATTCATATTTTTGTCTACCGGTTCGCGTACCTCTTAAATTCTGTAGTACAGCCTTGCCTTGTTGACAACAAGGTCAAAACTGACACAATATGTCTTTGACAAAAAAATAAGAATAAGTCAGTGCTCTCTTCACTCAAATCTAATATATATATAATATTTGAGAGGCTTACTCTCTACCGAGGGAAGGAATATGAATATTGGCGAAGTACGTGAAGTTTGGGCGGTGAGACCGCGGTCGGAATAATAGACACAAACTGAACCGGCTCGGATGATCTCTGATGTCAAACTTTGATTTCTTCATCATTTCATTTTCACATTCAGCCATCGATGGATCTGTCAAATCATTCAATCGAGCACCGCAGACCAGACTGGCAGACGCCTACACAGCACTTCCCACCTAATATAAGGTCAGACTAACAAAACAGTCTACTTGCTCTCATAGGAAGCTCTTATAACGTTGTTCGCTTTCTGATTTGAACCCTTGTCCCTTGTTCTCGCTTTCATCTAACAAAGTGTTTCAACATTCAGCCTCCCTACGTTTATTAACAAGCGGTACCTGCGCGTTTCTGTTATCCAATTCACATGCGGTTGATTCGCCGAACTGATTCGAATTGATCTTAAAACATACAATAGCCTTGGCTGGCTTGTAATTATCCTGGTATCCAATTCGGGGTGGCGGAGGGTGGTCGGAGGAGGATAATCACCGTAAAACCACCTATGAATCAACCAGTTAGCTCAATTGGCGGCGCGTCGTAATTTGTGGAAGCTCGTGGAATGCAAGGGAGTTGCAATACTGCGGCGCATCAAGAAGGAATTTCGGGCTATTTCAGAACGATCGTAGACAATCACCCACGCCCGAGCATCGTCCTGCATCGTCTTTCAAAAAATTTGTGTATCTTCCTGAAATTCTCTACTGTCACCATATGCCTAACTTGCGGGTGTACCCGAATATACATACTGAAGATACAATTACAGATACAAACTCTATTGTCTATATTAATAGGAGGGTCGTAGACTGCGTTTATTGGTGTGCTTCGGAGATGTAGACCTTTCATCTGCAGGATTGCCAGAGCACGATGCATCATCTTGTCAACGGGATTATTCCTTCCAGCCGGAGTTGCGATCTTCGCCCACGGCCTCCTGGGCTCTGATAAATTATACTTGATGGACATTTCCAGATGCGCATCATTTCCATCCAAGTTGTCTTGCTGTGCCGTGCATTCACAAGTCTAGTAGAATTCATGCCAACATTCGGTATAATGTCCTTGAATGACTTGAAGTTCTTGAATAATGCAGTCCGACTTCGTGGGCTCTGCTTTAATAGCTCTTCTGACATGTTTCAAGGTAAGGTCACGGCAGGGAACCACATGGCGCAATGTAGTTGGAGACTCAGTTCTCTTTGGAATGTCGACAATCACTTACAAGTCATGATCGCGCTCCAAATGGTGACAGGCAAAGTGAGAAAGCGCTTCCTTTTTCAAGTTTCTGTAGGCGAAAGAAGATCACAGTCAGCTTTCCATGTATCGCTCACTCACTCACTTCTTACATATATATAATCATCAATCAGGAGCGTGGTGAGGTTCTCCCTCACCTCTGTGAGATGGATATGAAGGCGAGGGAGCCTGAGTTATAAATACTAATAACGTGTCTGTAAGCAAATGGTCTCATGGACGCCCACTGTTTGGACCTCCACCCCCTAGCCGTTCTGTGAGCTAAATCGGGGCGAAATTGAAAGCAGCGCAAGTCAGCATCATCTAATGAAATCAGAACGATATTTTATACATTCCAGGCTGAACAATCCTGAATCTTAGCTGCACTCATGCAAAGGGGTCCGCCAGGAACTCACGTTTATTCCCCGTTGTACTAAATTTACTTCCCAGATGCTCACACCGGCGTTCCCGGGAGAACAAAACATTCAATACTCAGCAGATTAATCATGAGAATAATTTATCAAGCTGCTGAGTACAGCAGCTAATATCTGCGCAATCCGAAATTTGGGCTTTCCTTGTAAGCATAGATTTTCCATTTCTGGAACATCTTGAAGGGAGGCCCAGTTTCTAATACAAGCGCCCATTCAGGCCTCAGGGCTTAGGACATACTCACAATTCTACTGCAAAGACTGGATCCTGGTGCACGTAGAGCTCTACATGGAGATCCCTCGGTACCAAACGAATCTTTCTCTATATATCTACAGCGCTCCGGGATAGCCGTTTGTGCTTTCTCATCGTCTATCGAACAGCCCTGACCGATATATCATGGCAGCCTGAGGGAAACAGATGCTTTAGTCTAAGCAAAATTACCATCCGCATGCATCCTACTTAGGTTCAAGCCACTTCCTTAGATCGAGATTTACAAAATCAGAACCGGTAGGCTTGGAACGCCACACTCTACTTCTAAGTTCTGACAGTTCTATTTTTTTTTAGCTTGGCTCCTCGACGGTCGTCTTCACTTCGGATTGAAAATGAAAAGATACAACTTAGAATGAGTCCGAGTCTCATACCCATGAGATCGATTGAATGCATACGATCGTGACAAGCGGACCCCTGAAGGCAATGGCACTGATAAACAGAGCAAGATAGATATTATGTACACACAACTACAACAGCAACAGCTTATAAAAGAGCAGCAACTACAACAAATCCGAGCACGATCATCGAAACAAAAAAAAAAAGGGGTAGGATAAAAGAAAAAAAAAAAGACGGGCAAAAAAGTGAAACAAAAAGAAAAGGATGGGATGGATGGCGGTATGCTGCAAATCAAATAGAGATAGGGGCGGAATGGGGTTGACTCTAGAACCTTTGGAGATTTGGGAAGAAGATTTTTGGAGTAGGGGGTAGGAATGGCGGAAAACGCTCCAGAGAATAGATATTAGACAATGTGTTGATGGTGGATGAAGGAAGAATAGAATGGAATTGGAGCTGGAGTTGGTCTGGGGATGGGATAGAGTGACTTTATGTGTGGCGAAGTGTATGCAAGGGGGTATGATTCGTGGGGGGCAAAAAAGAAAAGAAAAAGAAAGAAAAAGAGCAACGACAACGACAAAAAATTTCGATTAAGATAGAGAGGAGATGGAATAGAAGAAGAAAAGATGGATATGCCAGGAATCAAAATGAGGCTTCAAGATAGTGCAATCCAAAAAATTAAAAGCCGGTGCAAGTGCAAAACATGACGCAAGATAGAGAAGGGAAAAAAGGCGAAGAGGAATCGTAAGAGGAAGTCAAGGCACCACAAAACAAGCCACACACACACACCGCAATTCAAAAGCCACGCCACAAACCCCATACTCACTCGCCGCCACCCGCCAGTTCCAAGATCAACCGGCACGCAACATCCATAAACACAAACGGCGATACAACCTCGTCCTCCTTCACATACATCCCCTCCTTCTCCTTCAGACTCCTCCCAGACTCGCTGCCCCCAGCCGCGCCTACACTGCCAACCGCGCCTGCTCCAGCAGCAATCAAATCCTTCTCCCTCTCCTGTTGCGTGAAAATCGGATCATATACCGCCATATCGAACCTCCCCGCATCCGGGTCCGTGCTCGCCCTGTAGCTTTTCTTGTGGTGGAAGTCCACGAGGTAGTTGATGCTGTCCACCATATATAACTGAAGGTTCATGAGCACGACGACGTCCTGGACCCGCGCGCGCGTCTCGACGAAGTAGATGCTCGATGCCGCTTTGAGGTCGACCCCGCCTGAGCCGTCGAGCTCTCTATTCCGCTCCACTGTCCCTTTCCCAGCACCAGGGTTCGAACCAGCAATCCCATTCGCCTGCCCAGCAGCAGCAGCGGCCATAGCGGCCCTTGCCTCCCTCGCCCTGGCACCTCCCAAACCACCCAGATTCTTCTTCTCCTTCCACTCCATCCCGAGCGTCCTCAGCGTCCGATAGATCTCCAACATGACCTCCATCGGCGGGCTCCTGCTGCGGATCCCAAAATGCCACTTCGTCTTATGCTGCTTCTTCTCCCTCTCCCTCTCCCGCCCTCCGCCGCCGGACCGCTTAGCAGAGACATACGACGTGAGATGATGCTGCTCCGGGAGCTGTTCCGGAAGGGACGAGTTAAGGACTGCGAATTGCGGGAGGCCGTTCGATGTGGATGCGGTCATCGAGGGGGAGGAGAAATTGTTTGGGTCAAGGGGGGCGAGCGGGGGTGAGATGAAGTCAAGCTCGTCGGATTCAGGGTCGTCAGACTCGTACTCCGCGTTGAATTCTACCTCGAAGGGGTTTTCCTCCAGTGCGACTGCGCCTACTGGCGAAAGAATAGTTGGAGATAGCGCGTTCCGTGGCTAAAAAAATAAGAGGTTATAGTAATAAGCATAATGGAACCAAGTATAAGATGAAGACGAACATCCATAGCAGCGAGCTGAGCATCTCTCTCCGCCTCTGCAAACTCCGCGACTGCAACACACAAGTCAGCCAGCAACCAATTCGAAGAAAAGCACCACTCACGATCCTTCCCGAGCCTTCTCTTATCCCTCAAAAGCATATACGCGACCTTGACAGCATTCCCCTGCACACCATCATCCCTCCTCAAGCACTCCCACACATCGTCCTTATCAACATCCGTCATGCTATCTGCGAGCTCCTCGACCACATCCTCCTCGATCTTACCCAGGCCCTCGATGATCTCAAAGTCGAGCTGCTTCGGAGGTGTCACGAGTGAGCTCAACGTGCCGAGAACGGGACCGGGCGGCGGAGGCAGCGGGGTGAGGTACCGCGGCAGGTCGGTGGTGAAAAAGGGATGCTGGGTGATCTCGGGAATGGTGATTCGCTTCACGGGGTCGACGGCAAGCATGGATACGATAAGGGATCTCGCATCCTGCGAGAGATAGCTTGGGATATGGAAGTTTCCCTCTGAAAAATGATGTCAGGGAAATAAAGAAGCAGGAAGACGACGACTCACGGCTGATTTTTTTGGAATAAGACTTGGACATCATCGTCTTCGAACGGCAGCCGTCCGCAGAGCATGACGTATAGAATCACACCGGAGCTCCAGACATCGATTTCGGGCCCGGCGTACACCCCTCCCCCTGATGACCTCCGGTGCAGCGTAATTCGGACTCCCGCAGCTTGTGGTCAGAAAATCGCCATCGCTGATCTCGTTGCTCAGACCAAAGTCGGCAATTTTGACGTTCAGGTCGTCGTCCAGGAGCACGTTCTCTGGTTTGAGATCGCGATGGACGATTTTGAGGCGGTGAGAGTACTCGATGCCCGAGATGATCTGCTGAAAGAAGCGGCGGGCACGGGGCTCGTCCATGCGCCCATGAGCGACTATGTAGTTGAACAGCTCGCCACCTGCAAACTCGAGCACAAAAATGATGTCCGTTGGCGTTGAAATAACTTCGTAGCTGTTAAATAGGTGAGTGGTGTGACGAATACAAAGACAAATGCGGGTATTCACAGTTTAATGATATGCGGATGTCGCAGGGTGCGCATATACTCGAACTCGCGGCGCACACGGGTCTTGGTTTTCTCCCTCTGAATAACTGCTTTTGAAATATACTTCATCGCGACTTTATGCCCCGTAATCGTATGTGTGGCCACTATAGATAACCAATTAAGCGACAAAAGCGAAAAGAAGGGGTCCAGACGCACTTTTGACCTTCCCAAAGGTGCCCTCTGCGATATCCTTGATGACTGTGTACTCCCCGAGCTTTTCCGGGGAGAGTTTGGGGTGGCTGTCGGCCATGGTGAGCTGGGGTTGGTCGTCGTCGTCGACGTCGAAGGAGAAGTGGGGTTTCTTTGTTTGGCCTCGCTTTCGACGCCCCCTGATGGTCCACTCTCCGATAGAACTCCGATAGTCTGAGTGGACCTGGGCCATACCACATTTGGACGCTAAATCAAATCCACGAATTCATACGCATACCTCACAAGCCATGATGATACGACCAATCCGACTTGGGGCGCTGATAATCAGTCTCACCCGGAACTCTTCATATCAGTTGCGGTTGAGCAAAAGTGAGCAAAAAGCCGACGACAATCAGCCCCCGGTGCCGGCTACTTACAGAGTAAGCATGCTTTTCAGCGAGCACGCCCAGTAAATTCTAGAATGGTCATATACGTAGTACCCATATATAAGTATCTTTCAGCTCCAGTGCCTCAAAGCACCCTGACCCTTTACTGGGAAGTAACTCACGCCTCTTCTAGCTCTGCCGACCCTCCACATCGCTCACAAAAGCCCCGCTTGGACCCAAGCTCGTTCCGGATCTTACGCCCCCTCCTCAAGCACAAGATGGAGTACAAGACCTACAACGGCACCACCACCATAACAATCCAACCAATCCCCAGAAAGTCCACCTGGGTAAGTCACCTTGATCTTCACTCCAATCTCACACGACCTCATAATCACCCATAGGTCTGCTGGAACCAACGAAGCCAACACGCACTTTCCAGCCCCAGTCCTAATTCTAATCCAAATCTGATCTCAACACCAGTACCAAGAAGAATCCTTAAATCATCGCCGTCATCATCCACAAGATTCGCCGACTCTACGAACCCCCATCTCAGGGCTTCCACGACAAAGCTCTCAAAGCTACTCTTAGCCATCACAATTTTCCTCGGCGCAACATATGGCGAGGGCATGACAAGGACAATTGCACTCATCGCTCTGTTCGTGGTGTATCTGACCGAGATCGGCTAGTTAGCCCGATCACGACTGCCTAGCTGCTCGTATGGTACTGGCAGAGACAGAAATCCAAATGAAAATGCAGACGCGAATTCGAGGCCCGGACAGTGGAGGTGCATCTCAGTATTAATACTCAGGCACGATCTGCACGTATTATTAGCAAGCTTATCTCTGTACTTAATATGTAAAAACACGACCATGTTAACAATGAACCTAAGATTAGACGTATGGGACTTGAGATTTGGGAATAGACAAATCATCATTTCTTGACCCTTTATCACCGAGCTTATAGGTGTTTTAAAAATGATCTGGAGGTCGAATGTCAGGGTAACAACAGTACTTATAGTTCCGAAAGTGATTGAAACAAGCACACTTATCACTCGATATTGATTTCAAGCAGCATCGAAAATTGTTATCATTTCTTCAGTTTACAAAATATATCAAATAGGTTTTTGTGATAAAGGAGAATGGGCAGCATAGAGCGTTGTCAAAGGAACGTGGTCGGCAATACAAGATACAAAATACAAGAGTTATTCAGAGGGTCATGTTAAAGACGGACCCTGATACCGTCTTCACGCGTATCCGGCGACTTCAGTGGAAGTTCCAGTGGTCGCCACCGACAGTATAGAGGACAGTCGGCCCAATCCTTCCCTTCCTTGCATACGGCCAGGTGTTGGGCCCAATGTCCTCGAAACGACGTCCGAGGTATCCTTTCGAGTTGGAGGCCTTAACTCCAGGATGATGGATGCCGATAGTATATGGCCAGTTGGCTGCCTCGTCCGGAAGGGATGTACCAGCTTTGACCAAGTCCTTAGCCAGCAACCTGGGTCTATTAGGGAGAAGTCAATGGTTAATATTAATGTCCGGGAATTGACCTTTATCAGACTATTGACTTACCCAGAGGGCGGAGTCGAAGTACTCAATTTGAACGAAAATTTCATGCCATTTGTAGCAGTCTGGCCATTCAAGGACCATTCTAGAACAGCCGTAAACTGGTAACCACTCGCTGGGAGCCCCGTGAAGTGACACCCTTGAACCTGAATAATAATAAACATTAGCAACATGGTTGCGAGTTTTCGTGGTATTGAAACTGACCATGTTAGAGGCGGTAATGCTTGTTTGATTGAAACCAATTGAGACACCTGGGACCGCAGGACCAGAACCGGTTAATCACCCTGTACAAAAAAGGATCATTAAGGTATGACCTCTGTAGATTGCGGAAGTAGGTTCAGGATGACATACAAGTGGATCCAAGAGGCGCGTTGTCAGCATCGACTTGCAATGTCCAGTCTGCGGAGGAGGGGTAGACCCCAGGAATGGTCACAATGCAAGTACAGATCTCAGTGGCGCCACCGGCTCTAAATGTTATATTCCTCTGGCTTACGGTGGGTGTACTCCCAACCCAGTTGTTGAAGCTAGCAGCTATGCAATACGTGAGAAACGGTCTAGAATTAACGTGATATTCAGAAGCCAGCTTACATGAGTCGAAAGACCCGGTGTCTTCGTGAGGCCAGTTAGGGTCGGGATTGTCAGCGGTAGGATGACGCGTTTCCGCCACAAGACAGTAGTGGTCGTTTCCTGAAGGAAGTTCTATAGGGTTCAAAATATCGAAAGGGTTATCCAACACGTTGAGACTGTTGGCAGACGCTGTGATGGTGCACGTGGCTATAATCGGATTCCCCTTTTCATCGACATCGTTGACTGCCCATTTTGAATAGGTAGCGGGATAAAGCACAAGGTTGTTGGGGATACAGAAGAGACGTATCTCAACTTCATAATTGCCTAGAGTGGAATTCCCACGGACATAAGTGTAGTTGGGTTTGCCTTGGCTGATCACAATGCTGTTTGCATCAGTATAGTCCTTGTTGGCGTTGGCACCGCCGAGGGTGGCTGTAGGGTCTGATAAGGGAGAGTCTCCAACAGCCTGAATATCTAAAGTGAATGGAGATCAATACTTCTCCATCCATATGTGATTTTCTTGGGCCTACCTGGTGAGTGGTATACAGTGTTAGTGCGCGGGAAATGATTGGTGTCGTTCAATGCGTCACGGAACCACCATCCAGTAGCAGAGCCCGTAACATTGGCAGTACTGGCGATATGAAGTGTATCTTGGACTGGTTTGACGGGGGTCCCAGCCCCGCCAGCTGTAAGAGCTTCCTGAGCTTGTTGGACGCAGGGCTTGCGAAATTCAAGTTTGTAGTCGCGTCGTCATGAAAGACGATGTTCTGCGCCCCAAGCAAGTAGACATTTGTAATGGGGATTCCTCCAGACTGAGATGAAGAATCCACAACGACACTTGCTTGAAGCGAGACCCAAGCAAAAGTCTCAATGAGGACGCCAGAAGGAGGATAGACGGCAATTGTGATCGTATCGTTGAAGCCGGGTGGTAGAGATACATGGATGCCGACATCCGAATTGTCTGAGAGAGGTGTTTTACCCATGTTTATTATACCACTCGGAGAAGACAGCGTGACATGGGTTCCATCTGGCATGGATGAGCTCTGCAAGAATGGGGACGTTAGTATGTCGCATCGGCTGGACAGAGGCCGTAAAGTGTACCTCAATGATTATGTTGAAATTGAGGTCACTTGTACCATCGTCGACGACGTGGAGACGTGTGGAGACACTGATCACAGGTGCTCTGGGATCTGCAACGACAACCTGAGATACAATTAGTCCTACTACATGTATGTCTATACTGTCAGAGGATGCTCACGTTGTAATATGCCGTTGAAGTATCGTTGTTAATAAAGTTGAGAAACTCCCTCCAGTTCTTGACATCGGAAGGGGGTGCAGGCAAGATATCTCGCAAGCGATCACTGCCTCTGGGGTCGAAGCTTGAGGGGATTGAAGCCTGTGTAGCAATGAGTGCGTAGTGAAATCCACCCATCGAGGATGGATTAAAATGAAATGGGATGTGGTGAGCAACAACTTTAATTTTCAACTCGTAAGTACATCCGTGTGAGGAGCAGGCCAACTTGGGACAACGTACTGTCGTTTGGGGTCAATTTATTGAAGACCAAAGGACCTGGACCTAAAGCCTTCTTGGTGTTCCAGGCTTGAGGCCATAATATGAGCTCGCTGGGAACCGCGCGAAGGACGACCGCGGATCTTGCTCCTGGCGCGGCACTGGAAGTAGTGGCCGCTCGGATATAAATGTGGTTAGTTTCGTACGGCTGAAGTGGAAGACTAATGAACTGGTCATATTTGCTGATCAGTGTCGCCTTATCTAGGTCGTTCCCAAAGTGCGGGATGATATCCGGGGTCTATGGTACAGTAAGTAATGGTGCAAAACAAGAAATGGTATAACGAACAAAGGCCAAGGCCTTGGTGGCATCGATGTCGCTCGTTAAGACTATGATTGGACTTGTTAGCTTCGATTGTATGTGTGCGACAGTGTTGACATACAGTTTCGAAAGACGAGATTGTTGGTAGTGTCAGACATGGTTAAAACTTTGTATGCTAGTAGTTCAAGCTTCAGAGCTAGAATTCTTCGAGGGAGAACTGAGGATTCAGATGGATAGAGTTGCTTGGCTTTATACCCCCAAGACTTCTCAAACTCTGGCTTAGGTGACTTAGGATGCTACAGAAATTATCCTCTTCAGAGAGTAACTCGGTATGTCTGAGGAGCTACAAAGACTCCGATATAAAATTGTTGACATATGTGGCTTCCTCACTCGGGTCCCATGGACCAAAATGACGATGAAGAAAAATATCTCAGAGAACTGTATCAGAAAACTAATGGTTCTATGACAGAAAGCCTGGTTCTAAAGCTTCAAGAACAATTCTTTAGAAGGTGTGCTCACCAGCTGACTGTCAAAGAAATGGCGGCGTCAACAGTCAGTAATACGAATGAATATTCTTGGTTTTGGAACTTGGTTCACTGTCACTCCACGTAATTCAATAGCTATTTATATCGTCTAATCAATTATGAAATGACATACCCGTCAGACTGAACCATAATGGGTCCCAAAAGTTCCATAAAAAGCCTTTGTGAGTTACGCCATTTGGATTCGGAGCCGTTCCGACCAGTGCCGCTTTCGCAGATTTGCATGCAATAATTTGGTCGAATTTCACGCAGTTCCATTTTATCATCTAATTTTTCTGGCCACATTTGAATATGAAACCTCTTATCTCAGGAAATTTCAACAAAGGTGGACCGTTAAGTAGGGCTTATTATACTGTACACTACGTTTACGATATACACCATATACACCTGAAAGGGGTGGGAACAATCAAAAATGCGCCGCGGATGTCCAAATATACTATATCAGGTAGGAGTGGGTTTGAATAGACTTAAAGGGGAGATCACACCAACCAACCATACGTTTCTCAAAAGAAAATGATGATTTTGCTGAAGCAGGGAGACACTGTGGACTGTATTTCTCTCTGTGACATGCCTAGAATAAACGTATTCTATGTGCGCCATTGTACACCACAATTCACCATGTTTGAGTGTGTTCGGCCGCCCTAAACACGGAATTTCTCAAACTCTAAATTCGGCTTATGAGGCTTACGCTGACGTTGTCAAGCTAGTCCAAACCTAATTTTCAGCAGATTTGAACTCGAGCTCCTTTAATAAGAGTAATAGGATGTGCAAAAAATGGTAAATCATATTAGCACGGATGCATTTCTGGGTACAAAACAAATCGATTGAGAATGAACAAAGTAACCTTAAAGACAATTTTACTCACATGCTGTATAGGTCTCTGTGACTAATTCAGAGATTATTTTTAAGGGCTATCCAGTAACTTACGGTTAGGATAATATAAATCCAGAAGGAGAATCCTCAGCATTTTTTACTTTAGTCACAAGGTTAATTCTGCAAGGAAACATTCTCACTGAGATAAAATCGTACTCCTTAAATGCTATTGAAAGAAATTTATACAATTGTCTTGCTTCTTATTGACACACTTGTGACAGAACTTGTGCATGACAGCATTTCATTCTGAAGAGAAATCTGACACAAAAATACTACTAAGGGCACAATGCGCTTCACAAGTTCTTCAGGGGCTTTGTTACACGAAGCGAAGAGGCTCAGATGTATTACCGCTTGCACCATAGCCGATTTCTCACAAGGCTCTTTGGCTGGTGGAAGGCATATTTATTGGGTATCCGGTATTACCATAAGTAGTACCAGGAGCGAGAATGTATACCTACACAACACTGCAGACTAAGGATGTGTGCATGTATCGAGTATTAGAGTGTTAAGCACCATCCAGGTGCTTAAAGGAAAAGTATGAGAATGCCTCTGTAGCCTTGAAGGACTTAACCCATCTGCCATTGTCAAGACCTTAAGCCCAGGGCTTGTTCGGATGATCCAACAGATCTCGTGGATTTAAAAATAAGATATGCAATGATTGTAGCGCCCGGTGTGTCAGGAATGGTCGATCCCAGATCTCTGGCTAAAATTACACAAATAGCACAGATCTAGGACTCGGAAAGCCTATGCAGCAACTAGGTACAAGCTATAGAGCTCAGCATAAATGTCACAGGCCTACTGAGATCATAGTGAAATCACTGCTTCAGTTGAAAAAAAAAAAAAAAAATTTGAACACTGCAGTGTTGAAAGGTTCACCTCGTTTTAGAAGCTACCGGAAAACTGATGCGCATTGGAACTCAGTCAGTCGACGTCGGGAATACTGAACTTAAAATCCCGGTCACACTAACTTTAAGTGAGAATTGACAAGTTACAAGTCCGAAGTGTATTCTTTATTTATATTTAGCAAGCACCGTACTCACAGTTTGCTTCTGTCTTGGGAAAAAATCAGCTCTGCTCACATTTGCATAATCTTGACCTCCAAATGCATCTCATTAATATCTATATTACACCATTTCCACCATTCATTAGCTCAGTATTGAAAATGTGCAATTCGGGGATGGAACCGTTCCACTGTACTTTATTCTTAGCTGAGGGCTAGTTTCCATGGGTGTCCTGAGAAAGCTTTTACCTGACGAAGATGTCTGAATACTTAGAAGGTATCACCGTGAATGCTTACGGAATATGGCCTATCTTCGCTCGATCCTCGCTCTTTGATATACCCTTACACACTTTGCATATTCAGGTGCGGGAAAATTCATTGATTTGAGATAGGAAAGTGGATATGCAGATCTAGTTGGTAAAGCATAAAGATTCCATTGCTCGCACACCCTCCGGGACTCCCATGTCGAAAATCTTCCCTAAATGCACCACATACTTGTTCAAAAGCAATAAATAGAACACGGAAGAAAGTGTAAGCCTGGCCCTTCCCCCTGTCTCACCCCTTGCTCATCGTCCGCGCGCGACTGGATCACGCTTATGTTCTCGATCATCACCTGACCCCGACATACAATTTTACATGTCTCCATACCTTCGTTCCTTGTCTCTTACCACATCGAACGAAGGTACATATTTAGATTATTGTATCCGTAGTCAGGGTCTCTTACCACATCAAACGAAGACCCTTTTGTCCTTTCCTTCCAGGCTACCTTAAGCACCACAATCCAGTGAGGCTTGTCATACCCGGCAGCCTTTCACTTTTTTTTTTGAAAATGACAATCGTTCTCCCCAGGTCTAGCGGCCAGGAAAATTTTTCTACCCAACCTGTCTCGAAAGCCATCGACGGAGACACCTCTCGTCACACGCCAGGAGTCCAGGAGAAGAGCGGCCACTGTACCGCTCCCTCTCTCCGATCAGGAACTCTCAAGCTCACCACCTCCGGCCGAAGGACTCTGGTTCGACTCAGCTCCCAGCTCACCGGTCATACCACCTACCAGCTCACCGGCTCACCCGCCATCCATCCTACCAACACCTTCACCATCCATCACTTCCTCTCACATCTCCATCATTCCCTCACCACACCTAAACAGGTTCTTATTACCTAAACGAGACGCCACGGACTCGTCCAGCGAATCAGACGACAGCCTCAGTAACCATCATTCCCAATTTCGCCCGACGCCACCAGCGCCCACGCCTTACCACTTGGGGAAATGTCATCACTAGCCGAGGTCAAAGTCTCTAAATTAAAAGATTGCCCCATGCTCACCGCGGGGAAAATCACACCGCTCATCCTCCACACCTGGACAACGCCTGCAAGCGCTTCCTCAAACACTCTGGCAAGGAACCGGACGAGATCGTGAGCTTTGTGGCCGACGCCATGCTCGAGCCACGCCTGCAGGGCGTGGTATCAGAGCGGTTCCAATCGGATCGACAAACTCACGCTGTCAGAATACATTCAGGAACTGGCTAATTTAGTCCTCGACAAGAACTGGGCGCACCAAATTAAGCAACAGATCCTTTCGGCCAAACAGCCGGAGGGATCGCGTTTAAGTTGACTGGAGGATCGAGGTCGAGAACCTCAACGCTCTCCTCATCACCTCTTCCAAAAGCACTCATTCACTGAGGGCACCCTCCGCAACCTCCCTCGGAAGCAAACACCCGCAGTGCACTCGCCCTCAAACTATACACCAATCCGGTGTCCAAGGATGCGGATTACAAGACCTGGGCGGATACCCTCCATGCGCTCGACGAAGAGCTTCGGAACGAAGACAAGCGTTTGAAGCCAAGATGACAGCGGGAAGGCAGAAAAGAAAAGCCTCCTCAGCCGCCTCTCCGACCGCGAAGGAAGGTACCTCCCCTTCCACCCACACATCCAACTCCTCTTCCACGTCTGCCTCCACCAACTCAGCTCGGGTCCGCCTCACCGGCGCTGAGCGCGCACTCCTGGTCAAATTCAAGGGATGCAACTGTTGCCGCAAGTTCTTTGCGGGGCATGAGACACCCGACTGCCCCATGACGAAGGCGAACACCTGGCCTGACTGGGCCACGTACAAGCCTCTTACGCTGAGATGGGACTCACCGCACAGGGCGGCCCAGAAACCCCGCCTACCAGTCGGTTTCGTTGGAATGTCCGCCCAAACGGAGGACTATGCTGATGATGACACGTACGTACCACCACATACTTCCACCACTTTACCCTCTCCCCTCTTCACCATTCCGGCACCTCTACGCTTCCATGGAGGCCACCGGACCCGCCATTTCCGAATTCCCCCTCACATTTAAAGCACTACTTGACATTGGATGCCCCTCTACAGTGATTAGTGGCAACATGGCCACCTCCCTCGGTCTGCGTCGTTTCCCCTGCCGGCCGCAGAAGACAATCTGTCTTCGCTCACGGATGGACCGCTGCATTGTCGAGAGTATGCGAAGTTAGGGCTGACATTGGGGAATGGAGCATGGACATCGAAGACCATTTATGCCAAGATTTGTGATGCCTTACCTGTATCTATTATACTGGGAATGCCATTTCTTTCGTCAGAACAAATCGTGATTGACACTGAGAGCCGGACAGCAATACAAAAGTCCACCAACTACGACCTACTCAACCCCTCAATACCGGAGCGTATCTGGCAGCCGGAATACACCATCCCTCCGCCCCACCCCCCCCAAACCGAAACACCCTCCAAAGATACCCTTCGAGAGCGTCCCACCACCCCCACTCGATGGCAGCCGCCTCTCGCTGGCAGCGTCATGGCTGCGAGTGCGTGCCGGCATTGAGACTCTGGCGTTTAAAGAGCGCATGGCGGCCCTCGATGCCAAGATGAAGGTGGAATTCGCCGACCTCTTCCCCCCGCGTCTCCCAGACACGACAGACACCGTACCCAACCACATATACCACAGAATTCGGCTCAAAGAGGCTAACAAGGTGGTCAAAGGACGCGGTTACTCCAGCGCCCAAGAAAACACCACGACAGCTGGAAATTGCTGCTCGAGGAGCACCTAGCTGCAGGGCGACTACGCCCCCTCGTCGTCTGAACATTCCTCCCCTCCTTCATCATCCCGAAACTCCGGAATGGAGTGCCTGACCACACCGTTCCCCCCACGCTGGGTGAACGATTATTGGGAGCTCAACAACAACACCGTACGCTGACGTTTTCCCCTTGCCGCGCATCGACGACATCCTCGCAGACTGCGGGAAGGGCAAGATCTTTGCCAAAATAGACATGACTAACTCGTTCTTCCAGACGAGGGTCCATCCGGACGACATACATCTCACCGCCGTGCGGACACCCTGGGGACTGTACGAGTGGACCGTCATGCCGATGGGGCGGATGCAATGCGCCGTCGACACACCAGCGGCGCATGACTGACGCACCGCGACACCTCATAGGAATAATATGCCATGTATACCTCGACGACATCATCATCTGGTCGCAGGACGAGGGCGGAACATCGCCGCAATGTCAGAGCAGTGCTGGAAGCCCTCGCGCAAGGCCGGACTCTACTGCAACAAATGCAAGACCGTTCTATGGGACTCCGAGGTCAACTTCTTGGGACACATCGTCTCCAGCCACGGCATCATGGCGGATCCTCGCAAATGTGACCGCATCGTCAACTGGCCTGTACCCACCACTGCGACCAACGTCCGCTGGCTTCCTAGGCCTCACGCGTTACTTGGCGGCTTTCCTTCCCGCACTTGCTGAACACACCTCCATCCTCACACCGCTCACAAACAAAGACTGCGACCGCGAATTTCCCAGAATGGACGGAGGCGCATCAGGTCGCATTTGATGCCATCAAACTTATGGTCACTGGCGCCGGATGCCTCACAGTTATTGACTACGAGGACCCCGACAAACACATTTTCGTCACCACCGGCGCCAGCAAGAGGCGTACCGGCGCAGTGCTCAGTTTCGGAGAGACGTGGGAGACGGCGAGGCCAGTTGCGTATGACTCATACCAACTCAACGCCGGCCGAACGCAACTACCCTACACATGAGCAAGAGCTCTCGCCATCATCAAGGCGCTTAAGAAGTGGCACACCTACCTTCTTGGCGCCAAGTTCGAAATCCACACCGACCATTGCACACTCGAATTCTTCGAGACCCAGCCTGAGACCTCCAACCGCCAGAAGCGGTGGATCAACACGCTTCGTGGACTTTGACTTCAGCATCGTGTACATCCGAGGTGAAGACAACACCGTGGCAGACGCGCTCTCGCGCATGCCAGACGAGGCGCCTTCGGCAGAGTTAGCAGCGTGCGCCTTGGCACACACACGCACCCGCTCTTCCTCCTCCTCATCCACTCCTCCCCCCTGCCAACGAGCACCCAGAGTTCCTCGCAGCAGGAGTACTCAACATCACAACCGACCAGAGCCTCCTGGACCTCATCAGGAACGGGTACCCCGACGACAACTTCTGCAAGCAGCTCCGCGAACGGGATTACAGCGGGCAGCATCCAAGGGGGCGCGCGAGGAGAGCGGGCTGCTATACATCGGACGCCGTTTAGTGATCCCCGCGAACACCCAAGTACGCGAGCTGTTATACTCGCTGGCTCACGACTCTCTGGGCCATTTCGGTTTCGACAAGAGCTATGGCTCACTGAGGGAGTCTTACTTCTGGCCCAACATGCGCCACAACCTTGAAGCTGCGACATCCCCTCCCTGCGTTGAATGCCAGCGCAACAAGGATCGCACCTCCAAACCCACCGGTCCCTTACACCCCCTACCCGTCCCCCGACAGCGGTTCGACACCGTCGCACTGGACTTCGTCGGCCCACTTCCTGAAGAGGACGGCAAAGACACTATCCTTACCATCACGGACACTCTGGGAGCAGACATTCGTCTCATCCCCACTCACTCCTCCGCCTCCGCCGCAGACATCGCCCCCTAGTATTATTCGACGAATGGTACTGCGACAATGGGCTGATGGCGAGCCTCATCTCAGACCGGGACTCACTATTCACCGCCGACGTCTGGACTGAATTACACAAACTAACAGGAGTCAAGCTCAAAATGTCCACGGCCTTCCACCCGGAGACGGATGGTAGCAGCGAAGCGGACGAACAAGACGGTCGTACAGGCCATCCGCTATTTTGTGGACCGCAACCAGAAAGGGTGGCGTAAAGCGCTACCGCGCATACGTTTTGCCTTGATGAACACGGTCAACGCATCCACCGGTTTTCTCCCCCTTTCAGCTCAAGACCGGACGCTCTCCACGCATCATCCCTCCCCTCATACCCCCTCTTGACTCAGCCCTGCCGGCTGAGACCTCCGCACGCGAGATCATCGACAAGATCAACTTAGACGTCATGCAGGCGTAGGATGCGCTCACAGCCGCCAAGGTGCAACAAGCTTACCACGCCAACCAACACCGCAGCGCTGAGATTGCATACAAGGTGGACGACCTAGTCATGCTGTCCACTGCAAACCGTCGCCCGTAATTACAAGCGCAGGGGCGCCAAACGCGTCGCCAAATTCATGCCGCGCTTCGATGGCCCCCTACTCTGTTGTCGCCGTGCACCCTGAAAAATCCGAATACACATTGCGTCTACCAAACAACCCCAAGACCTTCCCCGGATTTCACGCCAGCCTCTTGAAACCCTTTGTGCCGAACGACGTTATGGCTTTCCCTGACCAGCGCACTGCCCAAACCCGGGCGTTGTCGTCACTGAAGACGGCACGGTCGAGAACGTTATCGACAAGATTGTGGACGAACGTAGAATGGGCAGAGGCCGGCAATTCCTAGTGCGATGGGTTGGCTATGGCAGAGAACACGACGAGTGGATAGCTGGCCGCCTCCCTCGAAGACAACGAAGCCCTGGACGCCTGGGAAACCGAGAATGGCATCCCCAACGACACCAACGACCTCACATAACCACCCCGTCACTTATTTCATTTTTATTTTTTTCACCACAATATTCCTGCTCACTCATTCCTTACACCTCTCCGCAGTTCCTTCTTCACGATACATACATCATCGACACCATGTCATTGCACAGATTCTCCACTTCCGTAGTATAGCCTTCCCTTCACCCTTCTTTCCATCCCCCCCGGGGGGCCATTTTTCTGAGGGGGGAAGAGTGTAAGCCTGGCCCTTCCCCCTGTCTCACCCCTTGCTCATCGTCCGCGCGCGCGACTGGATCACGCTTATGTTCTCGATCATCACCTGACCCCGACATACAATTTTACATGTCTCCATACCTTCGTTCCTTGTCTCTTACCACATCGAACGAAGGTACGTATTTAGATTATTGTATCCGTAGTCAGGGTCTCTTACCACATCAAACGAAGACCCTTTTGTCCTTTCCTTCCAGGCTACCTTAAGCACCACAATCCAGTGAGGCTTGTCATACCCGGCAGCCTTTCAGAAAGATCCTGTATTAACATACCCTAGGACACTCCCGGGCCGACGTGGATCTTCCCCAGTTGCGTTGGCCCACACCTGTCAAAAATCATCGCGGGTGAAGTGAAAACTTTTATAATGACGCAACATATGAATGCAATATCAAGAGATAAATTTGTTTCCCTTGACGGCCGTAACGAGATGCGGAAAGCGGGCCGGACCTGATATGTGAACCTGTTTTTTATTGTTAGACTGTGCCAAACGCAAGGTGAATATTGGGAAGACGCTTAAATACAGAACCAGGGAGAAATGAGGTCTAAAGATACATCTCGCGGAACCAAATGACAGGGGGACCACTGGCAGTGAGAGCGTGGATCCCGGAGAATCGGGAAAATTGGAGCTATGGAATAGGGGGACTACTACAGAAATGGAAACGATTTCTCAAGCAAAGGTTAATTCCCTGAGGGCTCAAGTCCACGACTGGCAGCTGCAACATCAGCGATCAGTCACAATTCGCTGAGATTGAAAATGGCGTTAGGTGTTGAGAAAATTCACAAGATTGGGCAGGATTGGGCACTGTGCATTAACCCATTTGTTACTGTCACTATTCCCTAATCAGACTGTATTGTCAACCTTAACCCTTAACTCTGTCGTCGACTTGGCGCCATTGCTTGGTCTGAACCATCACGACGATTTGACGGCAATGATCCACCATCTCCGCTCTCTGTAAACTAGCACGGAGAACACAACATGGCAGTGGAAGTTCTTCTTACTTTGTAAGTAAATCATTCAGTGGATATGATGCCGAATACTTAGAGAAACGCGAAATGAACATCCTTGGGTAGAGAAAGGATATAAATGGCTGCCAAAGTGTTTCGTGTACTTTTACTTTATTGATTACGCTCATGGTTGATGAATTCAATTAATGTTGAGATGATCCTGGTAAGCGTTCTGTCTGTTGTAACTTTTAGGATGGATGTTGACTCCCACCTTCATCTTCGGATTATATTGTAATAGAAAACGCTCGGACACGAGCTCAACACCCACGCCAACGCCAGTTGCACTTGCCTCTGTTCAACCACGTGACACCACAGACCTTCCTGCCACCGGCTGCATCCGCGCGATATCAGCTATCCCGCTATACCTGAAACGCAGGGGTATGTCCCCTGTGCATATGCCGACACCGTCGTATGGGTATGGGCAGAGTGGGGCGTCGATTCTGCCTCGGCAAGGTAGATACGGCCAGAAACACCAGGGCATATGGGTGCCAAAAGCAGCAGCAAGGAGGCCATCGTCAAAGAGGGTACCAGCTAGGAGTGTATCAGCTGGGCTCAGGGTCAGAGACGGTGTATCAGCGACACCAACAAGGCGAATGTGTAGGGTATTCTTCTGCTGTTGGGTACGGGCAGCATCCGCATCCGCAGAACTCAAGGCGCCTGTGCTACCTGACACATTAGATGGGATTTCGGAGGGACAGAAGGTGTGCTCACCTTTTCTTTTGAAAAAAAAAAAACAGAAATATCTCCCTTCAACGACCTTTTATTCACTGTATCTGATTGCGCGTCGTTATTTCGCTTCGTACAGGCTTTGATTATGCGTGTGTTGGCTATGACGCCGGAGCAAACCAACATGCTGGCATCTGGGGATCATGCGACCTACATAAAAATTGTGCGTCGCCTGTCATCATTCCATTATTGGGTATAGGGTGTCCGAATACTAGGTAAATTTGTTTTAGTGGGCGACATTGGGAATTACTACGTGAAGGACGGACTTGTTTTATTATTATTATTATTATTTGGGGTGCGTTCTCAGCGCAGTTTATACGGAACCAAGTCCTTTACTGTATGCTCCCAACTCACTGGAACTAAGGATGCTATGCCTGTCCCGCTTGGCGATTGTACATTATGATTACTATTACCAAGTCATCACAAGATATTCATGGTGAACATGGTTTGTTGTTTTACCTATTAGGTACACGGATATGCTTGTTGAAATACATGAATATGTGAGTACATGCCTGCAGATCTTGCCTGAGTGAAGATTTGGTACACCTCAATGGTCTGGGTCTCGTCTTTGCTTCTGTCTTTTGTGTTCTGTCTCCATTTGCCGTATGAGGGCATTTGGACTCAACTAACCGCTCTCAGTCGCATACACCACGGACAGATTGTGTGTGAGTGCCCTTGCCGTGCCTTCGTCGTACATTGCTTGGATCAAAATCGTGGTGACTAGAAGAAGCTTTGATATCTTTCTGAGAATTGTTGTGGAAATGGGGTGGGGGTTGTTCCGAGTCAGTGGGTCTCGTATTGGATTGGCGGAAGTTGGATGAGACTGGGATTGGGGAGAGGGTGTGGGCTTCGTTGATTCCATCAGATCTGCAGACCTGTGAGATTATGACATTGTGTGAGTTTGGGGCGAAGATCAAAATTGAGGTGACTTGCCCAAGTGGGGCTTTCGGGTGCCTTGAGGCTCAGGAGCTGCCAGATAGTTATATATGAACAGTACGTAAACGACCGTTCCAGGATCTACTGGCTGTCTAGCGCCGGTAATACCTCTGAGCCGTTCTTCGCTTCATGTCATGACTTCGCCGAAGTGCATGTGAAGGACCGTGTTATTGTGGCAGTTTTTTGATCTTCTCCAAAGTCAGATGCCAGACTCTGGTTTGCATTACAGTGGACGTAGTCCCCAGTGCTGCGTGCATGCGATACACGGTATCTAGAGGTCGAGATATTACACGCTAAATTATGACTGTTGTGATCTAAACGGAGACCATAAAACAAAATTCACCTTTCTTCCTGATATAGCATATTTGCCGACATGCGGCGCACATATGTTGATCGTTTCAATCCTTTTCAAGCGCTACTGCCATTGTGGTAAGTCGGCGTCTGCGTGATACCATCCCATGGTTGAATCTCCGGGAAATACGAACTAGTTTAGAAAAAGAATGAGGTAATATTGGTTACACAAAACTATTCCTCAAAAGTGGGACAAGCGGCACAGCTCCGCGTCCAAATGGCGTAACTCACAAAGGCTTTTTATGGAACATTTGAGACCTATCATGGTTCAGTCTGACGGATATCTCATTCCATAATTGACTAGACGATATAAATAGCTATTGAATTACGTGTAGTGCCAATGAACCAAACTCCAAAACTAAGTTCATTTATATTACTGACTGTCGACGCCACTATTTCTTTGACGGTCAGCTGGTGAACACACCTTCTAAAGGATCGTTCTTGAAGCTTTGGAACCAAGCTTCCTGTCATAGAGCCATTAGTTTTCTAATACAGTTCTCTGAAATATTTTTCTTCATCGTCATTTCGGTCCATGGGCCCGGAGTGAGGAAGTCATGTATGTCAATAATTTTTCATCGGAGCCTTTGTAGCTCCTCACACATGCTGAACTTTTCCCTGAAGGGTCGATCTCTGGAAGGGGTAATTCCTTTAGCATCCCAGGTCACTTAGGCCAGAATTCGAGGAGTTTGGGGGTATAAAGGCAAGCAACTGTATCCATCTGAATCCTCAGTTCTACCTCGAAGAATTCTACTAGCTCTGTAAACTACAAGCAACCAAAGTATTCATCATGTCCGAAACTACCAACAATCTTGTCTTTCGAAACGGCAAGTCCACTTTACCACATATGTACGATCAAATCTAACAAATTCAATTGTAGCTTTACCAAGTATTAAAGATGCTACCAAAGCCTTAGCCTTTGTAAGTAGTATTGCCCTTCATTTTGTTATTTCGAGTCATTATTCACTAGGTGGTAGTCTCCGGATATAGTACCGCATGGTAGCAGGCCACTGGATGCGGCGACTTTGATTGGCGAATACAATCAGTTCATCGGTCTTCCGCTTGAGCAGGGCAGTGCCAATGTGGTCCAAATCCGTGCCACCACTGCCTCCAGTATTACCCCAGTCGCAAGGGCCACGGTCTCCCTTCGGTCAATCGACAGCCACCTCATTTTATGGCCTCAGCGTTGGAGTAGCAGAACACCTATATCTCCAACCTCTGTGACTATAAACTCCTTGACCCCCAACAAAGGTACGTCTTTTGAGTAGTAGTCATTGGACGAATGTACTTACAATGCATGGATTGAAGTCGTTGCATTTGGCGACCCGTTCGTGTTCATTCCAAACTCAATGGCCAATGGGTATCACCACGCACTCATTGCTGTGCAAGGCACCGGATCATCTCCGCCTACACCCCCCAACGATGTCAAGAATTGGCGGGAGTTCATTGATTTCATCAATAATGATACTTCAACCACTTTTTACAACGTGAGTACTGTTTGATTTCATGGGCAGAGACGTAGTGTTCAAAAATATCAGGTTGTGCCAGTGATTGAAAATCCCATGGGACATGTTGTTCCCATCTCAACCCGTCTTGCTGTCATTGATGATGGCACGAGCGACCTCAACTTCTATATATCCCTTGTGGTACGTTCTTTGGTATATCCGCCGTCCTTTTTACTACGTACTGATGCCCTACTAACTCAGCATTCAAACATGCCACAAGGAACTATCATCAAACTGTGGACCCCAAGCGGGAAGATATCTATGAATGATACAACTCTCCCGGAAGACGGTTCGGATATTGGCCTCCACACCTCCCTGCAACCCGGCTTCGACGAAGAGATTAGCCTGAGTATTTACCCTCCCAGCGGTGCTCGTATTCAACCCTTTGCTTGGCTCTCACTTCGTGCAAGTATTGTTGTTACTCAGCCAACCCAATCCGCAAATATTCCTATCTCGAACACTTACTTGCTTGGAGCGCAAAATGTTGTCTTTAACATTGACTATCCATTTGCAAACTAGGGATTTGCATAACCTAGAGAACCACTCCCTACCTTCTGTATCGCCGACGACACTCTTTTACCCACCTTCCTTTAGATAAACCAGTTTGATAGCAATTGAATTAAGCGCCCTGAGTCTACATATGTAAAATTTAGTAAACTTAAAATGATAACAAGTTTTGGTGCTGCGTATAATTTACACTGAGCAATCGCAATAATTGATGGAAGAAGAAAATATGTCACCACTTGATTCGCTCACCAAGTCACCCACAGAATGCCTGTAGGCTTGAGCTTAATGTTGGAGATTCACACCAATGAGTTTGTTTGAATTACCCCCAATTTAATACCCACATCACATCACATCTAATAATCTATGATTAAGGAGATTGAGTCAATTTCACAGACTTTGGATAAGATGTCAAGTCCATGGAGGGGCTTGGCACACGAAGAGTTATTCATCGAACAAACGAAAATTCAGTATCTTCGTTTGTTTGGCTCGGTTGACAGGTCCGTGCTTAGGTTGTCAGTGCAAGGTCGACTTAACTGTTGCATCCTTCGAAGCATGAAGATAATATAAGGGAATACACACTTTGTATCAATAACACCGATATAGCCATTTACCTACGGAGGTTCTGGTAAATTGTAAGCACGGACCTGTCGCCCAACAAAGTCACGAATCGCACGCATATCCTTCTTGAAAGCTCCGGCCAATTGGCGGCGAACAAGCGGGTGGAGCTGTTATCGAGCACCTATTTGAAAGAGCGAAAAGTGAGCTCTCAGGCTCTTTACCGTATATTTTCCAGAACTCAGATTCAACGTGAAGATATGTTACTTAAACAAGGGAAATAGAAAGCCGCAGCGACATCGTCCAAGAAAGGCTCACTCAAAGCTCCGAACTGGCTCTCCATCTGAACGTCAGGCAAACTACAGATGAACTGGTCCATGAGCGGCCTTTGAACCTGTCTTCGCTCCAGCGCTCAACTCATAAGTTCTTTCATTCCTTTAAGTAATACGTTCACATTGATTGCCCAGGTAATCTCGCCGATGGGAATACTCAGATGATTGTATCCAAAACTTGGTTTTCAGGATCTCATAGACTCGCAGAAGAAGTAGGCATGCATATGCGGCTCTATGGAGCATTGATGAAGAGAGTTAGCCAAATCTCTGATCGAATATGACCTACGCAAGAAGTATGCCGAATGCAGTGGTGAATCCCATGTTAATATTCAACGCCAGCTTCCAGTCCTTGTATCTTGGATGTGGAGGGGTTGATGTCTTATCCCGCCAGTTGTGTTGGTTGTGGCAGTCGTCGAATGGCATGTTTTCAATCCACTCGACCATGGATACAATCGTGCCTGCAGTAAACGTGAAGTTGCTCACGCTGTTGATTGAGACAGGAATACTGATGAGGGTATTAATGAGGGCTGCGATAAAAGGGGCAATAACCTGAATAGAAATGTATCAAAGGTTGGATGTAATGTAGTGGCGGCTTGCATGTGCGTAACCCATCCGATGACTTGGCCGTTGGTTTCGTTCTGCAAGTACCCATACCTGATCGCTAGTATGTACGCTAGAAGACATAAGATAACAGAAGGGGTAAGCAGTCGCGAGTATAAATCTATATTGTTAGGGCAGAGCCTTGAATATCAATGCCCAATTGAATCGGGTGGCGTATGGCGTGTAACCAGTGCACCAACATAGATCAGATATCAAAGCGAGGTTCTTCGACACGGGATGAAGCACCGCGCGATGCGGAAATCATTCAGAGATCCACCAGCTGGACCTCCACGACAATATTCAACGACCTCTCAAAGCTACTCCTGCATATCACGTCTTCCGTACGATGAAAGTGTGACAAAGACACTCGCACTCACCACTCGGTTCGTGATGTATTGGAATGAGATCAACTAGCTAGTCGAATTGTTCATAGGCCCCTGTAATTTGGCATCCATATATCCA
The DNA here is from genome assembly GCA_023853785.1 of Psilocybe azurescens. Classification (NCBI taxonomy): domain Eukaryota; kingdom Fungi; phylum Basidiomycota; class Agaricomycetes; order Agaricales; family Agrocybaceae; genus Psilocybe; species Psilocybe azurescens. Next base: position 208,629 of record JAJIRX010000590.1, read on the forward strand.
TGTACCTAATATGTTAAAGAAAAACCTCCTGTGCATGCCGTGATGATCGTCTTGAGACGAACCAGATATCTCGGTGTAAAGGAGAAAAGATCGCATCTTCGGTCCCAAGGCGGGAAAAGGAAATCAAGGCCAGATCGCACGCAGAGTGATTCGTTCCAGAGAGATCGTATCGATAGCCAGAATGGCATTCCTTACTGGGACAACAGCACGCCCTCACTGCACATCGTACATCCCAAATCCGAGTCCAAGCATCTGACAACACACATCCGAAGCAAACGAAAAGGGTGCCGAGAGGCCTCACGTAGGAACTCCCAGAGTCGCTCGCTAAGAAAAAGTGCCAAGTATCAGATATTTTACTTCCCATATAAGAAATGAGAACAAACGACGCACGATTTGTACATAGGTCGCACGATCACCAGGCGGCAGCATATTGATTTGCTCCGGTGTCATGGCCAGCACACGCATGATCAACGCCTGCACACAAAAACAAGCACGATGAGCAAATAAAGAAAAATCTGTCAAACGAAGACCAAGAAAGATAGACAAAACCCTCGAACAAGCAAAAGAAAAACGTACCTTTTGTTCCTCCGAAATCCCAGCTAACGCCTCAGGCAGCGCGGGCGTCGAACTTTGCGTCTGAACAGGCGTCGTCTGATGCCCATGTCCATGCGTCTGCTGGTGCTGCCCATATCCCCCAGAGTTATACCCCCATAGCCTCCTTGCTGATGTTGCTGGGCCGGCGGATACTGTTGGTGTTGTTGTTGCTGCTGATACCCAGACCCTGATCCCTGTTGGTACCCTCCCTGTTGATATCCTCCCTGCTGCTGTTGGTACCCATAGCCCGGCTGCTGTTGCCCATACCCCTGCTGCTGGCCATACCCACCCAGTCCAGGCGGCGTCGGCGCCCCGCCCTGCCCATACCCATACGGCGGTGTCGGCGTGTGCACAGGCCCCATACCCGTGGAGGACGGAGCAGGAACACCCATGGCGGTAGGTGGCGTCCCCGTCCGATACTGCGCCTGTAAGTGCAGTGGGATAGCTGATATTGGTGCTGGAGCGGCAGGCGGCGGAAGAGTCTGCGGTGTCGTGTTGTTGATCATCGAAGCGGACGAGGCGGGAGTGACAGTGGGGTAGGATGGTGCGGCTGGCGTTGGCGTTGGCGTTGAGCTCGTGCCTGGTGGTACTGCAGATGCACTTGGTACTTGAGCTGCGTTACTCGCTCCGAACTCGGCCAGCGTTTTCTAGTACAATATGATCAGAAGACGAAAGTGGGGGTCAATACACGCCCTAGAATTATAAAGGGCTATAACGCTCACCTGGAACACCTCAATATTAATGGCATTCATCGACACCATGAGCGTAATCAGCGCATATGCAATCGCAGGCTGACTGTTCAAAATGCCCTTCGCAGCAGCCGGTGTGGTTTTCTACAATAAAGTAAAGTAGAGCGAAAACGTTTCAGTCATTCATCTTCTGTCTGCCCAGAGTGTCCCCCCAGAATACTCAGAGCTCGAAATTCCAAAAAAATAAAAATAAATAACTCTCGCTCCACCAAAGGATGCTCATTTCGCATTTCTCGAGTTTTCTGCATGCTAACCATTGAATGACTTACCTTCAAAGTAAGAAGAAGTTCCAGCAGTTGTTCAGCTGCCATGTTTGTGTTCGCCATGTTAGTTTTCGGACGACGGGATCGTGGATTGTGGATCGCAGGTTCGAGTTGTCAAATCGTCGTGATGGTTCAGGGTGAGCAGTGGTGAAGCGAAGGCGCAGTGGAACACGAACGGCGTAGGGTTAGGGTTAATACTCATCCGAACTGGCGGAAGGTGACTGACATCAAATATTAGAGGAGCAACTTCAAGCCAAGAGCAAGCTAGTGATTTATACTCAGGAAAGGAGTCGTAACCGACCACTCAAATTTCAATGAAAAAATTAGATCCCTACCAAGCATCATGTAGAGTTGTTGTATAATGTGCACGCTTTTTCGAAAGCTAAAAAATTTGCCTTGTTGAGCTATAAATAGAACAGCATTCTTGCTAGATACTCTGCTCTCAAATCACCAAGGCGTCCACATAGGTATATGCACATTATCCAGTGCTTGAATTGTATTTATACATATCCCATGAGTGGACATGTAGATCGCTTAACGTATTAGATGGTATCGAGGCTTTCAGACGCTGCAAATTTTTAATACAATTTATCTGTGGGCGCGTTTGGTAAATAGATAAATAACATTAGACATGGAGGATAGAAAACCATGGCAGCGCCCAAGAAGCGCTCGCCCGAGGTGGCTTTCCTTGGACTTCAACGAGATATTGACTTCTCAGATAAGATATTTTCTATCATACATACAATACATTCTCTCGGGCACGCGAGCTCTCCGTCCTTCACATCTGAACACCAGGTAAACTACAGATGCACTGGTCCGTGAGCGGCCTTGGAACCCGACTTCGCTCCGGCGCTCAACCCATAAGATCTTTCATGCCCGTCAGTAATCACATTCAGATTGATTGTCCAGGTGATCTCGCCGGTGGGGATGCTCCAGGACGATTTTGTCCAAAACTTGGTTTTGAGGACTTCATAGACTCGAAGGAGAAGTAGGCATACATATGACGTTCTATGAAGCATGATGAAAAGAATCAGCCAAGTCTCTTAGGATAAATGATCGAATAAGACCTACGCAAGAAGTATGCCAAACGCAGCGGTGAATCCCATGATAATGTTCAACGCCAGTTTCCAGTCCTTACATTTTGGATGTGGAGGAATTGGTGTCCTATCCCGCCAGTGGTATTGGTTGTTGCAGTTGTCGAAAGGCATGTTATCAATCCACCGGACCATGGATACAATCGTGCCTACAGCAAACGTGGTATCGCTCACGATGTTGATCAACACGGGAATATTGATGAAAGCATTAACGAGGGAAGCGATAAAAGAGGCAATAATCTGAATACAAATGTGTCAGAAGATGGATGAAACATAGCGGTAGTTTGCATGTTGCGTACCCATCCAATGACTTTCCCGTTGACTCGGCTCTGCCAGTACGAGTTCCAAAACGGGGCAACTCCAAGAATGATATAGTTTGTAATAATTAAAATGAGGGTGAGGGTTGACAGAACAAGGGTGAGGATCCTGAGGATCTTGAAAAGTTTGGGTGGGCGAGACGGCCGAGTCGTGACTGATATCTCGCCGTGCTCAATGATGTCAGGATTGCCTATAAGTGGTGCAGAGTCCGCCATGGTAATCGAGAAAGTGATGAATACGAGCTAATGAATTGAGGTTTTCGCTAGCTCTGCAGTGGTAAATAGCGATGGAAAGTCTGAGTGTAAGAAGTTACCAGAGTAAGTTTATAAGGCGGCTGAGAAGCGCAGCACATCATGAGAAAGATCTCGTTACACCAGTTACACCTAGGAGCACAGCATTGATCATGAGGAAGCTAGTAACACGACCAAACTTGTCGAGGCAATGGATTAAGTAACTCCACGAACACGTCGCCAACAATATCAACTATCTTCCCATGCTCGAGATACATACCAGCGCCAAATAGTTGCTAGTGTGTCCGTCAAAGCAAATTAGATGAGAGAAGGGGTGATCAGACCAGAGTAAAGTACAATTCATATCGTTAAGGCAGAACCACGAATACAACAGCCCAACTGAATTGGACGTCGTGTGATGGGTAACTTACTAGAGACATCATAGCTTAGATATCAACAGCGACGGGATGCGCGATATTTATAGATTTTGATACGGCAATCTACCCCTAGAGTGCTGCGTAGAAATGATCCAGCAACTAATATCAACCGACGTAGTAGTCCGTAGACCGGTTCCGACAATCACAGTTGTATCGCCCCCTGAATTTTGACCACGTTCTAGCCTCGATGATTGAGATAAATTGAAAGAGTGTTAGAGCACTAAGCATAGCACTAATGACCCGGAGTCAGTATGACACATTATAGTCTTCTGGGACGAATTACAAGGTATTGCGACTCACCTGAGGAGAACTGCCAGGCAGAAAGATATCTTCATCAAAACCCACACAGCGGTCAACCAGGTCGTGCACTCTGGATGCGGTACAGTGTAGCGACTTGGAAATTTGGAAATGATATTACTGCACCAAAGAGTATTCGGGTACGAATGAGTGAAACGGATCGCCGTAAGGATGATACCTGTCGCGAGCAAAGAATCCGTGATGATAGCAGCGGCGCTGAGGATGGCGGAGTATCTACAAATTGTATTGACAATCACAGCAGCGAGGGAGAAAATGAATGTGGCTAGCATCTGTTCATATGTCAGAGACGATCCCGCACGCTATGTCAATGGTCCGCGACAATAGCTGCTTACCATAATTTCTAGATATCCAGTGTCTAGTTTCTGCTCTCCAAGCCCTCGAAAGCTTTGAAAAGGCGCATGCTCGAGGGTAAAGTAGACGGCAGAGAGAACGAGCAGATTTGAAATAGATGCTGCGAGGGCGGAAAATCTGATGACCTTGATGCAGGTCAGTAGTCGGTTTCCTCGCTCAGCGAAGTGATCGTGCTTCGGAAGGTCGTCCTTGACATTCACTTGAGAAGCTTCAAGTTTCTCTACCTCAAGGTCATGAGCGGAGTAGAGGGACAACTGGGGAGACACAATCATTAGCTGGTTGGCGGACGACAGGAAAAGGAGGACCCGGGAAGCTCCACCAAAAGCTTTTCCACTTTTGGCGGATTTTAAGCGAATATCTGCAAAATTTGGTACAATTTTACCTTGAGAAGGCAAAATATCTTTGCTCACCTCAATTAAACATTCACATTTGTTGAGAAAAATTGGGGAAATCCGAAGAGATAAAATCTAAATTTCTTCAAGTAATCTCTAAAATATTGGTAAAATACCAAAATTACCAGAAATGACACGCCCCCGCAAGAGAAGAAATTTTACCTTATTGGGCGGGGCCGTGGGAGGGTTGTCCCCTTCTGCGGGTCTGACCACCAGAAAACTGCGGATTTGAGGGGGGAAAAACTGGGTTGAGGGCGGAAAAGTTTTTGGTGGAACTTCCTGGGTACTAAAGAAGATTAGACGTTCCAATAAACTATAAACTGCGATCATTTAGGTGATTGGAATCATTAAATGATGACAAACCCTGGTGCTCTCCCGAGCAACCGTGAGCGAACACGCTGTACTTATTGACTAAGATAGACTTCCAGTGATGCTCATCTAGCAATCCGTGGTACGGCTCCATCGCTAATGCTCGAACACCCTCCTGGGCAAATAGAAATCGAAGTTTCGAGCAATCTTGTACCAACTAGCACTGAACTACGCCAATGAAATAGGAAGGGTTTCGGCAGAGTATCAATCCGATTTATTGGCAAGAGACACAGCATTAACTTGACACCTCTAATATCTAATTTCCCCTTCATTTAAAGGGGCGACTGAGCCTTTCCCAATGTCAGGGAATAGAGGGTGATCCCAACGAATTGGGCAGTGGGAATGGGTTACGGGAATAGAGTAGGCTGCTGAGCAAAACACTTGCAGATAATGTATCAAAAGATAACACATGCATAGATGAAGATGAAGAAGAAAAAGGGGCACCACTACCGCTACGGCTAAACAAGGATACTTATCGACCAGGGAAAGGCCATTGCTACCAATACAGCGTCGACGAATATATCTAAGCAGGCTACAGCCGATCAGCGACTCTTTAACGAGATCTGATGTGGTATTAAAGATGTACGGGCCCCTGTCCCAACGGCGCTTCAGCGGTCTGCGCTACGCTATTGCTGCCCCTCCTCTCGAGAGAGATGTTAAACTTCAAGGTATAGGGCACCCAAGTACTCCAGGACTTGAGTACATCTCGCGACTTGGTGTAGATTGGTTGTAACTTTGACGACCTGGCTTTGCAAATTGCAACGAGCTGGCAGACTGCCAAAATAACAAAAATGACACTAATGAAAATTTAGTGATTACGTTCGCGCTCCAGTGAAGGCCAATGACCGCAACAAAGGGTCTTTGCCGAAATAGAAATATAAAGCAGAGCTTACCTGAGGATAATTGCCAGAGAAAACGAAATCTTCATCAGGATCCAAGAAAGGTGCTTCCAATTCCAGCATTGAGGGTGTGGCTGTTCGTATTTGCCTCCACCAATATATGTACTATCGCACCAGAGATGGTGCGGGTACTCGTGAGTGAAGAGGACGGCCGATGCGATAATACCCGCAGTGAGCACAATATCAACTATAATGGCAAGCACGCTGGACACAACGGAGATCTTGTTGAAGAAGGTGACGACAACGGTGATACCAGTGAGAACAATCGCAGCGAACATCTATTTTGCATCAGTGATCACAGAAGTCTAATAATGTATAGTTCACTGTACGCACCCATGCTGCGAGGATTGTGGTCCTCAATTTCGTCCGATAAAGGCCGAAGTTATGCAACGGAGCGTGATAGAGGATGAAGCGGATAGCAAGAAGTAAGAACAAATTAAACAGCGAGATTATCAAAGCATGGACTCTGAGGATTCTGATAAAGCAGAGTAACCGGCCTCGCCCTTCCTTAGCAGAGTTTCCGGATTCAGATTGATGATCGTTGGCGCCATTATCAGAGAGTGGGGTCGACCCGACCTCAACGTCTTGAGCAGCTAGGAGGGCAGTTGACTCAACCATTCGTTGCTGTTGTGAAAAAGAAAGCAGAATAAAGGATCATATGGTTTGGCTGGATTTGGCAGATATAAGGCAATTGATGATAAGGACTGCGGGTCAGAAAGAGGCTGCGGAGTTTCACCAGTGAGGCACGAGGCTCTTTTGTGACATATTATTACTGCGGTTGCCACAAGAGCCGATGTACTATAGCCAACTGGGAAATACCGTGACGGCCGAGGCCTGAGGGCCGAACGTTGAACCGTTCCATGTAAGCGTCCACTCAACCACGTAAGATCACCACCATCGTCCAGAAACTGACACATACCATGCCTGAGAGTAATCAAGCAGCACCAAGCATGAGTTCATGACAGAGTGTGGTTTGAAGTCATCATAGACTATCTTTGAGGTCTACGTTATTGACATAGGCGGTTGTTATTCAATTTATTATTACCGCTCTTCGGTGACACCAACTTCTTTCCAACCTTCTCCCTGAACATTACGCAACTACAGATGTACCGGTCCATGCGCAGCTCTTGAATCCGATTTCGCTCCGGCGCTCAGCGCATAGGTTCTTTCATGCCCGTTAGTGATCACATTCAGACTGACTGTCCAGGTGATCTCGCCTGTGGGGATGCTCCAAGATGATTTTTTCCAGAATTTGGTTTTGAGAATTTCATAGACTCGCAGGAGAAGTAGGCATATGTATGACGTTCTATGGAGCATGATGAAAAGAATCAGCCAAGTATCTTAGGATAAATGGTCGAATAAGACCTACGCAAGAAGTATGCCAAACGCAGCGGTGAATCCCATGATAATGTTCAAAGCTAGCTTCCAGTCTTTGCATTTTGGATGTGGAGGAATTATCGTCTTATCCTGCCAGTTGTATCGGTTGTAGCAATCGTCGAAAGGCATGCTGCCAATCCACCGGACCATGGATATAATCGTGCCTACAGCAAACGTGGTATCGCTCACGATGTTGATCAACACGGGAATATCAACGAGAACATTAAGGAGAGAAGCTACAAAAGAGGCAATAAACTGAATGGAAACGTGTCAGAGGCTGGATGTAACGTAGCGGTAGTTTGTATGTGCGTACCCATCCAATGACTTCCCCGTTAATTCGCCTCTGCCAGTACGAGTTCCAAAACGGGGCAACTCCAAGAATGATACTGTTTGTGATGATTAAAATGAGAGTGAGGGTCGAGAAGACAAGGGTAAGGATCCTGAGGATCTTGAAAAGTTTAGGTGTGCGAGACGGCCGAGTCATGACTGATAACTCGGTGCCCTCGCTGACATTGTCGGTTAACAGAGGTGCAGATTCTGGATCTGCCATAGTAATAGATGAACTGCTGGATGAGGCTGCTGTGGGCTCTGTAGTGGCGATGGCGACTGAGGAGCCCGTAATTTGAAGTCTGTGACAGACAAAGGCTTGAACTGCATCTTATACGGCGATTAAGAAGCGCAGTACCATGAGAAAGACCTCATTCAAGCCGTGATTCTCGAAGACGGCAAAACACGTGTACAGGGTCAATTGTATAAGTATCGAATATACCCCTTCAATCAGACTGCGCTGCACTATGTGCACAAACGAGGTAACCATCTCGTGATGCCATAGTTGACTTCAAGTGGCTTTACCAGAATGGGTGCCAAAACGGTGCGTAGCTGATAATAATATAGTTTGCAATAATTAAAACAAGAGCGAGGGCCAAAGACATGGGTAATGATCCTGAGGACCTTGAAGAATTCAGGTGACCGCTAGGGCCAGGCAAAGACACTTAATGACTGTGGAAAGTCTATGACTACTAGTACAGTGTCAACGAATGAAACTAAGCAAGCTATAACTGGTTAGCGATTCGATCTGGTACACTGGAAGTAAGTATTAAAGATGCACAGGCCCCTGCCCCAACGGCGCTTCAGCGGTCTGTACCAGGTCGGTGCTATTCTTCCTCTTGAGCGAGATGTTAAACTTCAATGTATAAGGCACCCATGTACTCCAGGACATGAGTACATTTCGGGACTTGGTGTAGACCGGCTGTAGCTCCGACGACTTGAGTATGCAGATTGCAAGGATTTGGCACACTACCAAAATGACAAAAATAACACTGTTGAAATTTTAGTCAGTATTTTCAGGCTCTAGTGAAAGCCGGTGACAACAAAGGATCTTCGTCGAAATAGAAACATGAATGCATGCTTACCTGAGGATAATTGCGAGCGAAAAGGAAATTTTCATTAAGATCCACGAAAGATCCTTCCAATTCCAGCATTGAGGGTGCGGGTGCTCGTATTTCCCTTGTCCAATATGATATGTACCACACCAAAGGGAATGCGGGTATCCGTGAGTAAAGATGACGGCCGAGGTGATAATGCCTCCAGCGAGCACAATATCAATTATGATGGCAAGGACGCCGGACACAGCGGAGATCTTGCTGAAGGCGGTGATGATAGCAGTGACACAAGTGAGGATTATTGCAGCGAAGATCTAGTTTGCGTCAGTGATCACACCAGTCTGATAATGAGTAGTTGGTGATACGTACCCATGCTGCGAGCATTGTGGTTCCCCTTTTCGGCTCGCCAAGGCCAAAGTAGGCATGAAACGGTGCGTGATAAAGGATGAAGTGGATAGCGAGAAGCAAGAAGAAAGTAAAAAGTGAGATAATAAAGGCATGGACTCTGAGGATTCTGATAAAGGAGAGTAACCAGCCTCTCCCTTCTTTAGAAGAGCTACTGGGTTCGGGTTGATTGTTGTTGGCATTATTATCGGAAAGAGAGGGCATCCCGGCCTCAACATCTTGAACAGTTAAGAGGGTAGTTGAATCTGCCATTTGAAACTGATACAAAAAGGGAAGGAGAATAAAGGACAATATGGTTTGGTTAGATTTGATGGATCTAAAGTAGTAGACTGCGGCTGAGTTGGAAAGAGGCTGCGGAGTTTCACCTGTAGGCACGAATTCGGCCCAGAACCTCCAGTGACATATCATTGCTGAGCGCTGAGCATCCACAAGAGCTGATGTAATTACTATAGAACTGGGCGATACCGTGACGGCCAAAACTTGAGCCATGCCTCAAGCTTAATTGGGGAGCTTGCTCCCCTCTCTAATGCCGATACCAAAATGTCTAAGCCCACGTGATCCGCTGGCTTTTTGATGGTCACCCCGTGAGAACTTTGAAAGCGGCGAGTGGCGAGCATAGCTCCTCATAGAGCATGCCAGGCACTGGCATAGCGAAGCGTTCTTATGTAACTTGCATATAAGCGTTCAGCCTATTATGTAGACTCACTACATGCTGTACTGATACACAGTATGCCTGGAGATAGTCAAGCGAAATCTACAGTGTGCTCTTAATCATGGCAGAGAATAATTCTTGATGTCTACGTTATTGACGTCGGTGGTTAGGCGCTCGGCGACACCTAGTACACTCGCATGTGCGTTCGATTGGTGGATAAGCAGGCATAAAGCGACGACTGAAGCTCCTCAAGTCGCGGCATTTATCCTTTGATATGAAGCACTGGGCTATACAACGGTCTACGACGTTGCGCCGCACCGTAATACCACGACATTCTCCTTCGACCGCATATTGATAAATTCTAGCTGACGACCATGCACCTTCAGCAACGCGACCGTCTTTTGTAGGACAGGTTTGAACAGATCTCAATAGGTCTTCGTCTGTTCATCCATCCCAGGTCCGGGATGAATAACTCAGATTTCAAGAGTCGGATGGTGTTCAAAGAGCTACATCAGTTCTACAGCTGGACGTCGGGAACAGCACTGCTCCCCCTTATCATTTCATATTGACAGCCTTGGATTTGTGCAAGGCCTGTCTTGATTTTTAAATGCATATATGCGCCATTTCTAGTCTTGCTAGACCAAGACATGAGTCTGCCTTCGGTTTTGGGATATCATGAATTATAGTATTTACTTTCTCACTTCTAAGTTATACATCGGCGGATTTATAACCCTGCCCACATTGGCAAGTGCAGTGGTCCCTTCCACGGAACCGTAACCCATGAATTTGTCGGAGACATGGTTCACTGTGGACTATGGGGTTGTTCACCTCTATATACTCGACCGTGCTCCGCCGTCTGCCCTTTACTGACCTGCGAGGCCTTCAAAGTTGCTCCACCGCTCCAGAAATTCTTTCTATCTTTATTTCGCGCAGTGATAAACCTCTTGAAGCTTGAACGCTTAATTGGCGGCGGAGAATGCTTGTAAGGGATTGATCTCTCAATGCATCAACTCATATCGCAACTCCTGCGCACTTCATTACCGTATGAAGAACACCGACGCCAGGCAAGCTCCGATTCCTCAGCCAGCAAGGCTTTTCTTCACTCGAACGTCGTCTCACATCCAGATGGCTCATGTCGTTGTTGAAAAAGACAAAGGATGTAGGACAAACATTCCTCCCCCTTCTCACGATCCGCCTAGCTCTGTGAGCGATACAGATTCTGGAAAACATCCATTACCCTTTCGAGCATTTTTTACTGATTTATTTCATGACCCTCGGTGAAGGGGACCCTTGGGGTACATCGAAAATTAAATCATTTGTTATCGTATGTTACTTATTATGTTTGCGTTCACATTCGTGTCGCTCTGTGTCAACGCTTGAGGATTTCACCAGTACTCGATCATTCAAACTGAGAGATAGTCTGTGACGCCCCTTTGGCTACCACCTCCACCTCCAGCTTCCCGTAGTCCCTTCTTTGCTTCCCAACGAATTATTCCCTTCAAGGAGTCTCAACACTCTCAGAGCGCTCTTCCTAACTGTTCGCCGTAATCTCATGTTATCATAAGTACAAAAATACTGCGTGTCTGGCTGAGCTTATGAGCAACGGAAGCTCTGGAACAGATGGGTCTTGTGCGATTCCAATTTTTCTTTTTACGCTGACTTCTTGGGTCCGGCCATAGTTGCGATTCATTTGACGTACCTATCTCATTCAAGGTCGCGACCCTGGGCTTCTATAGTATCTTCCAGGATGATTGTCATAGGTTTCTCTTTTTCCGTTGACTTTTTGAGTTGGAACTATCAATTTCTGACCAATGGCCATAGCTGCAATTGATTTGACGTGCGTGTCTCATTCAAGGTAGCGACCCTGAAAATCTATAGTACCTTCCAGGATGATTGTCATAGGATCATAACATTCTTGCAGACATCTCAATTCTACAGAGTTTCTCGTGAAGGCCACCATACCCCCACAGGTTTGACACTTGTCATTTTGACTCCCGATTCCCTACAGTTAACGATAGAACAAAAGTCTTTAGCGCCCAAGGTTCGGTTTACAGGAATATAGTAGGCTTTTACATGCAGCTATAGAAGTGAATGTGGAAGCTCAGTAGGTCGCTTGTGGAGAAATATACACATTTGATATCATTGTCCAATTTACTAGTACATCTCTCGTTAAAATCGTCGTAGTTGCATCACAGAATTTATTTGTTATTTTCATAATTTTGTTAAGGAAGGTCATCGGCCATATCGAAAGAGAAGAGAATGAGTCACAAGCATAATTTGAAAGATTCTGTTACCGTTTGCCGTTGCCGTTTGCCGTTACCGTAAACATTCATGCCCGTCCGTCAGTGGAATTTGAAGTTCCAATGGTCACCACCGATGGAGTAGACAGTAGTAGGTCCAATCGACTTGAAGTTGTTCAACTTCTTCGTCTTATCCTCCTTTGCGTACGGCCATGGGTTAGGCCCGATTTCCTTGAACCGATGTCCGAGGTATCCTTTATTCTTCTTCTTTCCGTCGCCTTTGGGCTCAACGCCAGGATGATGGATTCCAACAGTGAATGGCCAGTTGGCTGCAGAGTCAGGGAGGGTTGCAACTGCTTTCACCAAGTTGTTTCCGGCCAAGTTCGCTCTGATATCATCCAATAATTGTTCAGGTACTGAGCTCGTAAGACAGTATAGAAAGGCTTACCCTGCAGGAGGAGTGGTAGTGAACAAAAGGAAGGAGAAGTTCATGCCGGCTCCGGGAGCCTGGCCTTCAGCGAACCACTGGAGGACAACCGAGAATGTATAGCCACTCGCTGGGAGGCCAGTGAAGTGGCATCCTTGGGTCTAAATATTGAAACTGAGTATAATTTTGGTATTAGTAGGGGTAGCACTGACCATGTTAGGCGCAGTAATGGCCGTCTGTGCGAATCCGATGTCGACACCTGGGATGGCAGGACCTGAGCCCGTCAATCTCCCTACAAAAGGCAATATTACTGAGTTACACAGTCATAAAGTAAATTGCCAAAATACATACATTGAGATCCAACAGGAGCATTCTCAGCATCGACTTCCAATGTCCATTGCGCAGAGGAGGGGTAGACACCCGCAGGAATAGTCACAATGGCCGTGCAGATCATCTGAGCGCCGCCGGCCTCGTATGTTATGTTTCTCCAGCACACGGTCGGGGTCCCACCAACCCAATTGTTGAAGCCAGTACCTGTGCAATTCATGATTAATTTACCTGACGAATATTACCAATCGAAACAAATCACTCACCTGAAGCGAATGCCCCGGTATCTTCGTGCGGCCAGTCGGGGTCAGGGTTGTCAGCAGTTGGATTGCGTTCCTCAGCAATCATGCAGTAGTGGTCGCTTCCTGCAGGTGGCGGCTGAGGATTCAAAAGATTGAAAGCCAAGTCCAACACATTGAAACTGTTCGCAGATGTCGATGTGATATCTCGGATGGCAACGAACGGATCGCCATCGTCGTCGAAATCAGTGACCGAGAATTGCGAGTAATCGGATGGATAGAGCAAAGGGCGTTAGGGACGCAGAACAGCCGGACTTGAGCGTCATAGTTGTTGCCCAGGGTGCAATTTCCACGAATATAGATGTAGTTCGGCGCACCCTGACTGACTGCAACGTTGTTTGCGTCGCTCCAGTCTGTGTTGGCATTTGCACCTCCGAGGATAGTCTGGACGTCTGACCTGGGAGATGTCCCGACAGGCTGAATGTCTAAAACCATTTTCGGTTAATGTTATCTTCGGGTGAAAAGCTCTTTGGTTTACCTGGTGAGTGAGACAGAGTCGTGGTTCGAGGGAACAGATTGGGGTTGCCCATATCATCACGGAACCACCATCCAGTGGCAGAGCCTGTTACATTGGCAGCATTAGAAACGGCGACCGCCGCCTTTTCCAATCCAGCCGGAGCATCTGCCTTCTGCAGTTGTGCGTGCTGCTTGAGTTTGTTGGCCGCAGGACTTGCGTACTTCAAGTTCGTGGTCGCGTCGTCGTGGAAAACAATGTTCTGAGCGCCGAGCAAGATGACATCACTGATAGGGATTGCTCCAGGCTGAGTTGTTTGGGGCACAACGATACTTGCTTGGAGGGAGATCCATGCAAAAGTTTCAATAGTATCCTCAGCAGCAGGGAAGATGTTGAGCGTAATGGTGTCGTCAAAACCGGGTGCCAGGTTGACGTGAACGCCGATATCGTCCACAAGAGGAGTTTTGGCCAAGTTGATCTGACCACTCGGAGAAGAGAGCGAGACAGAGGTACCGGCTGGCATGGTTGAGCTCTGCCAGAGTTAAATGTTAACATTATATAGAAGACAGAATTAAGGTAGTAAAGATGTATACCTCGAGGGTGATCCTGAAGTTGAGGGGTGTAGTACCATCGTCAACGACATGAAGACGCGTAGAGACACTGATAACAGGTGCATTTGGATCTGCAACAACGACCTAGGAATTTTGATCGGTATTTTTCTCGTTATCAAGCAAAATACACTCACGTTGTAGTAGACGGTCGAAGTGTCGTTCTCGAAGAAGTTGACCAAGTCCTGCCAGTTCTTTTACGTCGGGGAGGGGGGGGAGGCAATGCGTCTCGCAGACGAGTCTTCGCGTTGAGGTTCGTCGGGACTGGGGCTCGGGTAGCAATAAGTGCGAAATTGAAACCACCCAAGTTGGAAGGAGTGATAGTGAAAGGCGTGCCGGATGCGACCACTAGGTTTAAGCGCCATGAGTATCGCTATAGGACTGGCTTCAAAATAGACATTTAGTTAACTTGCCTGTGTTGGGAGTCGAGGAATTGATGACCAAGGGACCGGGCCCTTGAGGTGTCGTCGTGTTCCATGCTTGCGGCCATAAAATGAGTTCACTGGGGATTGCCCGGAGGACCACTGCGGTTTTCGCTCCTGAGGAGACCGTGGAGGTGGTCTGGCCCCGAATAAAGACGTTGTTGATCTCGTTTGGTTGAAGAGGAAGACTGATGAACTGGTCGTATTCACTAGTCAACAGCGCTGGGTCTACTTTATTGCCGAAGTGAGGGATAATATCCGGTGACTATTGCATAGTAAGCGCATGAACAACACAGTGAAAGGCAATATGTACGAAGGCTGTAGCCTTTGTGGACGTGACATCGCTTGTTAAGACTGCATTTTCCTAAAATGTTAGAATCCATTACGATTATGAATCAAATCGATCTTACAGTCTCGAAAAACGAGATTGTTGGATGATTTGGACATGTTTAAAAAGTTTGTTAGCGGTTATAGTTCAAGTTACAGAGCTGGGGATCCTCAAAGAAGAACTGGGGATTTCTGGAGAAAAGTGTTCGCTTTTATACACTAAAGTGCTGCTTACTTCTGTCATGACTCTCCTGAGTTCCAAAAAGAGGTGCACAGTCAATAACGGCTCACTTGACACACTGAATTGATTCTCTAGTCAAGATATCTGAAGTAAGACTATGAGAACTGGCTCATCTCATTAAGAATTCTTTGCTATTGAAGTTTGAATATGACAGGACGCCTGGTTCCTTAACTTAAAAGACAGATATTTGGCTCTGAGAGACTATAAATGTGTTGGCGTCAAATAATCACGCACATGACCCCCCTGGCTCAGCTCTACGGCTCAAAACAAGTGTGGAGGAAGGCTATAATGCCCTCCGCATATAAACGGTATATGACAGGATGCTTGATTCGAAGACTTCAGAATACCGCCTGACTCCTAACAAAATTCAGGCGGCGACAGCTAGCAACCAATTGTTTTCGATGGTTATTTGGCTCTGCAAGAAACTACAGATGTTCCGGCGCCAAATAAACACCACATAGCATATATAACGTGTTAACTCAGTTTCCTGTCTCATTTCAAGTATAAAGAAGAATAATCAGAGGTGCCTTGTACAGGCGCCCCATGACAGGGTTCAAAAATGTCTAAGAACCAGCTGACGGACCTGTCGGGACCAGACTGTACATCGTCTCTGATGGGTATCTGGTGTTGGAACTTGTTATCCTTTTACTTCGGCAAGTATTTTTAAACCTCGAATTTCTTATTTATTATATATCCCATTGATCAAGATACGGTTGGAATCACTTTGGGTCTATGTCGTCTTTTATTCAATCTATTTTTTGTTGCTTTTGTATGTTGTCACACACATATAATTAAATATACCCAAATTGGAGCCTAAGGTGAAATTGGAGAGCTCATAATCTTCCCCGACAGGTACAATTACTAGTCTACTCCAGGTTGGAACATGGGCCATCGAATTTTTAACTATGGTGAAAAGTAAGTTATGACATCCTGGAAAACGAGTTACGATGGAAATAATTACAATGCGCTAATACATAATATCAAAAGCAATTCTGGCTTCGAGAACGTTGATGCTATTTTGAGGATTGGACCGCTTACCTATAATGCATTTCTTTTCCATGCTTGTTCAAGCACAAACCATCTCGTTCGGCAAGTGGGTACACCGCAGCTAGCATCTATCGTGCCAACTGACGTCTCTAACGTCCTACATTTGTCTGTCTCTCGACGGGAGACTACCTTGGGCAGGCTTTACCCTCGAGTATCTATGCAAAATAAAGAACGTCTTCCATTCAGACTCATCATTCACGCCTAGTCATGTTTTGATGTAGATGGCGCGAACGACGATGGCGGATATCCAAGTACCCTTCATTCGATCTCTACCAGTCTCTCCCAAACCCTTCGCGATACCCCCTATCAGTCAGGCACGGACATCTACAACGATACGATACAAGACTTTAGGAATGTTCGGACTACATATCAATGATTACAATGATTATTATTTCCATTTGCGGCTACGTAGGGTCGTGCGCAGGTGAACGGTTTGGGAAAATTTGGCCATTCATTAACAATTCTGTTTATTCGTGGCTGTAGCGCTAAGTCATACGCAGGTGAAAAAGGGGCTTCCCCCGAATTTTTTGCATTACGCTAAGCTTCTTCTCGTCTGGATCTGAGTAGGCCACATATCTTTAGCTTAAGAGATACAAGAGTATAACTTGCTGAGTTTGCCTTTCTCAATTTCTTCAAATTTCTAGACCCCTGATTTCCACGATGGTACCTCCTCGTACTCTAGCTCTGTGCCATTCGGCCCAGAATGGGGCACCACCGATGAACTAGCCAGGCTTCCTGACGAGAGATACCCTAGTATCAGGTTACACGTTGGTCGGTACACATGTCCTTTCTAGTTATTTGTACACATCTTTTATGAACCATCACTTGGATTGACAGTGTTCTAATCAGCAGTACAGACTGTCAGCAGACGGGGAACTAGTCCGTCATTAGCATCAGCGCAGTATTCGGCCCCGTCAATTGTCTGCTCCAAAGATATTTTCGCCAGCTCAGAATAGACCTGTCAGCTGAATAAGCCACTAAGATTGGCACATAATATCCACGAGCTTTATGACCCGCCGCTACGCGTCGGGGGGATTCGCTTCGCTCACCCCCTGTGCTTCACGGCAGGGTCAACAGCTCGCTGGGGCTGCGCCCCAGACCTTCTGCTTGTCGGCGCCCTGCGCCTCCTCATTGAAAAATAAATAATACCAATTACAATTATTATATCTTGGGGGGAATGAGCTTCGCTCATCCCCCCTTTTTATTGACACTCCATGTCTCATGAAAATAATAATAATAGCAGTCACTCTTGGGGGATGAGCTGCGCTCATCCCCCTTGCTTCACACCCCTAATATAATGTGTGGGAGGGATGAGCTGCGCTCACCCCTCCCCTACTTCCCAGCCTGCCCTACAGCTTATTGGGGTTGCACTCTTGCATCCCACTATGGAGGCACACAGCATCTTCATAGTCAGATTATATACACTCAGTCAATAACAGTGAACAAATACACAAATATTTATACACAGCACTCTATATTCTGTGTCCATTAAATTTCTTTTGCTTCAACAATCTCAAACTAAAATTTTAAACCATATTAAACCCATTCCAACTAATCCACAGTACCTTTGCCACCCTGTCTATTTTAATATTCACACCCATATCCACTCCCAATCAATCATTATTCTACTTTATATTTTATACAATACTGCACTACTCATTTACTATCTATCACTCACCTCATAGGCACAGCACTATAGATGCCATGCTATTTTAAATTTCATAGCTTACACTCTTTCTCTTCACAACCAAAATATCTGTCTCTACACCCCACTACTTTAATTCTACAAAATTTAATCACATCAATCTACACCCTATAGTACATTACAATCTAAAATCAATTTTCATGACATATCACAGAGAATTCACCCCACTCACCACTTCTGCTTCATCCTCAGGCCTACATCTTATCACTGCTCCATCTCTCTATCTCACTATAGACATTTGTAGCACCTCCATACTCACATTTTTTTACTGACTGTCAATAACAGTGAACATTTCTGTCTCTATCTAACAATCTCACAAATCTCCAACCAAAATTTAAAACCATATTACACCCACTCCAACTAATCCACCACAACTTCACCCCTGTACTCAGTCAATCTACATCCCTGCCCAATACCACTCTCAATTATTTGCCAATTATTGCCTCTATTACTTATAATACTTGACTGCCCTTTCATTACCCACTATCTTGATATGCACAGCACCTGCGGCGCTGTGCCATTTTAAATTTTATAACTTGCACTTTTTTCTTCAAAATCCAAATAGCTGTTCCCAGCCCCCACCACTTTGGTCCTGTAGATGAATTAATCACATCAATCTATATCCTATAGTACATTAAAATTCAAATGTCAATTTCCACTCCTAATAGTTAACACTCTCTTTAATTTTACCCACTACATGGGCAAAGCATACTCCAGCTTTATTCTCAAAATTAATTTTACTACCTATACAGCACTGTATATCACCTATTTTCAATTACAAAGGCATATCTCAGTGCTATCTTTCTATCCAAATCTTTACTTAAATAGCACCCACACATCCACAAATCCCCCTGCTGCTATGTGTCAGTCATAAAGCTAAATGGCACAGTGCATCTGGGATTTGCTAAGTTGGTGCTCTACACCTCCATACCAAATATAATATCAATATTTCACCACTTCACCCTTTCTATGTCTAATGAAAAACATTTGAGTATGTCTCTACAAAAGCATGCCATCTTTAGCGCTATGTCCATGCTACTATACATTTCCACAATATATCCCCAGCCCACTCTTGAAAATTTATTGTGTAGATTACTTGTAATAACATTCTTTTTGCATAGAGAACTGGAATATTCTACTATGCACAGCACCTGCAGCACTGTATCATTTTAAAATTTACAGATTACACTCTTCACAATTAAAATTTAAAATAGCTGTCCCCTGACCTTTCCCATTGTAAAATTGTGTCCCAGTGCTATCTTTCCATCTACACCTTTATTTAAACAGTTTCAACTATAATTCATTTCATACTAACTTTTCCACTGTCCACAATGCCCCTGTTTTGATAATTATTTAGTTGTATTTATTTCAGCCTTTTAACTCTTTTATCTAATACATAGTCTCCATTACAAAGGTGTCAACCAACCACAATATCTGCAGACAGAAATGTCCCATTCAAATAGTCTTTGACACAGATTTATTGATCCACTTGCTCATAGTACACTGTGCAGTGTGCATGCAAGAGTGTGCATATTTGTTTGATTTCAGAGCCACCCAAAGCAGCTTCAATACAGTTGGGTATGGCTAATGGACACATTGAGGGTTCATTATTTAAGCACAGAATGTTTTTCAGCTGTGTGGCACCCATTTTGTTGTTTGCCATCAGCCACTGGTTGTTTATTTCAAAAGGCCGCAGCGCAGGCCCCAAAACACAATGGCATGCTTAATAATGCTTGGTCATGCTTAAGTAACTTGCTCCTTCCTTTTTGAAAATTCTTAGTCATTGAGCTCTCTTATATTATAGACGAGCTTTATGACCCGCCGCTACAGGTGGGGATTTGCTTCGCTCACCCCCTGTGCTTCACGGCAGGGTCAACAGCTCGCTGGGGCTGCGCCCCAGACCCCTGCTTGTCGGCGCCTGCGCCTCCTCATTGAAAAATAAATAATACCAATTACAATTATTATATCTTGGGGGAATGAGCTTCGCTCATCCCCCTTTTATTGACACTCCATGTCTCATGAAAATAATAATAATAGCAGTCACTCTTGGGGGATGAGCTGCGCTCACCCCTTCCCCTACTTCACAGCCTGCCCTACAGCTTGTTGGGGTTGCACTCTTCCATCCCACTATGGAGCCACACAGCATCTTTATAGTCAGATTATATACACTCAGTCAATAACACTGAACAAATACACAAATATTTATACACAGCACTCTATATTCTGTGTCCATTAAATTTCTTTTGCTTCAACAATCTCAAACTAAAATTTTAAACCATATTAAACCCATTCCAACTAATCCACAGTACCTTTGCCACCATGTCTGTTTTAATATTCACACCCATATCCACTCCCAATCAATCATTATTCTACTTTATATTTTATACAATACTGCACTACTCATTTACTATCTATCACTCACCTCATAGGCACAGCACTATAGATGCCATGCTATTTTAAATTTCATAGCTTACACTCTTTCTCTTCACAACCAAAATATCTGTCTCTACACCCCACTACTTTAATTCTACAAAATTTAATCACATCAATCTACACCCTATAGTACATTACAATCTAAAATCAATTTTCATAACATATCACAGAGCATTCACCTCACTCACCACTTCTGCTTCATCCTCAGGCCTACATCTTATCACTGCTCCATCTCTCTATCTCACTATAGACATTTGTACCACCTCCATACTCACTTTTTTTACTGACCATCAATAACAGTGAACATTTCTGTCTCTATCTAACAATCTCACAAATCTCCAACCAAAATTTAAAACCATATTACACCCACTCCAATTAATCCACCACAACCCCTGTACTCAGTCAATCTACATCCCCGCCCCATCACCACTCCCAATTATTTGCCAATTATTGCCTCTATTACTTATAATACTTGACCGCCCATTCATTACCCACCAACATCTTGATATGCACAGCACCTGCGGCGCTGTGCCATTTTAAATTTTATAACTTGCACTTTTTTTCTTCAAAATCCAAATAGCTGTTCTCAGCCCCCACCACTTTGGTCCTGTAGATGAAGATGAATTAATCACATCAATCTATATCCTATAGTATATTAAAATTCAAATGTCAATTCCCACTCCTAATAGTTAACACTCTCTTTAATTTTACCCACTACATGGGCAAAGCATACTCCAGCTTTATTCTCAAAAATTAAATTTACTACCTATATACAGCACTGTATATCACCTATTTTCAATTACAAAGGCATGTCTCAGTACTATCTTTCTATCCAAATCTTTATTTAAATAGCACCCACACATCCACAAATCCCCCTGCTGCTATGTGTCAGTCATAAAGCTAAACAGCACAGTGCATCTGGGATTTGCTAAGTTGGTGCTCTACCCTCCATACCAAATATAATATCAATATTTCAATATCCCTAGCCCACTCTTGAACAATTATTGTGTAGATTACTTGTAATAACATTCTTTTTGCATAGAGAACTGGAATATTCCACTATGCACAGCACCTGCAGCACTGTATCATTTTAAAATTTACAGATTACACTCTTCACAATTAAAATTTAAAATAGCTGTCCCCTGACCTTTCCCATTGTAAAATTGTGTCCCAGTGCTATCTTTCTGTCTACACCTTTATTTAAACAGTTCCAACTATAATTCATTTCATACTAACTTTTCCACTGTCCACAATGTCCTCTGTTTTGATATTTATTTAGTTGTATTTATTTCAGCCTTTTAACTCTTTTATCCAATACATAGTCTCCATTACAAAGGTGTCAACCAACCACAATATCTGCAGACAGAAATGTCCCATTCAAATAGTCTTTGACACAGATTTATTGATCCACTTGCTCATAGTGCACTGTGCACTGTGCATGCAAGAGTGTGCATATTTTTTTTGTTTTCAGAGCCACCCAAAGCAGCTTCAACAGCTGGGTATGGCTAATAGACACATTGAGGGTGCATTGTTTAAGCACAGAATGTTTTCCAGGCTTTGTGGCACCCATTTTGTTGTTTGCCATTAGCCTCTGGTTGTTTGTTTCAAAAGGCCCCGCCTCACAGGCCCTAAAACACAATGGTGTGCTTTGTCATGATTAAGTAATTTGACTTACGTAACTTGATTCTCCTTTTGAGTAACCTTAGTCATCGAGCTCTCTTATATTATAGATACCTAACCGTTCTATCCTTCATATCTGGTCTTTGTTTTTGTCTAGCTTTGACAAGCACATAGCTGTTGTACCTGTAGTGCTGAATCAGTGCTGAAGGTTTATTGATACGAGAAATAACCTGGGTAGTGGTAACATTTCTATGCCCATACTCCGGCGTTTGGAAGTTGCGGGAAGGATGGTATGACAACATCGCGTTGTTCCGTCGACATGGAAGTAGGTCTGTATGCTCCAGACCCTTGCACATATTTCCATGTCCTGCACTACGCCGTTGTGCGGGCCAGGTCACGGTAATATAGGCTTGCAAGATACGGCATGCAGTGTCAATGACTTGTAGTTTTGAACACCGATGGCCTACATCGCAACAGGCCCTTTGAGATTTTGAAATTCTGATTCCGGTAGACGTTCTGATTCTTCTAACTTTACTGGGCATAGTTGGGCACAGCTGGGCACAGCTGGGCACAGCTGAACACTCACCATCGCATCTAAGAAGATCCCTGATCATGGTGAGCCGTGAGCGTGAGTGTAACTCGACCGCGTTTGAAGGCAAATTAACACTCAGGAGGTCCCAAGCAACGTGCATCTTCTATTGGCTGTGTGTGTGTACTACCAAGGAGTCAGAACTTGCCCAGAGGTGAGAGGTCAAGAATAGATTGGGCTTTCTTCTTATCCCTCTGCTTCCTTTCTCTAGGTCTCGGGCCTCCGAAGGAGTCACTGTGCTATTTCGAGCGCTCCGTTAATTTTGCTGGACGAATAGCAAAAAGCGATATCGACACACCTGGAAACACGTTTATTCTCTCTCTCTCAAGGCGACCCAATCTTGCCCCTGATCAAGAATCAGGAGATTCCAACCATATCACCACTGAACTCCAAGATAGGCTCAGTCATCAGATCACTGCACGACCCGTGATTAAAAAAACATCGTAATCGATTAATTGATAATGTGATGCATGCAAGTCAACGTCAATATTTGAATTTCGCCCCAAGCTTGTGTGGCGCAGGGACTGATCCGAGCGGGCTCTCCCCTTGCGGCCTTTCTCCTTTAGCGATTCAGAGCCTTTAAATTACCGAAATTCGACAAGTGACCACTGACCACTGACCAGGAGGCAAGGAGAAATACACTTTTAGTCCAAGATCGTCCCCACTCCCCAAAGAGAAAGAAACTCACCATTCCCAAAGCCGCCACCCGCACCCGCACTCCTCACAATCCCACTCTCGACATACACATGTCCCTCCCCAACCCGATGCCCATTGCCCCCTCCGCGCCCGTATCACTATCCCGCATCGGAATGCACGAGCACCGCAGCTCATCCATATCATAAAACTCATTCTTGTGCGCTGAATCATCATCTCCATCATCGCCGCCGCCGTTGCTCAGCGGACTATGGCTCCTGTTCATGGGAGCAGCAGCAGCGACCACCTTTGGGAACGGGTACCCTCCAGTCCCCCTCATGCATCCCCATTCGCCGCCCCTGCACTAGCACTCCGCCACACGCACCCCCATCCTCTCCCCCCCTCCTACAAAGCCCCCGAAGCCTCCAAAGCCGCCTCTCCCGTCCCACTCCCCTCCGCCTCCGCCACCGTCTCATTCCCGCTCTCCTTGCCCCCGTCCCATTAGCGAGCGAGAGCGAGGCCGGCCGCGCGGAGCGATTGAAGATCTTCACCGTCGCGATATCCGTGTCCTGGCTTGGGAAGTTCACTGCGCAGTGCCCATGGGAGGACATCGTCGATGTGGGCGATGTCAATGAAGAGGAGAGGGAAGGCGAGAGCGGAGGCGACGTGGACGTGGACGTCAGAGAGGAGATGGACGACATAAGCGACGGCGGCGCGTCCGGCGAATGTGGCATGCCATCAATGGAGTTTGGGAGCGAGGCGTCGGTAGACACCGGCGAGGACGTCCAGGGGGCGACGATCGTGGATGCGAATGCGAATGCGAGTACGAAAGCGGGCCAAGATGCGGCGTGCTTGGCGTGCTCGCCGCCCTCTGACGCGGTCCCTATCCCTGTGCACCCCTGCTCAGACGATGATACCCATGGCAAATATAACATCGCCAACGAGCATAATCAAGCTGTCTGACGAGTGCACTATGACGAAGGGAATCACAGTCTAGCATCGGAGATTAGCCGCGGACTGGACATTTATACGACTACCATTGCCCTAATACCCAGCCGTAAGCCTGTCGAGGTTACCTTCAGGTAGTGGGTCTTTAGAGTACTTGGATTTCGAAAATTGGCAGTGAAATGCAAAAACCGTCCTCTGTCATGTGCTTTATTTACCACGCCACTATTTTTGAGTCATCGTCGTCGTCATGAGCCAGCATGGCCCCACAAGCTAACCAGATGTCCTTCGCAGCATTCAGCATTTTGGCTTCAGCAAAAGTTAAATGATCCAAATAATGATTTACTTCATCTGCTCACTGATCTTGGGATTCAAACTCACTTCTGGCCTGTGAAGCTACATTGCCAAATTATCACAGAACTAAAGAAACATGCAAAAGATTTCATTCACCCTCAGAACTTAGCTGCTGGTTTAGATATCTTCACTTATTTTGAACGTCATAGCAGAGCACCTTTGCTTGCAAACACATTGGCCCATGGAATTTCGGTAAACAGATACACAAACAATGTAGATGATTTGAAGAACAGAATTATAGCTCATTTTTTGAGAAGGTAGTGGGCCTTGCCGCTTGCCGGCCTTACATTTATTTAGAAAGCGAACGCTATTGACCCAGCAGTTCCTTCGAAAACACGTCACCAATCATTTTCCCATCCGCCAAAGTTGGACTGTCAACATTGCTTCGATAAATTGCTCGTGTAGGCTTAGTGTAGGCACTCGTTGAGGTCTCGTCGCCAACATTTTTCCCCAACCCCAAATATATTATGCACTATACCAAATTCGCAGCATTTCTCCTTCATATGGAGCACTGGGGGCGCACTACATATGCAACGGTCCACGACGGTGCGCCGCCACACCCTCCTTCGATCGCATATTGACAAATTCTAACTGACGCGACCGTCTTTTGTAGGAAAGTTTTGAACAAGTCTCAACTCGTCTTCATCTGTCCATCCATCCCACGTCCAAGAGGTATAACTCAAGAGTCGGATGATGTTCAAAAAGCTATATCATTTCTACAGCTGGACGTCGGGAACTGCACTGCTTTCTCTTATCATTTTATAATGACAGCCTTGGATTTGTGCAAGGTCTGTCTTGGTTTTCATAAGAATATATGCACCATTTCTAGTCTTGCTAGGATATCATGAATTGTAGTATTGACTTTCTTACTTCTAGGTTATACATCGGCGGGTTTACAACCCTGCCCACATTGGCAAGTGCAGTGATCCCTCCCACAGAACTGTAGCCCATGCATTGGTCGGAGATATGGATCACTGGGGATTTTGGGGTTGTCCACCTCTATATACTTGACCGTGCTCCGCCGTCTGCCATTTACTGACCTGCGGGGCTTTTAAAAATCGCTCTACCGCCCCAGAAGTTCTCTCTATCTTTACTTGGAGCAGTGATAAACCTCTTGAAGCTTGAAGGCTTAATCGGCGGCAGAGAATGCCTGCGAAGAATTCATCTCTCAATGCATCTCAAGTCATATCGCAGCACCTGCGCACTTCACTACCGTACGAAGAACACTGACGCCAGGCAAGCTCCGATTCCTCGGCCAGCAAGGCTTTTCTTCACCCGAACCCCGTCTCACATTCATATGGCTCTTTTCGTTGTTGAAAACGACAAAGGATGTAGAACAGACATGTCTCTCCTTCTCACTATCCACCTACCACTGTGGGGTGATATAGATCCTGGCAAACACTATCCTTCAAGCATCTTTTACAGACCTATTTCGCGACCCTCAATGAGGGAGACCCTTTGGGTACGTCGAAAATGCAATCATTTATCACTGTATCACGTTTGGGTTCACGTTCGTGTCGCTCCGTGTCAATGCTTGAGGATTTCACCACCACTCGATCGTTCAAACTGCGAGATAGTCTGTGACGCCTCTCAGCTTTGGCTCCCTCCTCTACCTCCAGCTGCCCATACTCCCGTTCGCTTCCCAAAGAATTATTTTCTTCAAGGAATCTCAACACTTTCAGAACGCTCTTCCTAACCGTTCGCCGTAATCTCAGGTTATCATAAGTGCAGCAATACTGCGTGTGTGGTTTAGCTGATAAGCAACGGAAGTGCTGGAAAAGATAGGTCTTGTGCGATTTCAATTTCTCTTTTTCCGTTGACTTCTTTGGTTGGAACTATCAATTTTCCGACCAATGGCCATAGTTGCGGTTCATTTGACGTGCGTATTTCATTCAAGGTTGCGACCCTGAACTTCTATAGTATCTTCCAGGATGATTGTCATAGGTTTCTCTTTCTTCCGTTGACTTCTTGAGTTGAAACTATCAATTTTCTGACTAACAGCCATAGCTGCGATTCATTTGACGTGCGTGTCTCATTCAAGGTCGCGACCCTGAAAATCTATAGTATCTTCCAGGATGATTGTCATAGGATCGTAACATTCTGCCAACATCTCAATTCTGCAGAGTTTCTCGTGAAGGCCCCTATAGGTTTGACACTTGTCATTTTGACCGCAGATTCCCTACCGATCGATGGCCAATTATGGCTACTTACTTCAAAATAATCCTGGAGTTTCTTTGGAAAGGGCAACGAATCGCCTGTGGGGCACCCCGTGTACCACAGAACTTTTAGCAACATCAACCACTGCACGTACCCATCCCAAAAACTCATAAGAACTAGTCATTCTATTCTTTCTTCTAATGCTCTTCACAATTACACTTATGTGTAACGTATCTAATGAATGACAGACGTTTAATCCGATGGAGATAATGTCATAAGTTTCAGCACCCATGCCTCTATACATGAGGTTCGGCGATTGAAAATTCCGAGAATCGTAATAGAGAAGGATAGTAACATCTCATCCATTGGATACCTTGGATATCGAATCCGCGGAATTATGAATAGGTGAATACAATATTTTTAAGCGCAAGGCACAGGGAGCGAGGTGCTTTCCTTTCGACTGGGTCAGTCATTCCTAAGATAACGAGCTTCCAAGTCAGCCCTGAGTCCTTTACTCCTCCCACCCCTTTTAATTGGCATGATTGTCGCGCGTTAAATACCTACTGATCGTCCACAATTGTTGGATTTTTTTTTAGTTAGGATCCACATTTTGGCCTAGAATGAATTAAGAACGTGCGGACGACTTCAAAAATAGGAACTGTTTGTCGGCACGATTCCGAGTTCAGATGAGCATAACCTAACCAGGCTTGGTGGGAAAACTTCTTGAAGCCTTGCCGTAACACCTTTAACGGGTACCTCGTTCAATAATAGGTACTCTATGTATACATCCCAATGAAACTGCATGCAATTGGGTAATATTCAACACCAATTGTCATAATCAGGAACTTGTGGCCGCCTAATCTTTACTTCATTACCTCCTGGGCGGTCAGCTGGTGAACTCATGTTCTAAAGAATCATTGTCGAAAGCTTTCGTACCAATTATCCTGTCACAGAGCCTCATTTTCTCCTGGAGAAGGTCGAGAATAGTACTATTTCATGGCTTCTTGTGCCCAGGCAACAGAGATAAGGCGCCATGTGTGCGCCGGGGCACTGGTACTTTCTCAGAGATGTCTAGTTACTTGGTTATATCGTTATATTTTTCGCAACTGAAAATATTTTAGCCCGGGACCTTGAAGTATAAAATCAACCAGAGTTACCCTAAGAAATCCCCAGTTCTATCTGAAAGAATTCCAGCTCTGAAACTTGAACTACTCAAACAATCTATACCATGACTGAACATAAAAACAATCTCGTCTTTCGAAACTGTGAGTTCAATTCAGCACACTCTTGCGTTGAATAGTAACAAATGCAATTATAGTTTTAACAGATGATATCGATGCCACCAAGGCCTTGGCCTTTGTACGTATCCAACATCTTTATTTTTACTCCATGCCATTGCTCACTGTGTTACAGAGTCCAGACATTGTTCCACATTTCGGTAACCAACTGAACCAGAGGACTTTGATCGACGAATACGACCAGTTTATCAGCCTTCCACTCGCCCCGAGCGAGATCAACCTCATTTATTTGCGAGCAATCAGTGCCTCCACTGTTCACCATGGCGCAAAGGCCGCAGTCGTTCTTCGTGCGATCCCCAGCGAACTCATTTTATGGCCTCAAGCTTGGAACAAGACGAAGCCTGTGGGTCCGGGTCCCCTAGTCACTGGACCACTGGACCCCAACGAGAGTACGAAATTTCCAGCCTGGTCATTGTGTGTACATACTGACAAGACGTTGCATTGAAGTCATTGCGCTCTATAATCCATTCTTGTTCACTCCTTCCCCTATGGGCGGATTCCACTATGCCCTTATTGCTACTCAAGCTCCAGTCCCGGTCGACTTTAAACAGGGAAATGTTCGCCTACGAGACGCCTTTGCCTGGACCTCCTGCCAATGTAAAGAACTGGAGGGAGTACATCAACTTCATTAACAATGACACCTCAACCGCATATTACAACGTGAGTATCATTTTATTGTATCGGCCAAAACATAACAGTGACAAAACAAATCGCAGGTTGTTGTGGCAGACCCCAGGGCTCCTATTATCAGTGTCTCCACCCGTCTTCATATTGTTGACGATGGTACAAGCAACATAAATTTCAATATAACCGTCGAGGTAATTATGGGCATAGTCTCTGTCCGGCTAGTTGAGACATGCTAATGGGTTGTCTTGCAGAATTCGTCCATGCCAAACGGAACTTTTGTCTCTCTGTCCTCCCCGAGTGGTAAAATAAGCATGGGCCCAACCCCTCTTTTGGATGGCTCTGATGTTGGCGTCCGTGTATCCCTATCACCCGGCTTCGACGATACGGTCACGATCACTGTATTCCCACCTTCTGGCGCTATCATCGAGACTTTTGCTTGGGTCTCGCTTCAGGCGAGTGTCGTTGTGCCTGAGCCATCCCAAGCAGGGGGCATCCCTATCACAAACGTCTATTTGCTCGGGGCACAGAATATCGTCTTCCACGAGGAGGCGACTACGAACTTGAAGTTTGCAAGCCCTGCGGCCAACAAGCTCAGGAAGCTGACAGAGGCTGGAATTGACGTTAAACCAGCACAGGATACAATTGCTATTGCGAATTCTGCCGATGCTACGTGGCCAGCTACTGGGTGGTGGTTCCGTGATGCTATAAACGACATCAACAAATTCCCCCGAACTGAGACTCTTTGTAATTCACCAGGTAGGATCGAGAATTTCTATTACAGCTAAAAGTTTGACCTACATTCTCTTTAGACATTCAAGCCGTTGGGGGCCAGCCCTTATCAGACGTTCAGTCTATGCTCGGCGGTTCTAACGCCAACACAGACTATACTAGCGCACATAATGTTGCAATCAACCAAGGCGCACCCAATTACATCTATGTCCGTGGAAATTGCACCTTAGGCGACAATTATGATGTTCAAATACGGCTGTTTTGTATCCCCAACAACTTATTGCTCTATCCCACCAATTATGCTAAATACTCGGTCACTGATGTCGATGACAACAAAAATCCATATGTAGCTCTGCGCACCATCACATCTGCGTCTGCCAACAGCTTCAACGTGTTGGATACGGCTTTCGATCTTTTGGATCCTGATCCTGTCCCATCAGGTAGCGACCATTACTGCCTTATCGCAGAGACGCGCCATATTACCCCCTCCAGTCCGGATCCTAACTGGCCACATGAAGATACCGGTGCATTCAGCTCAGGTAGGCCCGCTTCTCGTCGTGATACCAATTGAGGATACTGATTCCTTGTTTAGCTTCTGGTTTCAATACCTGGGTTGGAAGTACACCGACCGTGAGCTGGAGGAACATAGCATACAAACCTGGTGGTGCTGAGCTGATCTGCACATGTAACGTTGAAATTCCTGAGAATGTTTACCCTTCCTCTGCTATCTGGATTTTAGAAGTCATTGCTCACAACGCTTCCACTGGATCTGCCTGTATGTTACTTTATAGCCATTTCTATTCAGTACAGAGTTTAACAATTATTTGATATCCAGGGAAATTAACTGGCTCAGGTCCCGCAATTCCTGGCGTCCAGATTGGCTTTGAGCAGTCAAACATTACTGCTCCTACTATGGTTAGCTTCTTTACAAAGGTTCACGACTTAGTTGTTAACACTCTATCTTTCTTCATAGATTCAAGGATGCCAATTCACGGGACTTCCATCTGCTGGCTATAAGTTCACCTGTGTCCTTCAATGGTTCGCACAAGGTCATACCCCTGGAGCCGGAATGAAATTCTCGTTCATTTTGCACACCACTACCCCTCCCGCTGGGTATGTTTTCTCCATCTTGTCTGCTGTCTGACAAGTGATATTTCTGAGGATTAACTAACGGTTGTATGATTATAGAGCAAACTTCTTGGCCAAAGCTTCTTCCTCCCTTCCCAAAGAAGCAGTTAATTGGCCATTCACGGTTGGCATTCATCATCCTGGTGTTGCGGCTAGTTCCAAAAACAAGAAGAACGCGAAAGGATACCTCGGACATCGTTTCAGGGAAATCGGACGTAACCCATGGCCTTACGTATCTAATGGCAACATTAAGCCTGTTAAGGTTTATTCTGTTGGTGGTGACCACTGGCAATTCGCCTGAGGGGCAGGAATACAGGTCGGTTGAGCAGTGTTTTCACGTTGCTATTTTTGTGTTGGACCAGTATTCTGTTATCGTATCGCCAGCCACTCTCTTTAGGACCACACTCGTTTACTACATGCACCGATTTGATGAGCTATTACGACGGGATGATTTTTGTAACTCAGATCAAATGATGATGAATTGATGCTGCTTGAAATTTACATTGCCAAGTGACATAGGGGCTCACGACCGAGAAACACTATCTAGGTTGACTCTGCAATATCCGAAAAAGGTCCATAGTTTTGATACACAAACATTCAGGTGTAACAGTCACTTTAATATATTACAAGGGTGTAATCACAAGTCCAATGTGATACATGAATGCCTGTGGCTACAAGCTCACCTATATGATATATCATATTGACCTGCCCAATTTGCGTGATATATCACCACCTAGCGCCAAATTTTAGGTACGGCACCCTCGGCATTTTCGGAAATTCCCTCTGGGGACTGTCAGCGTGCATGGACCCTTGGCCCGCCATGCATGATTTTCGCTTGGCAATCCCGCCCTCCTTCCTCATTTTGTCAATTCAAATTGCTTCAGTGCACGGACCCAGAACCATTTGCTTCTGAATCATAAAATTTGTCAACCTATCTATTGGCCTATGTTATTTTGCTGTATGGCTGTATAATTATGAGAATGAATCTAGTAATACTAGCTGGTGCGGGTTGGCACTATATAATAACCTGCATGATAGTTCCATCATATTATTGTGTGGCTCAATGGTAAACGTGTTGATTCACCATCCTTAGCGCGAGGGTTCAATTTCACTGGATTACATTTTTTTATTAAAAAATGATTGGCCAGGTATAGCCGGATTATAACCGGAATCCAATTCGGAGCTCGATATGACATCATTACGGGTATTCAGCTGATGAATGATGTCATTCTTCACGAACATGATAGTTGTATTAATTTTTTGAGTACTCAAGTCAATTAATGTGAATTTCGTATTGTTAGTAGCAAAAACCAAATGAGAAGAACTCAAACTATCAAAAAATAGTCAAAACGATTGGTCTATTGTCCTTAGGAACATGTCACATGATTGCATCAAAGCCGGCCCTATAGCTGTCTACGTTTGGCTCCTTGGTTTGTCTAAGTTCTTTTCGTATCATCAACAATTCCTATGATATATCATCAGTGCCCCCTCAACAATTCCCATGATATATCACCAGTCTCCCTCAACAATTCTCATGATATATCACCAGTCTCTCAACAATTCCTATGATATATCACTCAATGAATCGCTGCAATGTGTTACCAAAACAGATGAGTTATTATTACAAGACGGTGTCAATCTTATACTGATCTATACTATTTTGCCCCCACGCTTTTTACATTTATCACCCCATCTTTGGTCTTTTTCTTTACCTGTGGCACAAAGTGAGTTCCATCTGGCAGAGTTGAAGCCTTTCGTACGCGCTTCAAACTCAAAGGCTCTGTCCCAGCTGGCGGAGGTGGAAAGACGACAAGTGGGTAGTCACCACTACTATTTCTCAAAGCCTTGCTGTGCTGTTTTTTTCAGCTCTGCCACACGAAGTTGTCGACCCCAGCCTCCAGGAATTCCTACAACATGATCGGAGTCTGTACTATCAGGAATATTGGCTTCCACTTGTTCACTTTTGTGAGCTGCTGTCGCCATTGCTGTCTGGTAAGAGTTTTCCGTGAATTTCCAGTGATATTAATACTCATAAAAGTCAATGCAACTACCTCTGTTGTTGTAGGCTGTTTTTGCCTTTCAGCCTTCCTCCATGCCTCGTCTTTGAAGGCCCTCGAGCAGCAGTAGCTGTTAACTTCACGGGATTGGGAGCAGGACGAGACCACTGAGGAATATGCATCATACTCCAGTCTTCTTCAGCTGCAGGTGTGTGCGGGTGTGCGGGTGTGACTGCGGGCACAGGTGTGGGTCCAAGTCCGAGTGCAGATGCGGGTCCGAGTGCAGGTCCGAGTGCAGGTGCGGGTGCGGGTGTGGGTGTGGGTGTGGGTGTGGGTGTGGGTGCAGGTGCAGGTGCAGGTGCGGGTGCATGTGCATGTGCGTGTGCGTGTGCGTGTGCGGGTGTGTGTGCGGGTGCATGTGCGGGTGTGGGTCCGAGTGGGGGTGTTGGTGGGGGTGTTGGTGTTGGTGCGGGTGTTGGTGTTGGTGCGGGTGTTGGTGTTGGTGCGGGTGTTGGTGTTGGTGTCAGTGTTGGTGTCGGTGCAGGTGCAGATGCGAGTATGGGTCCGAGTGCATGTGCATATGCAGGTGCGAGTGCTGGTGCGAGTGCCGGTACAGGTGTGGGTGCAGGTGCAGATCCGAGTGCGAGTGCAGATGCAGATCTGAGTGCAGGTCCGGGTGCAGGTGCAGGTGTGGGTGCAGGTGTGTGTGGGGGTGGGGATGATGTGGACATGGATGATGTCGATGATGATGCAGGCGCAGGCTCAGGGAATTCGACATTGACATCTGTAAGTATATGATCTTCTTCCCGGATTTGAATTGCACTGTTAACGATGTCAAGGACTGTATTTGACAGAGCTCGCAGCCTTGGATCAATATGTGAGTCATCTGCGCTGTGATCGTTACTGGAGTTCACAGGATTTGGGACAAAGGATTCACAAAACATATCAAGAGCAGGGGTAGTGAACTCGGGTGAGAAACGACAAGGTGCTTTGTCAAGTGACTGAGCATCAGCAGTATCAGGTGGGGCCGTTGTGATGGAAATATTCTGTTCAGACCCCGTTGAGCTTGCGATATCATTTCAGCGACTGCAGAGCCCTTGCTGCCCGTACCTCAGGCGCTGTTTGAAAGTAAGTCATACGACAGTGTATTCATTTGAGATATCTACTCACTGTACTTGGTCTTCAGCCAGTCTCCGTAATTTGAAACCACTGAGTCCCACTGGGGCCCATACATCTGTACAAATGAATGACCGCTTTCATTCATTCCAATACTAACACTTTGTATGAAGAACTTGTAAGTCTTTTAAATAAAATTGTGTAGCAAGACTCACGTCATAAAAGCTAACTTTCCACCTTCAATCGGGCGGGGACCTCCAGCCAGAAACGTCATTGACCATCCAGTAAGATCATAAATCTCAGTTCCTATCTCTGTCAATACGTTCATCAACTGATCAAGTGCCCTAATAGATATATAATGTCGTTAATGATTGAGAGAGTAATAATCACAATTAAACTTACTCCTGTATCTGTTCTGGTGTTCTCGAGTCCAGCATTTTATCTGCACCGTCTAAGACTCTGCGTTTCTCTTCCTCTTCTTCTTTTAGAGCTTTCTCAACCTCTCCTCGCACCTCATCTGTCTCATTACACCAAGCCTCGTGGTCGGACCTGTCTTCGGATTCGCATCTTTGACTGACGTGAATTCTGTGCCGGCTCCAAATCAGAATTGGATTCAGCGGAGGCCATACGTGCTTGTGACAAAGCTGTTACTTTCTCCTTGTGCAGAATATCGTACATTTCTTCAGGTTGGTGAAGTCTATGACGTTTTGTAGTTTCATTGAACTTGGCTCTCACAGCACCTTTTAAAACAGGCCTGGCTGTCGATTTAGATTTTGCGGACTCATTTCGATACCAGTTGGTAATATACTATCAAACGTAATTAGCATGTGTAGGATATGGGCACTGGTGTATACGTACAGCCTTTCTGGCCTTAATAGCTTCCCCTACAATTTTTTCATACTCTTTTAATGGTAATTGAGGGGAATCTGGGGAAGGAAGAACGCCTTCATTGACTAAGGCTTCGCGTTCAGGAAATTGGGCAAAGAATGTGCTATGAACAGACGTCCAGAAAGTAGAAAATGCTTTGTTTGTAGAACACTGCAGGTATTCAGGCATGCGCGCTCTGAGAAAAGCAAACTGTTCATCAGAAACTTTACGACGAGGAGCCATGGTGCGGATGTGGACAAAACTTAATAATTTTTGGCAACACCAATGACTACTGAGCCTCAACTGAACATGTTCATTCATCCGTCATGCCACATTCCAGACACAAATATTCAACAACGGTCACTCCTTGGCATGTTCTTGGAATCTATTTGAATGCCTCTTGAATGCTCACCAAGATGCCGGTAATAATCCCCTTCTGGTGACAGTATTCTCTCCATCATAATGCCGATAGATATAAACAGAGTAGTCTGTCATCTTATTTGTACTCGACTATTTTCAAATAATATCTTTCAAAGTTATGACCACTAACACTCAGGTTGATGCTGCTACCCTATCTGCTCTCATAGCTTCCATTGAGAGCTTAACTCTGGCCCTTGATCGTATGTGTTGCACTGCCCTTTTTCATGCACTTTATCAATTTTTTAGGACATGTTAATCATTGCCCAGGTTGGCCTGGCTCAGAGCCATTTGTTCCACCATCGGAGGAGGATCTGTCGTTAGATCCCACTCTTGTAAGTTGGCTCAGTTAAACTTAATATTCTAGTCCCTAATACTGTACTTCAACTCTTAGTTAAACACTGGAAGACATCCCAGTGTTATTGCTGCTAGGCTAGCAGAATTTGGCTCTGACCTGACGGGGCCTTGGTATGTCGTCACTTCAGGCAGAGAGCCTGGGGTGTACAAGCATAGGTCAGCTATTGAATTTTGCTTGGTTTGATGTTGAGCCGTCAAGCTAAGTCAGAGACCTAGCGAAGAAGTCAGTTACCATACAGTTGGGATCTCTCGCAGCGCTAGTAAGAAGCATGATTCTCAAGAACATGCATTCAAAGCATATAAGCGTGCTTGGGCCTTGGGTGCTGTTCAGCGTGCTTAGTAGCTGTGTTCTTCATTATGAAATTACATTGAGATTTGAGATCTACACTGCGTACTGACTAAACTGAAAGTTGAGATTAATGGCTATGCACGACATCGTGAGTAGTTAAGGTACATATTATTATTAATTGACTTGGCATTCAGGACATTCACAATCTATTTCTCCACTGCATTCATCAGAGCCTCCATCCGTATCCATGTCAAGCTCAGCCTCGGAATCTGAAGCTATGGGGAGCGAGTAGTGACTGTCAACACTATGTTCTCTTTCCCTTTGACGATATGTCATTCCTGTCCTAGGCGCTCTGTTGAACCAGCTTTGATTTTCTAAGATTAGAAAAAAATATGATCGCCTTCAAACTTGGACTTATGCATCAAATTGAAATGTATCTCCAGCAGCCAGACGTGCCTTATACTCGCTGCATAAATAACCATTGTATAAGGAACAGTCATCCAATTAGTATGTGAATTCTAGTAAGTGCTTACCAGTGTTCCGCTAATGTGCGTCCATCATATAATGCCATAGATGAGCTTTGACGTCGGGGTTTGCGGTTCAGGTCAACTTGCTGACTTGCAGGCGCAATTTCTGTCTGAGGTGCTGGACTGGGACTGTGGTCTCTGGTCGGTTTAGGACTGGGGGACTTTGAAGACCTCAGTTGATGCATTTGTGCCCGCCGTTTCGCATACGAAGCTTTGAGCCTCTTCTCAGAGCTTCTTTGTTTCTGTAACATAGTGTCAGATCAATACAATATTCCAAAGAACTGGATAAAACAAACTTCTCATAATATTTAGCACAGGATACTCGGTGAGATTCTTTTTTCTTTGGCTGAAAGCACCATTAAAAGGTAGAGAAAGCAGGTAAGTTTAGAGATTAGGTTCAATATGGTAAGAATTGAAGAGACAAATCTACCATTTTTATGCTCGTTTAAGCAAGGCGAATGGAGATATTGGCAGATGCAAATGTATATCCTATCTCGTGACACACATAATACCCAAATTTATCTTAAAAAGCTGTCTTGCGACTGATACTACTAGAGCTCAGGTTTAGAGCAGTTATTCTGACAATTTATGTAGTCAACCATAGTACAACACGAGTATGTGCATGGCTTTGCTTAATCAGACCAGAAAATTCTATTTTGAGGTCTGTTTGCGATATGTTTGCGATATGTTTGTGATATGTTTGCGATGGACATAACACAGTAGGTTAAACTCTTAATCTTTGGTTATACAAAAACATATTTATAGAGTGAGCATCTTAATGAATAAATTTACTTAGTGCGAGAAACAATTTCAATCAATGGTTGAAATCGGTTGATTGAAATTTGTCTTGGAATGACAATATGCTGAACTTTAAGATTCGAACATTGGTCTATGAGCGGTATTTGACATTGCATAATTGATACCTACCAAAAATTGGGCAAATAGTTTCTACATAGTATAGATCTGTATAAATACGGAATTCCTTTATTTTATTATTCTTGAAAGCGACCAGTTCATGCTACACACACGCAATATCGCAAACTTATCGTGAACTTGTCGTGAACTTATCGTGAACTATTTATAGGCGCCCATCACTCAGAACTCTGTGACTATATAGGAAATTCTTGAACGCAAGCCGTCAGCCTCTTTGGACTCATATTGTTCAGTGAATAGCGATTGTATCCTCGTAAAACGTTAATTAGAAAGTACTACTGTAATTCTATTTCTTTAATATCAATCTAATCTGATGAAAACCAAACAATCGTAAAATCAATTATTAAGAGTCACAAAGACCATTATCATTTTCACGTGTGTACGTGACAGGTATGACTTGTCACCAACTCGTTGATTTCTGAGTCGCCTTCCACAACCCTCTTCTGAGCCTCCCATTCCAATGTCAACGTGGCCAGGCATGTTGAAGAGTTCATCCACCTCCCTTAATAATCTTTACAATCCCAAAGGTGCGCCTAGATTTCCAGCATTGATGAGGGTGATATATACCGTCTTTAGCTTCTTAGGCTGGTCCGAATCCCACTCGCGTACCAATATTCGTCACCGTCGCGCTGCTGCTGCTGCCGCCGCAGCCCAGCGCAGAGCATTGAACCTGCAGCTTGGATTCAACCCCAATTCCATCTTTGACGACCCGGGAACGCTGGACCTGGACCTACTGGGCCTTTTGGAGGACTATCGGATTTCTGTGAGTACATACTTACATGCATGCATAGGTTGTGTTCATCCAGCCTGCACATGGAGGCTAATCGGGCTGCTATCTCATAGTTCCACAGAGGTCGCCCTCGATATCTAATGGTCTGCCTTACTCTTCGACATCGGCTTCAGCTTTGTCGTTTTGCAGTGCATCGTCCACTTCATCTACTTCTTTGTCTTCGAGCTCTAGCTCCTCGTCTATGACTTCCAGCTCATCCTCAAGCACGATTTCTTCTATGTCAACAATACCTACTATCACTGTCAGTACTTTTCATCCATGTTACGCATTAAAAATTCTGGTCCTCATTCTTATTATTCTTGTATCACTATCACTCATTGACCACGCTCCCCATGCAAACAGCGATCATCACCGTCTCCATCTCGCACACCTCGTCTCTAAGTACCTCTACCACCGCTGCGAGCACCACAGACGATAGTGCGGACACCTCCAGCGGCATGAGCACCAGCGCGGTCGTCGGTAGGATTGGAGCGAGCATCGTCATGATCGCTGTCATCGGCTTCGCGGTTACTTATTTCATTGTATGTTTTTAACCTCGACCCTTTCCCATTCTTCATCACTCGCTCTCCCTTCCACTTCTATGCGCCCAACTTCACCACCAGCGCCGCGCCCGCAAATCGCGAAGCCGAAGGCGCCTTCAAGGCGCAGAACTTTCGGCGCTCCGCCATGTTCATGGACGGCCCACCTACGCACAAGGACACCGTCGCACGCAGGTACAACCCCCTCAACCGCCTGCCATGGTGCAGAGGTATAATGCCAATGCGTCTCCGTCTCCGACGTTCGGGACGCAGTATGGGGTTTGGATCTGCCGCACCGTATCAGCAGGGCACTTTATCCGAACACATATATCACTTCAATCTTGGGATCTACGTGAACTCAGGCCATGTGGACCCGGACATTGGCAAGATTCTGCTGATGAAGAAGTCAAGGGTGGCACTAATAAATGTACGTTACTTTCACTATTTTCTTGATCTTGCATGACATTTAAACTTATCGTCGTCTCGTTTAGCGGCCGCTGGGATGATGTCACTGCAGAGTATAAGATAAGGGGGATGTGGGTGGGTGGTGCCGCAGAGGAGTTTGGGTTCAAGGAGAAGGAGAAGACGGAGGTGGATGCGACACCGGTGAAGAAAGTGCATGCCAGTCCTCTCTCAGATCAGATGCTGGGCAGGAACATCGTACATATATGTAACTCAGTCAGTTAGTCAGTCAATCGATATTTCATGGTCTTGTCATTTTCTGTGTGACCCTTAGTGAGTCCTGTGACGACGGGCTTTCAGCAAGATTGATTAAACACTAAATGTGCCGACAGTTCCACTATACTACTGAGCACCACTATAAATATCAGGAATAACATTTATCTTGGTGACTTTAGCAAGTCTTCTCTTACGGTAAATGCTTTGATAAATCTTTGGATTCAAAAGACGACGTTCATATGCGGAAAGGGCATTGGCTGAGTAAAGTAATAAGTCTTTGATATCCCCAAAAATATAGAATGAAATCAACATACAAGATGTTTCTGGCCGTTCCAAATACCTTTTCACCTTGATCACCTTTGCCAAATCTCGTGAAATATCTGGTATCTCAACTGAAAAAAATGAGCACGTCTTGAGTCTGATGACAGAGAGAAAAGCCTACTTAAGTAGCCACATTGTCCCCTATCGTCCAGATCTAAACCGCAGCCAATAAGTGGTTTATTTGCAAATGGTCCAGACGACACAGAGAAATATCGAGCAGGAAGATTGTGAAAACATTTGAGAGTTGGAAACAAATGGGTATGGCGATATTGGTCCAGGTGATCCGGATCGAGAAGAAAGCCTTCAGATGTAAGGGGGCTAGATTTGGCCAATAAGTAAAATATTCAAACTGATGTACTATCCACATACTAAGGTATATCAACCAAATGACCGCCTAATTTGTCTGGCTCATAGGAAGTGAGGTTATAAGATCGTAATTGAGCACAGTGAAGGCGCCTCCATGTTCTGCAAAGAGTATGAACGGGCATCAAAAATCAAGGGAAAAGAATGATATATCTCGCTCTTGTAGCTGTCTTTGGCAAAATCTTATATGATCGCATTCTAAAAATTTCTCGCCTCACCAAACATGCAAGAATTATAATATGAATGTTCTAAGGTACTGATGTGTATAAAAAGATAGCGGACAACAATTCTTAAGGTAGCTATCAGCCTAATTAATATCAAGAATGGATTTATTATTAAGACCAAGTGTGTTCAATACTACTATTCTACTTATTGTGCACTAATCACCTTTATTCTCAGACAGAAAGCGTTCACTCAGCCTCACTATGTCAGATCACAGGTCGCAGAGCACGACTGATCAGACTTGCAAGAAGATGCTGCCTGCCTTTGGTCCCTTTCCAGATGACGGCGTCCTATATTTATCATATGATCAGATCGAGTAAGTGCTCAGCATTTCTACGTAGTTCCCTCAGAATTAATACTCCATTTATGGTATACAGGAACATTGCTTGGCAATGTGTGCAGGCACAATATCACCGGCAACACAGATCAGGCAATAAATACTGAGATATATTAGTAGACATCCAGTAATCTATATCATCCTCTTTCTATCTATATCTCAGCTATGTCGCATCGCAAGTCTAGACAACAGCAGGCGCGGCACCATCAAGGATTTACCACAGTGCCTGATAATGATACTTCACAGTCAAAACACTTCACTGTTGAAGTCCAGCATCGGCATGACATGCTTAACGCTTCTTCTGATGGCCGGACACGCATATACCGGAATCGATTCTTTGGCATGTTTCAAGCACTTACTGACCAGGATACATGGCGCCGTCTTGGAATTCATGGTCTTGCTCAGTCTTCAAGTAACAAGCTTATTGATGTGGATATTTTGGACTACGACGAGGAACTTAATCAATCTATATTTGGATTTGAGCCTCTAGACCCTATCTGGAATGATTCAAGCAATGCCAATGATACTGATCCTGCTAATGAGCCTAAAAGAAGAAAAGCCGACCTCAGCCTGTGAGTGCAGCTGTCAGCGTTTACTGAGTATGACTTTTGAGCTATAATTATAGGATAATCCCTTGAAAGAGTGGGTAGAAAATGATAGAGAACGAGACCTTCTGGAGATTCTCAGACTTGATGGCCGAGGCGACTATAAGAATACACCCTTTGCCATGGATGTAACACCGCCAATGCTGAATATAGGTGCCTTGATTGTGATCAAATCGAAATGTTTTGTGCCCAGTGTGCTGCAAAAATCACACGGGAAATCCTCTTCACTGTATTGAGGTGTGTCAGTTGTATATATTGACTAAATTTCTAATGAACACTATTATAAAGAGGTGGAACGGTCTGTTTTTTGAACGTTCAAGCCTGAAGGCCTTGGGTCTTCGGGTTCAACTTGGTCACATGACCGGTCACAAATGTTTGAATCCCCGAAGGTCACCAGGTGATAGCTTCGTGGTCGTCGACTCCAATGGAATCCATGATATTGCCCTTGACTTCTGTGATTGTGAATCCGCACAGCCGCATGCAGTACAACTCCTACGTCTTAGGTGGTTTCCATCTACTGGAACCTATCCTAGGACTGCTTCCACCTTCCGTGTTTTAAAACGATTTCATCTGGCTGCATTTGAATCCAAGTTCTCCTCATACGAATTCTACAACAGTCTGGCACGAAATACTGATAATACTGGGCTATATACTGAAAAGGTGAGCTTGAGTTCAATTGTTTTTGAATTAGGCTCATTATATATGTATATCTGCAGGACCGATATGACGAATTCATGCGCACATACAGAAAATGGACAAATCTTACCATGGCAAAACGTGCTGCAAGAGGCCACGATATCAACGGTCTCGGGGCAACAAAACCAGGCGAATGCGCACTTTTATGTCCAGCATGTCCTCAGCCTGGAAAGAATCTTCCAGATGGATGGGAAAATGAACCGCCGGAGAAAGGGTGAGTTATGCTTATGATATGTACATACTAATTTACTAACACACCACTTACAGATGGATCTATGGGCTATTTCTGGCCATCGATGCTAATTTCCGTCTCACACGAAGACATGTTTCATCTGAAGAACGTGATCCTGCGCTTGCTGATGGTTGGGCTTTTTTGTGGAGAATGCACCCTCACGTTACGCATTTGAAGAATTTCTGGCATATCAAGCAGCCGGTAAGTAAAGTTTTTACCTCTCTTAATATTTCTAATCTATGTCTACATGATTAGAAAAGTACCTACGTCAACCACGAAGCTTGTAACAACTCCGAAAAAGAGGTGCAGGGCAAATCAGTAACGGGTGGAGGAACAGCTGACTGTGCACGCCACAACTTCAAACGACCATTAGGATTTGGCGATCTTCAAAAGGGGCGAGAGGTGCGACTTCATTTTCAATATACGCGTGATTTCTTCTTACTCTTTCCAACAGATATTTGAACATGGATTACATATTCTTCTCTAGTATACGAAACACCACTCTACGATATCTATTTGCCTCATATGACATTGCATGCCAGTGGTACAAAAACGTCTATGAACGGCTGAAAATACTTCCACCCTCTCTGAGGCTCAGTAACTCGATCAACAATGTTGCCTATCTTGTGCCCAAGTTTCACATTTCAGCGCATATACAAGAGTGTCTTCTGAATTTCTCATTCAACACAACCAGATATGTTGGGGCGTACCGACGGTGAAGCACCAGAACTTGGCTGGTCTGGTGTCAATGCACTTGCTACGAGTACAAGAGAGATGGGTCCAGGTAATCGCCGTGACACTCTCGATGACCATTTCAACGACTGGAACTGGAAAAAATCACTGGACTTGGTATGTTCTTCTTATATGCTTACGTGCATGTTTCTAAATGTTATGATAGGAGCATCACTTTTAAAGAAGATAAAAGCAGCTGTCCCTGAAGCTACCGATCATACCCTTCAGCTGCGCCAATTTGAGAAGGTAGTACCAACTGAAGACCTCAAAATGTGGACCCGGCAGGTTGAACTGTGGGAGAACGACAATACTTTACCTAACCCCTTTCGAGCAAACTATAGAAGTGCGTACATATTCTGATTCATATCGAGTGCCCCTCGCTGACATTGATACAGCTGTGTCTGAAAAGGAAGTGCGCTTGGCTCTTGCAGAGAATGCGACTGAAGATGTCGTTGTTCACTCCAATGTCCACCCAAGTATTCTTATCACACAAGGTTTGCATCTAGAAGAGAATCAGTAAGTTCCATATTATGCCGTTTCCCTGTCAGGAGTTAATAATGTATTATTCAGACGAAAATTAGCACGAAACGTAAGGGACCTTGGCCAGCATGCAACCCTAACTCAAATGCGAGTTGTGCAGGAGGCGTCCAATAGGCTTCGAAGGCAAATCACATCCTGGATTGAGCTACAGACCCTGTACATGCCGCATACAGCTGCACTTCGGCAAAAAAGACGCTATGGCCAATTCCGAAGGGATACCCTCAGTCAGGACGGAAAAAATGCCCCTTTACCTTCCCTCCGCGCTCTCAGAAATCGATCCATGCGATAAATCATTGAGGATATTTGAATGGAAACTCCGCCAGGGTCAGGCCTTTGACGCGCTCCATGAAATGAGGCAGAATCTTCGTGTTGGGAGCCATTATATCAAACACAAGAAACGATTCTCCCGTGGTGTCGCTCAGAATACCAGATCCAATACCACCATCCAGAATCTACACACCAAAGCGAAGCACGCCGCAGAGAAATACCAGATCGCACAAGCCGCAATGGTGAGTTTGGCACCCTACATCAGCGATGAGGCAACACCCGGATGGGAGAATGACCTCAGACCTCTTCGAGATGAAGATGTCCGCAGCCTATCGGAAGGACGGAAAGGGGAGAGTGAAGGGAAAAGGACAGTGTCGTGGATCTGGTTGACCGAGGGGATGGCTGTTGGAAATACTGATGAACGACTGCATGAGGGTGAGCTGAACTGTGAATTCCAATGTTGTAGAGCCATGACTGACCTCATTGATCAGCACTCCGAATTGAGTGGTGTAAAACCCGTGCACGAGCAATGCGTTGGCAGGAAGAGGTAGTCCTCTTACAGGAAGAGATGAGGCGAACACTGGCTTTTCTTCAGTGGCATGCCGACTGGTGGAGAGAGCGGGGTGGAAGCCTGGAGCACGTTGACGAGATTTCCAAAGAGGGATTGGAAGCATATCGTCAAAGACAGGCATCGTTGAGGTTGTCCTTGCGTGATCGCTTCAAAGCCAATTGGAAAGACGTTGACCTGTTTGTTCAGATGGGAAAGTACGCCATTGAGATGGGGGAAGATGACGATGTGGACGTCTCAAACACGATAGTACAGTCATCTG
Source organism: Psilocybe azurescens (assembly GCA_023853785.1). NCBI lineage: Eukaryota > Fungi > Basidiomycota > Agaricomycetes > Agaricales > Agrocybaceae > Psilocybe > Psilocybe azurescens. The sequence continues at coordinate 252,703 of JAJIRX010000590.1, forward strand.
ACTAGGTTATGTGTAGTACATGTAACAATTGTCAATAAACCGTTTTCAAAAAGGTTGACACTGCGTAAATTCGTGCGAAATAAATGTTCTTTGGTTTATCAAACGTTAACATAGGGTTTTGTGATTTCGTCCAAAAACAGCGTCTTTCCTCTCTTTCATACCCCTGCGCACTTGTAACTTGATTATGGAATCGCTTACAATAGAATGACAAATCAAATATTATGAATGGCGCACAGAGGCTCCTCCCGCCTTCCGCCTGTAAGATAAATGGCGGCTGTGCTCTCAGCCCGCCCACAAGACCGTAAATGGATGGCCAAGAGCGACAATGAATATGGTCAGCGGAAAAACAAAACGATTGAAACTGAGTTCAAATGTCAGTACGACAGCCAGAAACCGGTGATATATTGTGGCAACGGCTCTAGTTAGAGCTCTCCATACATCACGGCTCCCCTAACATGACAAGTGTATGATATATCACTCTGCCAGATGGTGGTGAAACATTCTGCCTTTATGTCACACGTAGCATGGATTCATGTAGATTTCGCAGCGCAACTGGCAAGTGGAGATGATGTCAATATGGCCACTTGACTGTTGAGGTGTGTAAGTCGAATCAAGCCATGTTTACAATATAGTGTAGTTATGTTCAAGACGATGGCGTTATCGGCTAACGCTTACAGGCTATATGTGGTTGTGTATGCAATCTCTCCAGGCTTTGGGAGGCCTGATACTCAGCTACGCAACTGATGCATAGGCGCATTTTATTTCGTTGGTACATGCATATATACAAGGTCCAGATACGTATCCAAGGTGAAACGATGGGTAATGGAGTGTCAACACACAGAAAGCGCTAATCTTGGGGAATTTTACAGATGCACCGGTCCACGAGAATCTCTTGATTCTTACCTCGCTCCGGCGGTCAGTTCATAGGTTCTTTCATTTGTTTCGCTGATCACATTGAGCCTGATTGTCCAGGTAATCTTGCTGGTGGACATGCTCCAGGAAGGACGATTCTTTCCAGAACTTGGTTTTGAGGTTTTTATAGGCACGAAGGCGAAGTATACATACGTATGAGGCTGTATGGAGAGTCAAAGAATCGGCCAATCTCCAGAGATCATTGATTGGACAGGACCTACGCAAGAAGTATACCGAAAGCAGCAGTGAAGCCCATGATGATGTTCAAGACCAACTTCCAATCTTTGCATTTAGGATGGGGAGGAATTGTTGTCTTATCCTGCCAGTTGTATCGGGAGTGGCAGTCGTCGTAAGGCATCTTCCCAATCCAACGGACCATGGATATAATCGTGCCAACAGCAAACGTGAGGTCGGCTACAATGCTGATCAAGACGGGGACGTTGACGCGAGCATTGCTTACCCATCCTACAACTCTAGGGTTGACCCACCTCTGCCAGTACGTGTCCCAGAAGGGTGCGTGCTTGAGAATGACACTGTTTGTGATGATTAAAATGAGGGCGAGGGTTGACAGAACAAGGGTGAGGATCCTGAAGGCCTTAAAGAGTTTAGATGTGCGAGAGGGGCTTGCGACTGATAATCTACTGTCCTCATTGACATTGTCGTCTAATAGAGGTAGAGATTCCGCCCACGGTAATCAGTAAGCTATTGGCTGAGGTTATTGTCGGCTCTGTTAGTGGCAATGGTGGTCGAGGGGTGCTCGTAATTCGAGGTTTGAAGGTGACATACGAAGGCCTAAGCCAAATCTTATAATGAGGTTAAGAAGCGCAGTACCATGAGAAAGCGCTCAATTCAAGTTTCACGGACCGCACAATTTTGAGCTAATGCAAAAGGCAAAACGTATCAAAGTGATAGATCGTAGCTCCTTGACAAGGAGGGACGATAAATAAGATATTAACGCCCGCTTCGGTTGGACTGCGCTTGATGTGTAGAGGGTATTACGTTTTTGAGAGAGCACTAACCTACTCAGAGCTCTCTTCATGAAGCTATGTCCAACATGTAGCTAATATCGACTGTTCAATGTAAATGATTCACAAGCGGACTACAGGTGAACGAGAGAAACCTGCAGTGGCCCCCGTCGGGCATTTCGGGCATCAATCAAAGCGAGATTCCAGCCATTGCATTTTCCAAAACGGGGCAGGCAACTCCAGGAAATCGGATGTCGACAGAGTAAGGGTGAGGATCCTGAGGATCTGGAAGAGTTTGGATGTGCGAGACGACCCTGTCGTGACTGTCATCTCGGTGCTCTTATTGGCATTGTCGCTTAACAGAGATGCATGGTGGACAGTCGGCAGCTGGTTGAAGTTATCGTCGGCTCTCTAATAGCAATGGTGGTGGCCGATGGGCGAGCGCAATTGAGACATTTTATACGGCGCTAAGAAGCGCGGCAGTGCCATGGGATAGCACCTCATTCATGCCACACAGACGGGTACAGGACCAGGTATATAACTGTTAAATATAAATGCCCACTTCGGTTGTGTACGACGTACTCGGGTCAGAATCCAGACATATCAATTTTTGGTCGGATATCCTTTGGTAAGTGGCCGCCGGTCACGCACTGTCGAGTAGTTTGAAATTTGAAGCTATCTCGACAACAATGTGTACGACCAAAATACGAGAAAAAAAGCCTAGACAAGTTCGCACCCGAGCCGGGTGTGTGTATGTAGATGATCATGGTGATGGTAGATAGATGGAATAGGGACATTGGCATAGATGATGAGCGAGAGAGAGGGAGCGAGACGAGGACATCTATAGTGTGAAAAAGATGAGATCGAGGAACGATGATAGAAGAAAAGGAATTTTTTGCATGGATGAGGAGAGGAAAACGGGATATGCAGATCGTTCGTCTGAGACATGAGACCGAGAAAAGGAATAACAAATGCACTGTATCAGATAGGGAGACTCAGGGTGGCACTGATAAGTATGACCGTCCCTGGGTATGTATATATGAAACAGAAAAGAAAAAAGAGATTGAAAAAGGTATGGAGACATGAAGGAACCAAAAGAAGCAGTGTAGATAGAAAATACGAAAAAGGAGGAGGATACGCGACATAGAGCCTGTATAGAGGCATAGGGACAGCAAGGATAGCGATAACGATATTGTTGGTCAGGTCGTGTGGGGTGTGTGTGTGATGCTAGAACAGGATATCAAGAAGCCAAGACCAAATTCCATATTCGACATGGATTCCGGCAGCCATCGATGACAAACCAGTTATGCTAAATGTTGGCGTCGGCACCGAGGGCACCAGTGTAGCACTATCCAGTGGTAGTGACAGATGCCACCTCGATATTCTGCGAGTTCGGAAAATTTAGCACGCGATCGGTGTCAATGGCGTCTTTGTGCTGGCATCGGTGTAAGCGGCTCACCACTTCATATACAGTCCGAGCAACTAGATGCCAGAGTGTAATTATAGCGCCATTGTGGTGTAACGGTTACGGCTTGTCGGACTGGCATGACTAGCTTACAATCGGCCCCCAAGAAGCGAAATCAAGAATAGAGGCGGTAGTAATGGTGGCGATGCGTGTGGAAATCAAAGGGCAGTAGAGGACGAGGACGGGGACTCGATATCGATATCGACATCGCATTAAGTATTCCCTGCCTGCACAACTTGATTCCGTTGTGTCGATACCGACCTCCGAAAGGGTAGTCAAGAATAGAGGTGGTAGTGATGCGTGGCGATGCGTATGGAGAACCACGGGGTGCAGGTTGTAGAGGCTCGATGTCGGATGAATTTATAGCTGCTGCATGAGGGATAGGATCGTTTCGAATCGAACGAACGCACAAAAGAAGTCGCGGGAAGGAACGAGAAAGGAAAAGGAAGGAAGAAGACGAGGAAGAGTTACAAGGGATTATAAATAGATCAAAAAATGAGATGAGATGAGATAAAATGAAATGGCAGGGGTAATAGATGACCAGAAATAGCAAATCCGAAGCAGTTGCGCTCGAGGCTGGCTCTGTGTAACAAGTACGTACGATACCTCCTTGAGGCAAGACGAAAGAGGAAATCAGATGAGGAAGACAGACTAGCCGGATATAGTCAATCCTCTGCATGAGCTGCGTCAAGAGGGATGAGATCGCCGGATGATGACGAGGCACAAGGCCACGAGGATAGGACGACAGGAAGCTTGCAGTCATGTCATGGTCATGTCACTGCACTGTCAAGCCTTCTTTCAAAAATAAGGTGAAAAAGTCAAACGTTGACCGAGACCCGGGGATCATCGATCAGTACTTGGTCCAAATCGAAAAGAGGATGACGATACAGAAGCAGGATGATGGGATGAACTTGAAATGAAAGGGGGTGCTTACTCGCTTCCTGCTTTCTCCCCTTCCTTTCCTTTCCTCTCCCCTCTCACTCTCACTCTTACACACACTCTCTCCTATACCCTACACCCACCCTACCCTCAGCTTCATCACCACTCAACCACGAGACCATCATCCAACGACCAACCGCGGCCCCTCCGCAAACTCGCCCTGCGCCTTCCTGCTCCCATCCCCACTGCCGCACGAACGCCTGATACACTGCGTCATCCGGTCCCGGCGATCCTGGTCCTGTTCCTAGTCCTATTCCTGGTGATGGTACAGAAGATGCCCTCCCCGTTATCGCACCCGAGCTCGAGTTCGAGTTCGAATACCAATGTGAGCGTGGATTTGACGCGGACGACGACGACAGAGGACTTAATGCCCCCGACGCAAATCCCGCCCCCGCCCGCCCCAAACTCGCTATTAGTATAGCTTGCACTAGGCGAGATCACCGGCACCGCAAATGGCGCCACGCGCATCGGCGATCGCGTCCTGCCCGCGCTGGCGCCGAATCGCATCCCGCCTGCTCTTGGTCCTACAGGCGATGGACTGACAGGCGACGACGACGAAGACCCAGACGACCCATGCCCATGCCCATGCCCACGCCGCAGCAACGGCGGCCGCGGTCCAGGGCGCACGCCCCGCATCACGGGTCCGCTCCCGTTGCCGTTGCTTTTTTCGCCCAGGGCGAGGGCCCATGGGCGGGTGCGGCGTTCACACTGGGTGTTAATGTTGCTTTTCCCATTCGCAGGCGCCATTGCGCGCTGACTCGGATGCGGATGCGGCTGCGGATGCGGGCCAGGCGATACACCCCCATTTGCATTTGCAGTGCCCGCCCACGATGTAGCACCCGAGGCACTCCCACTCCCACTTGACGACGATGGAGAAGAGGAAGACGAGGAGGTGGAGGAGCCCCGCGCCGCGCCGATGCTGGACGTCGGCTTGTGCTCAGATTCCTTCCTCCGCCTGTGCGGGAGGACCATCGGGCCAGGTGAGGATGTGGATGTGGATGTGGATGTGGATGTGGATGTGGATGTGGATGTGGCGCCAGAGCCGTTCAGGCTGGTAACCGATCCCCGCATTTGCTGTAGTGCCAGTGCTCCGCTCCTTGATATCCATCAGCATCTCCTCAACAGGTACACGCACACACATCCTCTCCTCCTCCCCATCCTCAGGTTTCGGTTTCTGCACATAAACACCCGCACCCGCACCTGCACCAGAGTCCCCAAACGCTCCCCACGGCCAATACGCTTCCCCGCCTCCCCTCCTAAAACACGGCTCGCAGGGACACGCATGCCCATGCCCATGCCCATATCCTCCATCGCAGAGAACGGCGGGCTCGTGCCTAGCCCGAGTGAGCTGGGCACGCTGACGCCATTGCCGTCGCTTTCGAATCAGGCACAGGCGGTTCGTGCAGACCCATCGCCCCCTTTCCTATATCTACACCTACACTTGCAGAACCCATGCCCCACAAAGGCTTGGCTGCATCGCAAATCGTCGGGGTGCGATCGTGGTCGTTATCCTCATCCCCATATTGATGTTTTGCGCTGGCGCTGGTGCTCGTGCTCGTCGCCGTCCTCACCAGGGAGCACGACACGCATACCGTCCTCATCAGTGATTCCGCCAACCGCTACAGAAGGATACGCACGCGAAGTCGCTGAGGGGTGGTGCGCCCCGACCCCGAAGTCGGCGAAAAGCACGCCCCAGCAGGTGCCGCATAGTGCCTCAAGTCCAGCTTCTGCAGCCGCGCGAGCGAGCTCTGCGTCAGCGCTGCCTGGTGCGCCTTCTGCTGCTGGATTCTGCTGGGGCGTGGGCGTCGCAGGCGCAGGCGATGGTGAGGGGCATGCATCAGCGCTGGGGAAGGAGGCAGATGTGTATATTTGGGGGGTGCAGGGTACCGGTACGCTTTCGAGCCTCGGATCGGAAGCGGGGATGATGTCGATGACGAGGGGCCAGTATATGCGGCTATAAATAGAATCAGCATGTTAAAAAAAGGAAAGGAGGAAGAAAGAAAGAAGGAAAGAACGTACAAGGTGTGCTGAAAACAACACGCAGTCGACTGCTTGCACCCGCACCGGTGCAGCTTTCTTGAACCCAATCCTATAATTCCTGCCCGCGTTATCATCCCACCGCTCCTGCGCGCCCGACGGACAGACAGCGCCAGCTCCTTGGACGTTCCTCCCCCTCCTCCTAGCCTGCCATTACCATTGAACACCGCCGCGGCTGCCTGTGCGGACCGTCCGTCCCCTTCCTTGCCCTCCGCCCCCTGTCCTTCCATCACCGCTACCACCACCACTACCACTCATATCACCCACACTGGTTGCGCATGAGGATCGTGCCTGTGAGCGTCAGCAGGTGGGAGGAGGATGGCTTTTTGATGGCATTGATGTTTGAAGAGGAGGAAGAGGAAGAGGAGCCTACAAAAAAAAATAGTCCATGATCAACAAATGTATCCCCCCCAAACCATAGAGAAGGAGACTCACCATCCCCAATGCCGCCACACTCACTCACTTGCACCCCTCACAAATCCCACACTCTCGACATACACATGTCCTTCCCCAACCCGATGCCCATTGCCCCCTCAGCGCCCGTACCACTGTCCCGCATAGGAATGCACGAGCACCTCACCTCATCAATATCATAAAACTCCTTATTCGCCGAATCATCATCATCTTTATCATCACCGCCGCCATTGCTCAATGGCCTATGGCTCTTCCGCACGGGAGCAGTAGCAGCGACCTTCGGGAACGGGTACCCTCCCGTCCCCCACCGCTGCCTCCTCCTGCACCCACATTCGCTGCCCCTGCACTCGCACCCCACCCAACACCGCCCATCCTCCCCATCCCCCACCTTCCACCTCCAAAGCCCCCAAAGCCTCCAAAGCCGTCGCTGCCTATCCCGCTCCCCTCCCCCTCCGTCTCTGTCTCGGTCTCATTCCCACCCTTCTTTCCTCCCGCCCCATTCGTGAGGGAGAGTGAGGCAGGTCTAGCGGAGCGGTTGAAGGTCTTCACAGTCGTGATATCTGTGTCTTGGATCGGGACGTGCACGTTCTTCGGTATGTGCACGCTGTAGTGCCCATGCGGGGCCGTCGTCGGTGTGGGCGATGTTGATGAAGAGGAGAGCGAGAGCGAGAGCGAGAGCGGAGGCGACGTGGACGTGGACGTGGATGTGGACGTATGGAACAATATATCGTGCAATAAATCATTTACACATGTTAGTTCATTTTTAGCATGTTAGTTGGCCATTAGCTTTACTTCTACATGTTGCGAAGCAATCGAAATTTTTTTACGCAAGTTCGTACTCTTTGCCAATGTTGGAAATAGTTCACACATATTAGAACTCACCTATGTAAGTAACTCAGGTATAGCAATGCAAGTGGAAGTCGAAGAGCATATATGTAGTGTGGGACGTGTGGCAGTCGTATATCCTAACGTGTGGAGTAGAGAGCATTATTTAATGCAATTACTCAGAGAGATAATTAAGCGGTGAGCAAATACGCTTGGAATCCGGTATGAGCCCTCCGACTTCCATCAACTATCAAGAATCATCCATTCTCGAAAGCTTGGGAACATTTAATTGCTGTTTGTGGATCTTTTCGTACAGGCCTCTCGTACAGACTTTGACGTTGACATTGCGCAGCCGAGGTCGTTATCTATGGTAGTAGGGACCCTTATTTAATACGTTCCGAAGCCACGGTACGTACTAAAGTACTTATGTACATGTAGAATTACAGAACCCATCAGCGTAATTGCTACAAGACAAATAAGTTTGAGTCAATGTTGAGGACCTTGCGAGAGAATGACGTATTGGAAGTAGATGGAATTTTTAAATGAAGTGTCTATCGAAATCTCAGTAACGTACAGAGTATAAATTGACTGGGTTGATTGCAGCGCAACGACCATCAAAATCGGCTAGCGCAATAGAGCAATTAATGACGAATGCACACTATGTACTTACAAAATCTAGTAATGAGATAGTGTAAACCTGGCGCCCCAGTCTTCCGTATTATCTTATCTTCTACATTTACGTACACGTGACCGCGATCCCCAACCCATTCCTTCAATACCGACTTCTCTTTTACACATTAGACATTATGCACCGTACACACCTGTAGCCAGTCAGTCGTTCTATCGATATATCGTGGTCCTGTCATTCTCTGCGTGACTCTCATTAAGCCTGGTGACGCCAGGCTTTCAGATAGCATGATAAGCTGAGAACATTTAAATGCTCCTCCTGGGACATTGGCGGTTAGAATACCGTTACTGATCCACGTCCGCAGGTTATCTCTGCCCCTCCCGGCTCTCTTTGTCCAAAGCTCTACGGCTGGCATACAAACTACACAGATCCACTCCACATGTCATGGATGCCCCTACGCGATTTGATGGACTGTTTGCTGCAAGATAGAAATAAAGTATATGTGCAACAGTTGCCGCAAATCGAAATGAACAACGTTATGCCCTGCTATTTTCAAAAGGGAAGACCACGGGTAACTATTGTAAGTAAGCGCACATCATCCAACGACCAACCGTGGTCCCTCCGCAAAATTGCCCTGCGCCCTCCCGCTCCCATCCTCACCGTATCCAATACCGCCGCCGCCGCTTCCAACAGTTGGCCCCGGCGCCTGCACAACTGCCACACGAATGCCTGATACACCGCGTCGTCCGGTCCCGGCGATCCTGGTCCCAGTCCTATTCCTGGCGATGGTGCTCCCGGTACAGGAGGCACTTTTCCCGTCATCGCACTCGTACTCATACCCGTACTGGAATTCGGGTTGGATTTAGACTTGGACAAAGGACTCAACGTCCCTTCACCCGCCCCGAACAAAAAGGAGTGGTCTAGATTCCCATCGCTGCGTCGCAGCAGAAGCGAGGCCCTACGTCGCAACATACCCATCGCTGTCTTTATATTTCGAAACCGTACCAGACCGAACATTGGAAGATGTTGATAGACACGGGACCTATCTTGTTAGTGGCCGTCACTACGGAGTATGAAGAACAAAGGTGTCTTCTGCTCCGTAGTATCGGATAATGATTCCTGGTATTTCGTCACAGCAACGCCTATCTGATATCAACCTATCAGCGATAAAGTAAAAGGTAGTCCACAATGGGAAGGTGAGATGTGGTATTCACCTGACACGTCTAAATACGCTGTAAAAGTACGTTAGCGGGATCGAGATTCATGAGTGGCCGGATTTAAACTTCCATTGACATCGGTAATGCCTGTGCGTGCAAAGGCTTTGATCTTGGACCATTTCCTGCCTATTCCCACCGCCGATTAAGCTAGTTGCTGTGCAAGTCAGAAAGAACATGGAAATGAATGAAACGGCGAGAGTTTGCGGCACACCGCGACGCATGATGCTTGATAACCAGTCTACCAAGTATTTTGACTTGTTGATTCATCCCCAGCGCCCTGTTCAACAAAGGGACAGGAATAGAGAATATTTTAATACCCTATTATATATTGACGGTAGTCTAGTTTACTCAAGATTATGAGTTAGGCAAAAGGAAATATATCGTTCCGACCTTGAAATGACTTCAGTTTATACAAAAATACACAAATTAAAATCCGATCTAAGGGTCGATGATTGAGCAAAGGTTTAGAATCATGAACCGGTGAACTGAAACATACCCTCTAGATCCCAATAAATTAAACTCTCATAAATCCCCCCTCAACTCATCTCAAATCCCAGCTGTGTCCATTCCTTGCTGCGATCTTTGAATGCTTCGCAATAGCTCTTCACCCTCTCCTTCGTCAATGTCCTAAACTCTTCTCCAAACAACTCTTCGTCCTCCAATGACTTCGATCCTGCGAGCGATTCCATCCGATGTCTCAGGCCTAGCAACTTTTTAACATCCGCCGCATCCTGATGCTGTCTGCGCTTGTAATGGGCTGCTTCGGCTTTACAGTGGTCATCCCATCCTTGGAGTTTCTGATATAGAAGTAACGCGAAGGGCACGAGGGGTAACTGTCTATCCAGACCACGCGGTCTGGTTTCAAGAAGGGCAGGTACATGATGCCGGGTACAAGGATGTCGATTTTGCATTCCGGGCCTTTGTATTTCTGACGGTACCAGAGTATGCGATACTCAGCAGCTGGATCGCGGTGGCATTTTGAGGTAGAAATTCTGCGAATTGACCCGTAGGATTAGGTCTTTGAGATCTTGTGGGGTAAGCGGTGGCTTGTGCTTGTTCGAACTGGAAGCTGTCGGTGCCTCCAACTCGGCGACTGAAGTTTCATCGAAAGAATCTTGGCTGACAAGTAAGTCAACATCCTACATGAATCATGAAACTGTTTAGTGACTTCAGTTTATAAAAGACGACAATGATTACACACCTTGGGGACCCGCGAACACCCGTAGAGCTTCGACGCGAGACTGCCGAAGATCGCACACGAAAGACCATGAGCTGACAAAATCTGGGTCACCGCCCGCGCCGCCTCAAGAACGACTTCGAAATGGGCATTTTGGCTTGCCGTTTTCAGAGCGCGAGATTTCCTAGGCTGCTTGGGTTTTGTGGCCACTGTGGCACCCGCCTTCGCTGGAGCAATGAATGCCGTTCCGTTCGCCTGAACCGCCGTCATGGACGTTACGGTAACCGTTGCAGGATTCGAGGGTATTATTGGTTGTTCCATTGACATTTGAGAACGTATTCTCGTGTTTTGTTGTATTCCAGACACTACAAGATGACCGTTCTGAGCGATATAGTAGTGTATAATAGTGAGAAAGAATGATAAAGCGCCGCAAGGCGGTAGTAATCAAAAGACGGGGAGGCTATGGCCTTTGTGACGAAATGGGTGAATATTTCTTGCCGCTTCAGCATAGTCACGTGTAGAATTTGGGTATGATGGCCGATCACTCACTTCAACTTGAACCTGACTCTGAGCTTGAACTCTGTTTTAAAGTACGTATCCAGTTGGACCCTGGCTCCAAGTCTTTATCACTACCACAACGATCAGTACTTGCCGAGTTCAAGCCACATCGACGCCGTTTTTTTGCACCCCATAGAGCTACAAGAAACTAGAATGGCTCCAAATCCTGCCGCCAATCCTGACACTCAGTCTTCAAGTTCGTCTCGACTTCTTGCGGAGATTACAAAAAGTCTACATGAGATCGCATCATTGAAGGCTCAACTTTATGCTATGGAATGCGAAAACTCGGACCTGAAACTTCGTCTGAAAGAGGCAGAGTCAAACTCAAAGGAACGTGGGCCCACTCTTGCCCAAAGTGAAGCCCCGATGTCGATACAAAGTTCCCAACAGGTATGTGTAATAAGTGTTGGACTCAACGGGTTCTCTACACAGATTTTATCTATGTCTTGAAGGCTACTGTCCCAATTTCAGCAAGATCTCTCGACCATAGGCAAAAAGTCGAAAAAGAGTGAGTACCACTATACAAATATTGGCAGTTGCTACCCAGCTAAAAATCTAACTAAGGCACGATCTCCCTCTTCAGATATCGTGGAGGTATCAAGAACTTCAAAAAAGGAGATAAGGAAGAGGTCTGTCTATTTGCCCATGGCCCCAGCGCGAGTAGTAACGTAATACCTTAGGTCAATGACGCATCGAACTCCTCCGTTACGATACCGGCGACACCGAAGAAAAACTTGATACCCTATGTTGAGATCTCTCCCAGCAAGAAAATTCTCAAGACCTCTCCCCATACTCCCAAAAACGTTTAAAAATGTCACCTTCACAAAGTTTGAAGATTAAGAAAACCTCACCTTCAGAGTCAAAAATCAAAGATATCTTGAAGCACAGAATAAATACCGATGCAGCCTCTCAGATGGAGAACGTGAGTAATTCTGTTGGTGAGTATGACAGACTGCTCACTCGATACCGATCAGCATACAGAAGTTCAAGAGCCAAACGAAATTGAAGAGACCTCAGACGAACTCGTAGCTCCTAATTATACACATCCCTCTATTCTTGTAGCACAAACAATCAACAGCGCAGCAGTTGTCGAGTCCTCGCAAGGGACAAGTTTAAGTACACAGGTACGGACCATACAAAAACTCATAAAAACATCGCATCACCTTCAATCAATTTAAATTTAGCCTGAGCGCCAGCAGAAGAGTCGTACCAAAACGAACGCGGCAGCGCCTACCGGAACCACCCATCTATCCTCGATCGCCGACACATATCTTCAATCCACCGAGAACCTACCCATAGCGCCTCTTCCTATTGCATTAGAAGTACCCCGCAGATTTCTACGCCTCATCTACGGCGGCAGCGACCAACAATTCTTCCAATACGTCCAAAAACAACCGAACCTCAACCCCTCTGGGCCAGAGCCACGGCGCATGATGTTTCCTCAATTGGATTCGAATCCCTTCATGCCAACTCGCCCTGGAGAGCCAGGGCTCCTGTTCTCTTCGAGATACGAGCTGCTGGAAGGAAGTTCTGCATGGACTGTTTTCTGCAAACGTAATGCGTCCAAGGCCGTTTGGCTGTATCTCGGCGAGTACGAGTGTGCGATTTGCGCAAAGCTGACGGCTGCTCAATATATCGCTCAGGAAGATAAAGTAAACACTGTCTCTCAGACCTTAACCTCTACCTCCAATTTGAAATGAGAACTGATTGGTACCGTCTGTAGGTTAAGCACCAATGGGCGCAACGCCTGCTCAAAGCGAGGTCTCACGACATATACCTCTCGATGCGTGCTCGTATAGCTCTGCGAAGGCACCGCATCCTCCTCCCCGCCACAAACGCGAATGATGAAGAGAAACTAGTGCGCGCAGAGGTGTCCGCGATCAAAATCAATAAAGGGAAACCATTGACAGAAGATGACATCATCGCTGCATTCTCGAAGGGCGACGAGGTAAGAGAACAACCAATTCTATCACAAGGTTATGATGACTCGGTGTGAAAAATAATTTACAGGGCATCGACATCATCCGCATGACATGCATCAGATACGACCACATCTTCGCAAACGACTTTGTCGCAAAATTCCCCACCTATCCCACCCCTCGCCGCCGCCGCCCAAAACAAGAATAAAGCCGCAGCAAAGGCTCAGGCCGGTGGGTCTAATACAAAGTCGTCTAAGAAAGCAGGAAACCGGAAGTCCAAGACACAGAGTTGGAATACGAGAGAGCTGAGCGACACTGGCGAGGAGTATGATGATGATGAAGGCGATGATGAACCTGAACCTGGTCCAGGACCGTCAACGTCAGCGTCTCGACGAAGTGCACGAAAACCGACTGCGAATCGTAAGTCAGCTGCTATGTTGGACCAAATGAACGACGCTAAATGGGCTTTAGGACGCTACGAAGACGACTGATACAGTCAGTCACCATTGGGATCACACAGTAACTGTCGATGGCACACGAATTAGTTGGAATGATAATACATATCTAAATGACCTTTCTTGTCAAACGAGTCAAGTTCCATTTATGCATAGTCTCGCGTACCTGTTGGTGCTATACCTTAATGTATATATAGCACTAGGTGACTAGGAGAGACCAGGAGATGAGAAAGATAGGCTTCGCTAACATAAATTCAGAATTATCATGCAAGCCGACTTTGACCAGCAATTGACGCCCAACAGAAACCCGGCTAACAAGCAAGTGTACCAAAAATGTCCGAGGGTAATGTGAGCGATGAGAGTCGCGGAACGCCAACAGCAGTCGGGCATTGTAGGGCGCGATGTTTCAAAACCGTTGGATGGAAATTGATCTGTGATGGTATGGTCGGCCACTGACTGAGAAGTGGATCGTAGTAAACCCTAGTGTTTGCTGAAGAGCCATTTTTGTCCATACAATAACGGTCGTCAGACTAAAATGCAAGGCCATGTTTTGTGGTGATCGCTCCTGTCTTGATTATTTCTTCATCACAGAAACTTGGAGGCTGGAGGACTGGCCTAGCCTGACCTCTTGGGTTGGCTAACCAGTCGAGTACATAAAAACTCACACGCTTTTCACGCCTCTCTCAACACCGCATGTGGAATGGTTTGAAAAAAGTATCATGTCGCATATTCGAAGTCGATGAAACACATGTTGGCATAACGAATTTTTAGCAGTCTCGTGGTACATGCAGCCCAAACATTTGTGACTCGAGATCTCCGATAACCCAACACCAAAAGGGCCACGAGCGAGTAGACTACTTGAGCTTCTTCTTGCTGTAACCACGAGAGAACTATAAATATCAAAGAAGCAATAGCAATGGGTTGACACGTACGGGCGGAGCTGTGATGAATGGCCGCACGACCTCTTCCTGCAGTTGGTAGCACGAGGAGGGAGACGGGCGTAGCACTTGCGGCAGATCTGCTTGTCGCAGTTGTACTTGGAGGCCAAAACCTTCAAAGAGGGTTCGATGATTCCACCACGGAGACTAAAAAACGAGAGTCTGAGTAAGAAGCCAAACACGTCGATATATGCGCCAAGAAAGCGTACCGGAGGACAAGGTGAAGAGTCGACTCCTTCTGGATGTTGTAATCGCTGAGAGTGCGGCCGTCTTCGAGCTGCTTTCCGGCAAAGATGAGACGTTGCTGATCAGGGGGGATACTAGATCCAAACCAATGAGAAAAGAACCACAGTAACCCAATTTCACAGACAAATTTACCCTTCCTTATCCTGGATTTTGGCCTTGACGTTGTCAATGGTGTCGGAAGACTCCACCTCAAGGGTGATCGTCTTGCCCGTGAGGGTCTTGACGAAGATTTGCATCTTTCAAGAAATAAGATCTTCAGTCCCGGGTCGGTGACGAGGAGAAGGAAAATCAGCCCTGCTCACCGTGAATTATGATATTGGGTGTCGTCTACTGACCTTCGGGTGGCCTTGGGACGGTGGGAATCTTCGGTTTGGGTTCTGTATAGTCGTTTTCGGTGGCTGACTTTAGGGCAGGCATGTCACGTGGTGTCACACACTTCATCAACTTCGATTTCCTTTCCTCGCTCTCCTCCACGTCATCGCCTGTCTGTCGAGCATGGTGTTCATTGTGCGCATCAGGTTGTAATTTTCTATCATGGTGAGCATATCTTTTGCACTCCTTTCGCTTCATTTTCATTCTGTACAGCCACCATACTTGATGAGAATATATTCGTACAACTCAGCTCACTTCGAAGCCCACGGGTTATGAGAAGAACACGTATATCTATCCTGACTTTTATTTTTTTATTTTGCAATCTTTTGTTCATTCGCCTCGAAGCTTGCGAACAATTGCTAATACGACCTTCTGCAGTTCTAGACATTGTGGAATCGTTTCAAACTTCCTTTTGTTTTGTTGGACACGGAGCTGTAAATTTTATGGTGAGTATGTCATGCACATATTATTTATTGTACATTCCACAAGATGTAAACGCATAACTGCAAAGCTTAGCCACGACGTGTTCGCACGATGGGTATTATTCCTTCGGGAACCATTCAAGTCTCTGAAATCTCAATTTCTTTCTTAACTTCGCTTCGAATCTTGGCTTACCACCTTCTCTTCAGATCATTTCCCATGTTGCATCTGATAATGTTGTTATTTGACCCTCATATGTATGATGTAATAGAAGCTACGTTATTCTACCGCCTATTGTTCAGGGAGTGTCCGCATTTTTTTTTTGAAAGCAGTATCTTTTGAGTTACCAACATCTGGTTCTGCCATTTTCCTGCCGCCTACTATTGATGCCGATATTCTCTTCTGAGTCTCCACTCCACTCGTTTTCCATTCTAAAGCTCGTTTGTAAGCTGATGCCCTACGGAAACCAATGATATTTGACGGGCTTCAACAGAACTTCGAAGGTCTATATTCCCGCATTTCCGCGGGAAGATCTTTGATTGCCCTTTTCTGTGCTTGAGCGTGGAGCTGCACCTATGCTTATTTCGATCTATGGTGGAAATAGCTTGTGGTGATACCGAAGAGGGGTTAAGGCGCGTTAATACCCACTAATTTGCGTTCGTTTGCGTTTGCGCTTAGGAACAGCTCAGGGATCTGCTGCTGGAATGAATGCGCGACGCACGTTGGTCTTGGGGCACGATATCCCACGGATGCAGAGGGGGTACCCGTTCATTTCTCCCTTCTCCTTAGTCAGTGGTCGGTGGACACATGTCGAATTTCTTTTAAACTTTTAAACGCTCTGGATCGTTAAAGGAAAAGGCCTCGAGGGAGAGCCCTCTCGGATCAGTCCCTGCGTCACACAAGCTTGGAGTGAAATTCAAATGCGCGCTTTGACTTTGACTTGCATGCATTACATTATCGACTAATTGATTACGATTTTTTTTTTAATCACCAGTAGTGCAGTGATCTGAGGACTGAGTCTATCTTGGAGAGTGCATTGGTGGTGTGGTTCCTGATTCTTGATCAGGGGCAAGATTGGGAGAGAGAATAAATGTGTTTCCAGGTGTGTCGTTGTCGTTTTTTGCTATTCGTCTAGCAAATTAACGCAGGGCTCGAAAATAGCATGGTGACTCCTTCGGAGGCCCGAGACCTAGACAAAGGAAGCAGAGGGGGAAGAAGAAAGCCCATTCAATTCTTGACCTCTCACCTCTGGGAAAGCTCTGATTCCTTGGCAGTACACACCCAGCCAACAGAAGATGCACGTTGCTTGGGACCTCCTGAGTGCTAATTTATCTTCAAATGCGATCGTGTTACACTAGGTTGCACTCACGCTCGCGGCTCACCATGATCAGGGATCTTCTTAGATGCGATGGTGAGTGCTCAGCTGTGCCAAAACTGGGCCTATTGCGATGTGCGCCATTGGTGTTCAAAACTCCAAGTCATTTACATTTGCATGCGGCGTCTTGCAAGCTTATGTTACCGTAGCTCTGGCCCGCACAACGACGTGGTGCAGGACATGGAAGTCTGTGCAAGTGCCTTGAGCATGCAGACGAATGACGTCTTTAACCTCCTGCACTTATCAGTCTCTCTACGAGACACTACCTTGGGCAGGCCTCGCCCTCGAGTCTATGCAAAATAAAGGATGTCTTCGATTCAGATTCATTATTCAAATCTAGTCGTATTTTGATGTATATGATACGAACGACGATAGCGGATATCCAAGTCCCCTTCATTCTATCTCTACCAGTCTCTCCCGAAGCCTTCGCAATGCCCCCCTATCAGATAGGCACGGAAATCCACAACGATACAAGACTTTTGGAACGTTCGGACTACATATCAGTGATTATCATTTCCATTTGCGGCTACGTAGGGTCGTGCGCAGGTGAACGGTTTGCAAAATTCGGCCTATCGTTAGAAATTCTGTTTGTTCGCAGCTGCAGCGCTAGGTCGTACGCAGGTGAACAAGAGGCTTTCCACCGAATGTTTTGCATTACGCTAAGTGTTTTCTCGTCTGGATCCGAGCAGCCCACAAGAGATGATCAATCAAGAGTATACCTTGCTGAGTATGCTTTCCTCAATTTCTTCAAAGTCTAGAACCCTGGTTTTCACGATGGTACCTCCTCGTACTCTAGCCCTGTGCCATTTGACCTAGAATGGGGTACTAGCGATGAACTTGCCAGGCTTTCTACCAAGAAATATCCTAGTATCAGGTTTCTCGACACGCCTGTCCTTTCTAGTTATTTATACACGTCTTTAAAGAACCACCACTTGAATTGACAGAGTTCTACCAGCAGTACAAACTGTCAGCAGACGGGGAACTAGTCCGTCATTAGCACAACACAGTACTCCGCCCCGTCAATGGTCTGCACCAAAGATATTCTCACCGGCTCAGAATAGACCTGTCAGCTGAATAAGGCAGTCAACACTATGGTTCGCATGTAATATTCATACCTAATCGCTCTATCCTTCGCATCTAGTATTTTTTTTTGTCTAGATTTGACCAGCACATAACTGTTGTACCTGTAGTGTTGAAGGTTTATTGATACGAAAAATAACTTGGGGAGTTGTAATATTTCTATATATTAAGGTTCCGGCGTTTGGAAGTTGCGGGAAGGACGGTGTGACAGCATCGCGTTGTTCCATCGACATGGAAGTAGGGCACGTTAGGTGCCAGCTGCGGTGTAGCCACTTGCCGAACGAGATGGTTTGTGCTTGATCAAGCATGAACATGGGAGATAATTGCACTATACAAAGGTAAGTGGTCCAATCCTCAAAATAGCATCGACGTTCTCGGAGCCAGAATCGCTTTGATATTATGTATTGGTGCATTGTAATTATTTGCGTCGTAACTCGTTTCCAGGATGTCATAAGTGAGTTCTCACCATAGTTGAAAATTCGATGGCACATGTTCCGACCTGGAGTAAACTGGCAACTGTACCTGGCGGGGAACATTACGAACTGTTCAACTTCGCATAAGACTCCAATGTTGGGTATATTTAATTATAAGTGTGTGACAACATATAAAAGAAACAAAAAATGGGTTGAATAAAGACGCCATAAGCTCAAAGCGATTGCGACCATATCGTGGTCAATGGGATATATAATAAACAAGAAACTAGATGTCTAAAAAGACTGATCGAAATAAAAGGATAGCAAGTTCCAGCACCAGATACCCATTAGAGACGATGTACAGTCTGGTCCCGACAAGTCGGTCAGCTGGTTCTTAAAGATTCTTGGACCCTGTCATGAGGCCCCTGTACAAGGCACCTCTGGTGATTCTTCTTTATACTTGAAATGAGACAGGAAACTGAGATAGAATGTCATATGTACTATGTGGTGTTTATTTGGCGCCGGAACATCTGTAGTTTCTCGCAGAGCCAAATGATCATCAGAGAACAATGGTTGCTAACTATCGCCGCCTGAATTTGTTAGGTGTCAGGTGGTGCTCTGAAGTCTTCGAACCAAGCATCCTGTCATATACCGTCTGTATGCAGAGGGCTTGATGGCCTTCCTTCGCACTTCTTTTGAGCCGTAGAACAGAGTCAGGGAGTCATGTACGTGATTTATTTGGCGCCGGCACATTTGTGGACTCAGAGCCAAATAACATCAGAAAGAACTTGCATCCGTAGCCGTTGCTCTTTAGTTAGCTGTCACTTGGTACAGCTGAGGTGTAGAATATCTATCTTTTTTAAGTTATGGAACCAAGCGGCCTGTCATAGTCGTCTTGATTAGATGAGCCAGTTCTCATAGTCTTTCTTGTGAACTAGAGAATCATTTCGGTGAGTCATATGCGAGCCGTTATTGATTGTGCACCTCTTTTTTGGAACTCAGGAGAGTCCAGACAAAGAAGGAGAAGTGAGCTGCACCTTAGGGTATAAAAGCGAACGTTTTTCTCTAGAAATCCTCAGTTCTTCTCCGAGGATCCCCAGCTCTGCGACTTGAACTATAAACCAACAAACTTTTTGAACATGTCTAAATCATCCAACAATCTCATTTTTCGGAACTGTAAGACAGGCCGAATTCATAATCGTAATGGCTTTTAACATTTTTGAAAATGCAGTTTTAACGAATGACGTCACGTCCACCAAGGCTACAGCCTTTGTACGTATTGCATTTCATTTTGTGGTTCATGCGCTTACTATGCAATAGTCACCGGATATCATCCCTCACTTCGGCAATAAAGTAGACCCGGCGCTGCTGATTAGTGAATACGACCAGTTCATCAGTCTTCCTCTTCAACCAAACGAGATCAACAACGTCTATATTCGGGGCCAGACCACCTCCACGGTCTCCTCAGGAGCGAAAACTGCAGTGGTCCTCAGGGCAGTCCCCAGCGAACTCATTTTATGGCCTCAAGCATGGAATACGACGACACCTCTAGGGCCCGGTCCCTTGGCCATCGATTCCTCGACCCCCAACACAGGCAAGTTAACCAAACGTCTATTTTGAGGCGGATATAGCGACACTCACGACGCTTAAACCCAGTGGTCGCATCCGGCACGCCTTTCACTATCACTCCTTCCAACTTGGGTGGTTTCAATTTCGCACTTATTGCTACCCAAGCTCCAGTCCCGACGAATCTCAACGCGAAAACTCGTCTGCGAGACGCATTGCCCCCCTCCCCCTGCCGACGTAAAGAACTGGCAGGGCTTGGTTGACTTCTTCAAGAACGACACTTCGACCGTCTACTACAACGTAAGTATATTTTGCTTGATGGCGAGAAATAATACCCTATAACATCGATCAAAATTCCTAGGTCATTGTTGCAGATCCAAATGCACCTGTTATCAGTGTCTCCACGCGTCTTCACGTCGTTGACGATGGCACTACACCCCTCAACTTCAGGATCACCCTCGAGGTATACATCTTTAGTACCTTAGTTAGTTCTGTCTACTATAGAATATTAACATCCGACTTTGACAGAGCTCAACCATGCCAGACGGTACCTCTGTCTCACTCTCTTCTCCGAGTGGTCAGATCAACTTGGCCAAAACTCCTCTTGCGGACGACATCGGTGTTCACGTCAACCTGGCACCCGGTTTCGACGACACCATTACGCTCAACATCTTCCCTGGTCCTGAGGATACTATTGAAACTTTCGCATGGATCTCCCTCCAAGCAAGTATCGTTGTTCCCCAAACAACACAGTCTGGAGCAATCCCTGTCAGTGAAGTCATCTTGCTCGGTGCTCAGAACATTGTTTTCCACGACGACGCGACCACGAACTTGAAGCACGCAAGTCCTGCGGCCAACAAACTCAAGCAACATGCACAACTGCAGAAAGCAGAAGCTCCAGCTGCCTTGGAAAAGGCGGCGGTCGCCGTTTCTAATGCTGCCAATGTAACAGGCTCTGCCACCGGATGGTGGTTCCGTGATGCTATGGGCAACACCAACTTGTTCCCTCGAACCACAACTCTGTCTCACTCACCAGGTAAGCCAAAGAGATTTTCACACGAAGATAACATTAACTAAAAATCATTTAGACATTCAGCCTGTCGGGGTATCTCCCAGGTCAGACGTCCAGACTA
This sequence comes from Psilocybe azurescens, assembly GCA_023853785.1. NCBI lineage: Eukaryota > Fungi > Basidiomycota > Agaricomycetes > Agaricales > Agrocybaceae > Psilocybe > Psilocybe azurescens. The sequence goes on from JAJIRX010000590.1 coordinate 273,757, forward strand.
TCCTCGGCGGTGCAAATGCCAACACAGACTGGAGCGACGCAAATAACGTTGCAGTCAGTCAGGGTGCGCCGAACTACATCTATATTCGTGGAAATTGCACCCTGGGCAACAATTATGACGCTCAAGTACGGTTGTTCTGCGTCCCTAGCGCCCTTTGCTCTATCCATCCAATTACTCGCAATTCTCAGTCACTGATTTCGATGACGATGGCGACCCGTTCGTTGCCATTAGAGACATCACATCGACATCTGCAAACAGTTTCAATGTGTTGAACACGGCTTTCAATCTTTTGAACCCTCAGCCGCCACCTGCAGGAAGCGACCACTACTGTCTGATTGCTGAGGAACGCAATCCAACTGCTGACAACCCTGACCCTGACTGGCCGCACGAAGATACCGGGGCATTCGCTTCAGGTTTGTGATTTGCTTCGATTAGTCATATTGGTTGAGAAAATTAATGATGAATTGCATAGGTGCTGGCTTCGACACTTGGGTTGGTGGGACTCCAACCGTGTGCTGGAGAAATATAACATACCGGGCCGGCGGCGCTCAGTTGATTTGCACGACTATTGTGAATATTCCTGCGGGTGTTTACCCTTCCTCTGCGCAGTGGACATTAGAAGTCGATGCAGATAACGCTCCTGTTGGATCTCAATGTATGTATTTTGGCAATTTACTTCATGACGGTGTAACTCAGTAATGCTGCCTTTCGTAGGGAGACTGACGGGCTCAGGTCCTGCCATCCCAGGTGTCAACATCGGATTCGCTCAGACTGCCATTACTGCGCCTAACATGGTCAGTGTTACCCCTACTAATCCCAAAATTATACTCAGTTTCAATATTTAGACTCAAGGATGCCACTTCACTGGCCTCCCGGCGAGTGGCTATACATTCTCGGTTGTCCTCCAATGGTTCTCTGAAGGCAAGGCTCCCGGAGCTGGCATGAACTTCTCCTTCCTTTTGTTCACTACCACTCCTCCTGCTGGGTAAGCCTTTCTATACTGTCTCACGAGCTACTGCACCTGAAAAATTATTGGATGATATAAGGGCGAACTTGGCTGGAAATAACTTGGTGAAAGCGGTTGCAACCCTCCCTGACTCTGCAGCCAACTGGCCATTCACTGTTGGAATCCATCATCCTGGCGTTGAGAATAAAGGGGATGGAAAGAAGAAGAACAAAGGATACCTCGGACATCGCTTCAAGGAAATAGGGCCCAACCCATGGCCCCATGCAAAGGAGGATAAGACGAAGAAGTTGAACAACTTCAAGTCGATTGGACCTACTACTGTCTACTCCGTCGGTGGTGACCATTGGAACTTCAAGTTCAGCTGATGGGTGGGCGTGAATATTTACGGTAACGATAAACGGCAACGGCAAACAGTAACGGATTGTGCCTGTGACCCCTTCTCTGCTCTTTTGATACAACCGATGACCTTCTTCGACAGATAACAAAGAAATTCTGTGATGTAACTACGACGATTTTAACCAGCGATGTAAATACCAAATCGGACAATGATATCAAATGTTTATGTTTCTTCGCAAGCGACCCAATGAGCTTCCACACTGACTTCTATAGCTGCATATAAAAGCCTATTATAGCCCTATAAACCAAATCTTGGGCGCTAAAGTCTCTTGTTCTATGGTTGACATTAGTCATCAGCACTTACTTACAATAGTTACTCGGAGTCTTCCCTTATGAAAATAGCGGGGCACAACGTTCATTTCGATATGGCGCGTTGCATATATACTTTACATGACATGTGGAGTGGACCTGGGTAGTTTGTATGCTAGCTGTAGAGCTTTGGAAAAAGACAGCCGGGAGGAGCAGAGATAACCAATGCTATTCTAACCCCCAATTGTCCAAGGAAGAGCATCTTCTTTAGGTAATTGCTCTTAGCTTATCATGCTTTCTTATTACTAGATTTCGTAAGTACATAGTGTCTACTCGTCATTAATTGCGCCATCGCGCTAGCCGACTTTGATGATCGTTGCGCTGCAATCAACTCATTTAGTTTATACTATGTATGTGCGTTATTAATATCTTGATAGATACTTCATTTAAATATTTCATCTACTTCCAGCACGTCATTCTCTCGTAAGCTCTTCAACATACTTACTCAAACTGATAGTCTTGTAGCAATTACGCTGATGGGCTCTGTGATTCTACATGTACATAAGTAGTTACGTACCGTGTCTTCGGAGCGTATTAATAAGGCACCCCACCACCATAGGTAACGACCTCGGCTGCGCAATGTCAACGTCAAAGTCTGTACGAGAGGCCTGTACGAAAAGATCTACAAATAGCAATTAAACGTTCCCAAGCTTTCGACAAAGGATGATTTGTCGTCGACTGGTCGCGGAATATGCCGTCAGAATTTCATTTCCGAGCTGGCGGGTCTGTTTTGCTCACAGCTTTGTAACCACGGTCGCCCCGTCTTCCGGAACGAATATATGCGTTTGCTTCTCACTGACAGTATGTCCCTATAAGTTCTTCCCCGCACCCGGCAATCTGTCTCGAGTCCGCATGGGTGAGTGCCTATTTCTGGGTAAAGGATATCCTAGATAAGATATAAATCTCTTGTTTTTTCATAAGGCTTTTTCCGAGGTTGCCTGATCGTTGATGGAAGTCGGAGGGCTCGTACCGGATTCAAAGCGTATTTACTTACCGCTTGATTATCTTTATGAGTAATTATATTAAATAGTGCTTTCTACACGTTAGGATGTACGATTGCGAGTTAACTGAGCAAGGTGGTAGGGGGTATGGAAAGATTTCAATGGTGTGTACGCTCGTCTTATCGAATACAATTTCAACAGGGACCGATGATGGAATTCTTGCTCATCGCGTCGGTGTTCAATTCATTTATCCTCTCGTATCAAAAGAAGCGCCAATATCAGGGTGCACCCGAGCCAGAAGCCTAGTTCTTTGGTATACAGATATCAGTCGGAAACCAGGGTTTTGGAGAATGCCATTCGCAAATTCCAGCCTGGGATAACGACTCTGTCGACTTGTCTCTGCCCACATCTGATCATGATCATGATCATGAAGAATGCATTCAAGGGTACGGTGATCGCTGATGATAAATTGATGAGAGGCCTTTTCTCCTCATTCGGTTTCCCTCAATGTACTTGGTTTTCCTCATTTGAAATTTACATTCATTGATAATGGGGCTATGTAAGTGTATATGCAAAATTTTGTGGGGAGGGAAGGAGGGGAAGCGTGACAAACCGAACATGTGATCAAAACGAAGAACGAGTAGGGGATAAGCAATCGGGAGCCGCTGCGAAGTCCTTTGTTTTTGTTTCTACACTTGGTCATTGATCATGAGTACAGTATAGAGGCAAGTTTATGCGAGTTGAGGTCGAGACAATGAGATCGAGGTTGATCCCTTGAATGATAACCCTAGAATCTATGGAAATAAGCCTGGAAGCTCGATAGTTTTGCAATGAAGAAGAGTGTCGGAGAAGTAGGGAACTTGTGGGTTGTATTTTTTCCTTGAATTTTGCCAGAGCTTACATATGCCTGCCGTTGACGGCTGAGGTCAGGTCTGTATATGGTAAGAGAAGTTCAATTCCGATGAGTATTAGGCGGGGATATCAGTTCGTACAATTAATTCTATGCACAATTTCCAGGGACAATAGGATTATCCAACACTGTTATATGATAGGGTATTCCCTTAGGGTGCATAGAATAATCCTATGGTGTTCAAGAGTAATCCTAAGTTCAGAATGAGACCCGGTCACCTACTGTCAACTACCATGCAATATAATAGACACAGTAGAATTATCCTATACCTATGGATTAATTCTACTGACAAATTCCACTGTCGCATTCTAACACCGAAACTTACTGTACTACTTACTAGCATAGAATTAATTGTATTTAATACCAACCCTATGAATCCGTCCTATGAACCATGATACAAATACTACGATTGTTAACTTATCAGAACTTCCAGTGCATTAGCCCACATTATAACATCGTTACATCATAGTCATGACTCACCTATAACTTTGAATATTCTAATCCTTGCAAAGTGACTCCAGTCCCAAATTTCTGTATCCATCTTTATGGATGCTACAACGGATGATAGCATACTTTAGAGTAATGTATCAAGTCAAAAATCTGATATACATACCGTGTACTTGCCCTTGAACCTGCAGGTAAAGGAATTGGCTTGATCGGCGGTTGCGTGCCATTATGCAGTGGAGTTACAGCTGAGGTCCTTGGTCGGCCCCTTCCTGATTTAGATGCTGCCGAGATGTTGTCGGAAAGAAGAGGCCCTTGGGTACCCAAGTTAGGGGTGGCAGGCGCAGCTGAGGTCTTCGGTTGACCCCTTCCCTTTTGGGTTTTGCCGGTGAGGGAAGAGGCTGATTGTCGAGCCATGGATGTTTTGTATGTTCAGAATTATCGACCTGATCAGGTTTCCGCTTTAAGGTGATGTGACCATGACTGGTGACTTCAACAAGAGCATTGACAACAACAGACTCTGGAAGAAGATTACTGCTTGTAGGGGCAATGGTAATATTTGGTGTATTTGTGGTCGGTAGTGCAGTTCAAGCTGCAGGTGAGAAAGAATGCTTCGCTATGCCAGTGTCTGGCATGCTCTAATAGGGAGCTTGCTTCATCTGTGTTTTTGAGTTAAAAACTATTTTTGAATGCCTATAATAACACTGTCTACTAATCATTAAAAACATATTCACTTAGATCAACACCATAAGTATCTAAAGTAAAGCCAAGCTGTTCTCTACATAAATTGTCTTCATGTAACATTTTCATAGAAGGTGTTTCCTCAAATTGTTGTAATCTAGAAAGAGGAAAGTGGTCTTTAAAACTAAACCCTTCAATGTTTTTACTTGAGAAATAGCAACATATGATAAACCAGAAGAAAACTCTTTTGAACCCAATTGCACTGTTGCTTCATTTAAAGTCAGTCCTTGACTTTTATGAATAGTGATACCCCATGCCAATGCAAGTGGTAACTGTGTTCGTGATAAGCTTTTATCTGCTTTGCTTTCCCATCGTGCTGTTACTGGAACTATTGGAATCCAAGATGGATTAATATTTTCCCAACCTGGGGTTTCGGGACCTGTTAAATTTTGATGAATGCTGGGTTATATGTAGTTTTAAATATTTACATTACATACCAGAACATCCTGGAAGTTCAACAAATACAACAGCAGGAAGATCACCCATTTTTGGATTAGATCCAGGAGCATACCAGATCTTTCTTACAACTCCTTGTGCACCATTAAATATTCCTGCAAAAATAAATATAGTCAAATACCTGAATGAACGCTTGAAATTTTATTCTACCTTTAGAAGTCCATAAATTTCTAGTCATCATAACACAAGCACCTTCTGCCAATAGAATTTCAGGCTCTAACCCATCTGCATCACCTGTATACACTATAAGCATGTATCAGACCTGGGCAGTTGCCCAAAGTATATTATACATGCCAGTGGGGATTGTTGCCCATCCCTCCTAGGCCTGTAGCACCAGCCGGAGTGCGGGGGATGGGTGGGTTGTTTATTGATGGGTGGGCACTGGTAAACAGTGATAAACACCACTGTTTGCAGTGGGCAGGGTTAAAAATAGTCTTGCTCATTATTGGGGGCAGTCACCGATGCTGAAAAAATACAGTAGGATCCTATAGCATATCAATACTCATAATGGGTGTTTGTGCCTGTTACAACTTCAAGCTTATATTCATGAGTGTGGATAAAGCTGACAGTCAAATAGTCAAGAACAGCGAGTTCAAGAGGTACATATTGAGTAAGAGGAGATAAGATTCACAAGAACTAGCTAAGGAATAATAGCAGTGTCTACTGGCTATTTAAGTGTTTTGAGTATCTACAATTATAGTACAATATGAGTCAGAGGATGAGTTGCAGCAGTGCTGACAGTGTGAGTCAAAGTATGAATCAGAATGAGAAATGAGTCATAACAGTATCAATGATGTGAGTCAAAGTAGAATGAGTCAGAAATGAGATCACATGATATTGTCCATCATGTGATAAGAAGATCTTTATATATGAAAATGAAAAGAAAAAGGAAACAAGTAAAGAAAATAAGGTGTTCGTAACATTACCCCCCTTCTAAGGTTTGACTGTCCCAGTCAAATTGTCTTCAATATCCATAGAGTTCTCCCATGTTGTTTGCAATGCCAGCATCATCCATGGGGTCGTCATAATCAAACTGATTGCTTCTGCAAGCAATTTTGTCACACTTGAAAGGACAGCATCTTGCCATATGTCCTGATCCTTGGCAGTGGCAGTAGTTGCAGGTGAATTTGGAGCACTGTTGTCGCATATGTCCCAGCTTTCTACATGTAAAGCATGTAGCATCCGATCAACATTGATTCCCAGCACTCGACTGTCTGGAGTGAGTTGGACGATGAGAAGGTGTGCCAGTCTGATTGTTGATGTCAAAAGGTCGGGGTGGATTGACATTGACAAGTTGTTCTGCAGTGACATCTGCAACTTTGAAGTTGGTTATATCTGGGATGATAAGAGGAGGGAGGATGAATTGTGGTTTCTTTACCATGCATTGTTTGATGAGTACATGTTCGATGGCTTGTTTGAATCCCTTTGTTGAAGACATTTGAGGGTACTGCCAGTACTTCTCACTCCCCACATATTCCCTAGGACTGGAGGGATTGAGAAAGGGGTGAAGGGAATAGAGGGAATAGAGGGAATAGAGGGGATTGAAGAGGGAATGAAGGAATTGGAGAGGGAATGGAGGGGAATGATGGGGAATAATGGGGAATAGAGTTATTTATAGCCAATACAGTAATAAAGTAAAATTCCCACGGCTTGAAGCTGAGTAAAACAATTTCCCACACCTTTAGGCTGAATATAAAAATAGATTTACACAGTTACCACTAATATCATACATCTACTATACGCTGCTTATATAATCCTTATATCATACACCTACTGTACACTGCTTATATAATCTACCCTGTATCATACACCTACTATACACTGCTTATGTAATCTACCTTGTATCATACACCTACTGTACATTGCTTATATAATCTACTATGTGAATTAACTTGTTTTTTTACACACTTGTATTCAATTTAGTCTGAGTCAGAATCACTAGTCTCTTCATCCAATCCTAATTCTTCATTTTCATCATCACTATCTGAAGACTCTGCCTTTCTTTTCTTTTTGCAATGTCATATTTTGTGTGGTAAAATAGTATTGTGTATAGAAACCAGTTGAAATTGCCAGGTGTCATACATTTAAGTATAGATTCAAAACCACCCAGCCATGCATTTGATTGTTCACACACTTGTGTATTAAAGGTTTTCTGGGCATATGCATTGCCATTATCATCATATGCAATAATTACAAGACTTGGAGCTGAACCATCACCTAGAGAAGGATTGCAGTACTTTCAACAAAGATAATCATTGGCTTGGTGATTAATATAATGGTAAGTGTCCACAATAAATCTTGATGTTTTTTCCATATAGCATCCCAACTTCCATTGGTAACAGCTGTTTGCAACACTTGACATCCTTTGTCAATACATATGTATTCAGGACAAGATTCTTTTGTCTTATAAACAGACTGCAAAAACTTTAATATATTAGTTGTGGATTCAGACCTATTAAATTTTATCCATGCATCTATATTATTTAAGGAACTAAATACATGATAATAATAGCAATAATAATAATAAATACCATGATTGGGACCTATGGTGGAAGAGCTGATAGAGTCCAGGTGGACTCCAATTGGAGTGCCAACTTTAACTTTGAATAGAACAGAATCCAGTCGGATTCCAACTAGAATATTTCAATCTATCAATCTTAGTGTAAATTCATGAGTGTAATATAATATATTAATAACTATATACTACATTATTATCTACATACAAAGTCCACTGTAACAAAATAAAATTAAAATAAAAACATAACAGAGTAAAAAGATGGGCGGGAGGGTATATACTTGGGTTAAATGAGAGAACAAAAAGAAAAAAAGTGAAAAAAATTAAATTAAATTTTTAAAAAAGTGGCAGATGGGTGGTTGTATCAGTCATACATACCATCGTCATGGTGGGCGTGGTACGCATCCGCCGACGCGTCGTCGTCCTTGGCGGCCGTTGTGTCCGTTGTGGCCGTCATGTCAATAGTGGCTACCACAGAATATCATAAAATAAGGACCTATCCACAGAGCAGATTTGTTAATGGCCATGAATGAAATGAAAAGTAGGATCTCATAAATCCTGGGCCAGACATTTCATAAATACTAGGCTGGGGATCTCATAAATTTCTGGATTGGGTATTTCATTAATTTCATAACCTTGGGATATCATTATCTAGGGATAAATTATAGTATATTCTCTTTAGACATGGGAATTGATTATGTAATACTTGTGTGTGATATCAAATTGCCTTTATTGGCTAAATACACCTTAGCTCTCTTCAAATTATGGCCTCAAATTAAAACATTCTTTAAAATATAAGCTGCCCCCTTTCCTCTAGGATAGAGGGATAGACAAACACTTAGATTTATAGTTTTTTACCATATATGGTAGTTCAAACTTAACAACAATCAATCCATTAAGTTATGAAAGCCTACCATAAATGATTTGATATCCACAAAGTTATGAAAGCCCAGTGAGATTGATAAGATAGTCATCCAGATATTGATAAAGATCTCCACCCTGATATTTATGAGATCCCCAGCCTGCCTGGTATTTATGAGATCTCCAGCCTGGTATTTATGAGATCCCCAGCCTAGTATTTATGAGATCCCCAGCCTGGTATTTATGAGATCCCCAGCCTGGTATTTATGAGATCCCCAGCCTGGTATTTATGAGATAGCCATCCAGATATTTATGAGATCCCCAGCCTAGTATTTATGAGATACCTGGCCCAGGATTTATGAGATCCTACTTTTCATTTCATTCATGGCTGTTAACAAATCTGCTCTGTGGATAGGTCCTTATTTTATCATAACGTTTGCAGCCACCACTCGTCCTGCGTGTCATCTTTGTGGCCGCTGTGCATGTCGTACGTGTTGTGGTACGGGTCCTGCGTGTCGCTCTTCGTCAGCCGCCGTGGGCGTGTCATCTTCGTGGCTGCTGTGCGTGGTCGTGACGTGTTGTGGTACGGGTCCTGCGTGGTCGCTCTTCGCCGCCGCTGTGCGTGTCATCTTCGTGGCTGCTGTGCGTGTCGTACATGTCGCTGGTATGCGTCCTGCATGTCGTGGTACACGTCCTGCGTGGTCGTTGTCGTTGTCCCTACGTGTTGTGTCTGCTTTCGTGACGACCGTTGTCGTACCGTACACGTTGTGTGTGTGGCGGTACGTGCGGTACGTATGCGACACCTTCGGTCTATATGAGAAAGAGGGGGAGGGTTAGTGGCGGCGGTGGGTGGGGTTCGCAACTTACTTGGTGTCGCTGGCCGCGTTCACGTTGCCTCGTTACCTGCTTCGCATCCCCTCCCCCTCGCTCCACCTTGTTCCCTCTCAGTCCGGTGTCATTGTCGTCGTATACGGAGCCGTCGTCATCGCCGTCGACCGTGTATGCGTGTCCGGAGTCGTTGTCATTGTACATGGACCCGTCATTGGTCGGTGGTGCCACGATGCATGTCGGGTTGGGTTGGCGAGTGCCTGGCTCCGACTGACAACAGCGAGGTGGTGAGGGCACGCACGACGGCCGGCAGTGGGGTGGTGGTGGTCGCAGGAAGAGGTGGGGTGGTTGGAGTAACCAACGGACTGACGTGGCAACCAAAAGTCACGCACGTGACATTGTTCCCATTGCCGAAAATTGCCGAGAATAATATCAAATTTTCAAGTCTGTTTATGGTTCCGTTTTCGGTTCCGTTCTGGGGTATTCCGCTTTGTAAACGGATTCCATTCAATTCCACTCGCGGAATCCGCCATTCCGCCCCGGAATTGATATTAAATAAAATAGCAGGGCCTTGTGCCATATTTTTGCTCTCATTCCGCTCGCGGAATAGCGGATTCCGCAGCGGACTCCGGTGGACTCGGCCGGAATATGTGGGGGACACAAAAGCCCTCGGTACTGCTGGCAGCCTTGTGGTGGACTTGGACTCTCATGCGTTTGACTGCAATGTCTGCCTCAATGATTCATATTTTTCCAGCTAGATAGTTGAAGAATTTGAGTTCTCATTCAATAAAAGGGGGCAAAGGGCTTCAGCATTGTATCAGTTTTCAGCATTTTTCAAGATTTCAAGAAGTTTGTAGACAGAAAGATTATTAAAAAGTTGAGACAATGTAGTAGTAGGTTGGGGAGCAGAAGAAGCATGAGCGGTGGAATGAGACATTGTTGAGCCGTCAATGTTTGTTGCCTAGAAGTGTAGCGACTTGACCTTTCTTATAGCCTTTGTTGCCAGTCTGGGTTCAAGTTTTTCCTTGAGCTGAGAAATCTGCAGTTGATATTCTAGATTCTGGTCATACGCCATTGCTGTGAATCTTGCCTTGAGTTCATCGCATGCTTGTTTCTCTGCTTCTTGAGAAAGTATGAATGCTATTTTGAGATCTTCAAGCATTTGTTGTTGATCTTCTTGGGTTTTTGGTATTTTAGTTGTGAGGAAAATACATAGGTTCGTGGGTGCATAGGGGAAAAAGAGTGGACTTGACACATTTGACTGAGAAAAAGGAGAACATGTTGATTTATTATCAAGTGAGAGAAGATGATGGTCTTTTTACAGCTTGTGACGTGTTCGGTGATATGCCTACGGGCGTGCCGTGCACAAAACACAAACAAATCTAAGTAATGGGGTTGGGCAAGCTACTTCGCAATGAGTGGCTCTGAGGGTTGCGAATCGAGGTTTCGGGAGCGTAGGCAGTGATGAGGTGTCGGACGTTGAAGTGAACTAAATTGTACGAGGCTTGATAGGGAGACCGAGTGACGATATACGATGTTCGAGGGCTGAATACGAGGTACGAGGGTGCTAACGAGTTACGAGGACGCTAGGTTTCTGAGTTCGAGACGGTGAGATACAACGATATACCAGGGATATGAGGTTCTATTCTTCAAAGTAGACTACATATAAGCTTATATAGGTAGAACTTGAGACTCTAAAGGGTTTAATCAAAGCAGAAAAGGAATTAAACAAGCAAAGGGGGAGCAGGAAATGGTACAGCGTAGCGCAGAGAAAAGGAAATGAATTAAAACAAATATCGAAACCTATTAGAAATCATCCGAAACCGCAGGTATGCTCTGTGAAGACTAGCCAAGACATTTTGAGGTGTTTAGTGACCAAGGGGTGTTCGGTTGGGCCTCGGTTACCTTCGATTGGCTTCGGTCGTACCCTGGAGGTCTTTAGTAGATGTTGGTAGGCAATTTGAACCCTCTAAATGGTGTGGAAAACTTGGAAAATGGGTTTACTGAGTATAGGGGACTGCAGTGCGTATCATCGGTAAGCCTGTAAAATTTCACCACCGGTTTCTTCAAAGACCAAAGCCAGTTCCCACAGTGCTTTGGTGATCAGATAGTCTTTCCATTTGACATAGTATTGGTATCCTCTTCCCCTTCTTCGATGTTTGGGAATTGTCTCTATTTCCCAATGTTCTTCTTTGTTTAATATCTCTGGTGGTGGCAAAACGATGTTGGGTCCATGTGTTTTGGTTTCATGATATGGATTAGGAAGGGTTGCATGAAATATGTCATGAATGAGCCAGCCTTTGGGGAGTTCCAGTTGATAAGTTAGGGGTCCTAAAACTTCTTTAATTTTGAAGGGTCTTTCTTGCTTCAGTGCCATCTTCTTGTGATAACTTGTCTGTAAATTTGTTGCTTCTAGCCAGACCTTTTGTCCTTGTGTGAACGGTATGAAGTTTGAGTTCTTCCTTTTGGCCATTCTTGTCTGAGCTAGTTTGTGGGCTGCTAGGGCTTCTTCTCAATCCTTTTGAAGATACTTCAGTCTTTCCTCTACTGAAGGGAATTTGGTGTGTCCAAATGCAGTGGGGATTGCGATAGGGGAGTATCCAAGGATCAATTCAAATGGTGTTCTTTGTCTGTCAGTGTGTCTTTGGTTATTGTGAGTGAATTCGAGAGTTCCAAGTTGTTCGTGCCAGTCTTCTGGGTGAGATGAGCAGTATATGCATAGATAGGCTTTGATTTCTTGGTTGTATCATTCTGTTGTTCCATCAGTTTGAGGGTGGTAAGTGGTTAAAATTTTTGATTTTACTCCAAGGAGCTTCATGAGTTCCTTGAATGATTCAGTGGTGAATCTGGGGTCTCGATCTGATGTAAGGCTGTCTGGTAGACCAAACCTTTTGTAAAGATTGTCCAATAAGAGTTTTCTGGTTTTTTTGGCATCCAGTCCTTTCATCCGGCATGGAATAAGGATGAGTCCTTTTGTGTTCCCATGGTCAGTAATACTTAGAATTGGCGTCAAATTCAACTTCTCCTTGTTTGTCCAGGATTGGTGGAAGGTCTGTCAGGAAATCCATTGCACTTTCTGCAAATGGTCAGGTAGATTTCGGTCCGGGTATTGGTATGAAAGATGTGTCGGAGGGATGTCAATTTATTTTGAATTGTTGGCAAGCAGCACATCCTTTTACATATTGTTTGACAAATAAGCATAGTCCTGGCCACCAGTAGTGTTGTTTAACTGAATTGAATGTTTTGAGTTCCCCAGGGTGTCCAGCTGAGATAGGGTCGTGGTATGATTTGACTATGTCCCTCCATAAAGTTTGATCTTTTGGAATGTAGGCTCATCCATGGTAGTATAAGGCAGTCTTGCCATTTACATTTTCTGTTTTCCATTCTTTGAGGTCGTGGTCGTGCATTCAGTGGTCCCCCTTCTAATAAGGTTTTCAATGCTTCTGTTGTGTTGTGGTCCAGTTCATTTGCATTGGCAATTTTTTCCTGTAATTCAGCTGTCGATCAAGTCGATGAAGAGTTTTTCTGGAAGTAAGGTGATGTTTTTGTTGTTGTGATCTTTTTCTGTATCTGCAAATGGTTGGGTTGATTTTGGTCCAGGTATTGGTATGAAAGATGGGTTGGAAGGATGTCAATTTATCTTGAATTGTTGGCAAGCAGTACATCCTTTTACATATTGTTTGATGAATGAGCATAGTCCTGGCCACCAGTAGTGTTGTTTTACTGAGTTAAATGTTTTGAGTTCCCCAGAGTGTCCAGCTGAAATAGGATCATGATATGATTTGACTATGTCTTTTTGTAAATTCTGGTCTTTTGGAATGTAGGCTCATCCATGGTAGTATATGTTACGGACACTTTATTTCTTTTGCTTTTCTTTTCATTTTTGTATATAAAACCTTCTTATCACATGATGGACAACATCATGTGATCATATATTTGACTCATTCTATTCTGACTCACATCACTGATACTGTTATGACTCACTTCTTGTCCTGACTCACACTCTGTCTCACATCGACAGCACTGTTGCAACTCATCCTATGTTCTGACTCATACTTGGACTCATCTTGTACTATATTGTAGATACTCAAAACACTTAAATAGCCAGTAGACACTGCTATTATTCCTTAGCTAGTTCTTGAGAATCTAATCTACTCTTACTCAATACTGCTTGGAACTCACTGTTCTTGAACTACTTGACTGTTGGCTTTATCCACACATGGGAATACAAGCCTGAAGTCATAACAGTATAGAATAATCTTGCTGTCCACATTTTCTGTTTTCCACTCTTTGAGGTCATGTTGTGCATTCAGTGGTCCTTCTTCCAGTAGGGTTTTCATTGCTTCTGCTGCGTTGTGGTCCAATTCATTTGTGTTGGCAATTCTTTCATGTAGTTCAGCATCAATTAAGTTGATGAAGAGTTTTTCTGGAAGTAAGGTGATGTTTTCATTGTCATGATCTTCTTCTGGGGTGAAGTCAGGGCGTCTCAAAAGGGTGTTGGATTGAATCATTTTGTTTCCAGGTAGATATACCAATTTCAGGTTGAATTCTGAGATGTACAGAGACCAGTGTGCCTGTCGTCTATTCAGATTCTGGGCTAATCTGAAATATATGTCAAGTTTTTGTGATCTGAGTATACCATGGTTGTGTGTTCTGATCCCTGGATGTAGTGTCTCCATTCCTGTAATGCATGGATTATTTCCAATAATTCCCTGTCGTAGATTTCATAATTCCTTTCGGTTGGGGAAAATGTCCTAGATATAAATGCACATGGGTGTCTTTTGCCATTTCCATCTAGTTGGGTAAGAACTGCTCCAGAGGCATATTTCAAAGCATCAGATTCAATTTGAAATGGTTTAGCGGGGTCAGGCATCAAGAGTACAGGTTCTTCTGTGAATCATTTCTTTAGTTCATCAAAGGCAGCTTGAGTTGTATCATTCCATAAAAATCCTTTATCTTTCTTTAGGAGTTCATTCAGAGGTTGAGCTACCTCAGAGAATTTCCAGATGAATTTTTGGTAGAAGTTTCCAAAGCCTAGAAATGATCAGACTTATTTGAGAGTAGTAGGTGCTGCCAGTCTTGAATTCCTTTAAGCTTTGTCAGGTCCATGGAGATCTTTCCTGCTTCAATGATCATTCTGAGATATTCCATCTTTTCTTGGGCAAATGAGCATTTCTCCAGTTTGAGATAGAGATTGTTTTCTCAAAGTTGTTGTAGAACCATTTTGGTGTATTTTTCCAGTTCCCCTTGATCTTTTGCAAAGATTAGGATGTCATCCATATAGATGACTACAAAGTATTGGGATATCATATCTTCGAAGATTGAGTCTATTATGGATTGGAAGGTTGCTGGGGAGTTACACATGCCAAAGAACATTACAGTTGGTTCAAAAGTCCTCAGTTGGTTTTGAATGCTGCTTTCCATTGGTCACCGTCTTTTATCCTGATGTTGTTGTAGCCCCATTGGATATCTAGTTTAGTGAAAAACTTTGTGCCTTTCAATTTGTCTATGAGTTCTGTAATCTGTGGTAATGGATAAGTGTTCTTGATCATCCAGTAGTTCAGATACCTGTAATCTCAACAAGGTCTGAGCTTCCCATCTTTCTTTGATACAAAGAAGAAAGGAGATGCCATAGGTGATTCAGAGGGTCAAATGTATCCTTTGTCTAGTTGTTCCTTTGTCCAGTTGTCCAGTTCCGTTTGTTCTGCTGGGGTGATATTATATGCCTTGAATTTCTTGGGTATGAATCCTTCCTTTAGTTCAATTTTGTGGTCCCATGGTCTTGGTTCCAGGAATCGGTCTGCTGCTTGTTTATCAAAAAGATCCATATATGAGTGATACTCTATAGGTATTGTGTCTTTGAGTGGTTTTGTCAGTTTTTCTGGTTCATATTGTTGGGCTAACATTTGCAAGGTAGTGATTTTGGTGTTCAACCAAGTTTCTTTTATTTTGTCTTCATTTGTGTCTCCAATATATTGGATGATTAGAGATTCAAATTCCTCCAATAGGTGAGCAGTCCTGATCAATGATATTTGTTTGTCTGTTTCTTCTTTGATGGTAGTCTGATTTATTGTAGGTCCTTGCCATGGTCTCCAAGTTATTTGTCTGTTTTGCCAATTTATTTCTGGGTTCTTTTCCTGTAGCCAAGAAAATCCTAGAATGATTTTTGCTTTCCTAGTCCAGAGACTAGTAACTGGTCTCAATGATTTTGGTTTCTGACTTTTAGGTCCAGGTCCACAAATGATGAGATGGTTCCTTTGTTGTTTGGGGTTCCATCTATGTTATAGACACAGATTGGCTTCTCCAAAGATTGGGTTCTGAGTCCAAGTTTTTGCATAGTTCTGGTCAATGAATTTCCCTCCTGCTCCTGAGTCTAGAAGCACAGAGGTTTTGATGATTTGTGAGCCATTCTGTTTCTTTGCAGGGAATGAAACTGGTAAAAGCATAGTTTTATTCTCAATTGTTGCTGTAAGTACAGATTGTATCTTCAGATAAGGAGAGACAGACATCGTCCTGTTTCTCTGCTTTAAAAATCCATTTCTTCTTTCTCTTCAAATCCCATTTTGACAATGAGGTCTGCGAGTTCATCCTTTTCATCCTTGTTCAGGTTCCTGATGTGTGTATGGAGCTCCTTTGGGGTCCATTTCTTGCTTTGGTTTTGTTCTGATTTGTTTGTCCTTTCTGTGGGCATTCTCTGGACAGATGTCCTTGTTACTTGCACCTGAAACAGGCGCCTTTCCTGATTAATTTGGCTTGTTTTTCAGCTGTCATGTCGCTCATGTCCATTCTATTTGGATCATAGCTTCTGTTGTATCTTTGGGTATTGTTCCATCATAGTGTCCTTCTTCATTCTTCTGTTTGTTCTTTAAAGATTTTAGCTAGCCTCCAGTTGGTGTCGAATTGTGTCACCTTTTGTACCATCCCTGGATCGTTCTTGGAAGGTTATCAGAATACATGATTTTGTCAGCGAGTTAAGGCATAATGCACCTTTGGAATAATCCTACGAGATGAGCATGGTCTGATTCTGATTCTGATCCTAGATTGGCTTGTCCTACCAACAACTTGAATCTGTTGATGACAACTTCCACCCTTTCATTGGGCTTTTGACTGAGTTGTTTTATATCATTCATGGCTGATCTGGTTTTGTCTACTGGTGTAAATGCATTGTGGAATTTTTCTAGAAAGGTGGCAAGGGTGTCCCAGTCAATGGTTTGGTTTGGGCTAGTTCCTCTTGTCCTTGAAGTCATATATTGTTCTTTCCATAGTTTCACTTCTGCTTCAGTGCAGAACAATAAAATGAAGGCAATTTTGTTCTCATTGGTGTTATAGATGTTGTCATTTATGTCCATATAGAGATAGCAGTCTTATATGCAGTACTTTACCATCCCCACACAGTCCATATGGACTCCAGTGGACTCCACTGGACTCCACTGGACTTGCCTATATACTGAGTGTAAAAGGTAAACAGAGTCCAGTGGACTCCAGTGGATTCCACTGCACTTTAGTAGATCTTATACTATACATTGAATATGGACTAAAATAACTGTAGTCCACTGGAGTCCACTGGAGTCCACTGGACTTGACACAGTAAATAAATTCAATCTTAACATAAATTCAGATTAGTGGAATAAAGTATATTAATAACTATTTAATACATTACTACATATCTACATGCGAGGGCCAAGACAAAAGGAAGAAAAAAGATAATAAAATAAAAAAATAAAAAAGGGGGAGCAGGAGCAGTACTTTACCATCGTATGTGTCGTCCATCGGGTCGTCCGTCGGGTCATCGGTACCGCATCCATATCCGTCGCTGTTGCAGCTGCCGTACCCGTCCTTGTCGCTGTCGCAGCCGCCGTCCGCGTCTGCATCCTCATCCTTGTCCCTGCTGTCCCTGTCCGTCCCTCGTCCCTGTCGCGTCCACGTCCGCATCCTCATCCTCGTCCGTCCTCGTCGCTGTCGCAGCCACTGTCCGGCGTCTCGTCGTTGTCGCAGCCGTTGTCTGCGTCTGTGTCTCGTCTACGTCCCTCGTCCCCGTCTGTCCTCGTTGCTATCGTGTCCGGCGTCGTCGTCCCTGTCGCGTCCACGTCCTTGTCCTTGTCCTTGTCCTTGTCCTTGTCCTTGTCCTTGTCCCTGTCCCTGTCCCTGTTGGCGTCCCTCGTCCCTGTTGTGTCTGCGTCCTCGTCCCTGTTGCGTCCCACGTCCTCATCCTCGTCCACGTCCGGCGTCCCTCGTCCCTGCCGTCCACGTCCGTCCCTCGTCCCTGTCGCAGCCGCCGTCCCCCGTCCGGCGTTGTCGTCCCTGTCGTCCGGCGTCCCCGTCAGCGTCAGCGTTGTCGTCCCTGTCGCATCCCTGTCCCTGTCCCCGTCCCTGTCGTCGTCCCTGTCATCCCCGTCTGTCCCCGTCCCTGTTGCATCCACGTCCCCGTCCCCCGTCCCCCGTCGTCGTCCCTGTCATCCCCGTCTGTCGTTGTCCCTGTTGCGTCTGTGTCGCCGTCCCTGTTGCGTCCACGTCCACGTCGTTGTCGTTGTCGCTGTCGCTCTCGTCCCTGTCGTGTCCACGTCTGCGTCCACGTCCGGCGTCCTCATCCCTCGTCCTCGGTCGTCAACCTCTGTCGCGTCAGGTTGGCTGTCGCCTGGCTCCGACCGACGAGGTGGTGGTGGTGGTAGTCGGAAGAAAGGTTGGGGTCATTCATTTGATGGTTGTCGTGCCGATCGGCCAATGCCGGGCACGTGTGCGCGTCACATGTGCTTGTGAAATTTGACCCCGCGGACTGAACAAAATACAAAATTGTATCCATAGGGAGACTTTGCTCCCAAGTGTATTTAACTATTGTTTCATTTAATTGTTATTTCATAGAGTTTGTTTCAATTGATTTTAGTCTTTTATTTTTTGCAATTAATATTAATAACTAATGATCATACTTCAGATATTGTGTTAATTATTGCATCCAGTGGACTCCACTGGATTCAACTGGACTCCACTGGACTCCACTGGACTGTGCTAATAAATATATTATTTGTTGTTGTTCAGTGAATATTTAAGCCCCAGTCCAGTGGACTCCGGTGGACTCCAGTGGACTTGACTGGACTCATAATCCACTGGACTGAGACTGGACTGAAAATTTGGCAGGAGTCCAGTGCAAGTCCAGTGGACTCCAGTGGACTGCAGTCCAGTTCCAGTCCAGTGGACTGGACAATCTGTCAGCCAGTTTGGCTGGACAGAGAGTCCACTGGAGTCCATATGGATTGTGTGGGGAAAGGAAAGACCTCAGCAAGTCAGAGGATTCCTGGGATTTGGAAATTTCTACCGAAAATTCATCAGGAAGTTCTCTATGGTAGCACAACCCCTGAATGACCTCCTAAAGAAGGACAAGAAATTTGAATGGACGGACGCAACTCAATGAGCGTTCGACAAACTAAAACGATGATTCACGGAAGAACCGGTTCTCTCGATGCCAGACCCGAGCAAACCATTTCAAATCAAATGTGATGCCTCTAAATATGCATCTGGAGCCGTTCTGACTCAACTCAATGGAAACGGCGAAAGACACCCATGCGCATTTATTTCAAAAACCTTCTCTGCGATGGAAAGGAACTACGAAATCTACGATCGAGAACTCCTGGCAATTGTATGAGCATTACAGGAATGTAGACACTACATTCAAGGATCCGAACATACGACGATCATTCATTCTGACCACAAGAACCTGACCTACTTCAGAAGCCCAAGAAATCTGAACAGACGGCAAGCTCGATGGTTGTTATTCCTATCTGAATTTGATCTGAAACTAATCCACATGCCCGGGACAAAATGATTCAATCTGACGCCTTATCAAGAAGACCAGATTTTATACCAGATGAAGACCACGACAACGAAGATGTGACTCTACTACTGGAGGAACTTTTTGTCAATCTGATCAACACTGAACTACAACAGAAAATCATCAATTCTGAAGAATTCGACACTGATATTGCGGAAATCTTGAAAGCTCTACTACAAGAAGGACCATCGAATTTGCGAACCGACCTCGAAGACTGGAGAACAGAAGAATTCAACGGGAAAAATGTCATCTTTTACAAAGACAAAACATATATACCAAAGAACCAAAACCTACGACAACAAGTGGTAAAATCTTTTACGATCTACCATCAGCAGGACACCCCAGAGAACTTGAGACTTACGACGCAGTAAAGACACATTACTGGTGGCCAGGGCTATGATCCTTCGTAAAACAATACATGAAAGGCTGTGGAATCTGTCAACAATTCAAGATTAACAGAAACCCCTCTCACCCATCCTTCATGCCAATCGCCGGGACCAACTTCTACGCGACCATTTGCAAACTGTTCTATGGATTTTTTAACCGACTTACCACCGGGGTTAAGAACAGTGCAGGACAGATCGTGGACGCAATCATGGTCGTGGTAGACCATGGGCTTACTAAGGGGTGATTTTAATACCTTGCCAGAAAAAGGGGAACCAGGAGAGGCACTTGACACAGAAGGAGCAGCTCAACTCTTACTCAACAACCTCTTCAAACGATTTGGACTCCCAGATAGCATCATCTCCGACCGAGATCCCCTATTTACCGCAAAAGTCTTCCAAGAACTCATGAAACTCCTGGGAGTCAAGTCCAAATTAACCACGGCTTATCATCCAATAGGAGACAGAACCACCGAATGATTCAACCAAGAAATAGAAGCCTACCTATCCATCTATTGTTCATCACACCCAACTGACTGGAACAAGTCAATTGGAACACTGGAATTCACTCACAACAACAGGAAGCACTCCAAAGGGCCAAAACCCCGTTCGAACTCACCTTAGGTTCATCTCTGTTGGCCATTCCACTTGCATTTGAAAACACCAAAGCCCCATCAGTGGAGGAAAAAGTCAAACATCTCCTAAAAGATCGAGAAGAAGCGTTAGCCGCCCATGAACTTGCAAGACAAAGAATAGCCGAACGACAAAAATCAACCTTCAAACCGTTCGAGAAAGGAACAAAAGTTTGGCTAGACTCCCACAACATCTCCACTAGGTGCCATTCAAAAATGAAACTGAAACGAGAAGGCCCGTTCACGATCACAGAAGTCTTGGGACCTCTCACGTACAGACTCAAAATACCCAAGATATGGAAGATCCACGACATTTTCCATGCCACTCTACTCATGCCATACAAAGAGACGGAAACATACGGACCGAACTTCCCTAGACCACCACCCGAGATCAAAAATCAGGAAGAACACTGGGAAGTCGAAACTATTTTGAATCACAGAAAGATGGGACGAAAACCCAAGAAAGGAAAGCAAAAATATCAATACCTTGTCAAATGGACCGGATTCCCTATCTCCGAAGCAACGTGGGGAAAAAGACAACACGTTTGACAACGACAGCGAAATCCTTCAAGAGTACCACCAATTACACAAGCTCTGATCATCACTACCATCCTGATGTCTCGCATTCTCCGACGCATCGCCTCTTCTTTCACTTGAACCTCTGAAACGAACCAACTCAAAATCCCCATCTTTGATACCCCTTTGACCGATCAAACCGTGGAAGAGCTCGAAACGCTGCGAAGAGAAATTCTCACCGCATACAACAAAATGATCGACCAGAAAGAGACAGTAAAACAGAACTATCACCCGGCTGCTGCTCAATTTGCCCACCATCAAGCCAGATCTCTACACCTCAAACTAAATAAGGTCGAACAAGAGCTCTACCAACGCCTTCCACTAATTGCCAAAGTAGTTAAAAAGGCCAAGTCGTTCTATCTCTAAACCATACCCCCAACTACCAAAACAACGCGACATGTCTTTCATCGATACTCCTGCCGCTTCTTCCTCTTCTACCCCTGCCAACTCACGCCTACAAGGCAAACGACCTGCCGTGCCTTGTTATGCTCAAACACTGTCAACCTTCAAAGCCCTAGACCTCTTTGCCAACAACTAAACGGCTCAGAAAATCTGTTCGTACTTTGAAGACCCAGACACTATTCTTGCCATTGACGATCTAGCGAAAGTCGCCCGAGCCCACCAACAAGAAGAGCGAGAAATCCGTCTTGCCAGACTCCGGTCTTGTGCTCAACAAACTATGGCAATGGTCTTGCTGGATCAACTGCAATCGTGGGGATTAGAAAGGGAGATCCATGACGTGTTGAGAAAACATCGTTGCGAGTCACCCACCATGTGAAAACCGTCCATATTTTCTATCCCCAGTACCCCTTTACAAAACGCTGTTCCTTCTCGTCCCCTTCCTGCCCGCCCTCCTGCCTATCGTCGAGCAGTACGATTTTCGCCAGTCATTGATGATTCACCACAGATTTTGCCTCCCACCTCCACTCCCTCAAGATCTCCCATCCCTACACCTATACCTCGACAATCTCAAAAAAACAATGACCCGTCAATGAAGCTTGTCCAACGCTTCATCTACTACAACAAATTGTTCAACGAGCGCAATATCGGTCACTTGCTACCAATGCGGTGAACCCGGTGTGACAGTGGGTTCCGACCATCTGGGCCGAGCTGCCCGAGGGCGGATTAGATTAGATACTGTAGATCGCATCAGCGGCTGTGCACGGTTTGTGTGCTAGCGCTTTCGTAGTGAGAGAACAACACACTTTGCCCCCAACGCTATACTGCGTGGCCGCTCGACGAGCATTCCGAGCCTTGCCAGACATGAGCTGCTAGAGTAGGCCGGATTGGCCTACTCCATTTGGTGACAACAGAGTGATTCCTACCAAGCCTTACCTGTTTTCCCTGTTTCAAGCATTTCCTCAGCTTTAACCTGCCAGCAGACACCTGAAAACTGCGATATTTTGCGGCAACTGCCTCCTACCTAAGCACTGACAACTGCGAGACTCAAACCACCAGATATACAGCCAGCCCTGGCCTACCTGCTTACACCGAAATAGCAAATTTTGACACCTGTCAACGAACTCTGTGCCTTCTGTTCTGTGCCCACTGACAACCCCACCTACACGCTGCCATCATGCCAGCTGCTTCCGTGGAGAAGCGAAGCGTGTCAACGTGCCAACAAGCTTTTGCAGAAGGAATCTGCCCCTTCAGCTACACTTTCCCCTGCCACGCTATCATACTGCGCCAGTCATATATCCATGGCTCCAAACATGGGTGGAAGATCAACGTAGCCTTTGCAAAGGAGCACCTCCAAGCTGATTGCCAGAAGGATATGGACGATGCAACTGCCAAATTTGCCATTCACAAAAGGAAATTCGCCGTGAAGAGTTTAAGTGCGGTTTTGAGACCGGTTGCAATGCCGCCACCCAGGAGCTCAAAGCCACCTATGAGAAGGACCTTAAGCTGGCTGCTGCTGCCATTGCAGATGACGCACAGGCTCACTGCAACAAAGAGTACGGCATTGCCTTTGCGCTTGGCCGTACATCAGGGATTCAAGATGAACGTGAATACCAACAGTCCCTTCGTACCAGCTGTGGTATTCAAACCGAGTCAGGACCTGATGACCCGATCCATGTTGACTTCAGTATGCAGACCGAAATCCCATCTCCCAAAATTATCCTGATGTTGCCCGAACCCGAACCCGAACCTCCCCTACCTTTAGCCTCTAATCCACTGCTTTCCACTTCAGTATCTAATTTTTATCTTCCTCGTTTGAACCCTTTGAATCAACAGTCCCTCGAATTCTTGCTCCACCAATCCTCACCATTACTCCTGACCCCATATCTACCTTACCACCTTTCTTATGGTCAGACGAGCCTTCCGATGCACCTAATCTTTCACCACCATCACCACTACCTTTTTAGCACCCGTAGCATTTTCTTCTTACCCGTCTCGTGATTTTTCAGACTTACGTTTGAGTGCGAACCCCTGGGAGAGCTTACAACATCGAAAAGGACGTGGTCGCCGTTGCTCAACACAACTGAAATTCCAACGTTATCGCAAAAATTATCAACGGCCCTCATCTACACCAGACTTTCATCCTCACCATACCCATTCTCCCTGCACTCCACATTCAACCATGCCCTTCGAACTGCCTTCAACTCTTGCTGCGCCTTTAGATTGGCACACCGACCCCCGACTTTTCGAGCTGAGCCAAGTCTTGAGAAAATTGGGGTGGGTTCCACCTTTGACACTGATACCTTGAGACAGGTTTTCGTGATGCAACGAGGGCATTGCATTTGTGAAGGTGGGCACATGTGACAGTGGGTTCCGACCATCTGGGCCGAGCTGCCCGAGGGTGGATTAGATTAGATACTGTAGATCGCATCAGCAGCTGTGCACGGTTTGTGTGCTAGCGCGCTTTCGTAGTGAGAGAACAACACACTTTGCCCCCAACGCTATACTGTGTGGCTGCTCGACGAGCATTCCGAGCCTTGCCAGACCACGAGCTGCTAGGGTAGGCCGGATTGGCCTACTCCACCGGACACATTCGCCCCAAATGTCCCGAGTTCAAATGCATTTACTGCTACCGATATGCACCTGGACATTCTTTCCGAGACTGCAGTTACAACCCAAACAACGAGCAACACATTGACCCCTATTATGGAGTAGTTGACGAAGATCTTCTCGATGATGCTGGAATCGCTAACACCACAGGCAAACCATACGGAAACTAACGAACTCGTAGAAATGATGGACTTCACTCCTTCTGAGACATAAGGAGTGTAGTACAGGGGTAATGTTCACGACAAGTCTTTTTCTTTTTCTTTTCTCTTTTCTTTTCTTTTCTTTTCCTTTTCTTTGTCATCTTTCACATCATTGATACATCATCGAACGCTCTGATGAACTTTGCCTTCCATCATATCTACGAAACTCCATCATATCCTTGATGGACTTTCACTTCCA
The DNA here is from genome assembly GCA_023853785.1 of Psilocybe azurescens. Lineage (NCBI taxonomy): Eukaryota > Fungi > Basidiomycota > Agaricomycetes > Agaricales > Agrocybaceae > Psilocybe > Psilocybe azurescens. Next base: position 297,947 of record JAJIRX010000590.1, read on the forward strand.
TCTTTTATGATACATCTTTTGATGAACATTTGATCTGTTTCCTTTATTCCTATATACATCTGTTGATGAACATTAAAACTCGTTTCAACTTGCTGTACAGTTCGTAGTATTTATACCAGGAAGGATCCACTGTATTCTTTAGCTAGTTCTTGAGAATCCAACCTGCTTAACCTGCTCAACTCGAACTTGAACTTGTTCTTGTAAATGATTGGTGGTTAGATTATGCACACTGCGTGATTCTAACTTGAGATCATAACATTGTTGATGTTGCTTTTTTACAAGCTGCAGCCTAGTGTCCCAGAAAGAAAGGAGGTCTTTCCTTTCCCCACACAATCCATATGAATTCCAATGGATTCCAGTGGACTCTCTGCCCAGCCAAACTGGCTGACAGACTGTCTAGTCCACTGGACTGGACTGGACTGCAGTCCACTGGAGTACAGTGGACTTGCACTGGACTCCTGCCAAATTTTCAGTCCAGTCTCAGTCCAGTGGATTATGAGTCCAGTCAAGTCCACTGGAGTCCACTGGATGCAATAATTAATATAATATCCAAAGTATGATCATTAGTTATTAATATTAATATCAATTGCAAAAATAAAAGACTACAGTCAATGGAAATAAACTCTATGAAATAACAATTGAATGAAACAATAGTTAAATGTACATGGGAGCAAAGCCTCCCTATGAATACATTTTTGTATTTTGTTCAGTCTGCGGGGTGAAAATTTCACAGGCACATGTGATGTGCACATGTGCCCAGCATCGGCTGATCAGCACAACAACAATCAAATATACACATCAGCTCTTTTTTCCAACCACCACCCACCCCCTTCCTCTCCTTTTTCCATTGCCGCTGCTGTCCTCGCCCTCTCTGCCATCCATGACAACCATGACGGCCATGCAGACAATGACAAGGATGGACATGGACAATCACGACAACAAGGGCAACAATGGACAGCGAGGGCAAGGGTGCAGACAGAGAGGGTGCGGACAGTGAGGGTGAGGACGGCGAGTACAAGTGCAAGAACATTGACTGCAAGTGCAAGGACAGCAGGAACTGCAAGCATGAAGACGGCGGGGACTGCAAGCACAAAGATGGCAGGGACTGCAAGCACAAAGACAGCAGGGACTGCAAGCACAAGGATGGGGACGGTGGGGGCAAGGGTGGGGATAGCAAGGGTGAGGACGGTGGGGACGGCAAGGGCAAGGGTGGGTACAGCAAGGGCAAGGGTGAGGGTGGGTACAGCAAGGGCAAGGGTGAGGGTGGGTACAGCAAGGGCAAGGGCAAGGGCAAGGGCAAGGGCAAGGGCAAGGGCAAGGGCAAGGGCAAGGGCAAGGGCAAGGGCAAGGGCAAGGGCAAGGGCAAGGGCAAGGGCAAGGGCAAGGGCAAGGGCAAGGGCAAGGGCAAGGGCAAGGGCAAGGGCAAGGGCAAGGGCAAGGGCAAGGGCAAGGACAGCAGGGACAGCAAGCACAAGGGTGGGGACAGCAAGTGCAAGGGTGGGGACAGCGGGGACAGCAAGCACAAGGGTGGGGACAGCAAGTGCAAGGGTGGGGACAGCGGGGACAGCAAGCACAAGGGTGGGGACGGTGAGAGTGAGGGTGAGGACAGCAAGGGCAAGGATGGCGGATGCTACAGCTATCTCTACCATCCTCCCACCCTCTTTTATTTTTTTATTTTTTTTTACTTTTTTCTTTATGTCTTGGACCTCGCAAGTAGACAATAATGTATAACATAGTTATTAATATATTGTATTCTACTCTTCTGAATTTACATTAAGATTGAACTTATTTACTATATCAAGTCCAGTGGACTCCAGTTATCTTAGTCCATATTCACTGTATATTATAAAATCTACTGAAGTCCAGTGGAATCCAGTAGAGTCCAGTCAAGCCCAGTCAAGTCCACTGTAGTCCACTGGAGTTCACTGGACTCTGTTTACCTTTTACACTCAGTATATAGGCAAGTCCATATGGACTGTGTGGGGGATGGTAAAGTACAGAAAGAAAGCATAAAGAGACAGTAAAAATATGCAAAGATAACTGGACTTACTTCATGATAATTCTGTGGTCAGCCATGAGCAGCTCAGAGATCCTATCATTATCTGTGATAAGCCCTTGATGGTATTTCTCAAGTGCTTCCTGGAGTAGCAGGCTATCAACTTTCACTATGCCATGTAGATGAGTGGCAGAAGGACAACAATAAAGAATTTTGACTCACAAACTGGGCCATATTGGTTCTTGCCTTCTGGATTTCTGTTATGTGAGCTTGACAATGCCATTCTACAGTTTCAAGTTCAGAGACAAGATTACAAAAATTAGAGCAAAAATGGGCAGTTAGCCAGTAAATGACTTACATTCAAGTGCCCAAGACCTGTCAAGGAGGCAGGAAGAGAATATGGCACTGTCAAACTTTGACAAGTCACTGCAACAATAAATAGATTACAAATACCTGAGAACCTGAGGCAGTACGTGTAAGAAGCATGTCAAGAACCCTATAGAGATACAAAGTTCAAATACTTACATGAAAGGTTCTGATCATTGCTTCAATAATTGTGGTGGCTCAGAAGTAGGACTCAATGGATGGATGTTAGCAGCTGAAACAATGACCTACATTAAGAGTATTCAGAAAGACAATGGAAAGACAATAACTTTATCAACTGACATACATATTGATGGAATGAAGGGTGAGATTTTGAACAGGAATAAGCTGTGGTTTGAGAGAGAGAGGAATAAGCAGGACATTCTCGATGTTCTCACATGTTTCAGTTCTCAGTTATAGACATACTCATGTGCCATCCATAAGCAGTGCTCGATTCTGACACTGTAAACAAAGGCTCTGGAGCCATGTCTGGAACACTTTAACACCCCAATTAGGGTATTAATTTGCATAGCCACAATTTAACAGCCTAATTGGGAAGCTGTCAAAATTAACACCCCAATTCGGAAATCCATCAAAAATTAACACCCCAATTCAATAATTGCTGGCTGCTGAATTGTAGTCCATTATCTTACTCTTTCATCTGTCCCTCATTCCTCACCATCCAATTACTTCTGATTGTTGATATATTGCCTGATCCACTTAACATGTCTAATAAAAGGCCCAAAGGCCAGAAAAACAAGGCTGGTCAGTCTGCAGGTGGAGAAAAAGCAAGTTTTGGCAAGAAAAGCAAGATAATAATTCTCAACCTGTTGATGTGGGCCAAAGTATGTTACTTTGGAAAAATGATTTTACAAACTCCAAGAACATTTAGCTGCATATTACAAGATTTGGTGTGAGTGCTGTCAAGAGAAGAAAACAATTTTAACAAGTCAGCCATGGAGAAAACCACATGAGAAATGAGTGCAATCAGATAATAATGTTTCATGTGTCCTTCCTGCAGCAAAAAGACACCAGACAGGAGTCATAACTTCTCATACTATGCAGGTTGAAAGTACCTCAATTTCTACAGGAATATTTGTTGCTCAAGATGTGCCAATGCCAATGCAAAGTGCAGAGGCATCTTTATTGTCAACATTTATTGTCCAAGATACAGTAACACTGGGTATAGATGTACCTTCATCAGAATTGATATTCCAGGATGTGGCAATGCAGGACCCAGAGGCATTAACATCTGGACTATATTCTATGCCAGGATCATCAGGTGATATAGATATGAGTCAATCTTTTACTCCCTGGTCCACTCTATGCAATTTGGGGTGATGAGAAAAAGCACAGATGCATGGTGTGTGTTGCTGCTGGTCTTAAAGGAACAAACTGTAAAGGAAAGAATAACCGCAAATGTTGCAAATTTGTAGCCAAAGCTTGAGGTATGTTTACTGATTTAATTAATATGTTATTGCCTGACAAATATTGATATATATGAATGTAGACTGTGTAATAGATTTAAAGCTTCCTCTCTAAAAAAATCAAGGCCGTACAATTAGTTGTTAATAAAATAAGAATTTTAGAATGATTTTCTGCAAGTTTATAATGTTTGCAATGATCAGAAATTGAACTTGTGACATTCCCTAATTTAAAAGGCAAAAAAGCGCACACAAACCATTTATAATTCTACATATTTAGTGCTTCATAACCCCATCATCCATGGTTTTGAAAAAAACATCCAAATCTGGACTGTTCCAGACATGACACCAGAGCCTAAACAAATGACTCAATGGCCGGAATACTATGTAACTAGTTAAAGGGTTGACAGCATTATTATGTGGGAAATTCACGATTATAACTTTTTAGTGATCACGGAAAAATAAAATACAACATATCGACGACATACATGATGTACTTATGCTATATATCTGAGTAAATGCGAGGTACGGACTGTGATTGTGACAACAATAAACTGGAAGGGTCTCAGGACCCCGAGTCTAGGTGTCAGGAGTGGATCAATTGCTCAATGTAGACCGTGTCCTTGTCGGCAACGGTATACGCCTCTGCTAAACTCGACGACGAAGTTGTCTCTGAGATTATAATGGAAAATAGGGGTTAATTAATTAAAAAATGAAATCGGACGTATTCGCGGAGATTCGCAGTGCCTCAAGCTGGAGTCTGTCGAAGTTGATGCATGTGGTGCACAAGGGTGCACACAAGTGTTGCCCTCATACGATGCGCAACTCCGACATGATTCATGATGGTATGTAAATTTCATCAACCTTCGATAATTTGGATCAGGAATTGCAGTATTAAAGTTAAAATTGAGGTCGCGGTGGCGGGTGGGTGGTGGTGTCTGATTAATGAAGGCGGCGACTGCCGAAGTGGGACAGGGGCTGGAGCTTGAGTATTCTATTATGTACAGCGACTTCGAAAATCGAAATGACGGGAAATCACAATGGCGGCTGCGCCATTGGAAAAGTGTGAGGTGGGGTAGGCGGATGATTACGGAATGGAATTTATTTAAGTTTTACAGAGCCAGTTACTCAATACATACCTTTGGTGGATCCACGCCAGGCTAATCTAAGCTAAATAAAGTCCATAGTAAAAATTTCCCCGACTCCTGACTGGGCTAGAACACTCCTCAGTGCTCAGTTATTTCTGAAATCGAATCAGACTCTCGTTCGGATAAAATACGAACGTACGTGCGTGCTATTTTGAATCCAATGTAATTACGTTTGTACGGGAGTAGGAGAATGTAAATTTGAGAGATATGCGATAAGTAACTAAATTTAGAAATAAGTCATTCTATTGATGTACAGAAATACATGATGCGATATGTTCTATTCTTCGCGTGAGCGTGAGCCTGCGCCTGCGCCTGTCTGTCAGGGTATGCAGAATGCAGTGCGACAGCGACGTCACAATAAGCACACAAGTGTGTAAGTGTGCAATTGTGTTAACAGGAGGGAAGACATTTACAGGGGGAGTGTTAGAGTAATTTTAGAGAGCAAAGAATGAACGAAGGGCCTGGGATGTGGCTAAACTGCAAACTGTACACCTAGGTCCTAGGATAGGCGTACCGGTACGACCGATCGGAAGATTATTGGAAGGCAGGGAGAAGGAAGAAGCGGTGGAGACCTTAGACTACGGCGATGGGAATTGTACGAGGGAGTGTGTCGTGTGTAAATAGCATTAGCATTAGCAAGAGGGGCGTCGGGCGGTGTCGGGATCTAACTCAGGCGATTTCAACCTTGCTTAAACTTGTCAGCAGAGTCTGGAAGATGGGGGATGGGTGAAGCTTGAGGCGGATTGGACTGGGATTACAATAGCCTTCGCCCCTGGGTTGATAACACGCTTTAGCTCCATAACTCGTCTAATTTATGACAAAGAGTTTGAAAATTTACGAGACCTTCCTGGAACGGACTTTGAGTTTGAGCAACGTTGAAGTCGGGGACAAGGGCGGATTGATCATTGCCAATGTGACTACGACTACAAATTGTCGATCGAGGGATTGCTTATGATTACGCCATTGACGCTATGCTCTGTTTATGCCATGTTGATAATGTTATGTTTATGTTATGGAATAGGAATACTTACATAAGAACATCGACATTGACAAGAAGAAGTTCTTCTTGACGATTCGAGAATCGAAGGTCGAAGGGTGCATTGCATTGTTCTTTCAATGATTGGCTTGTGAGTGGCCACTGGCTACTCAGCTGGGTGATCAGAGAACGTTCTAGTGGATTCCACCCTAGCTCCTGTGAATTCTGCGAACGCGATGTCAGCGATTCATTCAAGGCCAAATCCAAGACGTGCCGTGTAGTGTCCACTGTCGGAGCTCGGAGCGATATACTTATAGTACTTATGTATACATGGAGCTCAGTTTAGGTGTATAGATAAGTAATAAAGACCCCACTGGTAAGGAACGCGAACCCTTCGATGGACGTAGACGTCCGTGGGTGGTTCGAGAATCGTCGGTGAAGGTTGATGGATTTGGAATATGATGGATTTACAACCTCTTTACATAGACTGATTGACTCGGGTGGAATTGGTATTGTTGCGTTGTTACCAATTGGTATTGGTCTGTATTAGTAGTATTGCTAAGTATTGGCATTGGCATTGGCATTTGTATTGGCGCACAGTCGTTCTCACCATAGTTGAAAATTCGATGGCACATATTCCGATCTGGAGTAAACTGGCAACTGTACCTGTCGGGGAACATTACGAACTGTTCAACTTTGCATTAGACTCCAATGTTGGGTATATTGAATTATAAGTATGTGACGACATAAACAAAAAACGGGTTGAATGAAAGACGCCATAAGCTCAAAGCGATTCGAACCCTATCGTGGTCAATGGGATATATAATAAACAAGAAATTCGAGGTGTAAAATAGCCTGACCGAAATAAAAGGATAACAAGCTCCAGTACCAGATACCCATCAGAGACGATGTACAGTCTGGTCCCGACAAGTCCGTCAGCTGGTTCTTAGACATTTTTGGACCCTGTCAACAAGACACCTCTGATGATTCTTCTTTCTACTTGAAATGAGACAGGCAACTGAGTTAGAAAGTCATATGTACTATGTAGTGTTTATTTGGCGCCGGAACATCTGTAGTTTCTCGCAGAGCCAAATGACCATCGGAGAACAATGGTTACTAGCTGTCGCCGCCTCAATTTGTTAGGGGTCAGGCGTAGCTGAAGTCTTCAAACCAAGCATTCTGTCATATACCGTCTGTATGCGGAGGGCTTGATGGCCTTCCTTCGCACTTCTTTTGAGCCGTAGAACTGAGCCACGGAGTCATGTACGTGATTTATTTGGCCGGCACATTTGTAGTCTCAGCTCAGAGCCAAATAACATCAAAAGAACCTGCATCCATAGCTGCTGCTGTTTAGCTGTCACTTGGGGCGGATCAGGTGCAGAATATCTGTCACTTGGTGCGGATCAGGTGCAGAATATCTGTCTTTTTAAGTTATGGAACCAGGCAGCCTGTCACAGTCGTCTTGATTAGCTAGCTCTCATAGTCTTTCTTGTGAACTAGAGAATCATTTCACTGAGTCATATGCGAGCCGTTATTGATTGTGCACCATGTATTTGGAACTCAGGAGAGTCCAGACAGGGAAGGAGAAGTGAGCTGCACCTTGGGTATAAAAGCGAACACTTTTCTCTAGAAATCCTCAGTTCTTCTTCGACGATCCCCACCTCTGCGACTTGAACTGTAACCACTAACAAACTTTTTAAACATGTCCAAATCATCCAACAATCTCATTTTTCGGAACTGTAAGACAGGCTTAATTCATAATCGTAATGGTTTTTAACATTTTTGGGAAACGCAGTCTTAACAAACGATGTCACGTCCACAAAGGCTACAGCCTTCGTACGTATTGCATTTCATTTTGTGGTTCATGCGCTTACTATGCAATAGTCTCCCGATATCATCCCTCACTTCGGCAACAAAGTGGACCCAGCGCTGCTGATTAGTGAATACGACCAGTTCATCAGTCTTCCTCTTCAACCAAACGAGATCAACAACGTCTATATTCGGGGCCAGACCACATCCACTGTTTCCTCAGGAGCGAAAACTGCAGTGGTCCTCAGGGCAGTCCCCAGCGAACTCATTTTATGGCCTCAAGCATGGAATACGACGACACCTCTAGGGCCCGGTCCCTTGGTCATCGATTCCTCAACCCCCAACACAGGCAAGTTAACCAAACGTCCATTTTGAGGCGGGTATGGCGATACTCACGACGCTTAAACCCAGTGGTCGCATCCGGCACGCCTTTCACTATCACTCCTTCCAACATGGGTGGTTTCAATTTCGCACTTATTGCCACCCAAGCTCCTGTCCCGACGAACCTCAACGCGAAGACTCGTCTGCGAGACGCATTGCCTCCTCCTCCTCCTGACGCAAAGAACTGGCAGGACTTGGTCAACTTTTTCAAGAACGACACTTCGACCGTCTACTATAATGTAAGTATATTTTTCTTAATGGCTACAAATAATATCCTATAATATCGATCAAAATTCCTAGGTCATTGTTGCAGATCCAAATGCACCTGTTATCAGTGTCTCCACGCGTCTTCATGTCGTTGACGATGGTACTACACCCCTCAACTTCAGGATCACCCTCGAGGTATGCATCTTTAGTACCTTAGTTGGTTTTGTTTACTATCGAATGTTAACATCCAACTCTGGCAGAGCTCAACCATGCCAGCTGGTACCTCTGTCTCACTCTCTTCTCCGAGTGGTCAGATCAACTTGGCCAAAACTCCTCTTGCGGACGACATCGGTGTTCACGTCAACCTGGCACCCGGTTTTGACGACACCATTACGCTCAACATCTTCCCTGGTCCTGAGGACACTATTGAAACTTTTGCATGGATCGCCCTCCAAGCAAGTATCGTTGTGCCCCAAACAACCCAATCTGGAGCAATCCCTGTCAGTGATGTCATCTTGCTCGGAGCTCAGAACATTGTTTTCCACGACGACGCGACCACGAATTTGAAGCACGCAAGTCCTGCTGCCAATAAACTTAAGCAGCACGCACAACTGCAGAAGGCAGAAGCTCCGGCTGGATTGGAAAAGGCGGCGGTCGCCGTTTCTAATGCTGCCAATGTAACAGGCTCTGCCACCGGATGGTGGTTCCGTGATGCTATGGGCAACACCAATTTGTTCCCTCGAACTACGACTCTGTCTTACTCGCCAGGTAAGCCAAAGAGATTTTCACACGAAGATAAGATTAACTAAAAGTCGTTTTAGACATTCAGCCTGTCGGGGTATCTCCCAGGTCTGACGTCCAGACTATCCTCGGCGGTGCAAATGCCAACACAGACTGGAGCGACGCAAATGCCGTTGCACTCAGTCAGGGTGCGCCTAACTACATCTACATTCGTGGAAATTGCACCTGGGGCAAAAATATGTCGCTCAAGTACGGTTGTTCTGCGTCCCTAACACCCTTTGCTCTATCCATCCATGTATTCGCAATTCTCGGTCAATGATTTCGACGGCCATAGCGATCCGGTCGTTGCCATCCGAGACATCACATCGACATCTGCGAACAGTTTCAATGTGCTGAACACGGCTTTCAATCTTTTGAACCCTCAGCCGCCACCTGCAGGAAGCGACCACTATTGCCTCATTTCTGAGGAACGCAATCCAACTGCTGACAACCCTGACCCCGACTGGCCCCACGAAAATACCGGGGCATTCGCTTCAGGTTAGTAATTTGCTTTGATTGGTAATATTGGTTGGGAAAATTAATCATGAATTGCATAGGTGCTGGCTTCAACACTTGGGTTGGTGGGACTCCCACCGTGTGCTGGAGAAACATAACATACCGGGCCGGCGGCGCTCAGTTGATTTGCACGACTATTATGAATATTCCCGCGGGTGTTTACCCTTCCTCTGCGCAATGGACATTGGAAGTCGATGCTAATAACGCTCCTGTTGGATCTCAATGTATGTATTTTGGCAATTTACTTCATGACTGTGTAACTCAGTAATGCTGCTTTTGTAGGGAGATTGACGGGTTCAGGCCCTGCCATCCCAGGTGTCAACATTGGATTTGCTCAGACGGCCATTACGGCGCCTAACATGGTTAGAGCTACCCCTACTAACCTCCGAACTGTACTCATTTTCAATATTTAGACTCAAGGATGCCACTTCACTGGCCTCCCGGCGAGTGGGTATAAATTCTCGGTTGTCCTCCAATGGTTCGCTGAAGGCCAGGCTCCCGGAGCTGGCATGAACTTCTCCTTCCTTTTGTTCACTACCACTCCTCCTGCTGGGTACGTCCTTCTTTATTGTCTCACGAGCCACAGTACCTGAACGATTGTTGAATGATATAAGGGCGAACTTGGCTGGAAATAACTTGGTGAAAGCCGTTGCAACCCTCCCTGACTCTGCAGCCAACTGGCCATTCACTGTTGGAATCCATCATCCTGGCGTTGAGCACAAAGGCGACGGAAAGAAGAGGAACAAAGGGTACCTCGGACATCGCTTCAAGGCAATAGGGCCTAACCCATGGCCCCATGCAAAGGAGGATAAGACGAAGAAGTTGAACAACTTCAAGTCGATTGGACCTACTACTGTCTACTCCGTCGGTGGTGATCATTGGAAATTCAGATTCCACTGATGGGCGGGCCTGAATATTTACGGTAACGGCAAACGGCAACGGCAAACGGTAACGAAATCTTTCAAAATGTGCCTGGGACCCCTTCTCTGCTCTTTTGATACGGGCGATCATCTTCCTTGACACAATCATGAAGATAACAAAGAAATTCTGTGGTGTAACTACAACGATCCTGACCAAAGATATAATAGTAACCTGGACAATGATATCAATTTTTATATTTCTCCACAAGCGGCCCACTAAGTTACCATATTCACTTCGATAGCTGCATATAAAAGCCTATTATGCTCCTGTAAACCGAACCTTGGGTGCTAAAGACTCTTGTTCTATCGTTGACTGTAGTCATGAGCGCTTACTTACAATAGTGACTCGGGGTCTTCCCTTCTGAAAATAGCAGGGCACAACGTTGTTTGTTTCGATATGGCGTGTTGCATATATATACTTTATATCTGTCTTGGAGGAAAACAGTCCATCAAATTGAGTAGGGGCATCCATGACATGTATAGTGGGCTTGGGTGGTTTGCATGCCAGTCGTAGAGCTTTGGACAAAGAGAGCCGGGAGGGGCAGAGATAACCCACCGACATGGATCAGCAATGCTATTCTAACCGCCAATTTTCCAAGGAGGTGCATCTTCTTCAGGTAAATGTTCTCAGCTTATCATACTATCTCAGTACTAGATTTCGTAAATACATAGTGTCTACTCATCATTAATTGCTCTATTGCGCTAGCCGACTATGATGATCGTTGCACTACAATCAACTCAGCCAGTTTATACTCTATGCGTTATTAATACCTCGATAGACACTTCATTTAAATATTTCATCTACTTCCAGCACATCATTCTCTCGCAAGCTCCTCAACATTGACTCAAACTGATAGTCTTGTAGCAATTACACTGATGGGCTTTGTAATTCTACACGTACATAAGTACTTACGTACCATTGCTTCGGAGCGTATTAAACAAGGGACCCTACCTGAGGCTACCACCATAGGTAACGACCCCGGCTGCGCAGTGTCAACGTCAAAGTCTGTACGAGAGGCCTGTACGAAAAGATCCACAAACAGCAATTAAACGTTCCCAAGCCTTCAAGAATGGATGATTTGTCGTTGACTGGTCGCGGAATATGCCGTCAGAATTTCATTTCCGAACTGGCGGGTCTGTTTTGCTCACAGTTATGTAACGATGGTCGCTCCGCCTTCCGGAACGAACATATACGTTTGCTTCTCACCGACAGTATGTCCCTATAAGTGCTTTCCCGCCCCCGGCAATCTGTCTCGAGTCCGCGTGGGTGAGTACCTATTTTGGGGCAAAGGATATCCTAGATAAGATATGAATCTCTTCTTTTTCATAAGGCTTTTTCCGAGGTTGCTTGATCGTTGATGGAGGTCGGAGGGCTCGTACCGGATTCAAAGCGTATTTACTTGCCAATTGATTATCTTCCTGAGTTATTGTATTAAATAATGCTCTTTAGTCTACACGTTAGGATATACAATTGCGAGTTAACTGAACAGGATGATAAGGGGTATGGAAAGAGTTCAATGGTGCGTACGTTCGTCTTATCGAATACAATTCCAACAGGGACCGATGATGGAATTCTTGCTCATCGCGCCGGTGTTCAATTCATTTATCCTCTCGTATCAAAAGAAGTGCTAATATCAGGGTGCACCCTAGCCAGAAGCCTAGTTCTTCGGAATACAGATATCAATCGAAAGCCACGATTTTGGAGTGTGCCATTCGCGAAGTCCAGCCTGAGATAAGGACTCTGTATCTGCTCACGTCTGATCATGATCATGAAGAATCCATTCAAGGGTATAGCAGTGCAAGCCTTCCATTGGGTACGAGCACACATTATCTACGCGAGATTCAACGGAGATTCCCCGTGCAATTCAATGCTCATGCCCACCGAAGCAATGACTTGACGTGGAATTCAGAATACATATGGCGCTCGGAAGGAAAATGCTAGTCTATTTTAACACGGTCGAGAATTTTGAGAGTTCTGATGTCAACATGATGATGAGCAGGGAGGAGAGACTGTGCTGAAGACGTAAAACCGCCGGCTTCTCATGAGCAGGGACTCTGGTCGATTTAGGATTTCGACTGACTTTTTGGCTCTGCCCTGGCCCTGGCGTGTCCGTGCGTGGGTCAGCAACGGGAGGACCCGAGAGTCCTCCATTCAATACAGCCTGTGACGCATTGGTGGCGCAATCTCCTTATCTTGGCATTTACTTGTTTACTTCACAGCAGAAGTGCTTGGGTTTTTTTGTGGTCGATCCCTGGTCGCGTTAGCATTAACGACGGAGGTAGCTTTTATGCCACAGCTAAGTTTGTTTTAAGAAAGAGAAGAATAAAAATCCATTTTTGTTTCGATGGTCGGTTTAGTTGAGGTATGCATCTCCGGCGGAACCACCAGATGACGATCCGTGTTGTAATATTTCCAATTATTTAGTCTAAAGCTATATCTTGCCTCCCTGCGATCTTTACAGTGACGATTTGAACAAGTACACAGTCTAGCCTACTCATATTCATCACTGCTACCGCCATTCGCCACTCAGGAAACGCGGCGTTTAAGCTTCGTTTAAGCTCTTTCCATACATAGCCTCGATAATCGATATGTCGCCGAGTCTCGCCTCGCTCTCGGGGTACAGTATGTATGTTTATATGCTTACCGTACTTTACTGTACCGATGATATGGCAATTAAATACTTAGGTGAGACGCTTAATTTTATAGGTAGCGTTGTGTACGAGCGCGGTACAATAGACGGTGCCAAGTGGAGGTACCGGTACGATACGGACTGCTAATGCGGGGTACGGCTTTACAGGTACTTACAGTCCGCTTTCAATGGCCCCGAGGTATCGTCGATATCCCTTACACGTTCGTCATTCTGATCCAACCTTCGTTAAACGTTTTGTTATCGCTGATGACAAATTGATGAGAGGCCTTTTCTCCTCATTCGGTGTCCCTCAATGTGCTTGATTTTTCCTCATTTAAAATTTACATTCATTGATAATGGGACTATATAGGTGTATATACAAAATTTTGTGGCAAGGGGAGGGGGAGAAGGGTGTCAAACCGAACATGTGATCAAAACGAAGAACGGGTAGGGGATAAGCAGTCGGGAGTCGCTGCGGAGTACTTTGTTTTGTTTCTTCACTTGATCATTGAGTATAGTCTAGTATAGTATGGAGGCAAATTTATGCGAGTTGAGGTCGAGACAATGAAGTCGAGGTCGAGCCCTTGAATGATAATTCTAGAAGCTATTCAAACAGTGTCCGAGAACTAGGGAACTTGTGGGTTGTGTTTTTTCCTTGACGTTTGCCAGAGCTTACGCCTCTACTAAACTGAACGACGGCGGCGGAGTCGTCGCCGTCTTAATTCTGATGAAAAATTGGGGTTTCTTCCATTTACACAATTAATTAAGAAATGAAATCGGACGCATTCGCGGAGATTCGCAGTGCCTCAAGCTGGAGTCTGTTGGAGTAGATACATGTGGTGTACATAAGCAATTACTCTACTGGTTGCCTCATGCGATTGGCGACTCCGAAATGAATCATGATGGTAAATTTCATCAACCTTCGATAATTTGGATCGGCAATTGCAGTATTAAAAATTAATATTGAGGTGGCGGTGGCGGGTGGTGGTGGTGTCTAATTAATGAAGACGGCGACTGCCGAAGTGGAACAGGGGCTGGAGCTTAGGTATTCTATTATGTACAGCTACTTTGAAAATCGAAATGACGGGGAATCACAATGGCGGCTGCGCCATTGTACATAGAAGCCTGAGGTGGGGTAGGCGGATGATCTCGGAATGGACTTGAAATTTTAGAGCAAGGGCGAGTTACCCGATACATACTTTGGATGCGATCCACGCCATTGACAGCCCATGTAAGCCTATGTAAGCTAAACCAAGTCCATCGTAAAAATTTCTCCGACTCCTGACTGGACCAGAATTTAGAAAACTCCTCCTCAGTGCTCAGTTGTTCTAATTCTGAAATCGAAATCGAATCAGACTTTCGTTCGGATAAAATACTGAACGTACGTGCGTGCTATTTTTGAATCCAGTGTACATAATTATGTTCGTATGTAAATTTGAGAGATAACGATGCGATAAGCAGCCAAATTTAGACGCAAGTCGTTCTGTTGGCAATCTGAATCAATGATGTACGGAAATATATGATATGGTGTGTTCTATTCTTTGCGTGTCTGTCAGGGTGTGCAGAATGCAGTGCGACTCGGACAGCGCCGTCACAATAAGCAAGCAAGCAAGTGTGCAACTGTGCCAACAGGAAGGGAAGACATTTATAGGGAGATGGGAGTGTTAGAGTCAACTTAGAATGGACGAATGAAGGAGAAGGGCCTGGAATGTAGCTATGCTGTAAGCTGTACACCTAGGTCCTTACGGCCGATCGGAAGGGTTTTTAGACGGGAGATAAAAGATTTGCAGAAGAAGGAAGAAGGGAGAAGGAAGATGCGGTTGGAGACCTTAGACTACGGCGATGGGAAATGTACGAGGGAGTGTGTCGTGTGTAAATAGCATGCATTAGCAAGAGGGGCGTCGGGCGGTGTCGGGAGCTAACTCAGGCTTCAACTGGCTTAAACTTGTCAGCAGAGTCTGGACGATGGGTGAAGCTTGAGGCGGATTGGAGGAGGATTACAATAGCTTTCACCCCTAGCTTGATAACGCGCTTTGGCTTCATGAGTCATGACAAAGAATTAGAAATTTGCAAGACCCTGCTGAAAGTTGGAACGGACTTTGACTTTGAGCAACGTTGAAGTCGGAGAGAACAGTGGATTGATCATTGCCAATGTGACTGCAATTAGTACTACAAATTGTCGATCGAGGGATTGCTTATGATTACGCCATTGACGCTATGTTGTGTTTATGCTATGTTGATAATGCTATGTTGATAATATTATGTTATGGAATAAGAATCCTTACATAAGAACAAGAATATCGACATTGACAAAAATAAGTGCTTCTTGATGGTTCGAGAATCGAAGGTCGAAGGGTGCGTTGCATTGTTCTTTCAAAGATGGGCTTGTGAGTGGCTAGCTGGATGATCAGAGAATGTTCGAGTGGATTTTCCGCCATAACCATAACTCCTGTGAATTCAGCGAACGCGATGCCAGACTCCAGTGATTCAAGGCCGAGTCCGGGACGTGCCGTGGCGTGTCCACTGCCCACTGTCGGGGTACTCACTCCGAACGTTCGTGAATCTCGCCAGATACGCGGGTATACAATATATACATACATAACGTTAACGTACATGATAAGGCGCGATATACTTATAGTACTTATGTACATACGTGGAGCTCAGTTTAGGTGTATAGATAAGTAGGAAGACCCCACTGGCAAGGGAACGCGAACCCTTCGATGGACGTGGACGTCCGTGGATGGTTCGAGAATCGTCGGTGAGGGTTGATGGATTTGGAATGTGATGGGTTTACAATGTCCTTACATAGACTGATTGACTCGGGTGGAATTTGTATTGTTGGAATTTGTATTGGTAGTATTGGTAAGTATTGGTATTGGCATCAGTATTTGTATTGGCGCACAGTCGAGTCGACGATCGCGGTCCAGGCATCCAGCATACAGCCTGTGAGTGGCTCAGCGACGATTGATTGATTGGCAATGGAAAGTCGACAGATGAAAAAAGCACCCTTGTTTTTTAGACAGACCCAAGAACTTTCTCAAGTGCTCTGGGCTCAGCGACGACTCACGAGCCCTCTCACCCTCTCGGTGTGAGTGGAGCAACGATCGAGTCTCGGTCTTCTCATGGGAGAGTGCGCGTTGAGTGCGCCTTTGCTTTGGGTATTCGAGGGTACATACCAAGTATTCACTTGCTTGCTGACTGAGTGAGACTTGCGCTTTGCCAGTGAATGATGGATAGTGACTGAATTCTGATTCGCGAGAGAGGATCCCAGTTTCTAATTCTTTCTGCGCTCGTTGCCAATTGAGATGTCGGATGTGAGATGCATGCATGTAACATTGTAAGATGATAGCTAGATAGAAGATCGACTCGGATTGATCCAGATTTAGATTTAGATGTCGATTGTTCCAGGGAACATACCGTAGCACACCGTGTTACTTTCTGTATGTTATGTTTGTTTTTTTAAAGATAAGCATAAGCACACTAAGCAGATCATCATCGATGCTCGTGCGAAAGACATGCATCGTAAGCAGCCTCAAGGCATACTATACGGTACGGGCCCCTGATGCGTAACATACTTAGATAGCCGGGTGCGGTCGCAGTCGCATGCGGCAATCTTTTTTTGTCCCCTTCATTCCCGTACCGTGCGGTGCTTTTGCCGATTGTTTTTTTTTCAAAGACCCCTCCTTCTTCTCCGTTCTTGTTTCTTTCTCCATTCATCCCTCCCTCCGTCCTCACTCTCTTTCTTCCACCCTCCACCCTCCTCCTCCATCCTCCCGCCCGCGCAGTGGCAAACGTCGCCTTGCAAGCGTACGTTCAAGATTGATTGCCACGCACACGCAAGGGGTAACGTAGGGAACGCACGCGTTCGCGCCGTATTTTGTGACGTCATATATTGTCTCATCCTGATATCCTGGTCCCTTCGTTCCTTCTTTCTCCAATTCCTCATACACTGGGGTCTCTGGATTCTGGGGACATCATTCAGAAGTCTGTACGATATTCTCTGCTCTATTCCTTTACTCTGGTTTCGTATTGACTATTATATTCGAGGATAGAACTCGAACGTTCGGGCTCTAGTATTACACACAGAGCAGAAGCGCCGCTTCCCCAAAGTTTCAGAAAGCAATTCTCATATCATTTATCTGGATATCTAAGCACGATTCATTAACGAACGATTATTGATACTACTCCCGCACCGCATCCACTCACGCACGACTGAACGACTGGACTCACTCACGATACACAACAACCCCGTTTCCCATACTCAAAACTCAAAACTCAAAACTCAATCCCCCATCCCCACCCCAAATCCCAACGCAAGCCAGAACTACGCCCCGCAAACTCACCGCCCAACACACTACCCAACATAAAACTCACCACCCAACACAAAACTCAACCACCTAAGACAAAACTCACCACTCAACACAAAATTCAACCCAACACCACCCAACTCACCACCTAACACCCAACATAACACACAACGCAAAATGCCATACGCAACTCCAGGACAGCACTCCCCCGTCGCGCCCTCGTACGGCCGCCCAGGCCACCGCCGCTCGTATTCACACATCACCATCCCTCCCCCAGCCTCTTCCTCTTCCTCTCCCCCATCGTTTACGTCGACTTCGTCGTCGCTTGGGAGTTTGCCGCGGAGGCGGAGTGCGAGTGCGAGTGCTGGGGCGGGCACGACGATGCATGGGAATGGGAGTGCGAAAGGCGCTGACAAGGACAAAGAGAACGACAAAGACAGAGAGAGAGACAAAGAGAGACCACCTACCCCGCGCAAGACGACGTTCCAGCTCGGCAGGGACGACGACGACGATGACGACGATGACGACTCGTCTGTCGAGGAAGGGCGCCGCGGGCACTCCAACACCACCACCACCACGAAGGCGAAATCAAAACCGCCGCGCGACGCTCGACAGCATTTACCCTTCCGAGGACGAGGACGCGGACATCCTGCGCCCGGGCCTCCCGCCGCTGCGGCTGCGCGCGAAGGCGCCGTCGGCGTTTGACCAGCTGGGCGCGCTGGGGGTGCCGTTCCCGCGCTCCTCGCCGAGGACGTCGCCGCTGCACTCGCCCGTGGGGTCGCGGGAGGGGCTGGGGATGGCGGGTGTGCATGCGTATGCGGCGCAGTCGCAGTATCAGCCAGGTGCACCTGCACCTGCACCACCCGCACCCGCACCCGCACCCATCGCCCAAACACGATTGCAAGGCGCCAACACGCACACGCCCGTGCACGCAGCGCGCCCGCCGCCCGTCGCGCGCACGTACTCGTCCCCGATCCTGCTGTCGAACGGCAAGCCGCTGAAGAGCAGCCTCAAGTCGTCGAGCTCGGGGACCGCAATCGCACAAGGCGGGGTGCCGTTCCCCAGTCAGTCGGTGTTGCCGAGCGTGCTGTGGCCGGAGCTGCATAGAAGGGCTGCGTCGCAGAATGTGGATTCAGGGCAGGGAGGTGTGCAGGGAGGGAGTGAAGCGGGACAAGGGCAGGGCCAAGGACAGGGCCAAGGACAGGGGCCGCATCAGAGGGCGGCAAGCGCGCCGAGCACACCGCACCTTGGCCCCCTCTCGTATTCGCACTCGCCACGATCGTCGCCCCCTGGCACGTCCTCGCCGGCGTCCACCGACAATTCCATCGATGGCATGCCACATTCGCCAGAGGCGCCGCCGTCCCTCACGTCGTCCATCTCCTCGCTCTCCTCGCTGACGTCCGCGTCCACGGCCACGTCCACGTCGCCGCCGCTCTCGCCCTCCCTCTCCTCTTCGTTGACATCGCCCACATCACCCACATCCTCGCATTCCCATGGGCACGCGCACGCGCCGAAGAACGTGCACTTCCCGAGCCAGGAGACGGACATCGCGACGGTGAAGATCTTCAACCGCTCCGCGCGGCCCGCCTCGCTCTCCCTCACCAATGGGACCGGGGGCAAGGAGAGCGGGAACGAGACGGAGACGGAGACGGAGGGCGAGGGGAGCGGGACGGGCAGCGGCGGGTTTGGAGGCTTTGGGGGCTTTGGGGGCGGGCGGTGGGGAGCGTGGGGCGGATGGGGGAGTGTGGGGCGGAGTGCGAGTGCAGGGGCGGCGGCGGCGAATGGGAGTGCAGGTGCAGCAGGTGGGGCGACGGGAGGGTACCCGTTCCCGAAGGTCGCTGCTCCTGTGAGGAGGAGCCACAGTCCGCTGAGCAACGGCGGCGGTGATGATACCGATGATGACCCAGGGAATAAGAAGGAGTTTTATGATATTGACGAGGCGCGGTGCTCGTGCATCCCGATGCGAGAGAGTGGGACGGGCGCGGAGGGGGCAATGGGCATCGCGTAGGGGAGGGACATGTGTATGTCGAGAGTGTGGGATTCGTGAGGAGTGCGGGTGGCGGCTTTGGGGATGGTGAGTTTCTTTCTCTTCGGAGGGGACGCATTTTTGATCTTGGACTAATATTATTTTGGTAGGCTCCTCTTCGAACATCAACGCCATCAAAACGCAGCCCCCTCCCGCCCGCTGACGCTCACGGGAACGATCCTCGTGCGCAACCTCGCGTACCACAAGACGGTCGCGGTGCGGTACACGATGGACGAGTGGCACACGACGAACGATGTGTTGGCGAGCTACGAGTGCAGTCTCGCGGGGCTGCCGGCGGGGTTCTTACCAGGAAGTGCGAGTGCGAGTGCGAATGGGAGGGTTGGGGCGCCGTGGGGGCTGAGTGTGGGCGACACGAGTGGCAGCGGTAGTGGAAATGGAAGGACAGAAGGATGGGACCGCTTTAGATTTTCGATCAATTTGGAGGACTATGCGTCCTCGGGCACGCTGGAGAACCGCACGATGTGGTTCGTCGGGCGGTATACCGCCGGCGTGGATGTGCGCGTCGGAGCTGCGGGGGCGTCCGGCGCGTCGTCCGCGGAGGCAGCCGCGGCGGTATTTGATGGTAGTGGGAGGCTCGGGGGAGGGGGAGGGACGCCCAAGGAGCTGGGGCTAGCTGTCCCGTCGGGCGCGCAGGAGTGGTGGGATAACAACGCGGGCAGGAATTACAGGATTGGGTTCAAGAAAGCTGCGCCGGCGAGGGTAGTGCAAGCGCCTGCTGCGAATGGGCATGGCGTGTATAGGAGGGTGTCGTTCTCAGCGCGCCTTGTACGTTCCTTCTTTCTTTCTATCCTCCTTTCCTTTCTTTAACATGATTCTATTTATAGCCGCGTATACTGGCTCATCATCATCTCCGCCTCCAACCCAAGGCTCGAAAGCGTACCCGGCACCCCCGCAAATATCATCATCCGCCTCCTTCCCCGGCGCCGATGCGTATACCTCACCATCGCCCACGACGCCCACGCCCCAGCAGATCCAGCAGCAGAAGGCGCACCAGGCAGCGGTGACGCAGAGCACGCTCGCGCGGTTGAGGAAATTGAATTTGAGGAACTACGCGGCGCCTGCTGGGGCGCGCTTTTCGCCGACGTCGGGATCGGGGCCCACTACGCCTTCGGTAACTACCTCTCATGCTTCTGTAGCGGATGGCGGAATCGCGAATGCGGAGGGTGTGCGGGTCGTGCTCCCCGGCGAGGACGACGACAACGACGACACGCCCGGACACCAGCATGGGGATGGGGATGAGGATCACGATCGCACCCCGACGATTCGCGATGTGGCCAAGCCTTCGTGGGGTGCAGATATAGGAAATGGTGCGATGGGGCTGCGTGAACCGCCTGTGCCTAATTCGATGGCGACGGCAATGGCGATGGGTATGGGCGGTGGCGTCGGCGCGCCCAGCCCGAGTGAGCTGGGCATGAGTCCGCCGTTCTCTGCGATGGAAGATATGAGCATGGGCATGGGCATGCGTGTCCCTGCGAGCCGTGTTTTAGGAGGGGGGAGGGGCGGAAGGGTATTGGCCGTGGGGCTCGTTTGGGGACTCTGGCGCGGGTGCTGGTGCTAGTGTTGATGTGAAGAAACATGAGGATGAAGAGAGGATGAGCGTGCCTGTACCTGTTGAGGAGATGTTAATGGATATCAAGGAGCGGAGCACTACAGCGAATACGGCGGGGTCGGTTACCAGTCTGAACGGCTCTGGCGCCACAACCACGTCCTCACCTTCAACTGGCCCGATGGCCCTCCCGCATAGGCGAAGAAAGGAGGCTGAACACAAGCCGACGTTCAGCATTGGCGCGCGAGGCTCCTCTTCGTCTTCTCTATCGTCGTCAAGTGGAAGTGGAAGCGACTCGGGTGCCAAATCGCGGGCGGGCGTTGCAAACGGGGGTGTGGAGCCTGGTCCGAATCCGAGTCGGCGCGCGATGGCGCCTGTGAATGGGAATATCAACATCAACATCAATACCAGCTCGAACGCCGCGACTCCCAATGGGCCCTCGGCGAAAAGCAGCGCCAGCGCCAGCGGCAACGGCAACGGCAACGGCAACGGACTCGCGATGTGGGGCCTGCGCCCTACGTCGGGGTCGCCGTTGCCGTCGCCGCGGCCTAGGTATGGGTCGTCTGGGTCTGGTTCGTCGTCGTCGTCGCCTGTGAGTTCATCGCCGGTAGGAGGCGCGGGACCAAGAGCAGGAGGGATGCGATTCGGCGCGGGCGGGACGCGATCGCCAATGCGCGTGTCGCCGCTCGCGTCGCCGGCGCTCTCGCCTAGTCCGAGCTATAGTGGTAGTGGGTTCGGGGCGGGTGCGTTGAGTCCTCTGTCTAAATCCAACTCGAACTCGAATTCCAGTACGAGTACGAGTACGATGACGGGCGCACCATCACCAGGACTAGGCCCAGGATCGCCAGGACCGGACGACGCGGTGTATCAGGCGTTCGTGCGGCAGTGGTGCTTCGCGCAGGCACCCGGGCCGACTGTTGGGAGCAGTAGCAGCGGTAGCAGTGGCGGCGGCAGCAGCGGTAGTGGTATTGGACGCGGTGGGGATGGGAGCGGGAGGGCGCAGGGCGAGTTTGCGGAGGGGCCGCGGTTGGTCGTTGGATGATGGTTGAGTGGTTGAGTGTCGATGGGGGTGAGAGGGGAGAAGAAAGGAAAGGAAAGGGAGAAAGCATGAAGCGAGTAAGCATCCCCTTGCTTATATCTTTATCCTCTTTTCGATTTGGCCCAAGTGTTAGTGCTGATCGCCGGCTGGTTGCTCTGTTTATAGGTCAGGTCTCAGTCGGCGTTTGACTTTCGCTTTCGCTTTTGAGCTTATGAAGGGAGAAGGCTTGACAGTGCAGTGACATGACCATGACACGACTGCGAGCATCCTGTCGTCCTATCCCTCGTGGCCTTGTGCCTCATCGTCATCGTCGGGCGATCTCATCCCTTCTGAGGCTTCATTCAGAGGACTGACTATATCTGGCTAGTCTGTCTGTCTTCCTCAGTGCCCCCTTGATTTCCTCTTTCGTCTTGCCTCAAGGAGGTATCAAACCGCCAGCCTCGCGTGCAACTTGCTTCGGATTTGCTATTTCTGGCCATGGACGTTACCATTGCAGCTGTGGTTATATTTATGTTATGACGACGGACGTCATTCGTCGGGTCTATTCGCCCTCGTTGTATTTTTTTACTCTTTTTTTTCCCCCAGAGTTGTGTACGATTTACCTGTTGGTATTGGCCTTTCTTTTCTTTTCTTTCTTTTCTCTTTGATTGGATGTATATGCTTTGTTTTTTATATCCCCACATCACATCATATCACATCTACCCTTCCATTTCATTTCAGCTCATCTCATCTCTTTTTTTTTTACTATTTATACTCCCTTGTAGCTCCTCCTTATCTTCTTTTCTTTTCCTTTCTCGTTCCTTCCCGCGACTTCTTTCATGCATTCGTTCAATTCGAAACGATCCCGCATGCAGCAGCTAAAAGCTCATCCGACATCGAGCCTCTACGATCTGCATCCTGTGACTCTCCTTACCCATCGTCATCATCACTACCAACTTTATTCTGGACCACGCTTTCGGGAGTCGATATCGGTACAACGGAATCAAGGCGTGCAGGCAAGGAATACGTTATTCGACACTCGATATTAATATCGATATCGAGCCCCCGTCCTCATCCTCGTCCTCTACTGCCCTGTGATTTCCACACGCATCGCCACCATCAATATATATCACCTCTATTCTTGATTTCTCTTTTGAAGGCCGATGTCCAGCACGATGACGCCATTGGCATCGATCGCGTGCTAAATTTTCCGAACGCGAAGAATCACGAAGGTGCATCTGTCACTACTACTACCACTGGCTTACTATTACATTGATGCCTTCGCCGCCGACACCGACGCTTGTCGTCGATGGCTGCTCCTTAACCGGCCGGATCCATGTCGAATACGAATACGGGATTTGGTCGTCTTGGCCTTGGTATCTTATTCTATCAACACACACACACACTCACACACTCACACCCTACACGACCCAACCAACAATATCGTTATCGCTATTCTTGCTGCTCCATTAGGCCTCTACACACAAGCTCTATATCGCGCATCCTTTTCCTTTTTCGTATTTGCTATCTACACTGCTCCTTGGCTCCTTTATGTCTGCATACATTTTTCAATCTCTTTTTCTTTTCTGTTTCATATATACGTACCCAGGGACGGTCATAGCTATTAGTGCCACCTGGGTTCCTTTCTCTGATACAGTGCATTTGTTGTTTCTTTTCTTTTTCTTTTCCTTTTTTATCAGTCTCATATCTCACACGAACGATCTACATATCCCGTTTTCCTCTCCCCATCCATGCAAAAATCTCCTTTTCTTCCATCATCGTTTCTCGATCTCGTCTTGTTCACACTATAGATGTTCTCGTCTCTCTTCCTTACATTTTTTTCTTTCTTGCTCCTTCTCTAGCTCATCATCTATGCCAATATCCCTATTCCATTTATCTACCATCACTATGATCGTCTACATATACACAGCTGGCTCGAATGCGAACTTGTTTCTCGTCTCTTGGTCGTACCCCTTTTGTTGAGATAGCTTCGAATTTCTAAACTACTCGTCCGTGCATGGCTGGTGGCCATTTACCAAAGGGTATTCGAGCAAAAATTGATGTCTAGATTCTGACCTGAGTACGGCGTACATAACTGAAATGGACATTTAATACATATATAATTGGCCCTGTACCCGTTTGTGTGGTGTGGCATGAATGAGGTGCTATCTCTGCCGCGCTTCTTAACGTAGTGTGCAATTTATTGCCTGTCACACTTCGAATTGCGATCGCCCATCGGTCACCACCATTGCTATCGGAGAGCTGACGATAACCTCAACCAACTGCTCACTGACTATCAAGGTGGAATCCACATCTTTGTTAAGCGACTATGACAATAAGAGCACCGAGATGTCAGTCACGACTGGGTCGTCTCGCACACCCAAACTCTTGATCCTCGCCCTTATACTGTCGACATGCGAATTCCTGGCGTTGCCCCGTTGTGGAATACATTTTAGCAGAGATGAATCAACGGGAATGTCATTGGATGGGTACCCACATGCAAACTAACGCTATGCTACACCCCAGCCTTTGACACATCTCTGTTCTGTTCAAATTATTGCCTTTTTGATCGCCTCCCTCGTTGATGTATTCAGCAATGTCCCCGCCTTAAATCGACATCGTGAGCGACACCACTGGCACGTTCGCTGTAGGCACGATGATCTCTATGGTCAAGTGGATTGGGAACACGCCTTTCGGTGGCTGAGCTTACCTAGTTTACCGGCGGGGTAACACAACATCTGCTCCCCATCCAAAATGCAATGACTGGAATCTGGCTTCGATTAAAACCCGAAATGCCTGACTGGCACCACTGCAGGTTTCTCTCGTTCACCCTCAGTCCGCTTGTGAGACAAGTGATCTAATCTCGCGTAGATAGCACCCACAGAGGCCGAAAATTAGCCCATAAGTAATGGTTTCATGACAGGAAGATTAGATAGTATAGTCAAGCACAGCTAGTTCCAAATACGATGTGCTTAGGAGGGTAAAAAAATCCCTTTGAATGGTTAAGTAGCTACCCAAAGCCGTAGCACCCGTATACGACCGTATGATGTCGTAGATATACGGTATATACATATGGTAGGCTCACCCGTACCGTAGCCGTACGGTAAGATGGGTTTTTGGAGCCCTCAGGGTACCGTTGCCGTTGCCGTACCGTAGCACCCGTATACCGTAGTATACGGCTACGGGGAGCAGCCCTAATCGTGCGACGTTACGAGGCAAGATGTTTGTGTATTAAATAAGACTATGGATTTTTTTGGGTATTGCAGAGTCAACTTTAGATATAGTGTTTGTCGGTCGCGAACCCCTATGTCACTTAGGAATGTAAATTTCAAGCAGCATCAATCCATCATGTCGTAGCTTATCAAATTGGAGCACGTTGCAAATAAGGGCGGTAAAGAGTGTGGTTGGCAATACAAATAACATAGATTGGCTCAACGCGAATGCAGAAACGTAAGAACTGCTCAATTGACTCGTATACCTGCCCCTCAATTGAATGTCCAGTGGTCACCACCAACCGAATAGACGGCAGTAGGCCCAATTGTGGCGTTAGATGCGTAAGGCCATGGGTTACGTCCGATGTCACTGAAACGATGTCCGAGGTATCCTTTCGCCTTCTTCTTGTCTTTGCCAATAGTCGCAACACCAGGATGATGGATGCCGACCGTAAATGGCCAATTGACTGCCTCTTTGGGAAGGGAGTCAGACGCTTTAACCAAGCCTTTAGCCAGCAATTTTGGTCTATTATCATGCAACCGTTGGTTAATCCCCAGCAACCTCAATTGTCAGACAGAGTATAAATGGAGAGAACATACCCAGTAGGTGGGGTAGAGGTATGCAAAGCAAACGAGAATTTCATTTCGTCTCCAGGGGTCTGACCTTGTGCGAACCATTGAAGAACACAGGTGAACTGATAGTCAGCAGACGAGAGTCCCGAGAAGTGACACCCTTGAACCTAAGAAGAAAAGACAGAGTGTTAATAACGAAGCAGAGAGCCTTTGTAAAGAACTTGACCATGTTAGGGGCAGTAATGTTTGTCTTCTCAAAGCCAATCTGGAGGCCAGGAACTGCCGGACCTGAGCCAGTTAATTCCCCTGAGGATCAAATACTTTTAAATCATAAGCTCTGTACTGAATGGAAATGGTTGCAAAGTAACGTACACGCAGATCCAACAGGAGCGTTGTTAGCATCGACTTCCAAAGTCCAGATAGAGGAGGAGGGGTAAACATTCGCAGGAATGTCAACGATACATGTGCAAATCAGTTGAGCACCACCAGATTTGTATGATATGTTTCTCCAGCTCACGGTCGGTGTACTTCCAACCCAGGTATGGAAGCCAGAAGCTATACAATGAGTCAGTATCTTCAATTGATATCAAGCAGAGAAGTGGGCCTACATGAGCTGAATGCACCGGTATCTTCGTGTGGCCAGTCGGGATCCGGATTAGAGCTGGTAGGATTGCGGGTCTCTGCGATAAGGCAGTAATGGTCGCTACCTGATGGGACAGGCTGAGGATTCAAAAGATCGAAAGCCGTATCCAACACGTTGAAGCTGTTAGCAGATGTAGATGTGATGGTACGCGTTGCTACGAATGGATTCCCTTTTTCATCGACATCATTGACTGAGTATTGGGCATAGTTGGTGGGATAGAGCAATAAGTTGTTGGGGATACAGAACAGTCGTATTTGAACATTATAATTGTCGCCTAAGGTGCAATTTCCACGGACATAGATGTAATTGGGTGCGCCTTGGTTGATTGCAACACTATGTACGTTAGTATAGTCTGTGCTGGAATTAGAATCGCCGAGGATAGATTGGACGTTTGATAAGGGGGTCCCCCCAACGGCTTGAATGTCTGAAAGGAATGTAGGTTAATTTTTTGCCGTAATGGAAATTCTCGATCCTACCTGGTGAAGTATAAAGACTCTCAGTTCGTGGGTAATTGTTGGTGTCGTTTAGCTCATCACGGAACCACCAGCCAGTAGCAGCCCCCGAAACACTGGTAGCATTGGCAATAGCAATTGTGTCCTGTTCTGGTTTAACGTCAATTCCTGATTCTGTCAGCTTCCTGAGCTTGTTGGCCGCAGGGCTTGCAAACCTCAGGTTCGTAGTCGCGTCGTCGTGGAAGACGATATTCTGTGCCCCGAGCAAGTAGACGCTTGTGATAGGGACATTTCCTGCTTGGGATGACTCAGGGACAACGACACTCGCCTGGAGCGAGACCCATGCAAATGTCTCAATGAGGACGCCATAAGGTGGGTATACATTGATCGTGACGGTATCGTCGAAGCAGGGTGACAGGGATACATGAACGCCGACATCAGTGCCATCCACAAGAGGGGTTTTGCCCATGCTTATCTTACCGCTCGGGGAGGACAGAGAGACAAAAGTTCCGTCTGGCATGGACGAGTTCTGTAATAAAAGTCATTAGCATGTCTCAACTAGCCAGACAGAGACGATGCCATACGGACCTCGACAGTTATATTGAAATTTATGTCGCTTGTACCATCGTCAACGACATGGAGACGGGTGGAGACACTGATAATAGGGGCGTTGGGATCTGCAACAACAACCTAACAATTTTTTCGTCACTGTTACGTTTTGGTCGATACAATAAGGTGATACTCACATTGTAATATACGGTTGAAGTGTCATTGTTAATGAAGTTGAGGTACTCCCTCCAGTTCTTTACATCCGCAGGAGGTCCAGGCAAGGCATCTCGTAACCGAACATTGCCTGATTGAAAGTCGGCCGGGACTGGAGCTTGAGTTGCAATAAGCGCATAGTGGAATCCGCCCATAGGGGAAGGATTGAACAAGAACGGATTATAGAGCGCAATGACTTGAATGTAACGTCTCGTCAGTATGTACGCACAATGGCCAGGTTGAAAATTTCGTACCCTCGTTGGGGGTCAGTTCTCCGGAGACTAAGGGACCCGGACCCGCAGGTTTCGTCTTATTCCAAGCTTGAGGCCATAAAATAAGTTCGCTGGGAACCGCGCGAAGAACGACTGCGGCCTTTGCGCCAGGGGCAACTGCGGAGGTACTGATTGCTCGCAAATAAATGAGGTTGATCTCGTTCGGGACGAGCGGAAGACTGATAAACTGGTTGTATTCATCGACCAAAGTCGTCTGGGTCAATTGGTTGCCGAAATGTGGAACAATGTCCGGACTCTGTTGCACAGTGAGCAATGGCGTGGAGCAAAAGTAAAGATGTTGGATACGTACGAAGGCCAAGGCCTTGGTGGCATTGATATCACTTGTTAAAACTATAATTGCATTTGTCACAACTCAATCTAAGAATGTGCTGAGTTGAACTCACAGTTTCGAAAGACGAGGTTGTTTTTTTGTTCAGTCATGGTATAGATTGTTTGAGAAGTTCAAGTTTCAGAGTTGGAATTCTTTGAGATAGAACTAGGGATCTCTTAGGGTTGATTTTATACTTCAAGGTCCCGGGACAAAGGATTTTCAGTTGCGAAAAAATCCAACGATATAACCAAGTAGACTTCTCTGAAAAAGTACCAGTACCTCGGCGCACACATGATGCCCTTTCTCTGTTCCCTAGGCACACGAAGATGTGAAGTAGTACAATTCCAAACCTTCTCTGGAAGACAGTGAGGCTCTGTGACAGGACAATTGGTTCGAAAGCCCCAACAATGATTCTTTAGAACGTGGGTTCACCAGCTGACCATCCAAGAAGCAATGAAGTAAGGATTAGCAGCTACAAATTACTGATTATGACACCTGGCGCAGTGCTAACAAACTGTTCCGATTTTCGAAGTCGTCCGCACGTTCTTAATTCATTCTAGGCCGAAATGTGGATAATAACTTTAAAGATCCAACAAGTGGGGACGATCAGCAGAGGTCTTTTGCGTGCGACAATCACACAAATTAAAAGGGGTGGGAGCATAGAACTTGGAGCAGGCTTGAAATTCGTCATCTCAGAAATGACTGAACCAGTCAAAAGGAAAGTGTCTCGCTTTCCGTACTTCGCGCTTTAAAACATCGTATTCGGCTGCACACAACTTCGCGAACTCGATATCAAGGGTATCCAATGAGCGCTATGCTACTTTCGCAATTTTCAATTCTCGATCCTTGGGGTGTGCAGAGGCATGGATGCTGCAATTTAGGACACTATCTTCATCGGATTAGATGTCTATCATGCATTACATACATTACATGCTGCATGTAGATGTAAAGATCATTAGAAGAAAGAGTAGAATGATTGGTTCCCGTAAGCTCTTGGGATGGATACCTGCAGTGGCCTCCAAAATGGAGTCGTATAGTACAGGGGTGATTTTTTCTTGCCAAAGAAACTCGAGGGTTGTTTCGAAGAGGACAAGTGTAAGTAACTATAAATAAGGCTTCTCATACATGATTGGCCGACGGTGTGGGGAGTCGCTGGTCAGAGTGGGAAGTGTGAAACCTATAGGGGCCTTCACGAGAAACTCTGTACAATTGAGAAGTCTGGAAGAATGCTACGGTCCTATGATAATCACCCTGGAAGGTACCATAGAAGTCGAAGGTCGCGACTTTGAATGAGATACGCACGTTAAATGAATCGCGGCTATGGCCGTTAGTCAGGAAATCCATAGTTCGGACTGAAGAAGTCAACGTAAAAAAAGAAATTGGAATCGCACAAGGCCCATCTAGTCCAGCGCTTCCGTTACTCATCAACTCAGCCAGACATCATCCCCGCCCTTGACCCAAGGCTCGAAGGCGTACCCCGCACCCCCTAAATATCATCACCCGCCTCCTTCCCCGGAGCCGATGCATATCCCTCGCCATCGCCCACGCCTACGCCCCAGCAGATCCAGCGGCGGAAGGCGCACCAGGCAGCGCTGACGCGGAGCACCCTCGCGCGGTTGAGGAAGCCGAACTTGAGGAACTACGCGGCGCCTGCTGGGGCTCACTTTTCGCCAACATCGGGGTCGGGGCCCACAACTCCCTCTGCCTCGGAGACTTTTCATCCTTCTCCTTCTGTAGCGGTTGGCGGACTCACGAATGAGGACGGTGTGCGTGATGTGCTCCCTGGCAAGGACGACAAGCACCAGCACCAGCATGGGGATGAGGATGATGATAACGATCACGATCGCACCCCGACGATTCACGATGCGGTCAAGCTTTCGTGGGGTGTGGGTCCTGCGCGTGTAGATAAAGGAAAGGGGGTGATGGGTCTGCGCAAATCGCTTGCGCCTAATTCGAATTCGAAAGCGATGGCGGTGGGTACAGGTGTGGACGTCGGTGTCGGTGTGCCGTTCTTTGCGATGGAGGATATGGGCATGCGCATGCGCGTCCCTGCGAGCCGTGTTTTAGGAGGCGGGGTATTGGCCGTGGGGCGCGTCTGGGGACTCTGGTGCTGGTGCTGGTGCTGGTGTTGATGTGCAAAAACCGAAACATGAGGATGGGGAGGACGAGGACGAGAGGCGTGTGCCTATACCTGTTGAAGAGCTGTTGATGGATATCAAAGAGCGGAGCACTAGCACTACAGCGAATGCAAATGCGACGGGATCAGTTACCAGTCCGAATGACGCTGGCTTTGGAGCCACATCCACATCCACATCCACACCCACGTCCTCACCTGGCGCGATGATGGTCCTCCCGCACAGGTGGAGGAAGAAGGCTGAGCACAAGCCGACGTTCAGCATTGGCGCGGCACGGGACTCGTCATCGTCGTCTTCCTCTTCTCCGTCGTCAAGTGGAAGTGGAAGTGGGAGTGACTCGGGTGCCAAATCGAGGGCGGGCGCTGCGAGTGCGAATGAGGATGCGAGTGCGAATGAGGGTGTGCTGCCTGGTCCAAATCCGAGTCGGCGCGTGATGGCGCTTGTGAATGTCAATATCAATACCAGCTCGAACGCTGGGACTGCACATGGGCCCTCGCCCTCGCCCTCGCCCTCGTCCTAGATGAAAAGCAGCGTCAACGGCAACGGGAATGGGAGCGGACCCGCGATGTAGGGCTTGCGCCCTGGGTCGCCGGCGCTGCGGCCTAGGTCTGGGTCTTCTTCATCTTCCTCATCGCCTTTGAGTTCATCACTGGTAGGAGGCGCAGGATCAAGAGTAGGAGGAATGTGATTCGGGGCCGGCGGGACGAGATCACCAATGCGCGTGTTGCCGTTCGCGTCGCCGGTACTCTCGTCTAGTCCGAGTTATAGTGGGTTCGGGGAACGTTGAGTCGTCGTCTGTG
Organism: Psilocybe azurescens; assembly: GCA_023853785.1. Classification (NCBI taxonomy): domain Eukaryota; kingdom Fungi; phylum Basidiomycota; class Agaricomycetes; order Agaricales; family Agrocybaceae; genus Psilocybe; species Psilocybe azurescens. Next base: position 329,195 of record JAJIRX010000590.1, read on the forward strand.
TCATCGATTCCGTATTTTAACTCGAACTCGAACTCGAGCTTGAGTACAGTAACGGGGAAGGCAACCCTTGTATCAGGAAATGGAGGAGTGGGACCAGGATCGCCGGGGCCGGACGACGCGGTGTATCAGGCGTTCGTTGCAGCAGCGCAGGCGCCGGGGCCGACTGTTTGGCAGCAGCAGCAGCAGCAGCGGCGGCGGGGATAGGAGCGGGAGGGTGCAGGACGAGTTTGCAGAGGGGCCGCGGTTGGTCGTTGGATGATGGTTGAGTACTGAGTACTAGTGGTTGAGAGTGTCGATAAGGGTGAGAGGGGAGAGGAAAGGAAAGGGAGAAAGCATGAAGCAAGTAAGCATCCCCTTTCTTATATCGTTATCCTCATTTCGACGCCGGCTGATTGCGCTGTTTATAGGTCTCAGTCGACGTTTGACTTAGAGGAGGCTTAACGGCTGCGAGCTTCCTGTCGTCCTATCCCTCGTGACATCGTGCCTCATCATCATCATCATCGGGCGATCTCATCCCTCCTGGGCCTGAGGCTTCATTCAGAGGACTGACTATATCTGGCTAGTCTGTTTGTCTTCCTCAGTGCCGGCCCCCTTGATTTCCTCTTTCATCTTGCCTCAAGGAGGTATCATACCGCAACTTGCTTCGGATCTGCTATTTCTGGCCATGGACGTTACCACTACAGCTGTGGTTATATTTATGACGTCATTCGTCGGGTCTATTCGCCCTCGGTGTATTCTTTTCTTCCTTCCTCTTTTGTTTTAGCCAATGTTGTGTACGATTCACCTGTTGGTGTTGAACGTTGAACGTTGAACGTTGATGTTTCTTTCCTTTTCATTTCTCTTTGGTTGGACGCATATGCTTTGTTTTTGTGTCCCCCTTTCATCTCATCTCATCTCATCTCACTTTTTTTACTATTTATTACCCCTTGTAGCTCTTCCTCCTCGTCTTCTTTTTTTCCTTTCTGTTCCTTCCCACGATTTCTTTCGTGTGTCCGTTCAATTCGAAACAATCCCGCACGCAGCAGCCAAAAGCTCATCCGACATCGAGCCTCTACAATCTGCACCCTGTTGTTCTCCATTGTCCATATGTATCGCCACCATCACTACCACCTCTGTTCTTTACTACCTTTTCGGGGGTCGATATCGACACTCGTACAGGCAGGAAATACTTCACGCGATATTAATATCGAGTCCTCGTCCTCTACAGCCCTGTGATTTCCACACGCATCGCCACCATCACTACCACCATTATTCTTGATATCTCTTTTGGGGGGCCGATGCCCAGTACGAGGACGTCGTTGACATCGATCGCGTGCTAAATTTTTTGAATTCGAAGAATTTCGAAGGTGCATCTGTCACTACCACCACCACTGGCTGCTATTACACTGGTGCCTTCGCTGCCGACGCCGACGTTTAACATAAATGGCTTGTTGTCGATGGCTGCTCGTTAACCGGCCAGAATCCATGTTGAATACGAACATGGGATTTGATCTTCTTGGCCACTTGATATCCTGTTCTATCATCACACACACTCTCTCACACCCCACACGACCCGACCAACAATATCGTTGTCGCTATTCTTGCTGCCCCTATACCTCTACACAGGCTCTATGTCGCGTGTCCTCCTTTTTTGTATTTCCTATCCACACTACTTCTTGATTCCTTCATATCTGCATACATTTTTTCAATCTCTTTTTCGTTTCCGTTTCATATATACATACCCAGGCAGGGTTATACCTATCAGTACCTATCAGTGCTGCCCCGGGTCTCTCTCTAATACAGTGCATTTGTTGTTTCTTTTCCTTTCCTTTCCTTTTCTTTCTCAGTCTCATGTCTCACACGAACAATCTACATATCCCGTTTTCCTCTTCCCATCTATGCAAACAAAATTCCTTTTCTTCTATCATAGTGTCTCGATCTCGTTTTGTTTACACTATAGATGTCCTCGTCTCTGTTCCTTTCAATTTTTTCTTTCTCGCTCCCTGTCTCGCTCATCATCTATGCCAATATCCCCGTCCCATTATCTATCTACCATCACTGTGACCGTCTACATATACACAGCCGGCTCAAATACGAACTTGTTTCTCGTCTTTTGGTCGTACACCTTTTGTTGAGATGAGATGGCTTCAAATTTCAAAACTACTCGACCGTGCGTGGCCAGGGGACATTTACCAAAGGACATCCAAGCAAAAAAATCGATATATTTAGATTCTGATCTGAGTTCATACAACTAAAGTGGGCATTGTCTATTATAATATAACTTTAAGAGCGAGCTCTTTCTCACGGAGACAATCCCTTTTGATTGGCCAGAGACATATTCCCGTTTTCGTTCTTACATACATACATATATTCATTAAAGGTACTTATTTTTTATTCTGGTTGGCCGGAGACAAATGCCCGTTTCTGAAATCTGTCATGAGCTCTCAATTACATCAACATTGAAGCCCTTTGGCCTCCAACTTGAAAGCAATCTTTCAAATTTCAGTTGCTACTTGCCTGTTGCGCAGCCAAAGCTGTAAGTAATGGTCAGCCAACTATAAGTAGTTATATTAAACTGTAACTTTGCCGCCCAACTAATAAATTATGGTGAGCAAATAGTGAGTTTAAATGCTGTACTTGCCAACCTCTCCACGAGCACACGGGCAGCGTGCGGTCGGGTCAAGGGTCCGGGTTCCTGTAGGATTTGTAGTGTTCTGCATGGCTATGAGTGAAGGTGCACATTTGGGCATGTATAATTTTTCCTAGTGACATTGAGCAATCTTCAGTTGTGTAGAAAATGTAGCTTCGCACAAGCTTCAAGGGCAATTTATGGGCATTCAATCACGGGCACATGTATGAGGTCTCGAGCATTTGAACTTACAGTTTCTTTTGCGTTTCTTACAAAATTTTACTCATAACTGATAGGGCCACTAAACCAACTTAGAGCTTACGTGAATCGTTACTAGTAGCAGACTTCTGAACTGCGAGAGTGAGCACGGGTCTGCGTTTGTACAAATATAGCACAAAATTTTATGAACAGGGGTGGCAATTACCGTAGACCAATGTCGATCATGGCTGCTGACTGGATTCTAAACGTCCGCTTCCCTGGGTCGGGTCTACAAATCCACAATATTTATAAAAGGTCTTTCCCAAGTAATGAACATGCCATCGTCTCCTTTCCTTCCAAGCTGGCGTAGAGCGCCAATCGTCGAACACCTACTACCTAAACGGGCACCCAAATGGCAGAGTGCATCGCCCCCTCTCCAATGAAAGTCTCAAGCTTCATGAGCATCAGAAGGACTCTTCTGCCATTCGCGCTTTCCCCAACACTAAACCCCTTAAACAAGAACCTACATCGACAATCGACCCGCATGGCCCAAAATACTTCGATAACTCAGAGGCTGCGGACTACGCATGCGCTGAAACTGCTTCTCTGATGCGAATATTGAATGCCAGTTCGGATCGCCGTGTTTCTCGCTACTGTGAGTTTCCGACCTGGTACGATCTAGCTGACTGCGTGGATTTACGGTCTAGTGCAGGGACCGCCTTTCAGCTGCAAATACTGTGGGCCTATCCTATACATCCGGTCGCAATTCTCTTGTCGGGTCCTCATGGTGAGCTCCGCTCTTTAACCTATTGTCACCTAAAAGAATTTTAAAGATCTACTGTATATTCTCTGAAGCATTCCAATTTCTCTGGCTTGCGACTACATTCCTTACTTGTTCGATTCTCAGTGCTATTCTTTCGTGCGTGTTATGTCAACTATGTGTGCATCACGTCTACTTAAGCTCCCGCGGTTCTATAGATTGATTTTCAAGCTTAAGAATAAGCAAGCCGCCGCCGAAATGTTCCTCTTTATCGCTGGTGCAATCGTTGTTACTTACGCTAGTGCGCATTCTTTATGTTCTCGTCCAACAAAGTATTGATCTCTTGGAGTACAGCCCTGGCTTATATTTTATGTCTTTCTGCCCTGGAAGGGAATGGTGCTTTTCAACGTCTCCTTAGTCCTGGGATTCCTATGTCCTTAAGTGTGACCGGGGGCGCATGTACGTGCCTCTTTAATAACTGACAGGCTGGCCATGCTAAGCCAACCTCGAAAATCAGCGCTTATTTCTATGCGTATCATTTGGTTGGATTGGTATGCTCCAGAGAATTGAAAGGATACCTGCAGGGAAGCTGGCTACAGCGACCGCGTAATGTCTAATTCTTGCGATGGCCGCCACTTATTTCTCAGCCATACTACGATATTGCCAAGTAATCGTAGTTACACTCGAATTTCGATGTCTACACTGTTTGGACCTATGCAATTGCACTAATGAGAGTAAAACTGCATCTAACGTGCAGTACTAAGAGTATTCAATGTAGATGTACTACGCCTGGTTTAGCTTTAGTCCTACTTTGGCGCTTATTCTGCAATAATCAGGAAAATTAATTCTGATTAAATTCAATAAGACTCTAGTCTCAAAGTTTCCAAGGAGTACTAGCCCTGGCTCCACCGTCACTGTGATTCCTATTGAGTAAATTCAACACTACCTACGATTGGTAGCTACAGTAAATAGGTTGCCGCGCATCGCCGATACAACCATTTTAAGTTTGGCGTGTTCTGTTTAACTAGCTTCTCTAGACTAGAGCGACTGGCGCATATAATGACCATGTTTATGTGGACAGCGCTGCTGACCGCAGTCCTGAGGCCATTTTACAAAAACAAGCCTAAAGCTGGTGTATCGAGTACTACTAGTACTTGGATTTTTTTTCAACAGTTGCTTGTTCACTGTCCCAGTTGAACTCTTCAGAGTTCATTTCGATTCTGAAGCTCTGGAAAGGCAGAGTGACAGAGTAATTCAGCTATTTGTGCTCTGTTGTGTATAGAAGCTTTCCGCAGGTTATTTTATTTGACTCACGGTCTACTCCATATGGTAGCACTTGAAACCCGAAATGTCCGACGGGCGCCACTTGGGGCCACTGCAGGTTTCTCTCGTTTACTTTTAGTCCGCTTTGTGAATTGTTGACATTAAACAATTGATACTAGCTACATTTTGGACATAGCTTCATAAAGAGAGCTCTGGGTAGGTTAGAACTCACTCAAATTTAAAATAATCGATAGGGCGTGGCCGGTGATCATTTACCAAAGGACATGCGAAACAAAGTTAACAGTACACATCAAGCAAAATCTAACCTAACCAGGCGTTAATATCTTATCCATCGTCCTTCCTTATCAACACGCTTTATGTTTAGTTTTCTAATATAATTGGTACTGTACTTACGGGGTATGCCCGTCAAGGAGCTACGATCTATCACTTTGATACATTTCGCCTTGTTACGTAGCTCAATATTGTGACGTTTCTGCAACTTGAATTGAGGACTTTCTCACGGTACTGCGCTTCTTAACATCATTATAAGATTTGGCTTAGGTCTTCGGCTGTCACCTTCAAACTTCGAATTACGATCACCCCTCGGTCACTATTGCCACTAACAGAGCCGACAATAATCTCAGCCAGCAGCTCATTGATGGATGAATCTCTACCTCGATTAGACGATCATGTCAATGAGGATACTGGATTATCAGTCGCAAGCTGCTTTCGCACATCTAAACTCTTTAAGGTCCTCAGGATCCTCACCCTTGTTCTATCAACCCTCACCCTCATTTTAATCATTACAAACAGTATCATTCTCAAGCACGCACCATTCTGGGACACGTACTGGCAGAGGCAAATTAACCGTAGAGTTATAGGATGGGTAAGCAAGCCTCATCACATTCAAACCAGCCTCTGATGTATTTACTTAGTTCATTGCCTCTGTTATTGCTTCCCTCATTAATGTTCGCGTCAACGTCCCTGTCCTAATCAACATTGTGGCCGACCTCACGTTTGCTGTTGGCACGATTGTATCCATGGTCCGTTGGATTGGGAAGATGCCTTACGACGACTGCCACTCCCGATATAAATGGCAGGATAAGACAACAATTCCTCCCCATCCTAAATGCAAAGATTGGAAGCTGGTCTTGAACATTATCATGGGCTTCACTGCTGCGTTCGGAATACTTCTTGCGTAGGTCCTATTCAATCAGTTATTTCAGGAGATTCGCCGACTCTTTTGACGCTTCATAGAACCTCATACGTATGCCTACTTCTCCTTCGAGTCTATGAAATCCTTAAAACCAAGATTTGGAAAAAATCGTCCTGGAGCATTCCCACCGGCGAGATTACTTGGACAATCAGGCTGAATGTGATCAACGAAGGAAATGAAAGAACCTATGGATTGACCGCCGGAGCGAGGTCGGAATCAAGCGATTCTTGTGGACCAGTGCATCTGTAAAACTCCCCCCCAAGATGAGCGCTTTCTCTGCTTTGACACTCCATTACCCTAGTCTCGCCTTGGATATGTATCTGGACCTTGTCACACAGTTATTTCTGTACTTATTTATGTACCACTGAAATAAAATGCGCCTATGCATCAGTTGCAAGGCTGGGCATGGAGCCTCCCAAGGCCTGGAGAGATCGCATACACAATCACATATAGCCTGTAAGCGTTAGCCAACAACGTCACCGTCTTGAGCATAGCTACACTATATTGTAACCATGATTAGATTCGACTTACAGACCTCAACAGTCGAGTGGCCGCATTGACATTATCTCCACTTCTCAGTTTGCGCATCAAGACCATGGATCTTTTTTTAGGTATCGCAGAGTCAACCTAGATATAGTGTTTCTCGGTCGTGAGCCCCTATGTCACTTGGTTATGTAAATTTCATACAGCATCCATCCATCATCATTTTTTCTGGGTTGCAAAAATCATCCCATTGTCGTAGCTTATGAAATCGGTGCATGTAGTAAATGAGTGTGATCCTAAAGAAAGTGGCTGGCGATACAATAACAAAATACTGGTCCAACACGAAAGCAGCAACGTAAAAACACTGCTCAATCGACCTGTATTCCTGCCCTTCAGTCGAATTTCCAGTGGTCACCACCAACAGAATAAACAGGAGTAGGCCCAATTTTGTCATTAGATATGTTAGGCCATCGGTTACGTCCGATTTCCCTGAAACGATGTCCGAGGTATCCTTTAGCGTTCTTCTTGCCCTCGCGGCCAGTCGCAACACCAGGATGATGGATGCCGACCGTAAATGGCCAATCAACTGCCTCTTTGGGAAGGCGGGCAGAAGCTTTGGCCGAGAAGTATGATCTATGATCATACAACCGTTAGTTAATCTCCAGAAATATCGATTGTCAGACAGGAGAGAAAAAAGGAGAAAACATACCCAGTGGGCGGGGTAGAGGTATGCAAAGCGAACGAGAATTTCATTCCGGTTCCAGGGGTCTGACCTTGTGCGAACCATTGCAGAACACAGGTGAACTGATAGCCAGCAGATGGAAGTCCCGAGAAGTGACATCCTTGAACCTATGAAGCAAAGATATAGTGTTAACAACGTAGTAATCCGCCTTTGTAAAGAAGCTGACCATGTTAGGGGCAGTAATGTTTGTCTTCTCAAAGCCAATTTGGACGCCAGGAATTGCAGGACCTGAGCCGGTTAATTCCCCTGAGCATCAAATAATCGTTAAACTCTGTACTGAATAGAAATGGCTGCAAAGTAACGTACACGCAGATCCAACGGGAGCGTTGTCAGCATCGACTTCTAAAGTCCAGACAGCCGAGGAGGGGTAAACATTCGCAGGAATGGCAACGATACATGTACAGATCAGTTGAGCACCACCAGATTTGTATGCTATGTTTCTCCAGCTCACGGTCGGTGTACTTCCAACCCAGGTATTGAAGCCAGAAGCTATATAATGAATCAGTATCTTCAATTGATATCGCGCAGAGAAGTGGGCCTACATGAGCTGAATGCACCGGTATCTTCGTGTGGCCAGTCAGGATCCGGATTGGAGGTGGTAGGATTGCGGGTCTCTGCGATAAGGCAGTAATGGTCGCTTCCTTGTGGGACAGGCTGAGGATTCAAAAGATCGAAAGCCGTATCCAACACGTTGAAGCTGTTGGCAGATGTAGATGTGATGGTGCGCAGAGCTACAATTGGATTCCCTTTGTCATCGACATCAGTGACCGAGTATTGAGCATAGTTGGTGGGATAGAGCAATAAGTTGTTGGGGATACAGAACAACCGTATTTGAACGTTATAATTGTCGCCTAAGGTGCAATTTCCACGGACATAGATGTAATTGGGTGCGCCTTGGCTGATCCCAATATTATTTGCGCTGGTATAGTCTGTGCCGGCTTGGGAACCGCCGAGGATAGACTGAACGTTTGATAAAGGCTGGCCCCCAACAGCTTGAATGTCTAAAGAGAATGTAAGTCAACCTTTTAGCCGTAATGTAAATTCTCGATCATACCTGGTGATGTATAAAGACTCTCAGTTCGCGGGTAGTTGTTGGTGTCGTTTAGCTCATCACGGAACCACCACCCAGTAGCAGCCCCCGAAATACTGGTAGCATTGGCAATAGCAATTGTGTCTTGTTCTGGTTTAACGTCAATTCCTGATTCTGTCAGCTTCCTGAGCTTGTTGGCCGCAGGGCTTGCAAACCCTCAGGTTCGTAGTCGCGTCGTCGTGGAAGACGATATTCTGTGCCCCGAGCAAGTAGACGCTTGTGATAGGGACATTTCCTGCTTGGGATGACTCAGGGACAACGACACTCGCCTGAAGCGAGACCCAAGCAAATGTCTCAATGAGGACATCATAAGGTGGGTATACATTGATCGTGACCGTATCGTCGAAGCCGGGTGGCAGGGATACATGGACGCCGACATCAGTGCCATCCACAAGAGGGGTTTTGCCCATGCTTATCTTACCGCTCGGGGAGGACAGAGAGACAAAAGTTCCGTCTGGCATGGACGAGTTCTGCAATGAAAGTCATTAGCATGTCTCAACTAGCCAGACGGGGACAATGTCATAAGAACCTCGACAGTTATATTGAAATTTATGTCGCTTGTACCATCGTCAACGACATGGAGACGGGTGGAGACACTGATAATAGGGGCGCTGGGATCTGCAACAACAACCTGCGATTTTTTTTTGTCACTGGTATGTTTGGCCGATACAATAAAATGATACTCACGTTGTAATATGCGGTTGAAGTGTCATTGTTAATGAAGTTGATGTACTCCCTCCAGTTCTTTACATCGGAAGGAGGTCTAGGCAAGGCATCTCGTAACCGAACATTTCCTGGTTGAAAGTCGACCGGGATTGGAGCTTGAGTAGCAATAAGGGCATAGTGGAATCCGCCCATAGGGGAAGGAGTGAACAAGAATGGATTATAGAGCGCAATGACTTCAATATAACGTCTCGTCAGTATGTACGCACAATGGCCAGGTTGGAAATCTCGTACCCTCGTTGGGGGACAGTTCTCCAGAGACTAAGGGACCCGGACCCACAGGCTTCGACTTGTTCCAAGCTTGAGGCCATAAAATGAGTTCGCTGGGGACCGCACGAAGAACGACTGCGGCCTTTGCGCCAGGGGGGAACAGTGGAGGCACTGATTGCTCGCAAATAAATGAGGTTGATATCGTTCGGGACGAGTGGAAGACTGATAAACTGATTGTATTCATCGATCAAAGTCGACTGGGTCAATTGGTTGCCGAAATGTGGAACAATGTCCGGACTCTGTTACATAGTGAGCAATGGCGTGGGACAGAGTAAAAACGTTAGACGCTCACAAAGGCTAAGGCCTTGGTGGCATCGATATCATTTGTTAAAACTGCAATTACATTTGTCACCACTCAACGTAAGAGCGTGCTGAATTGAACTCACAGTTTCGAAAGACAAGATTGTTTTTTGTTCAGTCATGATATAGATTGTTTGAGTAGTTCAAGTTTCAGAGCTGGAATTCTTTGAGATAAGAACTGGGGATTTCTTAGGGTAGCTCTGGTTGATTTTATACTTCAAGGTCCCGGGCCAAAGTGTTTTCAGTTGCGAAAAAATATAACGATACAACCAAGTAACTAGGCTTCTCTGAGAAAGTACCAGTGCTCCGGCGCACAGATGGCGCCTTAACTCTGTTGCCTGGGCATAAGAAGATATGAAATAGTAGTATTCTCAACCTTCTCCAGGAGAAAATGAGGGTCTGTGACAGGATAACCGGTTCGAAAGCTTTCAACAATGGTTCTTTAGAACATGAGTTCACCAGCTGACCGCCCATAAAGTAATGAAGTAAGGATCAGGCGGCCACAAATTACTGATTATCGCACCTGGTGTTGAATTTTACTCAACTGAATGCAATTTCATTGGGGTTTATACATAGAGTACCTATTATTAAACGAGGTACCCGTTAATGGCGTTACGGCGATGCTTCAAGAAGTTCTCCCACCTAGCCTGGTTGGGCTATGCTCATCTGAACTTGGAGCCGTGCCGACAAACTGTTCCGATTTTCGAAGTCGTCCGCACGTTCTTAATTCATTCTAGGCCGAAATGTGGATCATAACTATAAAAAATCCAACAATTGTGGACGATCACCAGAGGTCTTTTACGTGCGACGATCACACAAATTAAAAGGGGTGGGAGCATAGGACTCGGAGCAGGCTTAGAAATTCGTTATCTCAGGAATGACTGAACCGGTGAAAAGGAAAGTGTCTCGCTTTCTGTGCTTCGCGCTTGAAAATATCATATTCGGCTGCGCACAACTTCGCGAACTCAATATCCAGGGTATCCAATGAGCGCGATGCTACTTTTGTTCTCTATGATGATTCTCGCAACTTTCATCCCGGAGCCTTGGTGTGTACAGAGGTATGGATGCTGCAATTTAGGACACTATCTTCATCGGATTAGATGTCTATCATACATTACATACATTACATGCTGCATGTAGGCATAAAGAACATTAGAAGAAAGAATAGAATGATTGGTTCTCGTAAGCTCTTGGGATGGGTACCTGCATGGTCTCCAAAATGAGGTTCTGCAGTACACGGGCAGCCCCCAGGCGATTTCTTCTTGTCAAAGAAACTCGAGGGTTGTTTCGAAGAGGCCAAGCGTCAGCATCAATAAATAATGATTCTCGTACATGATTGGCCGCCGGTTGGTGGGGAGTCAGCGGTTAAAATGAGAAGTGTCAAACCTTAGGGGCCTTCACGAGAAACTCTGTATAATTGAGAAGTCTGGAAGAATGTGACGATCCTGTGATAATTATTCTGGAAAGTACTACAGAAGTCGAAGGTCGCAGCCTTGAATGAGATACGCACGTTCAATAAATCGCGGCTATGGCCGTTGATCAGACAATCGATAGTTCAAACCCAAGAAGTCAACGTAAAAAAGAAAAAGTTGAAATCGCACAAGATCTATCTATTCCAGAGCTTCCGTTGCTCATCAGCTCAGCCAGTCACGCAGTATTGCTGCACTTATGATAACCTGAGATTACGGCGAACGGTTAGGAAGAGCGTTCTGAGAGTGTTGAAACTCCTTAAAGGGAATAATTCGTTGGGAAGCGAACAGGGGACTACGGGCAGCTGGAGGTAGAGGAGGGAGTCAAAGCTGAGAGGCGTCACAGACTATCTCGCAGTCTGAACGATCGAGTGCTGGTGAAATCCTCAAGCAACGACACGAAGCGGCACGAACGTGAACGCAAACGTGATACGTAACATACAGTGATAAATGATTGCATTTTCGGCGTGTCCAAAGGGTCGTGAAATAAATCAGTAAAGGATGCTCGAAAGGCGAATGGATGCTTGCCAGGATCTGTATTACCCACAGAACTAGGGGTCGTGAGAAGAAGAGGAACGTTTGTCTTATATCCCTTGTTGTTTGTCAATAACGACAGGAGCCATCTGAATGTGAGATAGGGTTCGAGTGCAGAAAAGCCTTGCTGGTCGAGGGATCAAAGCTTGCTTGGCGTCGATGTTCTTCATACGGTAATGGAAGTGCGCATGTGCTGGGATATGAGTTGATGCACTGGGAGATGAATTCCTCACAAGAATTCTGCGCTGCCGATTAAGCCTTCAAGCTTCAAGAGGTTCATCACTGAGCCAAGTACAGATAGAAAGAATTTCTGGAGCGGTGGAGCGATATTAAAGGCCCCGCAGGTCAGTAAAGGACAGATGGCGGAGCACGGTCAAGTATATTGAGGTGAACAACCCTACAATCCCCAATGATCCACGTCTTCGACGAATCTATGTTGCCACAGTTCCGTGGGAGGGACCACTGCACTTACCAATCTGGTCAGGGTTATAATTCCGCTGACGTATAACCTAGAAGTGAGAAAGTCAATACTATCAATTCATGATATCCCAGATCCGAAGGCAGGCTCATATCTCGGTCTAGATGACAAGACTAGAAATGGCGTATATATGTATTTTAAAAAGCAGACAGACCTTGCACGAATCCAAGGCTGTCAATATGAAATGATAAGAGGGAGCAGGACTGTTCCCGACGTCCAGCTGTAGAAGTGAGGTAGCTTTTTGAATATCATCCGACTCTTGATTTCTGAGACATTCCTCCTGGACCTAGGATGGATGAAGGCGAGTTAAGACTTATTCAAAACTGTCCTACAAAAGACGGTAGCATTGCTGGAGGGTGCATGGTCATCAGCTAGAATTTGTCGATATGCGGTCGAAGGAGAATGCCGCGCATCTATATTCGGATCTGTCAAGGTACATGGATTCATGGGCCCAGACTTTAAACGGATGCTCGACTTGCGCATCTTGGTGCAAAATGTATGCGCGCCTTGAAGACGAGTTTGTTGCCAGGACGGAGATAAGATATAATTCCTACGAAGTTCAGTACATTGAATTCGAGAGAAAAGTCAGTCGCTGTATACGCGATTGTCGTTGGGGCAGGAAAAAGAATGTCTTCGTCGGAACTTTGCATTATGGTATAACATAACAAGGTTGGCCTGAATATGAATAAATGATTATTCCTTCGCTCTATCTACCTCAATATAATGTCAATACATAGTTAGGAGGGAAAAAAGAGAGAAAGTTCACCTAAATGGTGCAAAAGAGAATCTTTTCATGTCGAGTACAACTCCTCCTTCAACACAAGACCTGAAAAGCTAGATTGAGCCTATTCCATGTATCTAGGTGCGAAAATTAGACGTACCGAGTTCTTCTCGCAGAGGCCTCAGTTCCTGGACGTAAGCCTCGTATTGCGACTTGTTTTCCACCTTCTCCTTAACACCCTCAAAGACGCGTACGGCGGTCGCATAGTCGTTCACACGCCTGGCAGCGCGGACAGCGGCCTCAACGACGGCAGCAGAGGGTACAAGATCATGGGCGAAGCAGTTGTTGAGCCCGCGCTGGACCTCGAAAAGATCTTCCGCGTTTTTGAAAAACTCGACGTAGCGCTCCGAGAACGACTCGAAGGACTCCTGGGCGTGGCCGCTGGCGGCGCGGAGGGCGAAGGGGGTGCGTGCACTCCTAGCAGCGAGGGTAGGGCGGGAAGCGGTGCGAAGGACGGTGGAGATGATTTGGGAGCGCATTATTGAGTGGGTGACGATGAGGGAGAGGGGGTTGCAAGCGAAAAGATGGGTTCGTTCGGGATGTTCGGAAATACCCGGTGAGACATCAATAGCGTGATCACAGTCAACAAGGCTTAAACATCTGGGCTCACCTCGACCACCATGTTCTCCTTCAACGGCTGCCCTCAAAGTCACGCATTTTCAGTGATAATTCTTGCTTTCCAGGCGCCAATCTATATTTCTTAGAACTTCTTCCCTTTTATATGACTGCCAACCTCTTTGCAAAAAAATAATAATGCAAAAAGGAGTAGCATTTATCTCGTCCGCCAAGGCAGCAAAATCATCCTTGAAAATGTCAGAAACTATCTCTTCCAATCCAAAAGATATTTTCTCAAATGAATACGGAGCTTCAGTGTTGATGGGCGCATATGAATCCCCCCCTATGAGGACATGGGGCTAGGCAGCCCTTGGTTCCAAATTATTCTTGTTATTCACCGCTGTTGCAAGTCTGAAGGTTATTCAAGGTCAATTAAGTACAGCTTTTCCTTTTGTGCGATCATGGGCATCAGACTGGGTGGGGTCTGGGTTATGGGCATGGTCATAACGGAACGGAGTAGCCATCATATCAACGTGATGGCAGGCACCTACCTATCAACCTGTCAACCGCTCGACGTGACCCGCCCTTGCATAGCATAAGCCCGCCCTGGAGCATGACCACCACAATTCCTTGAACATGCATTGTCCCCAACAACCCTTCTCCTCACGAATAATCAAAGGTCGACGTCCGACGTTCATTTGTATGCCACTATTTCGCTTCATTTTTGTCAATTCTTGATAACACCGCCTCTCACTCCATAGCATGTGCTTGTATATGCGAGACGTGGGATTTGTAGAAAGCCAGACAAAGGAGAAACGTGGACAATACCTGCAAATTTATAGTCATTATGACTCTGTTCAAGTCCATGCAAACGAGCGGTCATAGTGGTTCCACATGTCAAACTGCAAATCAAGATACAGTGCCCTCATTAATCAAGTCACGACCGCGGCAAAGCCTTTCTCTCGCAACCGAGCGTTTTCTGTGTTCCAATAGAACACCCTTTCTGTCTGCAATATTCTCTCTTATGTACTCGGAACGCAGCCATAGCCATGAGGTTTTACACTATACTCGCGGAGGATGAGTCTGGTAGAGACTAATCTGGATATCTCTCCTCGTGCAACAAAGGTATGTTTTTACTTCCTTCCACCCACGTACTCGCTATCTATATATTTTAAATGCTATGGCAGACTCAGATACAGGTATTCAACATATTGATATATCTCATGATATCTAGTCGATACTATTGCTAAATTAGAAAACTAAAGTATTTTCCCTTCTCTGGGTGATGACTCTATGCTAGTTTCAAGGCGTTCCTCAGTCTGCCAATTGTGACTCGGTTTTCTATGGGAGAATTTCCGAGGCCCTATTCCAATGCTTCAGGACCCGCCGATGAGTCTATGGACATCACAAGTAAATTCTATACGGAATCCCACATATAGTAATTGGCAGGTTTATGCTCTCCGCAAGGCATTCATTATCAAGATCCCTTACTCTTGCTTGGGCTGAATCGGATAACGCATGATGACGGAACACAATACACAGCTTGAAGAAATGAGTTTTCACACCATTGGCGATGTATTGTAAAACATAGTGGGCAGACCAGCCTACCTTGACTCCCTGAACATGATGTGGGCTCAACATCTCCACACCCTTATCCCGCCTGTTACAAGCAAAGGCGGGTCAGAGCTCTGGGAAGGCGCTTAGGTGAGGCTGTGCCGCCCCGGAACGGCCAAGGAACGAACATCACGGCCCGAGAGACCAGGGTCGAGGTTGTAACCCAGCGTCGCCATTCTTTCGCGAACACCGACCATTCAACAGTGCCTCAGGATCCTCAGTGAAGCTGTATCTTCATGTAGCCGCCAGCTCAGTATGTTATACAGTAGACAGCGACAGATATACCCTCCGCCCTTGCTTGACGACGACGACAGACAGACAGCACGTGACCTCGAGAACTGCTTTCTTAGAAAGGCTTTCCACGTGATGATCCATGTTTTCTTTCATTCCTTTCAACTTTGCAAAGAGCCGTCTTGGAGCCGTCAGAGTGTACAATGGATGCACGGGTAATACGTGCTTAGGTCAACGATGAGCAAAGAGGCACTTAATTTCCGCCACTCGATGTTGCCGTCGGTACCTGAAATTAAAGACTCTGGAGTCTGTACGATGCTGTGTGAGTCAATATGATGAGGCGCGGGAATCTAAATATGGCGGGTCATCGATATATGGGGTTTAATAGATATGCACAGCTACACTCGAAAGCAGTATGTATTTAAACGCAATAAGCCAAGTTCACTTACTCCCATCGACTCCTTCAACAATTCCATCCCTCGACGCGTTCAACGTCATACTGCCCGCCAATAACAACCAATCAGCCCTCTGGACAGCGTCTGACTCTACCCAGCACCAACTAAGAGAAACCAACACACACTCATCATCATCCACAGTGGCACAACAATTCGCCATGCAGACCACAATCACCAAGCAAGAGATGGAGGAGCAACTGGCTTCAATTAGCTCACTGTTTGAAATGCCGACCACATCTAGTTTGGAGGTCCCCGGTTACGGAACCGTTTCAGGCGCATCAAACATGGCCCACCATTCTCGGTCTATTTCCACCGAGTCCGCATCATCATCTCTAGGTGGACAGGAGCATCCTACGCGCTACCATCCGTCTCTGGGATACAATCCCCGAAGAATCAGCCCGGAGGGACACGTCGTAGGGCATTCCTCCGTTCCTCATATGCGTCGACAGCAGACAATCACAGTACCCAGAGAGGTGCCTTCGTATATCACCGCTCGGCACAGACGGCAGCCTGTACCTTCCGACGACGACGATGACATCGACGACGAGCCGCTTCCCGAGAATGCGACTGAGCAGGAGAGGGCCGATTACAAGCGCAGACAGAACACGCTCGCTGCACGGCGTAGTCGCAAGCGCCGTCTGGCCCAGTTCCATCAGCTCGAGGACGATGTCGCCCGGCTCAAAAGTGAGAAGGAGATGTGGAAGGAGAGGGCTTTGATGATGGAGCGCATTCTCTCCAGTAATGGTCTTCCCTGCCCAAACTTCGATCTGTAAACGAGTACACTGTACAACTCTCAGGCTTGGAAGCCTGCTTCCGCCTTCCGCCTTCCATTCTTCAGCTCTTCTCCACGTATTGTCTTTGCATTTTTCACGACACGACCCCTAACGAACCATTCCCACATTTGACACTTACGACCTCTCCGCTTACCGCTCTCTCTCGCATCACATTTCATTCACGCTACATTACTCGAGTTATCCTTTATTGGTTATCCTTGCTTTCTCATGCTTTCTTGATCCTTGTGAGTCTTTCTTGGAAAAGTTTTTGTTTACCTCTCATGCTTATGGCTTCTCCATTCCAGCATTTTCCCTCCTTTTCACACTATCGTGCTCAACCAGTTAGGCTGGATCGCGATCCGTATACGATTATTTGTGGATATTCTAAGGATTCATCCCTCTTTCCATCTTCTGCGATGTTCACTCCCTCACTCCCATTTATACCCATAAAATAGTGCTTTTCTTCTTCTACTTGCTTCCATAGTACAGGCTTTATCATATTTTTAGGCCGATTGCACGGACGGAAATTTATAAGGATTACCTTTCCAGGATTTATTTATTGTATGTAGAGTAGATAGTATACCCATCCCCATTTCCATCACTCTGTCAACGATTGTAGTATAAGCACATCATTTCTTTTTGCCCCTATATGTGTAGGCAAAGCCCGCATTATGCATATCTTTATTTGTCGATACTTATTTCCAATTATACCCATCCAATTTGCATTTTTAATCAGTGATTTATTGGAAGATGAGCAAGCCTTGAGGTATTCGTTCAGTCGTTAATCTAGTTAGCAGTGTTCTAGAGCTCGTTGTGGGCATATATGCTGCCTAATCACCTCGTTTGTAATTCCATTACACGTATTCCGCTTTCCGCTTCTGCTCTCTGGCCAGAAGACACCTAATGAGGCAGGCACAGTGGAACTGAGGTCGACGCAGTTGATCAGTACGCAGTTTTTATTACGCAGCCAGAACACGATATAACAACGTGTCAACCGTGCGTCGGATTGATTCGAATACTGGCAGAGGTCACAAGCGCTCATCGTAGGACACGAGGCAGACCTTCCCGTCTCGATATCTCTATTAATAGGCATCAATGAAGATTCCACCGAAGTGGAGCCTTTACAACGGGCTGGGAGAAACAGGAATGCAATTCCGAGGTACCTTCAGGCAAACTTGACTCCATGCTCGTGTTGATTAATTGCTTGTAAACGTAGCTGGTACCCAAAGATAGTTGAGGGCATACAGACTCGGGTCAGTCGGGTCACACGACATTGGTCATCGACAAACCTGCTTGCAGTCGATCATTTAATGTCGATGTCGGGTATCTGGTGATACATAACTGCTTTTTCAGACCCCCTTTGAATTCTGATCGTTGTATGTAGTCAAGATTTCTGTGCTTTTGTACAACAATACAAGATTAACCTCCTGTTTGTAATGTTGACGGCGCCTAAATGAGCTCTGCAATCAATTGCCTCCATTTTCATTCCAAAACATCAAAAATCAGGGATGCAGATCCGTTGAGGAAATAGAAATGATCTTCAGTGTCTTCAGGTTTTGTGCCATCGTGAGATCAAGCAACGCGGATACAAACGAGCGCATCAACACACACAGCTGATTGTCCGAATGCCTCGTGGCAAACCACTCAGACCTGGCATTTATTCAGCATTTCAATGCACTCAATGATTAACCCCTTAGTTTCCGCTCGGGAAACAAATAGTGGCAGTCTGGGGAACAATGATTTGAGCCGTAGTTGATATCTGACTCGGTGATTTTACCATGACTCACTCTTACGTCCACGGTAGCTTCATACCCCGAATGGCCGCAGAGATAATATTTGTTGAACAAGTTAAGCTCCTAACCTTCGTATTGATATTTCGATACATGTTCCAAGGCTTAGCATGAATAGTTGATGAGCCAAAATGGATTAATTCCGTCTACAATCTCATCGATTCTACTGAACAAAAATCATGATCCCGATCGGTCCTCGTGTATGTTCACAAGTGTGTACAGATATACAGCAGTTGTCTGACCGATCTCAGTGGCTATTGTTATTTTCTGGAGTCATTGAATGTTCTATAGCTGGTATTTGTGCACCGCACAAAGACAACCTCCAGTTCAATCAATTCAGTCTGTACGACACTTAACGCTTATGATGATAATTGTTATATGACAGGAATAAGTATGCGGATCTGTGGGCTCACATGCACATGTTCCCACTGTGGACCTGCTCACTTACTGCGGGTTTCGAATGTTCTTTTCTTAGAAAATGGACATGCACTGACTGTGAGCTGCAGATCCAGAGGCTCTGGTTAACCCGAGTGTCGGTGTTGTAAATTGTAATGGAAAATATTCTCACAGAATGTGTGGCGGAGTACAATAAGAGATATATGGAGACTCGGAGAGTGTCCAAGTCTGTCTCCGAGTCTTGACCTTGGTTTATCCCCAGCGCCGCATGTGGCACAGTGCCACTGAGGAGCCAGTCAACAACTGCTGGAGCTTGGGAATGATAAAAATTTTATGGGTGGCTATGTGTAGAGCATAAATTACGCCAACGGTAGGATATGGTATGGTACAGGAATAAGGGCAGCTCCCCCAGAGGGTGTGTTATTTTAAATGTCATTGTGCCTTTCACAGAAAAATCGAATGTTCGCTTAGTAACAGCATGGCTGTGCAAATGCTTGGTCCAGCTTGGCAAACCTAAATATAGCAACGGAGCGCCCACATCCGGAGGCCCGACGGCTGTGCACCGTTACCCGTTCGGAAGCCGTGAATGATTCGTTCGGGTCGCACCTTCTCTTTCTAGATGCTCTTCCTCGCCTCTATATGCATGCTTGCGCACAGGTCAGCAGAAGTTCTTAATACTTGGGCCTCGGGCGGTGGCAAAGAAAGGGATACTCCAACTTGAGGTCAAGGCAAAAGATAATGAACTTGGAGAACACAAGGTGGGCACTAGGAGGATTAATTGACCAGTAATGTGTTTATTTTAATCTCAATTCAGTAGGTATAGAACAATTCCGAGAAATGCTAATATCTATGTTATTGTATCGGCGTTGTTAAACCAGAGTCACAGTCCTCATTTACCGCCAGATGTTCGACCTCTTCAGTAGCTTTCTGAAAAACAAAATCGCAGTCGAGAGAAAAGTATGTGTTTAACAAAGCACCGACTTCGGATCCCTTTGGTCCTCGAGGCATGGAAGTATTTAACAGACTGTGCAGTGTATCCGCTACCGAATGTGAAACCCTGAAACTATCTCTGCTGCTTCTCCTTCACATTTGAAGACGACGCAAGACGTAGTACCGTTTCCTACTGCAGGATAGCCCGCTTTGCTTGATTATGTAATAATACTATACAAAACTAAGTTCAGGGAAGTGTGAATCTTCAAAGCTCGAAGCGCCTTTCTGACTCGAAACTACTCCTTTTGTGTCATAAATGAGTCGACTGTCCAAGTTTAGGCGACCTGGCGCGCACTTTATGTCAACGTCGCGGCTCTCTGACTCCCCTCAAGGATGCTTCTTGCGAGATACGGTCTCAGGCTTTTGAGTCAATTAGCGGTCTTTTGCGGTCACTTTTTTCCATTTTTGGACGAAAGCGCTCACAATTTTATCAACTGACCTACCATTGAGAGCCAGGAGGATAAAGCTTCCGGTAAGTACACACACAGCGACTTGTTGTTGCATTAATTATAAATACTGTGGCTTGTGTCGGTACGAGACCATTCATCCCCAATGTCTTTCACCCTCCCATCTTCATCGATAATTTCCCCAAACCGCGTCGCATCCAGGCCCGCTCCGAGAAGAATGCGTATCCCCTCGGAGCCGCCTGCCGAGTCTAATACAGCCCATACCGCCTCTGACTCCTCATGGAAACGATCCCCAAGAGTCCGACCTGCTTCGACGAGAGGCGTCCAGAAAACCTACAATCTTCACAGGTAGCCAGATCTCATAATCCCAGCTGGACTGCTTACTTATCCGCAATCTGTGCGTGGTCTCCCTAACAGGCGAATTGGCCGCCGTGGTACTGTGGCCGCTGATGAATTCAATAAAACTCCACAATTACCACCTACGTCGAAGAAAAACCGACATCTCAGGCAAGCTTTTGTTCTGCCATTGAATGCTACACTATCATTATGTATACTTATACATTCCCAAGGCGTACCATGTCAGACGGCAACGCTATCGGGACGTTGAACAGAGGGACGATTAGCTCAACGCCCCTTGAACCACTACATCCTTCGATTGGTGAATATTGGTAGGACTATACAGATGCACTGGCTGTAAAAGTGCTTATTAAAGAAATTTTATAGGGAGAAACGTGCCCGCGACCAACATCAAGCAGAAATGCTCGTTTTTGTATTCAATTCTGGAATGGCCCGGTTGACGCCGGAGCATGCTCAAGATGAAGAGATGTCTCTGTCAACGTCGCATGAAGCTCAAGAAGAGATGTCTGTAACAACACTAAAGAAAGCTCAGGAATGGCTAAGCAGCATCAAAGAAGAGCACGAAGGTGATCTCTGAGTGAGTACTTGAAAGATGAAATGCCTGTTTCCTCTTGAAGCCCATCTATTTCGTATCGGACTCGGCGACTCTTGGACAATGTCTCTTCCGGATGATCCGACTTGCTTTGACCCTCTCACCTATTTTTTGAACTGAAATTACCACTTTGGTGCTATTCCATGCAGCGAAGTCATACTATCATCATGCGTCCCCGTTAACGCACCATGTACGCTACTAGTATTCAGAGCAGAGACAATACTCGTAAGTAGTTGGATGTAGATTAGATCAATATCGACTTGAATATTTTTCGAAATTTAATAGTCTTGATTCTTTGTATATGTCGAAACGTTTCCCTGCGACCTTGCAATGAAAGCTGGCTCGCATTGCTCGCGTGCATGTTTCGCTTAAGGGGCGTGGATTGATTAATTACATAATTTGCGACTGTCTTGTGATCAGGCGGAAAAAGCACGCGTTGGCTCCTTCCGTTTCGATGTTCTCAAGAAGATGTCTGTTATCAGCTCGTCTTCCACTCTCATCTCAATCCTCCATATCTCTTAAAAAGATGTCAAACTCGGCGTATATTTTTCCTTTTGACCACCAAACCTCTGGCCAGGTTGTAGAAGGTATCGACCCAGCAAAGCTCTGGTCGACTACACCCCAAGGCGACAAACCACCAAAAGCTGGGACCGTTCGTACCTTCTACAACACACCTGCATCAGCAGTGACATCAGTATCATCTCTCGGAGATGGATTTGCATCTAAGTCAACCAATCTTAAACGCGAGCTCGTCAGAAAATCGGTTGGAAATGCGGTCAAGGAGTTGAAGGCTTTGGAGGGCTTGAACAAGGTCGCTGTCGATGCATCTGCAGATCCCCACGCAGCTGGTGTGTATTTTCTTTATCTGATATCAAAGATAACTTTAATGATACCTTATCCAGCTGTCGCGGCTCACTTGGCTCTGTATAACTTTACTTTGAAAACTTCACCTCCTTCGCGATTCAATCCAAACTTGAAAGAACCCATTCCTGAGAAACTCTCATTCAAACCTCTTCAAGAATCTAAGGAGTGGGAGAGAGGTGTCATTTATGCTCAATCTCAGAACCTTGCTCGTACTGTACGTGCTTAGTCACGCATGCAGAAAGACGGAAGCGTACTTACATACTCTACGCGACGTTTTTAGCTCATGGAACTGCCTGCGAACATGATGACGCCCACGGTATGTTCACTATGTTTTATATATAGACCCATCCAGCCTTACGTATTTTGTTTGATAGCTTTTCTGCGAACGCGTCAAGAAAGAGTTCGAGGGTATTCCTAATGTTGAGATCATTGTGCGCGATGAAGGTGAACATCTAGTCCCCACGATAACCGAACTTCTTGCTGATATATTTTTTTTATAGCCTGGGCTCTTGAGAAAAATATGGTGCGCTTCTAGAACCACTTTGTATAATATCACACTAGAAGTTGCTTCAGAACGTCTTCCTATCCGTCACCCACGGTACCTCCGAGCCTGCTAAATTTTTGGAAATGTATGTACTTAAATTCGTTCTCTTTTCTTCCACTGAGGTCTGTCTAGCCACTACAAGGGCGCCGCCGACAAGAATGAGCAACCTTTGGCTTTCGTCGGGAAAGGTATCACATTCGATTCTGGGGGCATCAGCCTGAAGCCCGGTGCTGTAAGTTCAGGCAGTTAGTTGTCTTCCCGTGTGTTCATATGCCTCTGCAGGGCATGAAATTGATGCGTGGAGATATGGGCGGCGCTGCAACCGTCGTCTCTTCAGCTCTGGCCATCGCTAAACTCCAGCTCCCGTACGTCGCTCCTCTCTCGAAAACAATGCAAATCGTCGTAATCTGAAATCCCCCCCTGTAGTGTTAATCTCGTCGTCACCACTCCTTTAACTGAGAACATGCCCGGACCAAGTGCCACCAAGCCTGGAGATATGTACGTGCATCGTCTTACCTGGTTTTTTTTCGGATACTTATTCCAGAACCATAGCTTCTATGCTATGAACGGTAAATCTGTGGAAGTTGATAACACCGATGCGGAAGGTCGTCTCGTTCTCTCTGATGCCATCTACTACACCGCCACAGAATACAAGCCGCACACTTTGATCGATGTCGCGACTCTTACAGGGTACAGTTAATTTCGTTATGCTATATTGGTAGAGAGACTCAACCTTTGGAATGTAGAGCTGTGGTTGTCGCTCTTGGCGAAATCTTCTCTGGTGTTTATGCTGTAAGCGGTTTAGTTTCACCCTCTATCTCTATTAGCACTGATGAGACGCCAACAGACTTCCGACGAGCTTTGGGACAACCTCCACACCGCCGGAGAAATCGAACACGACCGCTTCTGGCGCATGCCTCTCGATGATGAGTATGGTCCTCAGATCCACTCCTCCAACGCCGATCTCCAGAACGTACGATGCTATTTCTATTTCTGTCCTGTCGGCTCGGAAAGAAACTTGACATATTGACCTACCTTGTAATTATTTAGACTGGGGGCAAAGACGCTGGAAGCTGCACCGCTGCTCTATTCTTGAAGCCGTTTGCTGAGGGTATTGAGGCTAAGGACGGTGAGGAGCCAGCGATGAAGTGGGCTCATCTCGATATTGCTGGAAGCATGGAGGTGTGTCTCTCCCCAGTTGTCTAGATATCTATTCTGTTTCAGGCTTAGCTGTGTGTGCTAATTCTCTCGACCTTGCTTTACATAGGCTACAAGGGCTACCCCTTACCAGAATGTTGGCATGACTGGACGCCCCGTCAGGTATGATTTTGCCTGCATCTTGAGTTGTCGCGGTCGTGATGATTAACCCAATTTGGGTGTATCTTTTTAACAGGGCCTTGGTGGAGTATGTTCGCCGACTCACTAATGCTTGATAGCGAACCAATATCCTCAAAAAAAAACGTAACAATGTGTGATAGTTTGTGGTGATTGACGCTTATGAATATAGCATTTTCAATTTATCATCTGAAACCAGTGCATTCGCATTTTATCAATTTCCGCCTCGAGATGATGTCGTTCGTGGTCCACGGTAAAGCAATGGCATCCAGGAGGGTATATTTCCGAGACAAAATGATAATACAAACAAGCATTGTGGTCGTAATTCGGGTCGTGATGGATACTTACTAATATTAAAATGCATACATACGGGGGATAGACGGATGGGTATGGGTGTTTCGGTCCAAATTATGCGGGGTTGATGTGTCCACTAAAACTTAAAACCCAAGCTGCTCGACGAAGTTGTTCCAGGACGAATCCAGTGCGATAGGCGATGCACCGTAGCCGCCGGTGAACCCACTTTGGAAGCCTGGAGCGAACACCATTCTAGAGCGCGGATCTAGGAATGGATCTGGATGGAGCGCCGGGGATGCGTGGAAGTATGGTGCTTGGAGGGATTGGAAGAGAGATTCGTTGCGAGGGGGCAGGAGCGGCTGCAGCGGTGGTGGAGGCGGTGGGTGAAACGGTTGCAGAAGCAGTCTGGCTGTCTCGGGTGGGGAGTCCCGTTGTGGCCGTTGATCCACCTCCTGTGGATGTGGATGTTGATGTGAGTTTGGGCGTAGGTGTGGGCGGGTTGTGGGCAGAGGATCGCTGGGAAAGTCGAAGAATGACATGGAAGGAGGTGTAGTAGAGATGGAATTGCGGAGCGCGAACTCACGTAAGTCCTGAGCGATGGTTGGATGCACGTTGTCGGTGTTATGGAACCACGGAGGGCGACCGTGGCCTTCGGCGATATCAGAGATGGTTACCGACGTCGCGCGTGACCGGGGATCCGCTGTTGAAGAGCATGTCGAGAATCCGTTCTCGGTGTGCAGGTAGGTCCTGCCGTTCAGCCTGTCTAGTTCTGTTGTGGATATCGAGATACTCTCGTCGGTCTGGTGAAAGCGGGCGTGTGGGAGGCCGATGGCCTCCTGCGCTTTGCGGCGGAGCGTCTGGACCGAGTTCTAATCGCAACACAAGATGTATCATTTGAGGGTTATTGAGGTGTTAAAGGAAAGAGATTGCACAAACCAGCAATTTCGCAGCGGGTCCGCATGAAGATGCAGATGAGTCAAATAACGAATCCAAGTTGTCCAACTCCTCCAAAGCCGCTGTCGTCATATGCGATGTGGGTGCTCGCGTCACGAAAAGACACATCACGACCTATGTGGATTAAATGATTAATTTCCGCGATTCATCGACTAAAATGAAAGGGGTGGATAAATGACGCACTGCTGCTGAAAGACCGTGCGACCACGCAAGGTTGACCCGAGCAAGGAATTTGGGTATGATCATCCATGTCAGTGCAAGCCCACGGATGAGTCTCCACGATGAGCGATAGATAGCCACAACGGAGGGAAGATACCTGTGCCGTTGGAGATCTGCAGGCGACTCTTGGAGCGCTTGTGCGAAATATGCTCGATGAAGATTAAGAAGGGCTGTTCTCGTTATGTTAGTGAGCATATATGATGCTGTATCAGCTGCATTACCTATTTCTTTGGCAGAAAGGATGAGCCAACGGTACATTGCGATATCAGGTGGTGGCGCCGCCATTTCTTCCTCAGAAGGTGTCCTCCATTGATTAGGAACAGGCGCATCTCGAATTCTACGGTCGAGGTCGAGAATGGTAGAATACGGAGGCTGCTTCGGTCCGAATGCCGCTTCTAACACAGAGTGGAGAAGTATAGTGAAGCCTATATTCCATTCGTGAACTGGTGCGATTTGGTATGCAAGTCTTTAGTTGGACGGACATTTACTAAATATAAGTTTCGACGTACAATTCGCGGCATCTTGATCTGACTCAAGATTGTTGGACGGGGTAGGGCAGTCAAAATGGGCTGCGGATATACTGGGAGATCTGCCAAGATGGAGACTCTGGTATCAAAAACATCAATCTAAACAAGATGAAGGGTGTATATGCCTACTGGATTGACGCACCATCCATGTATCCGACACGAACACCCGCCAAAATAGGCTATGCCGACGTTGGATCACTTCATCAGCCAGTTTCCAGCGAGCACTGTTACAATCTTAACGATGGCATATCAGCTTAAATGCTTTCCCCGAAAATATGTTTTCTGAACACTTACTCAGGCCAACCTGTGTGCGCCATCAGTCATAGGGAATATCGCGCCCACAAACACGCACCTTCATCCCAAGACGTAGTGCATTTCCCACATGCATCCATGCGGCTTCAACACCTTCCGGTTCCATATCACTGAGATCGATATAGTGGGCCATGTGAATCTTTGATCGAAGTACAGTGTGAATCACTGTCACAAGGGGAAGGGAAGTGACTTACAAGGATCTGGATGGAGGTCAACGATGTCTCGTGAAAGGGCTGTGTAAAACCAAGAGATGTACGCGATAGGTAATAATATTCCTGGGCATTGGTAGAAAAAGGTTGCTGGTTGGGATTGAAGAGCGTGGCAATAGCGAAAACGATGAAAAGAAGTGATAGTGAATGATAATGCTCGAAACCCCCGAAATGTCTACGAGATTTGATATTAATATGAGCAAGAAAGGACGTGAAGGTAAGATTACGTACCTTGCTCGGTATACCACGGCCAGCGTCTCTTCGAGAAGTTCTTGTCTTGAAATAGGTGCATACCTAAAAGCCCATTTAGATTCGCAATCCAAGTACAGTTGTATTTGGGACTTACAAAAATTTCCCATACTCCAGGTAGACTTCGCAGAGATGTAGGGCCTCCGTCTGTGGCGGCAGGAGCTCAAATACTTCAGCGAGCAGGTCATCGTTGTAAAGTTCCAATTCGGGGAATGAGGCCTCTTTTATTCGTTTAGTCAGTCGTGAAAGGGCAGGTCGGGGAAGCCGCTGAAGCTTATTTGTAACCTAATGTAGCGTGAGCATTCGAACACCATAAATAATCTCAAAAATGTGCATACTTGTGCCAGGTACTAGTGGGGAAAATGAGTCAAATGTCTTCTAGAAAATGAGGCATGCGCACCTCGGGACGAGCGGTTCGACCAAAAAAGCTCGAATCAGCCCTTCGAGTCATTGCCAGAGTGCCTAATTATTGGCACCTTTGAGAGGTCGAGATGGGCGGGTTAGAAAGCGCTTAACGTACCGAATGCATCTACAACGTTATGCTCCTCGTCCACCCTCATCTCTGGAGGGTCAGGCGGATGCGTAGTTGGGCTTATTCGTGAGGTTGACGGAGATTTGCTGGATGAGGATGTACTCGGTTCTGATGATGAACCTTGCTGAATGTTTAATCTGAGTACATTCGTTGCCAACAGCGGATGAGTTTGCTCCGGCGACACTGTCTCCTGCAGTTTGCGAAGGGCAGTCTCTAGCTCTCGGTTTCGAGATGAAATGTCCTCGATGCGATTGTACAGTTCTTCTGTGTCGGCCAAGTATAAACGTCCCCCTTTTCCTGGTTGCAAGACGCCTGAAGAGATAAATATCAGTTTGAATATGCAGATGGATACCTATATGACCAGGTTACTCACCATCTGGACAGATCGATCCACATCCTCTCGAAACACATTTCTCGCAAGGAACCTATGCGTGGGGATGGTCAGAATTGGGCGTTGCACACGTGGACAAACAGCGCCGACGGTGGCACCGTGGGCGCTGTTCAAGGGCGGACAAGCCCAAGGAAAGCTCTCACATTGCGATCGCAACGCAGCTTCAACCTCCTACATTCCTTGCAAGAAGTAGGACTTCATATATTTCGAAAGTGAATACCTTGCAATATTGCTAATGAGGTGTGACGTACACGCGCCCTGGTTTCTTCCTCTGCCTTGGCTCCTTGTCCTTTCCTCCAGAACCCATCGAGATGCGATGCAAGTTGTATAGGAGAATGCAAAGTGGTCAATACAGCATTCGATGATCGTGGTTGTCTGAAAGTTGAAGAGTTTGGAAAGGTAAAAGACCATAAAGAGGCCTATATTAAAAAGCCAAACGGAATCGGCTGAAACCCGACAGGTGTTTTTGCATGCGGTGATCGACATCACGGCTGTGTCAGGGTCCGGTCGCAACGTGGACCCGGCCGAGAGATAATTAGATAAGATAAGATAAGATTATCTAGAAAGGGAATCTGAGAAAAAGCAAAGTTGCGCCAAGGTGCGTGGGCGTGCAGGCTGCAGCGACACATTTCCCCCTCTGGGACCCGCTCCATCTCTTTGGGCTACTGTCAATGGTTGGGTCAGATAAATTCAACGTTTATGCATAAACCTCGGCATCAAATGGGCTAGCGAGAGCGTATGTGAGTTTGAGCACCGGGTTGGAATAAACTATTTAACCCACACTGAGTAGGCGAAACCTCCAGTTGGACCCGTGTTACTTGCGAGGAAAATGTGTTATTCATATATACACGCAGTTAAGGCTATAGTGGAACATACCGACGCAAGCATTCCGACAAAAGAGGCTGAATACTCTTTTTGAAAGTGCAACAAAACTAAGGCAAAGTCGCCTTTGAGATTCGGCAATTGAGAGAAGAAATAGGTCTGTAGGGTAGATTTAGCGAATTTATTGTCTCATTATTTTCATTTTCCAAGGGGTTGGCAAACTTGAAGAGGAAAGGGGATGTAACAATACAACGGAGGTTACACGTTAGACCAGAAAGAAGCCCCTTTTGAAGTTTAGGCGGAGCTTCAATAGTGGACAAAGAAACTTTGTTTATACTTACACCGCCAATCCAACCTCCTGCAAAGAAATAACGACTCTATACCGTTCTCGCAATTCGGTTCTGGTTGGGTCCAACGACCAACGATCTGTATGTTCGCAGTCTCTAGCGCGTCATTACGTGCTTATATCTTCTAGGTCGGCGGCATCGAACCGAAAAATTTGTAGGACTATCGTACGATTCGGGCCTCTCATAGGAATTCGCTTACTCGAGAACTCCATAGTCCGAGTTTATCAACTCTCAAGTCGACCTTCCGTCCAGAACAGGCTTGAAAGGCTTGGAGGCTTGCGAAGGGCAACCTGGAAAAGCTTCATCGGCTGGCGATAAACTCCGAATATGGCTTTTTTTTCTGGCTGGTCATAAAGGCGGTTTCCACAAGGGTACATCCTCGGTACATCCAGATGGCCGCTTATGACCTGGTGGGGCGCCGGAAACGCAATTTGGAGCTATCTTAGAAGCTTCCGAGTCGTCCTCCACATTCCGCTTGACATTGAGCTTGTCCCCCACTGCAAACATTTTATCTATATCAACATCCTGTGCCGTTTGCACTGTGCCTAGTGCTCGACGTTCAACCGTTCCAGGGCCTCTTATGTCTGCTTCTACTCCGAGATCAATAAAGTCTCAATATTGGCAGGCAGGTATGACTTGGCCATGACACTTCATCAGACATCACTGCCGAGGATACCTTCTTTTTCCGTGCTAGTGCACTGGGAAGCGAACAAGGTGCCAACGAATATAGCCCGGTTTGCTGCACCCTGGGACGCTCCAATATCTTATAAACAAATATTCTGGAAGCCTATTAAAACCCCCTTGACTCTTGTTAGGTTCACAATGCCCCCGCACGCTAACAGCAGAACTATGACTTCTATCAACGAAAAACACTGTCTATCGATTCAACCATGAGTGATCAATATCCTGGATTTCCCAAATCCACATCTCCAGGCAAAATGGATGACGACTCAGGATACTATGAGAAGTTGGAGCCTACTATACCACCAACGCACAACCATCGAACCGTCATTCTCTGCTTTGATGGAACAGGTCAGTAGCCTGATGACCACTTTTCCTGTAATTGACCTTCAACGTGTGCAGGCGACCAATTCGATGATGACGTCAGTTCCCCTCTCTCTTTTCGCGTCGTTAGTATGTGCTGAGACGATGAGGGTAGAACTCAAACATCGTAAATTTCTTCTCGATGCTGAGGAAAGACGAACCAGAGCAGCAGATGGTGTATTATCAAGTAAGCCTCCTTATTTCCGTATTGCCGTAAATCTCATTGCCGAGTCTTGACAAAGGCTGGAATCGGCACGTATACGATTCCTCAAATTGCGAAACCTATGATGGCCAAAATGCACAAGCTCATGGACACCATGGTTGGCGTCCACCTCAACGCTCATGTTATGGGTAATTGGCTATCTGCGCCATCTCTGTTTTTTCACATCTAACAATCCACTCGGACATGTCAGGAGGTTACGAATTCCTCATGCAAAATTGTACGTGTCTCATGCCGTGTTATCGGGAAACAACTTCCTCAAAGTATAAAAATAACAGACAAGGCTGGGGATAAGATATGCCTGTTTGGTATGCTAATTTCATTTCATAATAATAAAACACGTTATTTATATTTTTTTCACCTTGTATTCAGGTTTCTCTAGAGGTGCCTGTAAGCATTACATACCCACTTTAATGAAATGAATGCCGAACGTGAGATTCTACTCACAGATACGGCCAGAGCGCTTGCCGGAATGTAAGTATTCAGCGCTAAAATTCTGACCAAATGACCTCCTTAATCTTCTTCTCTGGCAGGCTCCATAAGGTACGATCTTCGTGGAACAATAGTTGCTCGGACTCAATTCTCGTGATTCGGAAAGGTCGGCTTGCTTCCCAGAGACAATCATCAGCAAGTGCCATTTGCGTACAAGATGTATTCCCGCGAAGATCAGAAAGGGTGGGAACAGAGTGCTGCCTTCAAGAAAGCTTTTTCCATTGACGTTGATATCGAGCTGATCGGTGTATGGTAAGCTATCATACGGTGTACAGAGAGAGAAACAAGACTAACACTCTCGTAGGGACACCGTTGGATCGGTTGGCATTATTCCGAAACGCTTGCCCTTCACTACATTTAACACCCACGTCAAAAACTTTCGTCAAGCACTAGCTCTTGATGAACATCGCGCTCGGTTCAAGCCAAACTTTTTCAATCGCCCTACACACCAGGAGATGCAGTTAGGTCTTGACTGGAATGAGGTACATCCATCACAGAAGAAATCGAAGCGCAAGCACACTCTACGGGAGCTCGAACGCCAATATACCCACGGCCAGCATCGTACCAACGTTGAAGAGGTGTGGTTTTCTGGATGCCATTGCGGTTGGTTCAATCCAAGCCATATCTTGACTAATATGCCTAACGTTGAGCCATCTATTAGATGTTGGAGGTGGCGCGGTCAAGAACGAGGTTCGTAACAATCTTGCCCGCATTTCATTGCGTTGGATGATTCGGGAGTGTTTCAAACTGCACACCGGCATTATGTTCCATCGCGACTCATTCAAAATAGCGGGCATAGATCCCTGTACTCTCTGGCCTCGCGTGAAAGACAGACCGGAGCCCGTCAGGGAGTTCTCTGGTGCTCCTCCTGAGAAGACTAGGTCTCTCAAGATTCTATCTCTTAACGGCGCATCCGCAGCTGTCGACGACTTTGTCAGCGAAGAGGAGGAGGATTTAGCTGATGCGCTAAGCAACAAAAACGATATGCTCAAGATCTCAAAGTCATGGTGGCTGCTAGAAGTCATTCCTCAGAAAATCAAGTTTCAAAAGGACGACGATTCTTGGACTACGAAACTCTCGTGCGTTTCCGCTTTCTGCATCTTAAAGCATACGTCTGACCATAAAGCTTAAAACCCTTCAAAAGTATCAACCTTGGTCGTGGCCGCGTTATTCCGAAGCAACGTCTTGAAGGTGTCAAAGTTCACCGCACGGTTCAAATGCGCATGAATCTCAAGGAGGAGAATGGGAAGCCCTATTCTCCTCGGGCTAAATGGTTACTGTCCGTTCAACCGGAATGGATTGATTGACGCATTAATACACGGGCTCGTACATTAAAAGGCGATTTACTACTTGATCTATCACATTTTTATTCGAACCGTTGTATTTGTATGTATCACTTCGATTAGTTAATCTCACACCAACTTTTGACCAGCTTGAATCATCAGTGAATACAATCTGATCCGTCTGTCCCCCCATATCTGTCATCTGCTCGTCCCATCCTAATATAAACCTGTGGCAGTGGGTCAGATGTCAACACTCAATGATGCTGTGTTCCATCCGACTGTCACCGGACAAATACTTGAAGTAAATGACAGATGTCTCCGTTCTTTTGTCGTTTAATAGACTATATGTTGGGCTCAGGGGCAGTGGCTTTGAATTTCTAATTGGGTATGTATGGTCGATTATCCACTCCACTGTCGTCGCTGTCAGTTAGACAAATGAACACTGGGGTTCAACGTTCAACCGCAAGTCTCTTTGGGGTCTAGTATTACAGCAGAATACTATCAGCAACTCATTCTGAAGACTAGTCATTATTATCACAAGGATATGCTCATAGAATGGGTTTCCAGAACTATACAGAAGCCTTTCAGCGCCCTTTTCAAAGTGAAAGCGGTACATGGGCGGACGGGCCGGCCGGAACGTGCATGTATCGCTTCCGGCAAGTTTTCTTGACCACCAACGATCTCCAACGCTGCTTACACCGTCACATGCGAGAAGAACATAAGCCTCTCGAATTTCTTTGCCGGCGCGATGATCGTAACCAGCATATCATGCCTCATAATCTCCTCAGTATGGCAGACCCCTCTCCTGGCCGACGGTTTCTCGAGATTTCTACTTGCTTTCAACTTTAAGTCTCAGGCTCAGGACGTGTATTGCGCTTTTTGCTACCATGGTACCGCTTTCCCGAAAACTTGGCTTTGTTCTCTCGTGTACCGGCCTCGTCCAAGCCTGGAGCAGCTTTACTGTTCCTCATACCCCTGGGAGAGACGACACTCCAGCGTTGTTGGCTGCTCTCCCTAAGTTTGTCGCCAATTCGACGATTCATTTCAAAGAAGGCATCACATATAACATCCTTACTCCCATAACATTTCCAGTTCTTAACAACGTTGAGGTTGTTGTTGAAGGAAATCTGACCTACCCGTCTGATATTCCGACCATTCAAGGTAAGACCTTAGTTCCGTTCTTGTGATTGTCGATCGACATAATAAACTTACTATTTGGCATCTGCTTGCTCGAATAGCAATTGTAGGGTCTTCGGTGTGTTATCCGCATCATTTATACTTCTTCTGAACACTAATCATTCACATCTTTCTCTAGACATTCTCGGGATCATGGTAAATTCCATTTCTTTTTGGAACTCTTTCACACACATCTAAGCCAGAAGAACCCCAGGTTCACCTTCACTGGAGGAAACAACGTCACCCTGAGAGGCTCTACAAACGATAAATGGGGCTGGGTAGACGGACATGGACAAGCTGTGAGTAATGAATCATTTTAACCATCTATCATTGAAGGCTTACGTTTCTTCTTGTCAGTGGTGGGATGCTCAACAACAAATCAATCGGCCCCATGGCTGGGCTTTCAGCAAAATAAATAACGGGGTCATTCGAGACATGAAAATATGGAAAGTTCGTACACTTTAGGCAACACGATTGATTGTTGTGTTGATCTAATTCAACAACATAGCCCATTGGATGGAACTTTGCCACGAGTGGCTCGAACAATCTGCACGCATTCAACAACAAAATTGTCGCAGTTTCCGACACCGGAGTGAGTTTTTTTGATCATTGATTGAAGATAACGTTCTGATTGATATTACTGGCAGTCTTTCCCATTCAATACGTGAGTGTATAAAACTGGCTGAGAATGTCACTGTCTGATTCTTCTGCTCTGGTTCGCCAGAGATGGTGAATTTTGGTTTTGTGCAAGTCTTATTCTTGGCAGTGTCTGATCGAACATAGGCTTTTCGGCCGGTGGAACGAACATGCTTTTCGAAAATAATCACATTCAAAACGGCGATGATTGTCTCACAGTTGGAAGTGGAGCCAAAAATATTCATTTCAGGTATGATTATTTGATGCGTCAGAAGGCATATATCACCATCTGACACATCTCCTTACCTCAGGAATTCGTACTGCGAAGGGGGTCATGGCCTCTCCATCGGATCCTTAGGGAAAGGCGGATCTGTTGCAGATGTGCAGAATGTTCTGTAAGCCTTTTTCACGCATAGGCATCGTGGTCAATTTTTTCTAAACCATCACATATTCAAAGCATCGAGAATGTCGTCATGGTAGGCCGAATCTTGTCCCTCGTTTTAACTTAGTTTCACTGTTGGATCTTGTCAGAAAAATACACTTTATGGAGCACGATTTAAGAGTTGGACTGGAGGTAATGGTTTGGCGAGGAAGTGAGTTTGACATAGGCGCGTCGTTGATCTTGGTTAGTGCTGACACTTTGGTAGCATTACTTGGAAGAATATTGCCTTCGACGGAGTACCTTTCCCTGTAAGTCGGAGCCCCTTCAAGTATTCGACGTGTGTTCCTGACCCTAATAAAAGATCTACGTTACTCAAAAGTGAATTCTTGCCGCCATTCTTGGTATTATGTCTGTGCTCTGACTGTGTTTTTTTGCACGCAGCTACTGGGATCAAGGAGTACGTATCCATTCTTTCCTGAAGAATGTGCTAGATGCCTGAGACGACCATCTAGGTCGGGCCGAAGCCAAATACCACGAGCGCCAATAATACTCATATTCAGGACTTTTTGTTCCAAAATTTCGCGGGAGTTGTAAAAGAGTTCGTATTTGAGACTGTAGCTTCATATTGAACGATTTTTCCTAATCCATTGTCTAGTATTCCCTATGTTGAAGGTTCCTGCGTGAGCGACCCTTGCTGGTAAGCTGCATGCCATTAGCTTTGTCAAGCTCAGTGATACCTACAACCCTCTTAGGTACTTTGTACCTGGAGCTACAGGCAAAGAAGTAGCTATATTCGACCTCTATCCTGGCACAGGTACGTGATGATTCGAGTTTTCATTTTTATGTAAGCTATTGACGCCCGCTACTCGCAGCCTTCAACGTTGTGGCCAAAGACATACTTGCTACTACCGAGACTGGCTCTCCTGTCGCTGTTATGTGCAATTCAACCACGGTACGAAGGATAAGCCATACCACTCAAACGTCTAGATATTGATTCGTCTCTGTCAATAGATTTCGACAGATGTTGGATTTAAATGCTGGGATGGACCTTTCATCAGGACGAGAGCTGGGATATGATCTAGCTCAGTGTCATTAAAGTGCATACTTATCTTTCATGTAACCTCTTTTGAACCTCTTACTCGTGTTTTAAGTCTTCGAAATTGACATCTTCCACCCAACTTCCACTGAAAGTAATTGGTACACCTACTTATCGTATTTAATGTCGCGACTAGATAGTATCGTCAGCTTCTCTGCACGGCCGACGATACAAACAATACTGAGGTGATCAGGACAAGACCAGGCTGACAGTGACAGGCTGGGGTCGCAAGGCGCCACGGGACAAGGCCGTGGGGTTTTATCGACGCCATCGCGTCCGAACGCGTTACGCGTTTCAATGGCCGTTGA
This sequence comes from Psilocybe azurescens, assembly GCA_023853785.1. Lineage (NCBI taxonomy): Eukaryota > Fungi > Basidiomycota > Agaricomycetes > Agaricales > Agrocybaceae > Psilocybe > Psilocybe azurescens. The sequence goes on from JAJIRX010000590.1 coordinate 364,506, forward strand.
CGCAGCGTTGACGACCACATAGGCCACCTCTTTACAAGATATCCTGACCCCCTGTATTCTTCTAGCCCTAATAGACTCATCCTTGATTTTCCGTTATGGTAATCAACTTCAAATGTTTTATCACCGTGTAAATAACTAAGTACGTTGAGGAATGGAGTCATACCATGACTACATTCCTCAACGTCCTCAACGATTCTGTTCTTAAAGCTCAACATGGAAATCCTCCGATGTATGTCCATGTTTTCATCCAGGTTTGAGACTGCATTAAGAGCGTAATCAGGAACGGCCAGACACATATTGAATCTAGAAGCAATGGGAAGGGCGATTCCTGCCCTTCTCTTGATCCTCAAATTACCTATGAGATGGATGAAGATACCGTCATTTGTATTGTCTACGGCTTTATGAAGACGTATCTGCCATTTTTTCCCTAAAGACGAAGACTTTGAAGGGGTGATGTGCATCCTGAATCTTAAAGATAATGTCGCGGATGATCCTCCTCGATTCGCGTTGTATCAAGAGCAGCCTGGCAAGATGACATAGAACGGACTTAAACAGAGACACTAAGGCTTACTCGCCCTTGAATATCATTGCTGAGTCCGTCAGGAACTACAGATATAATGGGACCTCTCGCCATTGTAACATATTTAAGTATCAAAGCATTCAAACCACCGTCATTCATTCGGACAATCCTCGGTCCAACAATAGAATCGATGCTTGTTTTACGTCAGATAGTTCAGGGCTCCTCGTCACACGGGGAATCGCAGTGTGTATCGGACATAAGCTTGAACAGAGCCAGAGGATTGAGGTAAGGATCATACCATTGCGCTGTTGAAATTATACTTCAGAATAATCAACAAGTCGTCTCATCTAATGTTCAGATTATGAATGACGATTATGTTTACAATTGGAGTAAGTAAAATTATCCTGGACCTGTCCGAATATGGAACTCAACGTTTCATAAGTCGTGAACAACGATTACAATCGAAGACGACTCAGTAGCCTTGTGGTACCATTCCCGCTCGCATTCAGTGGCTTCCAAGCAGTTTAGCTTTCTCAAGGCGTGTATCGCCCGTGTCTTATAATGCATCCGCGTCAAATTTTGACCATATCCTACAGAAGCCCAGAACAATTCGCATCGACGACCCGATGAGAATCGAGCTACTATATGGCTATGATTGTCTTTCCACTTTTTGCGTTTCAGCATTTTGCCTCACCAACTTGATACTCTGAGCACAATCGGATATACATAGTTATAACTTGTCGACACGACACATCCAATTTTGAATGCACTGTACACACAACGATCATTATAAGCTTCACACTGAGCTGAAAAGTTACGAAGGGCCTAAACCTACACTTTCATCTCTCACTTTCGAACAACTCCCGAAGCATTCAATTTGATACCTTACGTCCTTACTGAGGAGTATGAATGGTGACTACGAGGTGACTAAGTACCAACTATGTTTGGCGGCCTCAGGGTGTCAAGATTTATAAGTAAATGAGGTGGCCCAACCGCTCCAATCTCAGTGCTGGAGCGCTGGTATTTCTCTGGGCCATTGATCTATCTATAATATAAGAGACGGTTTTTCTAAAAGGAAGGAGCAAATTACTTAAGCATGACTAATTATTATTAAGCAGACCTCTGTGTTTTGGGGCCGGCGCTGCAGGGCCTTTTGAAACAAACAATCAGTGGCTGATGGCAAACAACAAAATGGGTGCCACAGCCTAACAAACATTTTATGCCTACACTGAACATGTCTATTAACCATATTCTGGGAGGCTTTAAAACAAAAAATATGCACAGTGGGCACCAGGGCAAGTGGGCCAATAAATTCACATTAAAGACTATTTTAATAGCATTTCTGTCCACAGATATTGTGTTTGTTTGCCATCTGTATAACAACTGTATAAAGTGGCAAAGTTGAAATGGAAACTGCTGAATAAATTTGCAAGCAAGGGGTGTTGTGAACAGTGGACAAGTTGATGTGAAATGAACTATGGGTGGGTGATCATGTTTTCTCTGAGTGAAAGTGTTTAAATAAAGATGTATATAGAGAGATAGCAGTAGGATGTGGTTTTGCAATTGAAAATAAGTAGTCTCCAGTACAGTACAGATAATAATTTTTTTTTGAGGATGAAGCTGCAGTGTGCTTTACTCCAAATGTAATGGATAAAATATAGGCACTGTTAACTATTGTGCATGAGAATTAACATGTAAATTTCAATGACTATGGGCTGTAGATTAAAGTGATTAATTTGCAGGACAAATGTAGTGGGGTGAGAGGACAGCTATTTTGATTGTGAAGAGTGTAAGCTATAAATTTTAAAATTGTACAGTGCTGCAGGCATATAGCAGCAGGAGGATTTGTGGGTGTGTTGGTTCTGTTTAAATAAAGATGTGGATGGAAAGATAGCATTGAGACATGATTTTGTAATTGGAAATAAGCAGTGTACAATACTGTATAGGTGATAAAATTATTTATTTGAGGATAAAGCTCCAGTGTGCTTTACAAATGTAAAAATGAATACATTATTAAGTGTTGGGTGTGAGAATTGAGATTTAAAATTTAATGTACTATAGGTTGTAGATTAACATGATTAATTTTCAGTACTATTTAACTGTGAAGAGAAAGAGTACAAGGTATGAAATTTAAAATGGCACAGTGCCACAAGCACTGTGCATATGAGGCAATTTGTGGGTAGTCAATGAGTAGTGCAATATTATATAAGATATAAAGTAGGATGATGATTGATTGGGAGTGGACATGAGCAGGGGTGTGGATATTAAAACAGGCATGGTGGCAAAGGTACTGTGAATTAGTTGGAGTGGGTGTAATATGATTGTTTGAGAGTGTTGAAGCAAAGAAATATTTAATGAACACAGAATGTAGAGTTCTGTGTATATATATTTGTATTTGTTCACTGTTTAGATAAGAACAGAAATATTGACTGTTATTGACTGTGAGTGTATATAATTTGACTATGTAGGTGCTGTGTGTCTCCATAGTGGAGTTTAAAAATTCCTGCAAGCTGTTGAACTGGCTGTGAAGCAAGGGAGGGGTGAGTTGTGCTCATCCCCTCCCCACATGAAAAGACAATTAATGTATATTTTTGAGTGAGGAGGTGAAGCAAGGGGGATGAGTGAAGCTCATTCCCCCTTAAAACATTATATAAGTGACTGCTATTATTAATTTTTTAATGAGACATGAAGTGCCAATAGAAGGGGGGGATGAGCGAAGCTCATTCCCCCCAAGACATTATGATTGTGATTGGTATTATTTATTTATCAATGAGGAGGCGCAGGGCGCTGACAAGCGGGGGTCTGGGGGCGCAGCCCCAGCAGCTGTTGACCCTGCCGTGAAGCACAGGGGGTGAGCGAGCGAATCCCCCCGACGCCGTAGCGGCGGGTCATAAAGCTTCGTCTATAATATAAGAGACGGTTTTTCTAAAAAGGAAGGAGCAAATTACTTAAGCATGACTAATTATTATTAAGCAGACCTCTGTGTTTTGGGGCCGGCGCTGCGGGGCTTTTGAAACAAACAATCAGTGGCTGATGGCAAACAATAAAATAGGTGCCACAGGCTAACAAACATTTTGTGCCTACACTGAACATGTCTATTAGCCATAACCTGGGTGGTTTAAAAAACAAAAAAATATGTACAGTGGGCACCAGGGTCAAGTGGGCCAATAAATCCACATACATTAAAGACTATTTTAATAGCATTTCTGGCCACAGATATTGTGTTTGTTTGCCATCTGTATAACAACTGTATAAAGTTGCAAAGTTGAAATGGAAACTGTGGAATAAATTTGCAAGCAAGGGATGTTGTGAACAGTGGACAAGTTGATGTGGAATGAACTATGGGTGGGTGATCATGTTTTCTCCAAGTGAAAGTGTTTAAATAAAGATGTATATAGAGAGATAGCAGTGGGATATGGTTTTGCAATTGGAGATAAATAGTCTCCAGTACAGTACAGATGATAAAAATAAAAATTGAGGATGAAGCTGCAGTGTGCTTTACTCCAAATGTAATGGGTAAAATATAGACACTGTTAACTATTGTGCATGAGAATTAACATGTAAATTTTAATTACTATGGGCTGTAGATTAAAGTGATTAATTTGCAGGACAAATGTAGTGGGGTGAGGGGCAGCTATTTTAATTGTGAAGAGTGTAAGCTATAAATTTTAAAATGATACAGTGCTGCAGGCATATAGCAGCAGGAGGATTTGTGGGTGTGTTGGTTCTATTTAAATAAGATGTGGATGGAAAGATAGCATTGAGACATGATTTTGTAATTGAAATAAGCAGTGTACAATACTGTACAGACAATAAAATTATTTATTTGAGGATAAAGCTCCAGTGTGTTTTACACATGTAAAAATAAATACATTATTAAGTATTGGGTGTGAGAATTGAGATTTAAAATTTAAAGCACTATAGGTTGTAGATTAATGTGATTAATTTGCAGGACTATTTTGATTGTGAAGAAGAAGAGTATAAGGTATAAAATTTAAAATAGTACAGTGCTGCAGGTGCTGTGCATATGAGGTGATTTGTGGATAGTTGATGTATAGTGGAGTATTGTATAAAATATAAAGTAGGATGATGATTGATTGGGAGTGGACATAGGCAGGGATGTGGATATTAAAACAGGCATGGTGGCAAAGATACTGTGAATTAGTTGGAGTGGGTGTAATATGATTGAAATTTTAGTTTGAGATTGTTAAAGCAAAGAAATATTTAGTGGACACAGAATGTAGAGTTCTGTATATATATATATTTGTGTATTTGTTCAGTATTATTGACTGTGAGTATATATAATTTGACTATGGAGATGCAAGAGTGCAACTCCAGCAAGCTGTAGAGCAGACTGTGAAGTAGAGGAGGGGGATGAGCTGTGCTCATCCCTCCCACACATTATATGAGTGAGGAGATGTGAAGCAAGAGGGGGATGAAGCGCAGCTCATCCCCAAGAGTGACTGCTATTATTATTATTTTTCATGAGGTATAGAATGCCAATAAAGGGGGATGAGCGGCTCATTCCCCCAAAGATAATATGATTGTGATTGGTATTGTTTATTTATCAATGAGGAGGCGCAAGGCGCCCGACAAGCGGGGTCTGGGGCGCAGCCCCAGCAAGCTGTTGACCCTGCCGTGAAGCACAGGGGGTGAGCGAAAGCGAATCCCCCGACGCGTAGCGGCGGGTCATAAAGCCCGTCTATAATATAAGAGAGCACGATGACTAAGGTTACCCGAAAAGGAGAATCAAGTTACCTAATCATGACTAATTATTATTAAGCAGACTATTGTGTTTTGGGGCCGGCGCTACGGGACCTTTTGAAACAAACAACCAGAGGCTAATGGCAAACAACAAAATGGGTGCCACAAAGCCTGGAAAACATTCTGTGCTTAAATAATGAACCCTCAATGTGTCTATGAGCCATACCCAGCTGTATTGAAGCTGCTTTGGGTGGCTCTGAAAACAAAAAAATATGCACACTCTTGCATGCACAGTGCACAGTGCACTATGAGCAAGTGAATCAATAAATCTGTGTCAAAGACTATTTGAATGGGACATTTCTGTCTGCAGATATTGTGGTTGGTTGACACCTTTGTAATAGAGACTATGTATTGGATAAAAGAGTTAAAAGGCTGAAATAAATACAACTAAATAAATATCAAAACAGGGGCATTGTGGACAGTGGAAAAGTTAGTATGAAATGAATTATAGTTGGAACTGTTTAAATAAAGGTGTAGACAGAAAGATAGCACTGGGACACAATTTTACAATGGGAAAGGTCAGGGGACAGCTATTTTAAATTTTAATTGTGAAGAGTATAATCTGTAAATTTTAAAATGATACAGTGCTGCAGGTGCTGTGCATAGTAGAATATTCCAGTTCTGTATGCAAAAGAATGTTATTACAAGTAATCTACACAATAATTGTTCAAGAGTGGGCTGGGGATATATTGTGGAAATGTGTAGTAGCATGGACATAGCGCTAAAGATGGCATGCTTTTGTAGAGACATACTCAAATGTTTTTCATTAGACATAGAAAGGGTGAAGTGGTGAAATATTGATATTATATTTGGTATGGAGGTGTAGAGCACCAATTTAGCAAATCCCAGATGCACTGTGCCATTTAGCTTTATGACTGACACATAGCAGCAGGGGAATTTGTGGATGTGTGGGTGCTATTTAAATAAAGATTTGGATAGAAAGATAGCACTGAGATGTGCCTTTGTAATTGAAAATAGGTGATATACAGTGCTGTATAGGTAGTAAATTTAATGTTTGAGAATAAAGCTGGAGTATGCTTTGCCCATGTAGTGGGTAAAATTAAAGAGAGTGTTAACTATTAGGAGTGGGAATTGACATTTGAATTTTAATGTACTATAGGATATAGATTGATGTGATTAATTCATTTACAGGACCAAAGTGGTGGGGGCTGGGAACAGCTATTTGGATTTTGAAGAAAAAAAGTGCAAGTTATAAATTTAAAATGGCACAGTGCCGCAGGTGCTGTGCATATCAAGATGGTGGATAATGAAAGGGCAGTCAAGTATTATAAGTAATAGAGGCAATAATTGGCAAATAATTGAGAGTGGTGATGGGCAGGGATGTAGATTGACTGAGTACAGGGGTGAAGTTGTGGTGGATTAGTTGGAGTGGGTGTAATATGGTTTTAAATTTTGGTTGGAGATTTGTGAGATTGTTAGATAGAGACAGAGATGTTCACTGTTATTAACTGTCAGTAAAAAAAAAGTGAGTATGGAGGTGCTACAAATGTCTATAGTGAGATAGAGAGATGGAGCAGTGATAAGATGTAGGCCTGAGGATGAAGCAGAAGTGGTGAGTGGGGTGAATGCTCTGTGATATGTTATGAAAATTGATTTTAGATTGTAATGTAATATAGGATGTAGATTGATGTGATTAAATTTTGTAGAATTAAAGTAGTGGAGTGTAGAGACAGATATTTTGGTGGTGAAGAGAAAGAGTGTAAGCTATGAAATTTAAAATAGCATGGCACCTATAGTGCTGTGCCTATGAGGCGAGTGATAGGTAGTAAATGAGTAGTGCAGTATTGTATAAAATATAAAGTAGAATAATGATTGATTGGGAGTGGATATGGGAGTGAATATTAAAACAGACATGGTGGCAAAGGTACTGTGGATTAGTTGGAATGGGTTTAATATGGTCTAAAATTTTAGTTTGAGATAGTTGAAGCAAAAGAAATTTAATGGACACAGTATATAGAATGCTGTGTATAAATATTTGTGTATTTGTTCAGTGTTATTGACTGAGTATATATAATTTGACTATGAAGATGCTGTGTGCCTCCATAGTGGAATGCAAGAGTGCAACCCCAACAAGCTGTAGGACAGGCTGTGATGTGTAGGAGGGGGATGAGCGCAGCTCATCCCGCAAGAGTGACTGTTATTATTATTATTTTCATGAGACATGGAGTGTCAATAAAAGGGGGATGAGCGAAGCTCATTCCCCCCCAAAGACATTATGATTATGATTGGTATTATTTATTTTTCAATGAGGAGGCGCAGGGCGCCCGACAGCGGGTCTGGGGGCGCAGCCCCAGCGAAGCTGTTGACCCTGCCGTGAAGCACAGGGGGTGAGCGAAAGCGAATCCCCCCGACGCTGTAGCGGCGGGTCATAAAGCTCGTAATGTTACATGGGCCCAATATGTTGCCGAGATATGGCATAAATTGTTATTGTTACGTACTCCGCATCCCGATGACGGAACTAGGCCAACGCGGGGATAAGTCGAAGCGGTAAGCATGAGGTGCGAATTGACGACCAGATTGCGCCTATTACTACTAGTACTAATACAGTGACAACAATAAATTGCAGTTGAATGGAGGACAATGGTCAAACCGTGAGAATTTATCAACACCACCACGTGCATATGAGCGAACAGTTCGAACGCGTCGCGAGTGTCACTGCCAAGCTCTTCTGACAAACTATTTAAGATGTCTTGATATCCCAGGATATCCTTCAACTTTCCCTTCAATGGCAGACAACAATACATCTAGGTGAATACCCTTAATCTTCTTAATCTTATCTGTTTGACGTACTTCAATCAGCGATCTCAACACCCAAAGTCGAAATCCCCGCATGTAAGTCCATGTCTTCAAAGTTTTGAGACGCCACTGAGAGCGTAATCAGAATCGAACAGACTCCTCGAGAGCCTAGAAGTGATGGGAAAGACCATAGGCTTCCATCTCTTCGACCTCAGATTGCCCATGAAATGGATAAAGAAATCGTCGTTTGCTCTGTCGAGAACTTTATGAAGACATATATGCCATTCATTCCTGAAGACAAACACATCAAAGGAGTGATGGATATCCTAATTCGACAAAAGATTATTAAGGACGAACCGCCTCGGTTTACTTCGTATCAAGAGCGGCCCACCAGGACAAATTGGAACGGGCCCAATGGCGAAACCAGGGCTTACACCCCCTGAAGGCCATCGCAGAGGCCATCGGGAGCTACGAATTTAAGGACAAAACTCGCAGGCGCAACATTTTCCATTATCGAAACTGTCAAAATAGTGGCATTGATTCAGCCGTTTCCGGTTCCAACCACAGAATCGACGCCTGTTTTACGTCTGACTCCCCAGGTCTCCCTGACCACGTGGGGAATTGCAGTCTCTATGGAGCATAAACTTGACCAGAATGAGCGGATTAAGGTGAAGGTCATGACTTTTCCTAGTCAAATGCGTACTAACTGTTCTCCAGAATAACCTACAAGTCGTCTCTTCAAACGTTCAAATTATGAATGATGATGTCCGCCGTATGTTTACTTTCGGAGTGGGTACAATCTCCTGTTTATATGTGGAAGTCGAGCTTATGCGGCATGAAAACGTTCACAGATGACAATCGAAAGCGACATGGTAACCCTATGGTACCATTCTCGCTCGCATTCAGCGGCTTCCAAACAGTTTAGTTTTCTCAAGGTGCGTATTGCTCTTGTGTCATATAAATGCATGCTCGTCAAGTTTTGACCGAATATCTACAGAATCCCAAGCTGTTGACCCAAATATTTATGTGCTTCCTCTTTGCAACCAAAGCCGAGCTCGGATACGACACTAACATCACGCGAGCTCCTGATGGCCACTATATCTACAAAATTCCTCAAAAGGATAAGAAAACGTGCCGTTTCTATCGGACCGTAAGGCCGATTTCTCAATATCGATCGAACAACATCACTGGGCGTATGGCTCGAATCTTTGTCGTCCAAGAGGTTGACTCCACATCCTCCGCACAATACGTTTTAAAGGACGTTTGGCTCGATGATGAGGCGCAAACCGAGAGAGAAATACAAGATGCCATTTTCAGTGATATCGAGAAGTTTCGGTGCGCAGAATCAACAGATCCGATGCTGAAGAAAACCAAGTCGCTCCTTTCCGGCACTCTGTCGAACAAAGCGTACAAGAAGCATTTCCTTGAAATTATCGACGACTTCGTGGGAGAGAAATCGAAACGAGTGGCCCCTAATTCTGCCAGAACCCCAGGTCTTTTGAAACTGCCTGGTTTGACGGCCACTCTGCAATCCTTTAGCAAAGCCCTCTCGAAGACGTCGGCCCCGACATCTACGATAGGTCTAGACCGCAGCTCGGTTGGGACAACCTTCTCCGCTGATTTGAACGCAAACGCGGTTGAATCCATTCCTCACCGTAGCTTTCTACCCAAAAACGTTACCGGGTCGTTTTCAAAGAGGTTTGCACCACTGTGGGTGACCTTGGAACCCTCGGAGAGGTTGTTGACGTCCTTAATCAAGTTCTCACTCGTATGTTCAAACATTCACTTCGTCATAAAAGCTACCAATTATTATTATCTTAGCTCTTCAATTACTCTTTTGCGCTGGTTGGGTTCACCGAGACATCAGCTCGGGCAATGTTATGGCCCACCGCGTCGATAACAAGTGGAACGTGAAGCTCGCTGACCTGGAATATGCTAAAAGTACCCTCCCTCACCTGGCTACGAGCCTTCCGACGATCCGAAAACGGTGTGTTCAATTACAATCATCCAAGCTGCCTAAGTTCTAATATACGCTTAGGGTACTCCATTTTTTATGGCACACGAAATACTAGATCTGCATCAGTTGCATAGTAATGCAACCAAAGTGGCCCCCTCCTCTCGATCCTGACGATATTTTTGCCTTTCCGGCAGAGGTGAATCGGCCAGTTCCTATCCATAACTTCCAGCATGACCTTGAATCCGTCTGGTGGATCCTTCTTTACACCATCACGCTTCGAGTTAAGAACAGTCCGTCCAAAGCCTTGGGATATGCTCGTACGGTCTTCCAGAATAGTAATGGACTTTCGAAGGCAAGACGTGACTGCTTTGTGGATTCAATTAGGGCGAAGTTGAACGAGGTTTTACTGGAGGACGTTAGGGCCTTTGATATCCCTATGGAGTGGATGCGAAGCAGACTTCATAAAGGCTACGTAGATCGCGAGAAGGATGGATTACTCAGAGAGATTGGATCGTATGTTGAGATCCATAGCCAATTTGCCAATTTCCTTGGGCGCCTCACGGGCTTGGACGCCAACGGGAGGCCCCGACATGGCTTCAAGTTCCTCTCACAACACATAGCCCTTACCAGTTGATCATCGCCTCGGAAAGTCCTGCCTCACAATCCGCATCTTCGATCAACCCCGGTGACATACCGGCGCGCGTCAACAAGAGGCCGTTACCAGGTCAGGACGAAGACGACGATTCCAAAGACCACAAGGGATCAGCCAATAAGAACGGTCTCGCAGCGCGGATGAGGCCTGCGTCGAAACGCTCAAAGCGTGACGAAGGCAACAATTAGATGATTTCAATTTCTTCTTTTTGCAGACACTACAACCTCGAATATCAGTCTTCAGATACTTACGGCCTTTTCAGACCTACTCCTGCATGTGTGTACATGTCATATTTGCAAACCATATTATTCCACGGCCCATGGTTACGAATTTTTTAAAAGCTTGTTTGGTATACGTATCGAAACCATATGAACCGTATTTTTCTCTTGTTGAATGCCCACTTTGTAACCTACTACCAAGTTCAATAACCGTTTGGGTTGCGTTGGCGGGTTTTGAATTTGTCAACACTTGCATAACACAGCCACACCTTCAAGTTCTTCCACCTTTCAAACGCCTCCCAAGGGTCCGATTGCAAATCATTTGGACTTTCTGCGAATTCAATGAAACCCGACCTCGGACGAGATTCAATAAACCGCCAACTTGAAGAACTGCAACTCATACAATGCTCTTTGCTCCCTGATGAACAACTGAGATTTATTGATAGCTCTGCTGGATGGGGTGAAGCGTTAGAGACGTACACCACAGATCTAGACGCCATTCCACAGATAGATTGCGCTGCATCCTTCAGTATTCGACTGGATGGCTCCAAGACCTGGTTTGAAATCACACTCTCGGACACCGAGGGAAACACGGTTGATGAAGGAATGCGACCACAGGCCTCTATTGCTGTCAAGGGGGAGGATATGTCGCGTTCTCAGCAAGATAAATGGAACTTGCTCATAGCTGAAAAGATGGAAGAAATATCCGACTCAGAGTATGTCTTTCGTACTTTTCCTATAATATTCTTGTTGATCAATTACAGTTTCCCAATGTATCAACTCATCTCATTGTACCTACTTCCATTACTGCGCGAAGAACACGAACGTCGTTCAAGTTCTGGTGGCCTGGGCACTTCTTTGCCGAGTACCGCTCGCGGAGGCTCTGAAGTTGGACCATATCACGTCCTATTCACATCCCATCACCTCATATCCCCAAACAAACGACGTTCTCTACAACAATGGTCGTCGTCCCTGTCGCTCATAGGCTTTGCCAAAGTTGGCTACCCAGGTGTTATTTACGCTCAAGGTGATCGACCGAATATCGAGGAATTCGTGGATAATGTCAAGGCGATGCAATGGCTCGCGCTTAAAGTGCGCTTCGTCGAGCCTCTCCAGCAGCGAGAAGGCGAATCGACTGCTGTGACTCTTGGAGACGGAACAGACGGACAACCTCGTTGGAAGGAGTTTCAGAAGGTCGGTAAGGTCGTTGAGGAGATGAGGAGAATTGGGAGGGAAGAGTACGTTGTTGAGATGGGAATAGGGAGCGCCGGGACGAAGTGATATTATTCTTTGTGCGACTTCATGCAAGACCTTTTGTATGTTGGTTTTTCTCTCTTGTGTTTTGATTGGTCCGGCTTACCGGTCCGTGCAAGTTCGATAACGCCATCACGATTGCTCTCACCGTTGCAAACACTCTCCACGCATTCTTGTTCTTGAACCACACAGACCCCGGCGCGCACAAACTATTTTACGGGCTCGCAGGATGTCTACCTCCCTAGGATTTCGAGTTTCACGGGGTGTATTGACAACAATTGCCCCTCCGTAAGCCTGCAATCTATTACCAATACTGCAAGTCGCCATATCGTCTAATCTTTCCTTCAGCATACCCCGTGCATACGAATGGGGAAGTCGATACAAACCCACCGAGAAGCTCCCTTTGCTCGACATGTCTCAAGGAGTCCCCGGTATCCCTCCTCCTGAATCCGTCCAATCTGCATTGGGCAAGGCTGCTTCGTCTCCTGTCAGTTTCGGATATACGAGATGGGACGGAGAGATTGGTCTGCGGAAGGCACTCGTAGGCGAGATGAAGGTCGTTTACGGTGCTGAATCGGATATCAATGTCGACGATGTGGCTTTGACGTCTGGGTGTAATCTGGCGTTTGTGGCAGCTGCAATGAGTGTAGCGGACGCTGGAGACGAGATCATTCTTCCCGTGCCTTGGTATATGCAATTCCTTTTTCTACTCCTTCATTTATCTTATAGTTGTTTTCCGAAGGTATTTCAACCATCAGTGAGACGCTCTCGATGAGTCGACGTAATGTATTTTAATGACCATTAGGATGACTTTGACTCTTCTTGGGATCAAGACTGTCGCTCTCAAAACGCGCCCAGAAGACGGATTCACCCCCTCCTTAGAACGATGCCGAGATCTCATCACTCCGAAAACAAAAGCTATTGTGCTGGTGACTCCAAATAACCCCACAGGTGCTACGTACTCCCCGGCTCTCATATCAGATTTCGCTGCTCTAGCAGCAGAGAGACGTGTAGCTCTCATAGTTGACGAGACCTACCGCGATTTCATAGTCACAGGATCTCCACCACACAATATCTTCTTAAAAACAGCCAGCCATCCATGGCGAAGCACATTCGTGCACCTCTTTTCATTCTCGAAGGCGTATTGTCTGCCTGGCCACCGTCTTGGCGCTATAGCAGCATCTCCTGTTCTTCTGGGATCTATTAAATCCATCCTCGACACTCTACAGATATGCGCGCCCCGGCCTATTCAACTCGCGCTCGCTCCTCTACTGCCTGAGCTACGATCTTTCATCACGGATACCGCTCAACAGCTACACGTACGGCACAAGTTGTTTAAATCGCATCTACCGCCGAAATGGCGCGTCGGAGCACAGGGTGGGTATTATGCGTATGTCCGGCACCCTTTTGTATATGTCAAGGCGGGTGATGTGAGCCGGAGGCTCGCTGAGCAGATCGGGGTTGTCACGCTGCCTTCTACGTTCTTTTCTCGGGAGAGGCGAGACGATGAAGAGCAGGACCAAGAGAGAGAAAGAACAGACGAGGACTGGAAGAATGTAGAAGCGAAAACAAAGGTTGAGGAGGAGGAGAGATGGATACGCTTTTCCGTTGCGAATGTTGATGATGAGAAGGTGCAGAAAGTCTGTGAGCGGCTTGGGCAGTGTGGAGATGTGTTTGGGTGGATGCAGGACATTTAGCATTTAGCAAGAGTTCATTCTCTCTCCAGCATGGTATAAAACGAGGTGTTATCAAGTGCTAGGCTGGCTTCCAATATTTCAACGTCTCGAAAACGAATAATTTCTTACCCCAGAACATCCGGTCTACGAGAAATGTAAAGCGCGGAATATCCACTTAACTCTCTGCCGGACTTCGGCCACAGGACATTGGTTCATGGCACGCCCGTCACCGACCTCCCAATGGTCGACCATTCCCCGTGCTTTCACGGAGCTCGCCAAGAGCTTTCAGTCCTGAGATAAAGTTCGGAGTCACTCCTTATGATTGGAGTCCTAGTAGACACGATAGCACAGTGGTGTACCTCTACACCTGTCACCCGTTCGTCTTAGCACTTCGACCGCTTGTTGGCACGATGATAATTAAATAAACGGGTTCAAGAAAATGATATTTCAGTTCTTGATTGTTACGGTATGCAGTAACTACCTACCGGATAGTTAGCACCTCCTCCCAGTAAACCAGGTGTCCTCGATCGATCAAATGATTTCCCACCTCGACAACTTATGCAGACTAAATCCTACATACAGAATGCGCTCGCGGCTCGTGGCTCTTTACACTCAGCACTAATCTCCGCTGGGTAGAACCGACGAGCATTGAACGAACTCGGACCTTGCCATTATAAAGTTAAACGCTGGTATCACCTACAGCATTGGCTCAAAGTATGAAAAATAAAGAACAGAATCCCAAGGACTCATCTCTATCCTTCGACCCAGTCGACATGATGATGTACACAACAACTGGGAAAGCCTACCTCCAAAACCTCGCTTGAAAACTGCAGCCAATATATGGCGGGACGCGCAACGCGAAGCCATTGAGAACAATGCTCATGTAATCACCTATAACGAAGGCACAAGTAAAAAACACATGGCAGCTCTTCGAGACAAGGTCGCGAGGCAGTTGTTTACCAAGCTGGACAAGGATGTGCGGGAGCATTGGCGTCAGATAGCGATAAAGGAATACGGGGAGGCTTTTACGACATGGACTCAGATGGTTGAGTCCAGAGTGTACCCAGCTAAAAGAGGAAGAGGTGGCACGATGAGCGACCGACGACGATGGGGTGGGGAGTAAAGTACGATGCATGGTTGCCTGGTCAATGCGTTCCTCCGCTTTCCTCCCACAAACCCCATCTTAATCCCACGTGACGCCAGAGGACTTATAATTTGAAAACACCTTTGCTAGGTCCCCGGCAACTATCCTAACTCTCGTCCCCATCACGCGCTCAAATTTCGATTCAATATTGAATGGTTGTAGGAATTTGTGGACTGATGATGGGTAGGATTCAAGCTAATGACATTCTTAATACAAATTTTAGACAATACTTATACACACAGTAACTCACTGTGCGATGCAGTAGAAGATTATGAAGCTGTAAGATTATAGGTCATCGTTGTTGGATATCCAGCCTTCCTAAGATAGACATTAGATCTTCCCTCCTCATTTCGACAGGAAGCTGCAAAGAAAATCCAGCGTCAACGACATCAATAAGTCGCCGCACCACGTCCTCGTCGATTTCTTCTGCATCTTCAAGGAATATTTGGGTGTCGTCATCAAGACGCCACTCGTTGTCCACTTTTAGACTCTTCAGTGGCCTTCTGTTGTTTCCAGAGAGCGGCCCAAAAACGTTAGGCAGAAGGTGCCACGGGGTTTCTTTCTGCAGCTGTGCAATGGATAGCGAGTAAGAGAAGTGTTGAAGTTTGGGGAGGAATGATGGGCGTTCTTCCTCTTCATTATCATTATCCGAGACCGTGTCGGAGCTGGCGGTGTCGGAGTTTACGGTGACAGCGGTGATGGCAAGGAGGCGAAGCAGATCTTCGGGGTGGAAGTCCATTCGCCTCAGGACCAGATATTCAGTGGACGGCAGACAACATAACAGATAAATCAGCGAATCCATATGCTCTTTGCCAAATCCATGGCTTGAGAGCTCGAAGTCGGTGAGAATACAGGACGAGCGTTGTATAAAATCCACCAGGACACGGCAGTCAGATAACTGGAGTGGGCCTAGTCGTAGTGACAGGTGCGTCAGGCCGGGCAGTGTGATTTCTTCCAAGAAATTGAGACCTTGCAGTGCCGAGTCGTGGATATATAGGTGCTTTAGTGATAGATGGGCTGTAGGCTCGGGCGTAACGAGCCTTGGGGAGCAGAAGAAATGGTTGATCCGGCATTCGACGACTTGTGGTGCGAAGGAGAGTGTTTTGATGCATGCCCGCATCCTGACATTCTTAGCGGATATGTGTGTGACTCCGCTATTCCAATTTATATTGACATGCTTGAACTTGTAGTTCTCGATGCAGAAATAGAAAGGTCGTGGGGTGCCTGTTGTAAGGGAGAATCTGTCCGCGCTGTCATCTGCCACATATTCCTCCGGGTCTGAGCCCTGTCGACCGTCCAACGACGATAGCATCAAGGTACGCAGGCGAGGTGCGTCTTCGTATGATCTTCCGAGACTCAATAGAACCGCGTCTACCGACCGCACGCTAAGATTCTGCCATCGATGTGCGTGTGAGTTGATTACTTCGATGAAGGGTCCGAATTCCCTGTCGATCTCCTCCCGTCTAATCTGACGCACGAAATCTCCGGCATTCAGCTTTTCAGTATACTTCGGCAGCATGGTGATATGCAGTGAGAGTGGATGAATGCCTGCTCTGGAAAGCCACTGCCTGAAGATCTCCAATTTCACTTGATTGAGCTCCGACATGAGACTCTCTGAGGAATAATGTATCTTATATACCAGAGAGACGTTGAGGTGGACATCCGTCCACAATTTGGGAGTGTCCTGCGAGATGGCACGCCATCGCTGGGACACGGCGCCCAGAGTCAACGGCGCACTGCGCTGGGAAGAAGAGACCCATTGGTCTCGCTGCTGTGTCTCCCAGAGGTCCGGCACCGTGTATTTGAAGATCATCGAAGATATTTCGGGAGGGAATTTGTGGGTGAAGGGGTCATGGTAAGCGTTAATTTGTTTTGGCATTAGTAGAGATTCGCGGAGTGATGCTTTGAGGAACTCCAGTATCTGTTGCATCTTGTTTTCCAGAATACAGGCAGAGCAGGCGCGACAGGGTTCCCCAGTGCTGAGGCAGAGACTGTATAATTGGCTGTACCCCAGAGCCTCGTGTGTTTGACATAGAGCACAGTCTCTGCCGCCGCGGGGGTGTTAGAAACCACGACTATGAAACAAAGTAAATCAGTGGGATGAAATCGAGCATAGATTTCTGTCACTCACTCAGTCCCAGGGAGGGAGGATTCTCGGAGTTAGACATGCGTCGCATCTGATCATGTTCTGAAAGCAGAACTTGGAGCGCATTTACGGACGCTGAGATGATGACCTCCAATTGGCGATGCCTCAGACAGGCGACACATGGACTGCCATCTTGTAAATTGCAAGGCCTAGGAGCTTGTATGTCAACCGTCTTGCAGAGTATGCATTCTGATTCGTCGAGGTGTTGAATGAACGGAGTGTTGGATAAAGATGGAGATGGAAATTGTGACATGATTCTGAAGGCAACACCGCTGAAGTTAGTGAAAAGGATAGGTGAATGTTCGATTCTTGACTTACTCTGAAGAGTTGACTTGATATGCTGAGGGAAGTAGAGGAGAAGTCTGACGAGCTTGAATCGCGAAGCGGATGAGATGTAAGAGGGGGATATAATTGGGGAGAAAGGATGGGCTATGGAGGGTGCGATGGGTTTATGCCACAGGCTTCTGTGGCCTTGCAAACCGTGGCATACTGCTTGTAACTCCGCATCGCGTCGCGTCGCGCTACTTTGTTTGGATGGAGAAACAAATTCCCAAATTGGCACTCGTGTCGCGTCCATTGTTTGACGTTGGACGGTGACATGTGCCCAATGAAACCTGGGGCCGGTATGTGTCATTGAAAAACTATGAGAAGGTCCATAACCTGCAGAGAGTCGATATTACGAATGGAGAGTATGGAGTCCGTATTGATATGTGCCTAGAACGCAAGTATGCACTGTGTGGCGCATAAGCAAAAAATATGCATACCTCGATTTGTGAATATAGCGACTGAGGTACAGTCTACAAGTTGGAGAGGCATATATATGCTGCAATAGCGAGCTACTGGATCCCGAACGGTCATATTTCGGAGAATGCCAACCTACCACGGCATCGATTTTTGGTCAATAAACTACTATTGATCGGAAATGAGCGATGTTTTTCTCTAAAATGGTCTAGTTGACTGTACATTACCAATATATAGTAATCTAGTCTTCCTCACCGTTGTTCGATAGAACCTTTTTCCCGACCATCCAATGCCTTCATCAGAGCAGACATACGATGGTCACCAGCTACCTTTTATAAGGCCTTTCAAAGCTTGAAGACCATCATGGGCCACCTAATGGCCTCAATTGCATTGCACAGGCATGTCTGAAGAGACGAAATAGTCTAGTCATGTCAAAAAAGCTCCTAGCCAAAATCGTTCAAGATCCTGCCAGTGGGTGATTATCTTCTCAGGGAGACAATAGTATGTTCAGCGGTTCCTGTGAGCTCAAGCTAACGCATAACGCTAAATCACCTTCAAAACTCTGGCGAACATTTTTAAGCGCGCACATACAGACGATCATCCGTGGCTGTACAGCCTGGGCCTGAACGTGAACCCCGGAAGGGAGACATTCCGTAAACCAAATCGGGCGGCGACAGATTGAATCACGTGCTATCAGGCACCTATTTTTTTTTGATCAGAAACGTTCGTGGTTGGTTCGTGCTCTATATCCACTCGCCGTCATCGACGTGGCTCGCTCCTGCTCCTGCTCCTAGGACGCTCCTCAGCTTTTCTTCCGGCATCGCTCTGGTTGCTGTCTCTCCCTCTGTCGACGCTGACCGTCTGACGGCGTAACGGTATAGACCAGACCGGTGATCTTTGTATAATCTAGTGCGTGCTCTTTTCGTAGTATTCTTGTCCTACGCGCGGACGTGTAATCGTCGCTCGTTAATGAGACTGGCTGGGGTGTTATCTATCATCTTTGGTTGGATATATAACGATGGAAAGCAATTTTATTGATCGTATCTCTTTGATTTTGTAGAAATAGAACATATAATGGGTCGTTACATCCCGCAACAGAATCTCGAGAATCTTAAGAAATACGCGTATAAGGGCGTCGACAAGTGAGTTCTTCTTCCGAATCGTCCCGTTCTCTTTGGTCCACTCGCAGTCGGATTGACCTGAACTGAGTCGCGGCTTGCGTCGCTTTACTGCAGGTCTCTACTTTCGCGTTATGTACTCAATCCGTTCTGGACGTGGTTCGTCACCCTCTGGCCGTTGAACGTTGCTCCCAACACGGTTCGTCTTTTCCCCCTTTTTTAATATGTCTCATCGGCTAACTTTCCCCCTTCCTCCTCCACTTCCTCTTATTCCCGCACGAACTTCCGCAAATTACGTAGATAACACTCACGGGACTGTCCATCGTCTTCTTCAACTTCTTCACCCTGCTATACTACGACCCGTCGTACCTCACAGAAAAAGACGGCTCACCCGACCAGGGCCCCCCACAATGGGTGTATTTCACGTGGGGGATCAGTTTGTTTGCATATCAAACTTTAGATGCTATCGATGGGTGCGTGCATTGCTTCTTTTTATGAGCATAGAATGAACTAGCTCTCGCGACAGCAAGCAAGCTAGGAGGACAGGCATGGCTGGACCGCTCGGCGAGCTGTTCGATCATGGTGCGTTTTGGTGTCCTTGCGTCATAACCTTATAATGGCAATTATTCGATCGGCGTTCTTACCTTTTCCTCTTTTTTTCCCTTTCCGTCTTTGACAGGATGTGACGCGCTCAATACAACTGTAAGCCGATCCTTTACCCATAACGTTTATTACCATTCTTATCTCAATCTTAATCCCGCTCCTCTAAAAGCTCGAAGTCATCCTCGCGTCCCGCGCGCTAGGACTCGGCCGCAGCTGGTGGACCGTCGCGTCCCAGATCGCGACCCTAGCCAACTTCTATCTTACAACATGGGAGGAGTATCATACCGGTCAACTTTTCCTTGGGTATTTCTCTGGACCCGTTGAGGGTATCTTAATGATTGTCGCTATTTATTTCATCACTGGATTTTACGGTGCGTCTTCTCTCCATTTTTTCGAGAATACTTGGTGAACTCATGTACTTTTCCCCATCAAACATTCTGTATTCTTCACACAAACAGGCCCGGCTTTCTGGGACCAGGGCATCTGGACATTCACGCACCTGAATCACCTCCCGCTCATCAATCGCCTCCCGGACCTCCCTCTTAACGAATCGTTCATGGTCTTCGGTGCATTCGGACTCGCGTTCAACATCATCACCTCATACACGAATGTCCGCACCGCCCTCTCTCTACAGTCAAAATCCACAACGTCGAAGCCCCAGCACTCCGCCACCCCGCCGCTCCTCCTCCTCCTCCCCTTCCTATTCACATCCGTCCTCCAGATCCTCTGGCTCTCGCACCCGAAGTTCAACAACTCGTATATCATCGACTCGCCTGCGTTCGTGCCGTTCTTGTGTGCGTGGGGATTGCAGTTCGCGCATATGGTGGGCAGGATGATTCTGGCGCATGTCACCAAGGACAAGTTCCCCGTGTGGGATTGGGTCTGGGTGTGGAGCTTCATCGGTGGCGTGGATGCGAATTTGCCGGTGTTTGGGATGTAAGTTGGTCGCTTTTTTTTATGATTTTCCACTTTTTGGAGGTTGGATGTGAATGTGTGAAACTGACTCGACGGGTTTTTTCTTCTCTTCTTCGCCCGTTCTATAGTGCACCGATCATCCAGCGCTCGCAAATGCACACGACGGTGTTCGTCTGGCTCACGCTGCTCGTCTCCCTGGGCGCGTACGCGCGCTTCGTGACGCTGGTCATTGGGGATATCACGGAGTTTATGGGCGTCGCGTGCTTTACGGTGAGGAGGCGGGATGCGAGTGGGGTGTGGAGAGACGCGAAGGACGCGCAGGCCGAGGCGGAGGGGAATGGGGTGGTTGGAGGAGAGGGCAAGGGAGAGAAGAAGGCGTGAGTGAACGAGAGCGGGATCGAGGAATGTGGAGGTGGGCGTGTGGATGGTGTACAGGGCCTGAATTGAGACGAGGCAAGGAAGGAGAGAAGTAGGATGGTCGATTTTTTTTTCGATTTGATCCAATGAGGATGGGAAAGACGCGCCGAGACGGAGGAGGGGGATAAATGATGCTGGCGCTGAGAATGACTGTGATGGTGGACGATGTACTTGCGGACGAATAGACGAAGGGGACGGTGGGCGGGCGTACAATGTTACTGATCCAGACTGACTGGCCACGATCGCGATGAGTACTATAATTTTAAATTTAGTAGTACGAGCCGCTTTTTTCATTCATGTTGCTTTTTTACTCTGTTTTTTTTTTACGAATTATGAATTTCACGTATACTAGATGTCAGATACTAATCAAATCATTAGTATGATACTGAATGAGAGAACGAGTCGAGGGTTGAACGTTTTGAATGCATCTTCTGCATTTTCGGTGTGCAATGTAAGGCAGCTTGCAGCTTGTAGCAAATTATACCTCGAAATTCATTGCAAAATTCGAATAATGCATTCACTGTAAAGCGAATCTGAAAGCCGAGGTCCGGGTCGTCACGATTCACCGTGCGTGGAGTCTCGAGCCTAATGTATGCTATGACTTGATCTCAAAGAGTAGGCGCTCCTATGGTAAGGGGGAAAGGGACGATCGATGATCATTGGGAAAGGGACGACGAATTAGTTGCAGTGGTTATCAATGATATCAAATTCATACGCCGTAGCATGATTGAACTTCAGAACCTACTGGATGATTTTTGTTCAATTACGTTTAGAGCAATTTTTACGCTATTATTCGCCTGACAGTGTAAACTTTTGTGTCGGAGGCCCCAATCGGAGTCGGAGTCGGAGTCGGAGTTGGAGTTTTATACGGGTGCCCCGATGAGTTGACCTTGGGTTCATTTTTGGTTTCCATTCTTTCCTTCATCGTTAGTGCTATTTATTAAGCGTAACGCACAAAACTCTCGAAATATTGATACCAGTCCCTCAACTCTGTACTCTTTATCATTTTCTCTTTCTTTAACCCTAGCCCCAGCCTCATCCTAGAGTTCGGTTGAACTTCAGAGGTACCGTGGATTCAGAATGGTGTCCACTTTGAAATAAGTAATAGAATAACCTCATTTCCTTTCACAGAGACTTACATCTGCACGCAATATTTAGGGGCTCCATCTCCCGTCTTCCTAGATAATATACCACGCCAAGCAGATCCCTCAGCGAAATCTCTCCACGTGTTCTATATATTCTGTCAGAAATTGGAACACGCTCAGGACATCGCACTAGAATAGGCGGACAGGCTTATATTTCCTGTATTAAATATCCCAGGGCAGAGGAGAACTTGCAAAAAGCGAAGGAGCTACTAAGGACGGCTGCGGTCTTAGGCGAGCATGAGACCCTTATTCGAAGGGCAGTCAATGACGAAAACTGTCGAACTCGTTACCGATATATAATATCACATTCTTCAAACAGTAAGCCACTATATATTGCTCAAGTTGAGTCAATTACTTACTTTGATTATCACAGTTGATTCCAACGGTAATACCACGTCCATGTTGGCTGTGATGCTGTTTACAGAAGGCGTAAGGAGATTGTGGGCTCTAAATCACACACACACCGTGTGGTAGAAAGTTATGCTTTGCATGTACTAGCTACATGATACTGGAAACCGAAATCTCAGAGTTTGACACGCTTCTCATAGAAGCGTTTGCCGATCACATCAGCGCGCGAACTGCAATCAACAATATCCACGACCCCTCAGCTCCACCGTGCCACTGGCATCAAAATGTTACCCGCCCCTTTGATGCTGGGTGCGGCATGCAAGGCATGGTGCAGTCTCCCAGACCACGCCCCGTCTCTGGAAGGATGTGGAACTCAATATGCAATATTTGACCTCTCTATACCGCACGGCTACTATCAAATCTGCCGTAGCCAAACAGACCACTCTCTGAACCACAGAAAAGTGGACCTCTTTCAGCAATGGTTATCCAGAACCGGCACGCTGGCCCTTTTGATCTCAATCTCCATAACCACCAAACCCAGTACTCTTAGTAGAATGAGGGAGCGGGTAGAGGCTCGACGGCCTATTACCCCTTCGAATGAGCTTCGCGGAGCCTTTGGGCCCCTCTTTGACACCTTGAACAACTACTGAAGACAATGGAGAATTCTAGACGCTAAGCCACCAAGGGAGCTCTTATCGGACCTCAAAGCATACTCCAAAAATGCACCGCTTCTGCAAGAGCTGCACATTGAGCCATCGGATAAGGGTCTAGGCTATGACTATGAGGTAGAACAATTCAGTTGAAGCGTTGAAGCGCAAAACTCACTTCATGTCTCTGTAATACACTGTCCCCTCACATCCGTCAAGATTTAGCCGGCACAATCTCACTCAGCTGTCATTGAAAGTATCATTCGAGATCCGCAGTGAAGATCTCCAAACACTTTTGCGGGAGAAGGAAGATAGAGCAGAATTCCGACCTTGAGGGTGACGAGGGACTAATATACGAAGAAAGTGTGCATTGTGTGTCAATTATCTATGTCGCAATACTGTGTATACATTCTATTCATGATTCCAGGAATGTGGAAGACTAAATGCTAGATTTTACCTCGAATCCATTACAGATAAGATACGTAGATTATCCTCCGATGAACCATATATTCTGCTAAATCACGATGATTCTAGTGTAGAAAGTGTATTCTAAGTTTTCGGAACACCGACTTAGTCGGATCGATGACCATGCGTACCTTGCGCACTGTGTATAAGTTGGTGATGCTAGGCTGAAAAACAAAAGTTGAAAGCAACTACGACGGTATGATTGCTCGATCTCTTCGATTTATCAATGCTTAGTGCTCAATTCAATATCATTCACCAAGTATTGCAACATGTCACCAGAAATTTAAATTGAATAACGTAGGGAAAGAAGATAAACTTCTTTACTCTCTCTGGAGTCAAACTCTGTGCTATCCTAAATCCAGCATGGCTGTTTGTGCAACGGGTTAATTAAATCTTCTCTGCCGATATCTTTCCACGGTAATAGTAAAGTGACCCCTGCAGCTTGAATGTCCATCAGACGCTTGATCACTGTTTCGTCGATTGACGTCGTGGGTTTGGGATCCCTGCCTGTAAGAATTCTGAAAATAGAGAGCGGCCGAATTTGTCCTGGAAGAGGCCCAAAGATATCGGGTATGAGGTCCCAGGGAATCTCGTGATCCCTTGGTATGAAATATGACAAGGATCGCATATTTGTGAGGAATTGCTGCTGCTGGGAACATACACCTTGATCACCCAAGATGGGTGAAGTGTGGACGAGTTGGTTGAAAAAATTCGATGATCTGGACCCACATTCATTGTATGTAGAACCAATTCCTCAACAGAAGGCAGCGATCGTAGCAGCGTGACCAATGTCGCTATGTCATACCTGCCGTGGTGGACGCAAAAGGATTTTAGTATACATGATGATCGCTCCAGAAAAGAAACTAGGCCATCAGATGGAAGCGTGGTCCAATGGTTGTCCAGTGTAATCGCGAGGCTACTTAATGCGGGCAGGGTAAGCAGATCAAAGATCAAGACAATGCAATTGCCGTCTGTGACTCCAACGCTGAGAAATTCCATAGTTGTGTGTTGCACAGGAGAATACGGTGTGTGGTTGGTAGGGCCCCGGGTGACATCGCGTAAATCGCAATGTTTCAATCTGGGGGCTTGTTTTAGAACCTCGAGGCACTCCAGCACACTGAATGATTTCGCCAACAAATCAGTGAGGTTACTCCAGTCGATATCCACATAAATCAAGCTGAGATGAGCTATGGAAATGACTTGTGGCTGGGGCTGCCTCGCCGCAATCCTGAATAGTACCTCATAAGGGGGATCGTAGTCGAAGTCCGACGGCATTAGGAACAAGCAGCGTAACAATGGGGTGCCTCTCGAGTCTCCGGTAAAACGCTGTAGGAGACTGATTGGGCCGACAAGTGCCAAATCTCGCAAGCGACCCGAATGGTTATTGAGAACATCGATGAAAGGCCCAATATTGTTTTCAAGCCTTTTCTGATAGAGGATCTTCTCATCTTCGTCACTTTCCATCCCATCATCGGATTCATAAAAGAACGGAGTGACGCCACGCAGCTGTACGGAGAGGGGTAGTTGTCCTGTTCTTGACATCCATTGCCGAAAGGTGTCCAGCTTGGATTCATTGATCTTGGATAGTCCAATAAACTTATCTCGGATTTCCACATTTGCGTAGACTGATGTCCAGAGATGTGGAGTAGCCCATGCAAGCTCTCGCCAAGCTTTACATGTGGCACCCAAATACAACGGGGCCATGATTTCGCGCCTGTTCGGCTGGCTATTTTGTTCCGTGGCCCATATATTCGGGATGATGGCGAAATTGAAAATGTGTGACGCGATCTCTCGTGGCAGTCGACGAAGGATTGGGTCGTGCGTTTGGTTGATTTCTGTTTGGATTTGACGGCGCTCTGCCAGCATTTTCTCCAGACTGGCTATCGTCTCGGCTATTTTAGCTTCCAGCTGCGTGAATTGTGTGCATGGAAGACAGGGCATTCCTTGAACCATATCACATCTACTATAGGCTTTGTCCTGGAGATCGACTTGATTTCGACACACTGCACATCCTGCATTTTCGCTATTATTGTTGAACTTCATTAATATATGGTTGATCGTGGGTATTATGAGATGCAAGAGGTCAAAGGCCGACTGGTAAAGTTGGAAGGAAGTTGAAAGAACTTGAACGATAAGTCGATAACCGTTTCAAACGAGGGTGCCATCACAACGACTCAGATGTTAACGGTCCTACGGTTCCACGTGACCTCACCTCTTCCGGGCTCCGAGTCAACGGCCCTCAACATTCAACAGCGAACGGCCCACGTCTGGGAATTTGGTACCGGCCCCTTCATCCACACTCTTTAATGCTCTCGACCGTCAGCAAACCTTCTTCGTCGCCGAATCGTGTGGCATTGTGCATCACTTTTAGTCTCAATAACACTGCCCACCACTCATCGACCCTCAAGGGCCGTCAATGTGGAGGTTTTCGTATCTATTTTGCACTTCAGGACCAGCTAAGCACCTGTAATTACAACAGCATCAATACCGCCAAAGAAATCAACCACTGGATTGGGAAATTGAGACATACTGAAGTGAGGGGGGTATAGAAGACGGTGATGATCGCGTTGTTTGACGCGGGAACGACGCCCAAGAGGGAGAATCAACGAAGGTACGAATGACACGCAACATTTAGACTTAGGGCCGGTATTCATTGGTTGTGGACGTGGTGATTATGATTATGCAGATCAACAATTACTGGCGTACCCAAGATGTTGATTTATCTTATTGTAACGAGTTACGAACTAGAGTGAATTGCCGTCGCTGGCGGCTCACGCCTTGCTTGCCAAAAATAGGTGCAGGATTATCTTTCGATCACATGCTGTAAAGATGTTAAAATGTTGTGATGACCATGACTTATAAAAGAATTTTGACCATCCCAAAACCCTTGCAAGCAAGGAAATTCTACTTAGATCCATACTATTTATAGAGCTCGAGCCTATTCTGCATTTTTTGGCAGCTCACCACTGCCGAACAGCTTGGTACTAGTAGGCATGGAAACGTATAAAGAGATTGGCAGGAACAAGGAGAAGATAGTTTGTACGGCAACTTGTCAATTAACCATTGACCGCCTCTGTTAACCTATTGTGCACCTACGTTAATCCAGCCCGCTCCTCTCACGACTCCATCGCGCGTATACCGATGATAAACTCGTTAATTCAAGTTCAAATTCAATGCAGACCGCTCTTTTGACTTCGCAAATGCTTCGAAACACCAGGCAGTATGTTTGTCTGAAACTTTTTTGGGCTTGTTCTCTGATCGCAGACTGGATCTCGCACTTTGCAGTGGGTGTGTAGTTCACTGAATGTGATTTGACTGACAGTGCTCATACGTCGCTTACTATTGTTTTTCATTTTGGTGTATATTCCTACGAGTGGCTTCCATTTAATACTTGGACCTGTCCCGGATTGAACACATGCGGTACAAGGCGCATGCTGCGGAAGCCCGTCGATGTGAATAATCCACAAGTACATCCACTATTCTTTCTAGCAACGTTGAAGTAGTCGAGGAAATTGCAGACTGGGGTGTCCTTTTCTACTATATGCTGCTGTAGGCTGATGTTTTATATTACATGGAATAGTTCCCTGGGCATTCATTGAGCTTCATAACGAATCACCAGCACCTCTTGTTTACCAGATGGATTGGGATCCCGTATTCTCGTAATTTAAAGCTGTACCGTGAAATGCACCAAGTAAGAGTGCCCCGAATACTACCCGAATCGAACCCTTAAAATAAGTTTGACTTGACAGCCCCTACTCACGATCTGCCACATGGAATTCGTGAGTATGGGAGTATTTGAATGTGGGCAGAGGCTAACGGCAAGCAATTTCCTTTTCCTTTTCTCCTCCAGCCTGCAACATTTCTCCATCGTCATGAGCAATACTGCGAATTTCTTTGCTGGTGCACGGGAATTCGTCATTAAGGATAGTGTAGCGAATACGTGATCTTTTCGTAACTCGTTGATCTTATCTTTCCGCATTATTATCTTATCTCTCATCTTTAATCCTCCCTTTGTATCTTGTACCATACTTCGTCATTATTCTTCATTCTTCATTCTCCTCCTTTACTCCTTGACTCCTTTACTCTATGTCATACAATTGTAATTACTCCTCCTCCGCAGTAGCTACCCCTCTAGCTCCATAGTCCACCTCGATGTATATAAGGACTCTAATTTGTACACTGTAAAGACAAGAAATACAAACCCCACTTTTCAAGCTGTCTTATCATCCCATCAATCAACCTCCCTCTCAACCTCTCATAAATCTAATCTCGTGTGGCAATACCATCACCCATCGCAACAATCTCGTCACAATAGGTGCGCTATCGTCACAGATAGCCAGTTTATGACCAATCCCACTGTGAGCTTTAACCCAATTGATACAGTTTCTTGCTTAGAGTCATTCCTGCAGATTATCCACAACACCTACATCTACCAAGTTGGGAGTAGCGAACACGAAAGGATCGGCCCAATTGCAGCCACCCGGAGGATAGTCTCTACATCTTCCCCAGTTACCTCTGTTGTACCAAGATCATTTGGTGATATTGTCACTACCATTAATATCGTCCAGTCAATCTACAATGCCCTCAGTGACAGCGCGGGATCATCCTCCCTCTATATGTCCCTAATTGAGGAGCTTCGTTCGTTCGAAAAAGTCTTATTCAAAGTTGACCAGCTCCTTACGACCACTCCTGTGGATGATTCTGTCCACCAAGCTGTTGAGATATAAACCGCCGACTGTCTCAAGATGCTCAGAACATTCTGGGAGCGAATTGAGCGGTATCAGGGTGTTCTTGGTTTAAGGTGGAGCCTCATTTGGCCCAAAGTCACCTGGGCTATATACAAGGCGTCGGAGATTAAGAAGTTCAGACGGATTCTTTGCCAACATCAACAACGTATTGGGATGTTCTTGAGTGGATTACAAGCGTAAGTCTCATTTGAATTGATATGGCTGATATACTGATGGGTTCGTGATTATAGCGCCATTGTTAGTTCGGGTGTAGGTGTGATGAGGCAGGATTTAACGTCAATCAAGCAGCAAGTGGCTGAGATTCGTACCAATCAGCAGCGACCGTTCATAGGCGTAGGATATGGTCTCGAAAATGCGTTGGTTCTTATAAATGCATTCGGAGAGCGCATAACATTGTCTATGGAGTTTTGCTGGTCACAGACGGTGCGTACATCAATTCTATTTGTGGCCGCTGACCACAAACTTATTTGACCGCTAGAAACTTCATGAAACGCTGATTGGCCTCTATAATGGGAAGATTGGCCAAGACTATGTTGCGCGGCTAGATTACAGCATTTCAACAGAGGACGGCCTGCAGGTGGCTACGTCCAGTAACTGGGGAACTGTTGTAGAACAAGGGAAAGTGATCATCATGAGCATGATTGTGAAGAGGATAGCACTCAAGCGGATTGGTCATCAGAAGGAAACATGCCCTCGTTGCTATAGAACAAAGGTTGGTGTTATGCGAGACAACGGATGGCTGAAGTGGTACGTAATTACAATGTTACCATCTTTTCATATGATTACTCATGCGTTCCAGTCGACGCTGCGAACGGCGCTTTGGCTGGAATGAAAAAACCTATTCGCTTGTTCCACCTTCGCTGGACCCGTCTATTACTGATTTTCGAAATATTCGTGTTGTGCCAGTGAAACGGGTAAAGAGAAGCGTCCTTGATTTATGGATATGGAGAACTCTGATTATTCCATATTGCTTCTGCATTTACAGGGCGTACGTGGCTTTGTTCATTTAGCACTTCAATTTCTCTGACAAATCTATCTCTCATCTACAGTTTGTACGTTAACTTGTTAATTTAGCACTTACAGCTCCTCTGACAATAGCGTCACACATTCCCAGCATGTGCGTAAATCGGCTGACCCAATACTGAAGTACTGACCGCCCACTCTGACAAACGTCATCGCACATAACCAGAATGTGCGTGGACTTGTTGACTCAGCAGTGAAGTACTGACAGCCTGCTCTAATCATTCTATTGCGTATTTACAGCCTGTATGTGGACTTCAATGCTAATTCAATGGCAGCCCCAGCTGACTCTCCAACAATTTCATTGCACATTTACAGATGGTGCGTGAAATTCGCCACTAACTATACTCTCTGACAAGTAGTTGTGCATTTACAGCCAGTACGTGAATTCATTTACTCCGTACTTACCGCTCCTCTGACAGTCACATCGCGTATTTACAGGCTGTACGTGAGCTCGCTAATTTTGCACTAACCACATAGCCCTCTGACAGTTCCGTTGTGCATTTACAGCCAGTAAGTAAGGCTGTTGATTCAACGCAGATTACTTGTTGACTACTCAAACGCTCTCATTTTATTGAACTCCAGAGAGTGCGTTTTTCTCAAATGTTTCTAGACATATACTCTAATCACTGATTGGATCACAGTGGGTATGTAATCCATCAAATACGATTCTTCGCCTTTTACTCTCTCTTTCTGTATGTTCTCTTTAGGCTGCGAATAAATTTTCTGCTCACTCTTCGACACCTACTCTAGAATAAACCCACACAGACACGGGCAGAAGCCGAAGAAGTCAGTCGGTGTGAGTTGTCTATATTCTTATCCTCTTTGTTTGGCTAACAATTTTGAATGTCAATAGTCGAGGAAATTACTGACTGAGGTGCCCTTTTTCATGCTGTATGCTGCCGTGGATTGATGTGTTATATTACCTAGCACCGTTCTCGGACACTTTTCAGGTTCGGCAAATGGAACTGACCTTACGACTGGCGTTGTTTATTCAACTTCAAGTAATAGATTATACGATTCACGACCTATTTAAAACACTGCCATCCTTTACTGTCCATCCCAAACGACGAACGAAGTCATTGTCAATCTCTGTCATATGGAAACCAGGACAGTTATGCTCCCAGGACTCAGAACAAATACGGGCCGGATCACATGCCGGCTGATGATATGCAGTATTTCCACAATCTAATTCTAGGACAAATAAAATCTGGTATCTCGCAATTTTGAATTGTAATACTATTCCGCCATTGGCTCTGTCGAACTTCTATACTTGGTGATCACCGATACTTATGTATTCCTACACAACACGATATGTGGTCAAGGTAGCCGCTTTATGCACGCTGGCAAGTTTGATACTAGGCGACAAGCATTGAACCAAATTAGCATGTGTAGAGAACTGGCTGGAATCTATTTTGTATCTTCCACGCTAGCCCAGGACGTAGATCACCCATGTAACGCGGTCCAAGAGCAGCTAGCTTAATTTGAATGGGTCTGAAGACTGAGACACATAGCCTAAGTGAGACGAACATAAGTAAACTAGGCCCATCCCTGAGTGTAGCGGTCGTTGAAGCCGACTCCAGTTCGAATACAAGCACATCAACCAGAGCATTCTGCCATTCTTTCGCGCTTTTTTCTTGCTGAAAAAGTGAAACCATCTGGTATCCTTATACTTATATGATATATATGTATGCTAGAAGCTATCTTACGCAGTTATTGTTATAAAATGCGTCATACACTGGCCGGTTCAAGCATCTTGTGCAAGCCGTAGTACCATGAACGGTGTCGGCGTGAATTGATTTAATGCGGAACATCACTGCTCCGGCACTTCTTGAATCCCGGGTCACTTTTGCTGATGTGGTTTATTACAGGATGTAGTATTAGAAGTAAAAACGGTTCAAAATAACGCTGCGTAAAGAAAACATAGACCATAGATACTCTTCTCGGTTCTATAATCAAAATATCCCGGTTCAAAACCATTGTTAACTCCTCGTACGCAAAATAGATGTCTAGAATCAAGAATTAAACCCTGGAGGACAACTAAAACTATTTGTCCTCCATCGGTCTGTCTATATAATGCATATGATACTTCAACTTGCTCAACAGTGATCTACTCAAAGTTTCGCTTTACAATCAGGTGAGCAATCTCTCCTCCAGTCGATCACAATACTTACCGCCGCTCGAGTATCATCAGCTTACACGCATCCTATCCGAGTCCAAACAACGGGAACAGCAATGGGCGCTTGTACGGTTATTATTAATATTGCCGGGAGCAGAACTGAATCTGATATGAGGGCGGGCACGAAATGTCTGTATTGGGACCCGAAATGTGAAGATGAGAGAATAAAAACATAACCGTATTCGATGTTCTCGAATAAAATTCTTTTATGACAATTTGATTTAACGCAATCGGAACACTCAAACTCCTTGCGTAACGACTCCCATTTTCGAAAGGCGGCTTTAAAAGTGTACAGACATGGAATCAACACCGATTCTCCAGTACTGCTACAACCAGGGTTGACATGATTAATGCTCCACTTATGTCCTTCATAGCTACTTGCACTGTGTTGGGTTCTGGCGAATAGAATGTAGTATTACCATGCTACTGGAACTGCTCGTGCGTCTGCTAACATTCTGTCTTGGGTGTGAAGGATGTTTTCTCGACCTCTGTCAATCGAGAGTTCTTTTCGATGATTAAGAATGTCTCTATTGCCGTCTTTTATGATACAGCTCGAATGTCCTGGGATTAAGAAAAGATTCCTAGGGTTTGGGGGTGGTGAACTTGGTTAATTGTTGTTCGCATTTGATGGCAGAACCCGAGACCCCACTTTACAAATCTCGCAACCTCGACATCCAAATAGCATGATCGACAACGAGGAGCTGCTCGCGCTTCTATGGGAGCCTCAGGCTTTCGAGTCATTGTCAATATAACATTTGTTTGCTCACCCTGAAGTCTTGTTTATCACCTTCGCGCACATGGCCGCCATCCCAGGATGGACCAGCTTCGCAGCCACAGTTTCTACCAAACCCCGGAATTCTCATTTATTCGGTATACCAAAGATGCTGCAATGATATCACTCCGTGGAAGATTCTACCCGATATTATTGGCCCACTCTCTGAATGCAGATGACCATTCAAGGACCTATGGATCGAGCCAAGCAAAAGGGAACTCGCTTGTGGAATAAAAATCTTGAAACATAGGATGTTGTTCAAAAACTTAAAGACGTTATCGACACCGGTTATTAATTGAGAGTATCATTCGAGATCTTTAGTGAAAATCTCCAAACATTCCTGCGGCAGAAGGAACATAGCACGGAATTGCGACCTTGAGGATAATGGGGGCTAGTATACGAAGAAAACGTGCACTACGTGTCAATTATCACTATCTATATCGCAATACTGTGTATACCTTATCTTCAGGATTGCAGGAATGTACAAGACTAAAGTATAAGAAATATTAGATTTTACTTCGAATCCATTACAGATATTATCTTCCGATAAACTGTGTTTTCTGCCAAAAATCACAATAACTCTAGTGTAGAAAGTGTGTTCGAAATTTTCGAAACACCTATTTAGTCGGATCGATAACCATGCGTACCTTGCGCACTGCGCATAAGTTGGTGATGCAATGCTGATAAACAGAGTTGAAAGCAACGACGACGGTATGATAGCTCGATCTCTTCGATTTATCAATGCTTAGTGCTCATTTCAATATCATTCACAAAGTATTGCAGCATGTCACCAGGAATTTAAATTGAATAACGTAGGGAAAGAAGGCGAACTCCATTACCACTCTCCGGAGTCAAACTTTGAGCTACCCCATATCGATGATAGCAACTTTTTGTGCAATGGGTTAATTAAATCTTCTCTGCCGATATCTTTCCATGGTAACAGTAAAGTGACCCCTGCAGCCCGAATGTCCATCAGACGCTTGATCACTGCTTCGTCGATTGACGCCGTACGTTTGCGACGCCAGTCTGTAAGAATTCTGAAAACAGAGAGCGGCCGGCTTTGTCCTGGAAGAGGCCCAAAGATATCGGGTATGAGGTCCCAGGGAATCTCGTGATCCTCTGATATGATATATGAAAAGGATCGCATATTTGTGAGGAATTGCTGCTGCTGGGAACCTACATCTTCGTCATCCAAGATGGGTGAAGTGTGGACGAGTTGGCTGAAAAAGCTACGATGATCCTGACCCTCATTCAGCAGCGAATGTAGAACCAATTCTTCAACAGAAGGCAGCGATCGTAGCAGCGTGACCAATGTCGATGTGTCATACCTGCCGTGGTGGATGTGAAAGGATTTTAATATGCATGATGATCGTTCCAGAAATGAAGCTAGGTCGTCACAGGGGATCGCGGTCCATTGGCTATCTAGTGTAATCGCGAAGCTGCTTAACGCGGGTAGGGTAAGCTTGGCCAAGATCAAGACAATGCAATTGTGGACGTCGGCTCCAAAGCTGAGAAATTCCATAGTTGTGTGTTGCACAAGAGGATATGGTGTGTAATCGGTAGGGTCTCGGTCGACATAGCGTAAATCGCAATGTTTCAATCTGGGGGCTTGTTTTAGAACCTCGAGGCACTCCAGCACACTGAACGATTCCGCCAACAAATCAGTGAGGTTACTCCAGTCGACCTCCACACAAATCAACCTGAGATAAGACATGGAAACGACTTGTGGCTGAGGCTGCCTCGCAGCAATACTGAATAGTACCTTATCGGGGGAATAGTAGTTAAACTCCGATGGCGTTAGGAACAAGCAGCGTAACAATGGGG
Organism: Psilocybe azurescens; assembly: GCA_023853785.1. Lineage (NCBI taxonomy): Eukaryota > Fungi > Basidiomycota > Agaricomycetes > Agaricales > Agrocybaceae > Psilocybe > Psilocybe azurescens. The sequence continues at coordinate 398,536 of JAJIRX010000590.1, forward strand.
TGCCTCTCGAGTCTCCGTTAACACGCTGTAGGAAACTGACAGGGCATAAAAGTGCCAAATCTTGCAAGCGGCCCGAATGATTGTTGAGAACATCGATGAAAGGCCCAATATTGTTTTCAAGCCTTTTCTGATAGAAGATCTTCATCTCATCTTCGTCATTTTCTGTCTCATCATCGGATTCGTCATACCCGTAGACTGTGATGCCACGCAGCTGTATGGAGAGGGGTAGTTGTCTTGTTCTTGATATCCATTGCAGAAAGGTGTCCAGCTTGGATTCATTAATTGTGGACAGTCCAACAAAATCCGCTCGGACGGCCACATTTGCATAGACCGATGTCCAGAGACGTGGAGTAGCCCATGCAAGCTCTCGCCAAGCTTTACATACAGCACCCAAATACAACGGGGCCATGATTTCGCGCTTGCTTGGCCGTCTATGTTCTCTCGCGGCCCATATATTCGGGATGATGGCGAAATTGAAAATGAGTGACACGATCTCTCGTGGCAGTCGACGAAGGATTGGGTCATGCGTTTGGTTGATTTCTGTTTGGATTTGACGGCGCTCTGCTAGCATCTTCTCCAGACTGGATATCGTCTCGGCTATTTTAGCTTCCAGCTGCATGAATTGTGTACATGGAGGACAGGGCCTTCCTTCAATCATATCACATCGACTATAAGCTTTGTCCTGGTGATAGACTTGATTCTGGCACAATATACATCCTAATGGGAGAATAACTGCATTTTCGGCATTGTTGTTGAACTCCATTTATCTATGTAGGACAAGATGTGTTCAATCTCGTGCGGATGGATCGTGGATCGGTTTGTATACATACCTACATGCAGCGTAGAAGCTTCTGTACTGATCTCGGAGCGAAATTGAGATACAGGTTGATCGTGGGTATTAGGAGACACAAGAGGTCAAAGGCTGACTGGAAAGAAGTTGAACGATAAGTCGATAACCGTTTCAAACGCTCAAACGAGGGTGCAATGACTCAGTTGACGATCCCACAATTTCACGTGACACGCCGAACGGCCTCTGGGAATTTGGCACCGGCCCCTTTATCCACCCTCTTTAACGCTCTCGACCGTCAGTAAACATTCTTCGTCACCGAATCGTGTGGCAATGTGCATTGCTTTCGGTCTCCAACAACACCGCCCACCACCCATCGACTATAAAGGGCCGTCAATGTGGAGGTTTTCGTATCTATCTTGCACTTCAGGACCAGCTAAGCACCTGGACTCACAGCAGCACCAATATCACGAAGAAATTAACCACTAGATTGGAATCTGAGATGTCCAGAACAGAAGGGGTATAGAGGATGATGGTGGTCTCATTGTTTGATGCGGGAACGATGCCCAAGAGGGAGAATCAACGAAGGCACGAATGACACGCGACATGACGGAGGGCGGGTATTCATCGGTTGTGGACGTGATAATTATGAATATGCAGATCGACAATTACTGGCTTACTCGAGATCCTTAATTCAGGTCCTGTCGTGTTTCTGTACGATGTAAGCTGCACTATGTAAGATTGAACGTGGCTTAAGATAGGCACATGCAAGGTGGTATATTAACAAGAGTCTAACATATTATATGAGGCGCCAAAACAACTGGAAAACAGGAAGTAAAAGATTAAAAGACGACGGTGAATGATGCAGAGTAGAACGGCACTAATATCAAGTGCCTTCCAGGCACCAAGAAAATAACATAGGTATGTAAACGCTGATCAGTCAAAGAGTCGCACCCACTGGAACCCTCACCTGAGGATCATCTACTCGACATCGCGCCACGGTCTATCCACATTAGCGTCCAAATCCTCGTCAACTTCAGCCACCGCGAGGCCTTCTATACACCTCGCAAACTCGTTCATATCCAGTGTCGCAGTCTGACGAATGACCTTGTCGTACCCACAGCCACATCTACAGGGCTATTAGGATCCCATGTAATATCCGGGCCGGTTCATCCGCCTTGCAAGTATATGTAATCGAGGAACGACCTCCAGAGCGAGTCGAGAGACAGGACCTGAGGGTCGCCGAGAGCATGGGCCCATGTCACCGCAACTAGATGAGGGTTTTCAGTGAGAACACGACGGAAGAGAGAAAGCGTGGACGTACCATTGAAGCGCCTGGGATTGGTCACAAAGCCGAGGGTATGTTTCAAGTCGTACTCCACGAACTCCTTGCTGCTTCTAACAGTGGAAATCTAGATGATTTTGCGTTCCTGTGTACATACAGTGAATGGATAAGCCTCTCATAATGGATGAAATTAACGCCTGACGTACCTGTCCTTGGAACTCATCAACCGAGCCTATCTTGACACCGTCTGCGACATTTCGTAAAGCCGCCCTTAATTTGACGTATTGCGCGTGGTAAGGAGCGGTGATCCCAATGCATTTATCAGCTGAATGGTTAGAAAGAAACCAAATGAGATTTGAAAAACACGAAAATGAAAGGAATACACAATACTTGTGCGGAAAGCCCGGTCAGACTTCAGCCTCTGCACATAACTTTTGATTTGTGTAATTTCATCAATGTTGAAAAGGACGGAGACGATGCCTCCCGGTCATCTTTCCCGGCAACGGCGTGGAAAACAACCGGGAATTTCTTTGAAGGCAGGTACGAAGAGTCCAAATACGCGTTGATAACGGACAACTGTGCACACTGCTGCAGTTCGTTTTCACAAAAGGTTTGATTGGGGAACTTCAGTATGGCGTCATGCGACCTGAAATTTTTGACAAGCTTGACAACACTTGGAGAAAAAGTCTAATAAGTCAATATGATAGGTATTTGGAAGACGACGGCACTCCTGCCACATACCTTTTACCGTATGATTTTTTCAGGTCATAAGGCTCACTGTCCATCAGTCGTTCGAGATAGCTCTTCTCTAGGCCGAATTTTCTGGCAATAGAGGAGGGAACGATCGGCCCGAGTTGATTCGGGTCGCCTGAAAGGATGATATTTGTGTTACTGTTTGCCATGGTCTTGATAGAGGCAAAAACCTCGGGCTCGGTCGCCTGGCCAGCTTCATCAATAAATATATGCGTGAAATGGCCACGAGCCATTCCAATACCAGCCAAAAAGGATGCAGAGACGCGTGTCGACACTACTACCCTGTATTTTTGCAACTTGTGCATAGGCGGAGCCGTAAAATGCCTATCGGGTAGAGTTGCCGTACATGGCCGTAAACCGTCAGGGACTTGATTTTTGAAGCGCGACGCAGCGCAAAAACGGAATAGTTGGTCAAAATTGAGCTTTCGTTCTCCTCGATCCACACGATCCACACGAAGGCGAGAAGCAATAAGGTCGGCTGCAGAGTTTCTGGGAACACAGGCAAGGATTCTAGCTTGAGGATCGGCCACCAGAACCTGCAGAATAGCCTCTACAATAGTGATTGTCTTTCCCATCCTAGGTCTGAAAAAATGATATAGGTAAAGGTGTTGGACTTCAGGTTGTAAGTGATCAAAAAATTCAGTACCCGAAAACGGAGGGGAACCAGGACATAATGTCGCAATTGACACGACCGCTTGAAGTTGTGGCGCGTTCGCCGATAATAATGGATTAATCAGCTTCATACCAACGCTTGCAGGTTGGCGAGCGGTTCCAGGAGCAATGTGGGAAACACGAGGGAAAAGAACGCGATCTTCGATGAATGCACTGTCCATTGCCTGGATCTGGCGACGAGCAGGAATGCGATTTAATTTGAAGCGGACATGGAATCGTCTTCCTTCGGGATGCTGCGTAAAGGAACCATGGAATCGAGGGCCAACTTCGGATTGACGAACGGCGTGTACCTTTGAACCACCGTCCGTCTCTGACACCCCTCTCCTGAACAAGTATAAGGTCGAATTGTGGGACAAGGTGTTAAGGTAAATAATGGACGTTACATTCGACTATATGCACTCACCGACTAAAACACTCGGGCGTTTCTCCGCTAACCATGGAACTTCCAAGCTCATAGTCAATACATAATTAATACAAGTACACTTTGGACTGTTCTTGGTTGACTCACGGTTGTGCGGGCAAGGGAGAGTAGACCTCCTAGTAGGTACATAACTCTAGACAATGTCCGGGGAGCCGTATTGACAAGTCGAAACGTTTGTCCGACATGCAATGGTGAGAGTAGGTTGGGAGATGTGGACAACACTCGTTATCTATTCTTTTCTCTAATCTTATCTTTCTTTGCAAAAGATGCAACTGTTTGGTTAAGACGTGAATAACAAGCATAGCCAAGCTTCATCCACATCTGAGATTTCTTCTTTTGCTTTTGCTACGAACCAACCATGACGTATCCAATGTCTAACAATAGAAGTGACTCCTTACAGTCTAATGCTTCAACATTGTCTACTCTTACGTCTTGTTCTTCGGAAAGTTCGGTCCAACTTTACGAGGAAAAACTCAAGCCAAGTATTGACGCGGTCAAACTTGAAGAGAGCGATGCCCCACTTCAGGAACTCGCCGATAAAGCAGAGACGATAATCAAGGAAAAGTTCGCGTCTCACCCAAGCAGTATCTACAAATACAAGAAGGACTCCAAAGAAATATCCGTGGGGCTCGATAAAGTCATGCTCGCTATGCTTGCTTGCGCTGACGAAGGCAGAGGCGAGAGTGGAAAGCGATATGTGGCATGCGCCATTTTGGCTTGTTCCAAAGAAAAGGACGAGATAGAGGCACTTCAAGCTCTTGGTACCACATGGCTTACTCATTTTCTATTCATTTGTCAGTCCTACTGGCATTTCCTGATCACTGGAATGGAATCTGACATTTCTTTTTAGTTAAAACAACCAGGGGTCGCGGAAACCAACTAAATGAAACTCCTTCTGACATTAAGACCCCGACCATCGACGAAACAACAACCCATCTTCGGAAAGGAGTGGGTAATAGGGCAAAATCATTCCGTAACGATGTACGTGGTTGTCCTCTGACCCAAATATTGCTTTGTTTGACCGCCCCTCAAGGTACTGCTGCGAGACGGATATACATGTGTCTTAACAGGGTTTGAAGACAGGTCACACCCTCAGCCATCAGATGATACACCTAGTCTTCAATTGAACGGCGCTCACATACTTCGTAGGTCGATCTGTCAATTTGATCACTCCAAATCCGTGAGTCAACCCACCATTCGAATCAAGGTATTTGTTGGCCAAACGTTGTTTATCAATTACATGCAGTGCAAGTCCGCTGTGACAACATTTGACATATTAGTCAATTTTACTCGTATTCCAGTCAAGAAGCTCAAGGAATTGCATGAAAGGATAGATGACGCCGACAACGGCATTACCCTGGAACGCAATACACAACACGCGTTTGATAATTTTCACTGGTGCTTGAAGCAAACAGAGGTGAGGAATATGAAACTTGATTGATTCCATTGAGTTGACAACACATCTAGACGGAGCATGTATACGACCTGAAGGTCTTTAATGGCAAAACAATACTGAAAAAACCTGAAAACAATCGTATCACATTCAGAGACCGCAGCAATGATTTCCCCTCCAGCTCTACTCGCAAGATGAACCGTTCCATTGATTTGCCTAACCCTCTATATATTCACATTCATGCCACCATAGCCGAAGTTATGAATATGAGTGGTGCAGGGAAATTTTTCGACGAGCTCTTATACGTGTATAAAGATAACGAGGGCAATGTTCCCCCTGTGCGATGCTGGCCAGAGCTAGAGGATGTGATGGAAAAACAATTACTGAAGGAATCTGTTACCAAGCTATTTGAGTTGATCTACTCTTCATTACCTCGTAACGATCGTTTGCATCTGACGTAGTAGACCTGTACAAAACGAGCAAGGGCCTGTTCGGCAACCGAACATCTGGTGTTCATCGCATCATCATCATATGATATTCCCCAGCGTGTTCGACGTGCCAATGGCACTGAGGGTCTCCATGTTCTCAGACAATTTTCAGGTTCGACAAATGCAACTGAATTTACGGTTGGCGTTGTTTATTCAATTTCAAGTAATAGATCATACGATTCACGACCTATTTAAAACACTGCCATCCTTTACTGTCCATCCCAAACGACGAATGAAGTCTTTGTCAATCTCTGTCAAGGAGAGTTATGCTCCCAGGACTCAGAACAAATACGGGCCGGATCACATGCCGGCTGATGATGTAGTATTTCCACAATCTAATTCTAGGACAAATGAAATCTGGTATCTCGCAATTTTGAATTGTAAAACTATTCTGCCATTGGCTCCGTCGAAGTTCTATACTTGGTGATCACCGATACTTATCTATTCCTAGACAACACGATATGTGATCAAGGTAGTCGCTTTATGCACGCTGGCAAGTTTGATACTAGTCGACAAGCATGGAACCAAATTAGCCTGTGTAGAGGACTGGCTGGAATCCATTTCGTATCTTCCACGTTAGCCCAGTACGTAGATCACTCAACATAGCACTTACAACTTTTTCATATACATGTAACGCGGTCTAAGAGCAGCTAGCTTAATTTAAATAGCTCTGAAGACTGAGACACATAGCCTAAGTAAGATGTTCCGTGTTTAGAACGAACATAAGTAAACTAGGCCGGCCCATCCCTGAGTGTAGCGGTCGTCGAAGCCGACGCTAGCTCGAATACAAGCACATCAACCAGAGCATTCTCCCATTCCTTCGCGCTTTTTCAAAGTGAAATCATCTGGTATGCTAGAAGCTATCTTACGCAGTTATTGTTGTCAAAGGCGTCATACATCCGGTTCAAGCATCTTGTGGAAACCGTAGTACCATGAACGGTGTCGACTATGCGTTTAGGCGTGAATTGATTCAATGTGGAACACCACTGCTCCGGCACTTCTTGAGTCCCGGGTCACTTTTGCTGATGTGGTTTACTACAGGATGTAGTATTAGAAGTAAAAATGGTTCAAAATAATGCTGCGTAAAGAAAACATAGACCATAGATACTCTTCTCGTTTCTATAATCAAAATATCCCGGTTTAGAACCATTATTAACTCCTCGTACGCAAAATGGATCTCTAGAATCAAGAATTAAACCCTAGAGGACAACTAAAAACTATTTGTCCTCCATGGGTCTGTCTATATAATGCATATGATACTTCAACTTGCTCAACAGTGATCTACTCAAAGTTTCGCTTTACAATCAGGTGAGCAATCTCTCCTCCAGTCGATCACAATACTTACCGCCGCTCGAGTATCATCAGCTTACACGCATCCTATCCAATCAGTATGCGCATTAAGACTTGCATAAACACAGTGTAATCCTATCTGAAACTTTTTTTTACCAGTCAAAAATGTTTCCTTCTTCATCTCTAACTGCCTTCCTCGTCTCTGTGCTCATCGCGCAGGCGGTTGCATTACCCCAATTTGGAAGCGGCAACAACGGCAACACCAACTCTGGCAATGGAGGAAGTAACAGCGGCAACGGCGTCGGGGGAACCAACAACGGCAACAACAACGGGCGGTTGTATGGTTATTACCGTCGCGAGCCACAATTTGGAAACGACAATAACGGGAACACCAACTCTGGCAATGGAGGAAGCAACAGCGGCAACGGCGTCGGGGGAACCAACAACGGTAACAGCAACGGGCGGTTGTATGGTTATTACCGTCGCGAGCCACAATTTGGAAGCGGCAATAACGGGAACACTAACTCTGGAAACGGAGGAAGCTACAGTGGCAACGGCAGCGGCGGCTCCTACAACGGCAACAACAACGGTGGTTTGTATTATCGCGAGCCGGAGCCGCAGTTCGGGTATGGCAATAACGGGAACACTAACTCTGGAAACGGAGGAAGCTACAGTGGCAATGGCAGCGGTGGCTCCTACAACGGCAACAACAACGGCGGTTTCTACTACCGCGAGCCCGAGCCGCAGTTCGGGAGTGGCAATAACGGGAACACTAACTCAGGAAACGGCGGCAGCGGCAGCGGCAATGGCTATGGGGGCTCGTACAATGGCAACAACAACGGAGGCCTGTACTACCGCGAACCGGAGCCACAGTTTGGAGACAACAACAACGGAAACACCAACTCTGGGAACGGAGGCAGCAACAGTGGAAATGGCTCGGGAGGAACCAACAACGGCAACAGCAACGGGGGCTTTTACTATTGACATTGTCGGGAGCAGAATTGAATCTGATAGGAGGGCGGGCACGAAATGTCTGTATTGGGACCCGAAAAATGAAGCCGAGAGAATAATAAAAACATAGTCGTATTCGATGTTCTCGAATAAAGTTCTTTTCTGACAATTTGATTTAACGCATTCGAAACACTGAAACTCCTTGCGTAACGACTCCCATTTTCGAAAGGCGCCTTAAAAAGTGATCAGATATCGAATCAACTCCGATTCGGCAGTACTGTTGACATGATTAATGCTCCACTTACGTTCTTCATCGCTACTTGCACTGTGTTGGGTTTTGGCGAATAGAATGTAGTACTGCCATGCTCCTGGAATCATTCGTGCGTCTGCTAACATTCTGTCTTGGGTGTGAAGGACGTTTTCACGACCTCTGATAATCGAGTTCTTTTCGATGATTACGAATGTCTCTATTTGTCGTCTTTTCATGATACAGCTCGAATGTCCTGGGATTAAGAAAAGATTCCTAGGGTTTGGGGGTGGTGGACTTGGTTAATTGTTGTTCGCATTTGATGGCGCTCTCCGAGCAGATGTAGAAGTCGCAGTATTGGATGAAAGGTCTCGGTCAATCTTTGAATGTTAAACATTGTTAGTGATGTTAATGAACGTTTAAACATTAAACATTGAACAAGGTTCAAAACTCGAACAATGCTCTGCATCACTTTTAGTTTTCAACAACACCACCCACTGCTCAACGACCATCAAAGGTCGTCAACGGCGAAGCTTGTGGCCTATATCTTACACATCAAGACCAGCTATAGCATTTGGATTCACGATATCATCGACTTCGTGCCGAACTCTCGAGAATACAACCACTTTAGGACCTATATCATACTATCAACGAACACTATCGATAGCAAACATGGCGTCTGCATTGGGATAGAAACAACCGGCGTTGAATATCGCTCAATTGGATGTGCAACCCGTCGACGATAGCCCCAATCGATCCCACCTTCTGGTCAGTCGGTTCTGTCGTGCCTGCTGCTTTTTCTGACCGTTGTATTTCTGTGCAGATGTAAAAGTTAGCTGGATGGATGCGTGATCTTCTGCTGCTCACCGTGTTTTCAGGGCGTCGACGACGGTCGCCCAAACCGTTCCCGGTGTTCATGCTTTTTTCATCGTGACAAAAGCATGTGCTCGTGCTGAAGGGAGATCTAGGTCTTGGTACGAAGCGACTGGATATAGATTGAGTGTACGAGAAGCGGGGGTCTAGGCCGGCCTGAAGATGCGGCAAACGGTGAGCAAAAGGTGCACTATAGTGATGAGAGTACAACTGACACCATTCACCTGTGTATGTAGTTTCATTTCCCTCCCATTCAGCTTCATCGTCCTCCGTCCTCCAAGTCAATCGTCTGTTCATGGTCGCTGCCCCTTTGCCGACCGACACGACGCATGATGGAGGAGCTATGGCAGGGCACTTATTGGTGAGTTATACGCGATCCCGACCGTTTGTGGATGTGCCTGACCGACATCCACAGGTGTATTGTCTTTCTTGAAGATGCATCCACTCTCTGCGGACTTGGGGACAAATCTTCATTGAAAGATACGACGACTGGCTGGACGCGACGTGCTATACCTCTTCACAGATGTACATCCTCCCACTTTGCTTCCACCCACCTACGACAATCCCTACCTCAACGAACGCGAAATAAGAGAGTATAGCACAGCGTAGATGGCCGAAGAACATACCTGACGCCTCATGGCCGTGTTCTCGGTGCTCTCATCTGGTGCCTTGCGTATAAATGAATGCCTTGATGAGATAGAAAGTTGAGGAGAGAATATTGACCATGATGCCGACTGGAGTGTTTTTAGAGGGCTGAGTAGCGACATTTGAAGGGGAGGAAGGGTACAAGTGGCGACATTTTGAGAAGATGGTCGCTTCCAAAAAGAGCGCGGTAGTCAGAGCAAATGAGATCGAGCGACTACCACGGTCACACGTGACATCACCTCATCCGAACCAAGAATCCAGATTCAATTAATATCCGAGTCAGAACCCGAGACCCCGCTTTACGAATCTCGCAACCTCGACATCCAAATAGCATGATCGACAACGAGGAGCTGCTCACGCTTCTATGGGAGCTTCAGGCCCTCGAGTTATTGTCAATAGAACATTTGTTCGCGCACCTTGAAGCCTTATTGATCACCCTCGCACACATGGTCACCATCCCAGGGTGAACCAGCTTCGCAGCCAGAGTTTCTTCCAAAACTCGGAATTCTCGTTTATTCGGAAGACCAAAGAAACCGCAATGATATCACTCCGTGGAAGATTCTACCCGATATTATTGGCCCACTCTCTGAATACAGGTGAGCATTAAAGGGCATATGGATCGAGCCGAGCAAAAGGGAACCTGCTTGTGGAACCAAAATCTTGAAATATAAAGACATCAGTAAGAATATTTTTCAACGACTTAAAGACGTTATCGACACCGGTTATTAATTGAGAGTACCATTCGAGATCTTTAGTGAAAATCTCCAAACACTTTTGCGGGAGAAGGAAAATAGAGCAGAATTCCGATCAAGTGATAGTGATGAGGGGCTAATATACGAAGAAAGTGTGCTTTATGTGTCAATTATCACCATCTATATCGCAATACTGTGTATACATTCTTTTCAGGATTGCAGGAATGTACAAGACTAAAGTATAAGAAATATTAAATTTTACTTCGAATCCATTACAGACAAGATACATAGATTATCCTCAGATGAACTGTGTTCTTTGCCAAAATCACGACGATTCTAGTGTAGAAAGTGTATTCAAAGTTTTTGGAACACACATCTAGTCGGATCGATGACTATGCGTACCTTGTGCACCGCGTATATGTTGGTGATGCAAGGCTGAAAACAAAAACTGAAAGTAACGACAACAGTATGAATAGCTCGATCTCTTTGATTTATCAATGCTTAATGCTCAATTCAATATCATTCGCGAGGTATTGCGACATGTCACCAGGAATTTAAATTGAATAACGTAGGGAAGGAAGGCGAACTCCATTACCACTCTCCGGAGTCAAACTTTGAGCTACCCCATATCGAAGATAGCAGCTGTCTGTGCAACGGGGTAATTAATTGTTTTCTGCCGATATCTTCCCACGGCAACAGTAAAGTGACCCCTGCTGCCCGAATGTCCATCAGATGCTTGATCACTGCTTTGTCGATTGCCGTGCGTTTGGGACCCCCGCCTGTACGAATCCTGAAAACAGAGAGCGGCCGACTTTGTCCTGGAAGAGGCCCAAAGATATCGGGTATGAGGTCCCAGGGAATCTCGTAATCCCAGTGAATCTCAGGACGCCAGGGAATCTCGTGATTCCCTTGTATGAAATATGAGAAGGATCGCATATTTGGGAGGAGTTGTTGCTGCTGGGAACCTATATCGTCATCATCCAAGATGGGTGAAGTGTGGACAAGTTGGCTGAAAAAATTTCGATGATCCTGACCTTTACGCATCTGTGAATGCAAAACGAATTCTTCAACAGAAGGCAGAGATCGTAGCAGCGGGATCAATTCCGCTATATCATACCTGCCGTGGTGGATGTAAAAGGATTTTAGTATGCATGATGATCGCTCCAGAAAAAAAGCTAGGGTATCACATGGGAGCGTGGTCCATTCGCTCTGTAGTGTAATCGCGAGGCTGCTTAATGCGGGCAGAGTAAGTTTGTCAAAGATCAAGGCAGTGCGATCTTCGTCGACGGATCCAACACTCAGAAATTCGATAGTTGCGTGTTGCACGGGAGGATGCAGTGTGTGGTCGGTAGAGCCTCGGTCGACATAGCGAAAATCGCAACGTTTCAATCTGGGGGTGTGTTTTAGAACCTCGAGGCACTCCAGCACAGTGAATGATTTCGCCAACAAATCAGTGAGGTTACTCCAGTCGATATCCACAGAAATCAACGAAAGCGAGATGTTATCGATGGAAATGACTTGTGGCTGAGGCTGCCTTGCAGCAATACTGAATAGTACCTTATCGGGGGATAGTAGTTGAGGCCTGTTGGCGCTAGGAACAAGCAGCGTAACAATGGGGTGCCTCTCGAGTCTCCGGTAAAACGCTGCAGGAGACTGATTGGGCAGACAAGTGCCAAATCTCGCAAGAGATCCGAATGGTTATTGAGAGTGTCGATGAAAGGCCCAAAATTCTTTTCAAAATTTTGCCGAATGAGGATATTCATCTCATGTTCTTCATACTCTGTTGCATCATGGCATGCGTAATAGGCCGGGGTGCCACACAGCTGTACGGAGAGAGGTAGTTGTCCTGTTCTTGATATCCATTGCCGAAAGATGTCCAGCTTGGATTCATTAATCGTGGACAGTCCAGTAGAATTATCTTGGACGGCCACATATGCATAGACTGATGTCCAGAGATGTGGAGTAGCCCATGCAAGCTCTCGCCAAGCTTTACATACAGCACCCAAATCCAACGGGGCCATGATTTCGCGCTTGCTCAGCTGGCTATGTTTTTCCGTGGCCCATATATTCGGGATGATGGCGAAATTGAAAATGAGTGAAGCGATCTCTGGTGGCAGTCGACGTAGGATTGGGTCGTGCGTTTGGTTGATTTCTGTTTGGATTTGACGGCGCTCCGCTAGCATCCTCTCCAGACTGGCTATCGTCTCGGCTATTTTGGCTTCCAGCTGCATGAATTGGGTACATGGGAGACAAGGCGTTCCTTCAACCATATCACATCTACTATAGGCTTTGTCCTGGAGATCGACTTGATTCTGACACACTGCACATCCTGCATTTTCACTATTATTGTTGAACTTCATTTACATATGGTTGATCGTGGATATTAGGAGACGCTAGAGGTCAAACGCTGACTGGTAAAGGTGGAAGGAGGTTGAAAGAAGTTGAACGATAAGCCGTAGGCTCGTCCCCATCCGAGCTTCGCGACACGTGCTGTCACTAAAGTGCACGTGGTTTGTGAGAGTGAACTCGACAACTCGCGTAGCCGGCTGCTGTGGAAGAGATTAATCTTTCCTGGGGGAGGACTATGGTTGTCGAAGCGGATTAATGATCAGGATATTCGATGGCGCGGAAGGCTCGGTCACGGTGTGGCTCAAAGGGTGCGGGCACAGTTTTTATCAGAGTAAAGTGGGGGTCAATTCACTAGGGATTCCACTCTACATTTTGTCTGTATATACGAGTCCAAGCGCACACGTTCTCTTACGCTGCCGGATGCCCTTCCAAGTGCCAATTTGTAAACTAATGTCCGTTTCAAACGTTTTAAAAAGAAAAAAGCTCAGATCGAGCAGATGAAGGATGAAGCGCGGGCGTGCTGATGGCTTTCAGGAGTGCAGATGCACACATATGGCTCTGCCTTGCTCAAGGGCATTCCCCATTGTAGCCCCTCAACTATGTTGTGGCATTGCTCCTCCTGCAGGGGATTGACACAGCGGTGTCCGTCCTTGTCCACTCGACTGACAGGTACATAGTAAAAGAAAATAAAGAGGTCAAACTGCAAGAAATGGAAAAGATAATGGAAATTGAAATAAAATCGGTAATGAAACTTGCCATGATCCTGTTCTACTGTTCGTGATCGGACTGTGTTATGCAGCTGACGTGCATTGGCAGGGGTATGTTGGTGGGGCGAACGTTGTTGAGCGTTCATGCGAGTGATTTGAGAAATGTGCAATGCAGCGATAATGACGGGCGTGGATGCCGAGTCATGGGAATTCCGACTTAGCTCGGTTCTACGAGCACGTTGTCAATCTCCTCCACAGTGCCCCCCTTAAGATGTTGGCCCAACATCCACAAGGATGATATGGAAGATATCTAAAGGGAGATTGTCGTCATAGCACGCATTGAAATTAAAGAGAAGAAAAAGAAAAAGCACAAGATAAAGGAAAAGGAAAATGATGTGATAAGAAATGAATGATTTAAGTACTCAACTGCTGTCGCTTCCAACGAAGCCCAAAGGGAACCACCGCGATGAGTGTGATGCCTGCTCCCCAATGCATGTGTCGTGCACCGCCATATTGAACATCCGCTTGGACCACTCAGCGTAGTCCTCAAATGCAGGGCCGTCACAAATCGGGCCTCCATAGTGCATGTTGTGTACCAAATGGGGGTTCTCAATTTTTGCAAGCATTCCGGGCAAATACAGGATAGTCAAGGGTCGACCAGCCATCGGCAAGGGAGCCACACTCAATTTTTCATGGGAAGCGCTGCGGCGCCACGTAGTGATAGTGGTTGGGATTGGGATGTCGAGCGCGTTGCATGGTGGATGGTGATCGCAGTGCTTCGATGCACAGATTTTCGTAGTTACATCAGGAAAGCAAGAGAAATCCTATTTAGCATTATGACGTTCACAAGCCTGTCGCAACATTATAACACACAGACATCAGCTCATAACCATATATATGTGACATGTAATATTCTTTTGTAATGTAAAGTAAATATAATATGATAAGCACATTATAACTAGATTGCAAGGCCATGTAAGAGATTAGATGGTTTACAGATTGGGTACAATGATGTTTCTGCAATGTAAAGCAAATATAATATGGCAAGGACAATGTAACTAGATTGTGCAGTGGCTACCAGGTTCACCAAAAATTATATTATAATATGATTGACCCTCTGCAATTATACATAAAATGAATTTTACCAAAAAGTTACCTATTTTGGATGGTGTCACAGAGTGCACATGACATTGGTCAATTATGGAAGTTGTCAGCTCACGGGGTTGATCATGTGCTCACCCTGTCGACTGAACAAAATGCAATATTCAGTTGATGTCCCTGTAGTGTTCACACTGAGTGTAAATGAAATGGGCTTGCATGGGTTTTGGCGGTGTGTGCCGTTGCTGTTCATTCCAAAATGGCAGTCTACTTCTGAGGGCAGTGGGACCGGGGGACTTATTGAAACTGAGGGTTCTTGGGGCGCTGGGGACTTATTGAAACTGAGGGTTCTTGGGCTCTGGGGGCTTATTGAGATTGGGGGTTCTTGGGCTCTGGGGGTTTATGGGATTTACGGGATTTGAGGGAACTGGGGGTTTATGAGATTTAAGGGTTCTTGAGCGTCAGGGGTTGGATTCAAGTCAAGTCAGGTGGGCTCCATGCTCAGCATTGTCCCTGCATGACTATTATGAACTCGCAATATTGCTTTTGAAATATTCTATTAATAACTCATAATATTATGACAAACTCATAATATCACTTTTCAAATATTTTTTGGACCTAGCAATGTCTTTCTATAAATTGCATTGTGAGCTGGCCTATAATATGATGATCAGATTATGGCACAGATGATCATCTACAAGGGATTTTGGAGTTCATAATGTCTGATGTGATTCTCTCTAATTTCCTGATGTATGGATGTTGTAGTATAGGCGGATGTCCGTGACTGTCTTCAAAATCTGATCCTGCGATCTGAAAAAGAATAATTTCAACTGGTGAGCTGATACATGCCCTCGCATGACCATTCCGTTCAACTCCCGCGAACGTGAACGAGTTGTTCTCTCGCTTCTCGTGAATGATATATGGCCCAGACCACCGCCAATGGTCTTTCTTTCCAAATTGATTATCCAACCACGTCTCGTGTCGCAACACCCACATCCCCACGTCGAAGCCATAAAAGGAAAAGTTACGTCCATACCATTCATTGAAATTATCGATAGTGCACTGCCTCAAGAACTGTACATCCTGATATGCCTCTTCCACGTCTTCGTTGCACCTAGCAATCTGACGTGCTCGCATGGCAATGAGATCCACTGTCGTATGTACTGTATTCCAGTCCAACGTCTGCCATGTACTGTCCTCAATGTCAAACGCTAGCACTGGATGAATGCCATAAACCATGTAGTATGGAGGATATCCCGTAACTCGATTAGTTGTTACACAGATTGCAAACAAGATAGCATCCATGTAAAGTGGCCATTTGGATTTATCTGTGTGGCAAACTTTCATGAGGCCATGCACCAGTGTTGGGTGTGCGCGCTCCGAAACACTGTTCCCTTGAGGATGGTATGTGCTTGAAATGATAATCACAATGCCGTATTGGCGATAAACCTCCTCCCGCCATGCCTTTGAACTCGGCCCCGCCATCGATTGTGAAGAATGGGATGCACAAGAAACGACACACCAATCGATATACAAATTTGGCAATTGACGCCGCATTTGCCTTGGCGGATAGCTTCAGCTTCATCCCATTTTGACGCAGTACATGTTGCCTGTACAATGTAATTCTTCCCACCTGTACCCGGGGGCATATGTATGCAATCCAGATGCCAGTGTCGCAGGATTGTCGACATCCAAGAAGGGTTGTACGGAATGATAGGCTTTGCTCTTGACTCTAGCTGACAAGGTAAGCACGAACAAACAAGGTAAGCAGGAACAAACAAAGTACACACAATCGTTGTACATGTTAGGCCAGTACACACACTGCACGAGTTTGTGATACGTCAGATTGTGCCCTCGATGCCCGCATTTGTCATGGACCTGTACAAGCAGGGCTTGTCTTCGTTCGACATCTTCTATGACCAGACGTGGGCGGAATCTGCAATTTAGCAGGGCGGCCGCAGCCAGAGTTTGTCTTCCACGAAAAAGAAATGGTTAGTGTGCCTCATGAACTTTGCTTGCTCCTTGTAGTCCATCAGACATACATCAGGAAGTGTGCTGTCCTTGTAGAATAGGGCGCTTAACTTGTCCCATATCTCTTCAAAATCCTTGTCAAGTGTACCAAACTTATGGCCAACACATGCTATGGCTTCGTGTGTCTCTGGCACCACTATGAGCTCATAGTTTCCCGATGGTCCACTTGATCCGCCGCCCCACAGTGCATGGCCAAACCCGGAGTCAATTATAGGGGGAGGAGGCGCACCTTCAGTCAATTTTCCCATGAAAGAATAGTGATAGGACATGATGGGCATAGTAACCCACTCCCCACCCATCAACACCTCTTCGGACCTCTCTCTGGCGGTGTTGCGATGAAAGAATTCCTGTCCGATGTATGTCATGTTGTCTGTTGTCTTCAACAGAGAATAATCCAAGAGGTCATTGCACGTCCAATCGTTGGGGTCAAAATTCTGCGGCTTGATTGGACCAGCTGGATGCTGGGCTCCTTCATTTGCTATGCTGTCGACCAACACGCCAAATGTAGCTTCTTTGGCAATAGGGGGACGCAGCTTGACTCTCATGTTACCTTGTATGAGCAGATGGAATGGGCCTTTAAGGACCCGGTGGTAGGGTGCAGAGGACACCATATGAAACGCCGGATCGCAAGACACAAATATCACGGAGAAGAATTTTAACTTTGGGGGCAGAAAGAATGTACGATGCACCACTGTCTGTTTTTACCCCATGGCGGTACAACACTGTTCCGACGAACCAATCTAGGTATGTATCGGTATTCTCATCCCTCGTCCGAGTCATTGCCCAACCGAGGTCGTCTAGACAGCCCATCAGGGGCTTGGTGTTTCTCTGCCGGGACGTGGGCGCATCTCAAAATCAAAAAGTGATAAGTACATTATCCACCTAGTCATAGGAGAGTTAGGCAGATCGGGCATCACTATCATTTCACAGAGGAACTTAGCATCATGTTCTAAACAAAATCTGACCCCCATATCTGATGCCGGAGGTTCCTGAATGCTCAAAACACCCCATACAGCTCTGCTTTAGGCTGTGAGTATCACCATTTGTGGTCATTGTAGGTGCAAAATCCATATATGGCGGGCTTGCACTGATTGTCAAGATGCTGGTATACCACCCAGCTGGCACCATTAAGCACCGCTGCGTCCACCGCCACAGTGATCAACCCTTCATCGGATGATCGAGGCAGTTGTGACATGGCCTTGGCCTTCTCATAGTCGATGCACACAAGTACTGGTGCAGAAGTGACTGCCGCTTTGAGTAGGTCCATCGCGTCTTGCACTGCCTGCGTGAACAGAAACTCAGAATCAGATGATTTTAGAAGGATTGTTAGAGGCTTAGCAAGCAACGCGAATCCTTTAATCCATTTCCTGCTGCATCCCGCCACTCCCAAGAATCCGCAAACTTGTGAAACATTCTCGCATGGCGGCCACCTTGTAATCTTTGTTATCAATCCTTGTTCGAGATGCCAGCCATCAAGGGATACTACAGTCCCCACAATTCGCAGTTTGGGCGTTGCCAATGTAGTCTTGAGCCCCGACGCCATAATTCCCACAGCAACAAACCGTGCCAGTATTCTATCCAAGTTAGTTGCATATTCATATACAAAACGACACACCTCTGGATTATCTGGCATGGAAGCATTGCCATACGTGGTTGAGGGACCCATAATGCCTGCATTGTCCATAAATACTTTGGCTATCACATCTTTGTTGTCTTGGAGAGCATGATTGATGCATCGCTGAAACTCAGCACCAGCATTTGTTGCCCCCATAGGTAATGTTGCTTGCTGTTTGGGGCCACAGATTGAATGAAAAGCAGTCAAAGGATGCGATGACTTAGCAAGGATGCATGCGTCATAGCCTGCGAATAAATCCACTGATCCGTAGATTGCTTTCCCTATAAATGCCTCTGCGAATTCTTCGATGGATGGCAGCAGTGCCACATCTCTGATGGTGATGGAATTTAGTTCTTGGAGATCCAAAACCAGACGCACTTTATTCATCTTCTTTGCAACGGCAAAGAGGGCTGACCGATAGCTAGATGTTATTGGTTCGAATTGTCCTGCCTTCTCCTGCTCCAGGATCTCCTCGCGGATTACATTTTTGAGAGCTTTTGGTGCTCGTATCGGCGGTTGCTGCCACAGTACATGTTCTATGGTCAGGACCTCATAGTCAGGATAAAATTTTTGAGAGAAGGTCCCCTTTTCTGCGAAAGTGAATGCAAAGGCAGCTTCGTTTTCCTGTACAATGTATGCCAGCAAATCAATTTCTGTACTAGTCAGAAATCCTTCTGGAATCATATCAATTAACAGGTTAAAACGCTCAGCTGTCATCGCACTCCGTGGGGATAAATGCCAATTGTGATGGGGGAAAGGTTGGAAGCTGCGGATGTTGAGGTAAAGGAATCAGTTTAAACTCCAGTGCTTCTGGGGATGACATATAGGTTGGAACCGGTCGTACTTTTTGGTTGACAGGCTTATATTTTCTTTTGTAGTTAAATGTGTTGCCTTGATGGATTGGCGTGAATCTAGTGATAGCACCCGCATTGTCCAAGGCGTAGTCAATGGTTTTATACTATTAGATGCGAGACTCACCTGTCTCAATAAATTATCATATGTTTCTGGGGGTTCAAAATTAGCAAAAGAAAATGAGAAGTCATGAAACTCTGGATCTCCGAGGAGACCCATCAAAGATCGACCCACTGTAGCTTAGGACACGTGGAATGTCTCTGGTGGTCGGCATCGCTCACCCTGCGCTAATAAAAATTCTGCAAGTCTTCCTCTTCCTCGTCGCTGATTTCCTGAATCGATGCACGCTGCGAATAGTGATGATGTTGGTGGTGGTGATGATGCCCATCCTCGTGTTCATCATGTCCATGGGCTCTCAGGACAGCACCTGGCAATGGCCCCGACACGTCCACATTCCTCGGGTCGTTCGGACATGTAAGCTGAACTGATACCGTAGGATTGACTGCACGATCACTGTCCTTCCACAGCATAATCTTCATATGCCCATACCTTGTATAGTCGATCCGGGCTGCATACCATTGTATCCAAGGCTGTCCGAGGATGCAGTCTTGCGATTCCATGTTGTCCCAGGTGACAAAGAAATGGTGATCAAAGCGGTGCCCTCCAATTGACACAGCAACATTCTTACATACCCCTCTGAGACCAACTGGGCCGCCATTGACTCCTTTGAGTGACCATCGGGTGCCCTTGTAGTCCAGAGGGATGCTTGTTTGCGAGAGAAGACGTTCCGGGAAGATGTTGAGCTCTGAGCCGCAGTCGACCATAAAACAGATGGGAATCCCAGCGAGATTGGCATTGAATATGCCCGTTGTCATTGCATATTTCTTCGTGGGCTTGAAGGAAACAGTGTTCGAATATCTAAGCATGAAGGAGTCAAGCATTGAAGGATCACTAAGGTCATTGATTTGGATAGAACTTGCCGAATTTACTTCTGCCGCTCCTCCACTTTTATGGAGTTCTTCCTCTCCTTCCTCCATGTAAAGATCATACTTGCCCATCTTGGTGACATATTCTCGCCAAGTCTTGGTTGCTTCTGCCATGCGTTTCTGCAATCTGGGAGAAATGCCTAGGATGTCTCTGAGCGTAAGTGTTACTCTTGTGTCTAGGATTGTGTCTTGAATGCCTTCCATAGAAATTTTATCTTGTACATCCGAAGTATAATGATATTGGGGGACTTAGCTTTCCCTTCATCCTTCATCACTACGTCTTTCTGACTCTTTGGGAGTCCCTCTTTCCAACCTTCCTTCGTGTTAATTGCCGGCAGTTTCGGTCCTGGCATGGCAATGCTTGGCTGTTGGTTCAGCAGCATTCCTGTGGCTTGGCGGTGTGGCGGCGCAGCTATGGGTCCAGTAGGGGGGCGTGATAGGTGTTGGCAGCTGCTCAGGTTGTGCTCGCGTTGGGCAATGAGCAGGATCCATATGTGCAGATGTGTCCTTGCCTGTACAAGTCACGGGTGCTGAGTCATAATAACAACACTCATCTTGATCCACTGCTATGGCATATACGTTGCCGCGCAGTGCGGGATACGCTCCCAACATCAAGGTGGCCGGAGAAGCACTGGCCGTCATCAAATGTGGAGCTCCCTCCTTGGCGCCGGAAAGTCTGTCCTGTGATCCCACATGTATTGCGCTACCCCGCCCGGAGTGAAGGCGATTTGCGGTATGTCCGCTCCATTCATGAGCGTGTATCAATTTAACAGTACTTCTCACTCCCCCACATATTCCCTAGGACTGGAGGGATTGAGAAAGGGAGTGAAGGGAATAGAGGGAATAGAGGGAATAGAGGGGATTGAAGAGGGAATGAAGGAATTGGAGAGGGAATGGAGGGGAATGATGGGGAATGATGGGGAATAGAGTTATTTATAGCCAATACAGTAATAAAGTGGAATTCCCACAGCTTGAAGCTGAGTAAAAACAATTTCCCACACCTTTAGGCTGAATATAAAAATAGATTTACACAGTTACCACTACTATCATACATCTACTATACACTGCTTATATAATTCTTATATCATACACCTACTGTACACTGCTTATATAATCTACTCTGTATCATTTGATTCCAACTAGAATATTTCAATCTATCAATCTTAGTGTAAATTCATGAGTGCAATATAATATATTAATAACTATATACTACATTATTATCTACATGCAAAGTCCATTGTAACAAAATAAAATAAAAATAAAAAACATAACAGAGTAAAAAGACGGGCAGGAGGGTATATACTTGGGTTAAATGAACAAACAAACACATAGATGTAAAAGAAAATGAGAGAACAAAAGAAAAAAGTGAAAATTTTTTTTTTAAAAAAGGGTGGCAGATGGGTGGTGGTATCAGTCATACATGCCGTTGTTGTTGTGGGCATGGTACGCATCTGCTGTACGTGTCGTCGTCCTTGCAGCCGTTGTGTCCGTTGTGGCCGTCATGCGTGGCCGTCGTGCTTGGTGTTGTACATGTCGTCGCCATCGCCTTTGCAGCCGTTGTGGGTGCCGTATGTCGGTGGGCGTACTCGGTGTCATGTGTGTTGTTGTCGTGGCCGCCCGTGGGCGTTTTGTACGTGTTGTACGTGTCATCGCCGTGGCCGCCGTGCATGTTGTACGTGTCACGGTACGCATCCTGCATGTCGTGGTACGTGTCCTACGTGTTGTATGTGTCGTCGTCGTGGCTGCCATGTGTGTCGTACATGTCGTCATTGTCATCTTTGTGGCCGTCGTGGGTGCCATACATCGGTGGCATACTCGGTGTCGTTGTCGTGGCCGCCGTGCATGTTGTACGTGTTGCGACGTGTCCTGCATGTCGTGGTACGTGTCCTGCGTGTTGTTGTTGTTGTCCCTACGTGCCGTGTCCACTTTCGACGTACTGTTGTCGTACCGTACACATTGCGTGTGTCGCGGTACGTGCGGTACGTGACGCATACGCCATTGGTCTGTATGAGAAAGAGGGGGAGGGTTAGTGGCGGCAGTGGGTGGGGTTCGTGACTTACCTGGTGTTGCAGCCGCATTCACGTCGCCCTCGTTACCTGCTTGCATCCCTCCCCTTGTTCCACCCTCGTTCGGTGTCGTTGTCGTCGTATACAGAGCCGTCATCATCGTCGTCGATACTGTGTACGGCGTGTCCGAGTCGTCGTCATCGTACACGGACCCGTCTTTGGTCGGTGGTGCCGCAATGCATGTCGGGTCGGGTTGGCAAGTGCCTGGCTCCGACCAACAACAGCAAGGTGGTGAGGGCACGCAAGACGGGCGGCAGCGGGGTGGTGGTGGTTGGAGGAAGAGGTGGAGTGGTTGGAGTAACCAATGGACCAATGTGGCAACCAAAAGTCACACACGTGACATTGTTCACAGTTGCTGAGAATTGCTGAGCAATAACATTAAATTTTAAGTCCATTTATGGTTCCGTTTTCGGTTCCGTTCCGGGCTATTCCGTTTTGTAAACAGATTCCATTCAATTCTGCTGCGGAATCTGCCATTCCGCTCGGAATTGATATTAAATAAAATAGCAGGGCCTTGTGCCATATTTTTGCTCTCATTCCGCGAGTGGAATAGCGGATTCGCGAGCGGACTCCGGGCGGACTCCAGCCGGAATATGTGGGGACACAAAAGCCCTCCACAGGTGTAGTAATCATAAAGTCTGAACATATGGGGCAGGTTGTACTCTCAACGACAGTTTTCATGAAGTGTTCCAGAGATTTTACCTGACGTTCCAGTCCACAAGACAACTGAACAAGAGTCAGACAGTTAAGAGCTTACTCTACCTAACTCACCGAACTCATTTGTTGCCTCTCAGAGTTGAAAGCCTAGTTTAAATGCACATGAGTGGATATAGCTCGAAGAGGGAAAGATCCTACCTCATGTAGTTCATTTTTCTCGTTAATGAGATCTTGGGCTACAAGTTTTGATTGATCCAGTTCATGTGAAATTGCCTGCATGCCCTGCAGTAGTTACTTAGTCACCAAGTGCCATGAATATAAGAGATATGAAGTACCGGTTGTAGTCGACCGTTTTTGCCAGTAGCTTCTTGTGCTGCATCTTTCGCTTGATTCAATTTGAAGAAAATACATCCAATATCCTGCTGTACTTGCTCAGCCGCTTAAGATAATGTATAAGTAGAATGACGAACAATTTGAGTTGCTTTTTTGCTACATTAGATTGCTCCAGTTTTATCCACTCATCATTCAAGGAGGACTTGAGGGTTTCCACTTGGTTCCTGTAGCCTGCTAACCTTCCTTCCAGCTCATCACAGAGCAAATTTTTCTGAGAGCTTAATTAGCAACAGTATCTGTATCCAGCGATCCCCACAACCCACTGTGTTAAGCACGCCATTGAGTTTGCCGACTCATCCTTCATACTCCTCTAGCTTTGCTTTGAGCTCTCGATTGCATTCTAAACATTCCTCCAGCTTGTGACTGTTATTGACTAAAGGCTCGCATGTGGAATAGCCTCTCTGTCGCTGACTCAATTAAAAGGATACTGACATGATGTTTGCAATACCTTACCTCAAGTTTGACAACACTCTCCATGCTTATGTTGTCTGGCTAAATAAGGAAGACAATGAGTATTCGGTTTATGATGCATAAGAAATCAGACTTACAGCGGCAGAGGCTTCAAGACGCATTGATTCGATATAGGAAGTGGTGTTCAAGGGGGCCGCAGAGTAATGACTAGCATTCATGTTGCGCGCTTTTCTGTTTCCGTGAGGGCATCATGGATTCTGAGCTTGCTGGTTTTGACTGGGTTGCGACTCAACATGGCAAATGATGGTGGGGGATCAATGTAGTACTGATATAAAGAGTAGCGTCACTGGTTATTATGGAAAATGTCGTTGCCTTTGTGTGGACTACCAACTTGCATCTTACACCGCTTTGATTTCTTTGTCAGCGCCTTTGTAAGTATTTTGCCTTTCTTTCATTGTCAATCTACAGCTTTTGAGACGATGGCACATACAGATATGGATGACAGTTAGCATCTGTAACATGAAAGTTATCTATTAGATGTTCTCACTCTTGTCTGCCAAGTACAAGTCCTGAATAAATTGAATGGATCGTACTATTGGTTAGGATGGTGGTGATACATAGCTCGGATTGAGGTCATAACCCTCCAGTTCAACTCTCTCTCTCTCTTTGATTCGGGCACAGTACAAAGGGACTGTGGATCAAGTTCCAACTGCTCCCCCTGATAAAGAGTCAGGCAAACCCTCAGTCCTATTAACCACTGACAAAATGATGGTCATCATCATTGTCAAACCCGTGCCCGTCAATGATGGATGCGGCAGATGTATTTGCTGCAGTGGTCGCCTTTAATGACAGCGAGAAGGCCATTGTCATGAGTAGGATTTGGATATTTTGGGGTGACCCAACTAGGCTGCAACAAAATCCACATGTGATACCTTTTGTGATAGAGAACAACCCGGTTATCTTGAAGGTCCACCAACACTACAATTTGTTGCTTGGAAAATCCTCCACCATCAACTATGGCATTGAATTTGAATCCCACTAACGTTGGGTTTGATAGCACATGTGTAGGAGACAGGGGTTGCAGTAATGTAGGTGTTGTTGGGGTCCGCCAAATCAGACGGAGTTCTCAAAGAAGGGTCCCAAGCAGGGCTCAATGGTGAAGACGACGAATGCATGGGTGTTGGGAGAGGAGTAGCACTTCCAGAGGGCTCTCCCACAGGTAAATGAGGAGCATGGACTGGCGCTCTATAACCATGGCTGGCTTGAGAATTGGACAACCAGTTTTTTGGTGTAGGTCGTATATAATTGTCACCGGGATCAAGGAATTGAACAAGTTTGTAGCAAGTCCTATTGTGCCATTAGCATCATCTTCTTTGAAATTGGAGATAGGAATGCGGGAGAGTACTTACAAATATTCAACAATGTCATTGTATTGAACTGTTATTTTGTGAAATGGAGCACTTGGATCGTATCACATCAATTGTACATTTAACATTATCACCTTTTCCTTGCGCTTCTCAATAACATCAAAAATCTCTCCAATTTCGCCTTTACAGGGATGGTATTGTTTTGATATCTTCACTTTCACTCCGCACTATGGATGTTGAGATGTGCTGGGTGGAAGGGGTCCAGATTCAGGCTCGTGTTTGTAGTGAAACACAGCAGGTTCTTCTGTGATCTCCAGGAAATTAATGAGAGCCTCGAAAGACCATCACAGAGAGTTTGTTAGCAAACTTGCGTTATCACAAAGATTTGGGGTGGTACAATATATGCACTTTGATGGCATCATCATCGTTCTTAAGATATTGAGGTATTTCGCCCTCTATCTTCTTGCTCACAATAGACACTTCATCATCTTCAATCTGAACCACCCAACCCTTCTTTCCAGAATGCAGTCCGCCACGTATGGAAACATATTGCCTGACCTTGATCTCTTTTCTCAAGTCTTGCCATGATACATGCAATGTTAGGTGGTATTCTTGGCGATGTCCAGCAGGTTCATTGTGTGCACATATCTGCTCGACTTCCGCATAGAGAGTATTCAGTGCCTTCAAGGTGGCGGGGACAAACATAAAAGTAGTTTCTGGTCCTTGGACACGAATCAACACCCTATCATCCTCCTTCATACTCCATTCTTGAGGGCGTGGCATGTTCAAAAGGGTGATAGATGGGTGTTTGCTCATCCGAAACATGGTGTAAAACTTCGTAAGGCATATCCTTCACGTCAACTGTGAATGAATGGTAGTCGAAGTCTTTAGCTAGAAGGCCTTGCTCGAACTCCAACTGTCCAATGGAGTATTGTCCATGCTCGTGGCCTACGATGTCATATGAAAAAGCTGTCAGAAATAGTCAGCATTGAAGAGCTTTGCTATCGGCCTAATGGTAGATGCTTTTCGCTTGAGTGGGTTCTGTGATGTTGTATCCAGTCGAGGAACAAGAAGAATACGAGCACCCAAGGAGCTTTTTGCAAAACAATCCCAACATCTCCCTTGTAAAGGCCTTTCTTGACGAGTACCCAACTTCCAACCTCAGCAATTTCATGTCTATCCCTCCGAAACAGTTCTGCATATTCCGAAGAATCAACCAATCGACTTTTGATGCCCAACCTGTTGTGCAGTATACCGGGTGTAAGAAGAAGAAGCTTGATGAGGCATTTGTTCATCATGCATTCAATATAGATGCAGCCAGCGTATGGAACCTTGAGTGAAGGCTGAACGGACTTGATGATGCTCTGTAACAGTGTTTAACAGAGATACCACAGCTAGATCTTCAACCCCGAATTGTAAGGTGTCGGTCAGTAAATTCAGAGAGTCCCAAGCGTGAATAAAAATGTGCATACTCAACATTCAATGTGCCACAGAGGATAGTCCCCCTCCCTAGGAATATAGACTAACCCTCTGTCAAGGGTTGTCTCCGGTACATCATCAGCAGTGTATCTTCTATGACCAGAGGCGTTCCTTCTTGCTTCAATGCGTGATATAAGGTGTTCCAAGGCATCTTCACTGTGATGATGGACTGAGACATTGGCCGGTAAAACGGAATGTTTGTTGTCCAAGGCTACCCCGTTGTCAATGAACGCATCTAGGTGTGACTTTCAATACTGGTGCGAGAGTTACGAGATTCAAGAAAAACTGACCTTCCCTGTTGCATTCTGTTGCTTCATCCTCCTCATTGGAAAACCCTTCTTCATCCACCTGGGCTTCCATGTCCAGAAACTGACAGACTCTTGGATCTATCTTCAGTCAAGACATAAGTAACAGAAAGTTCATCTTGATATAAGAACACATATGTAACATACATTCTTCATTTCGTATTCTGAGAAATACTTCGTTCAGACTTTGCTGTATCTACACTTTTGTGTTATGATTGGCACTGGGTCAGGGTAAGCGTATGATACAACAGTACAAAACTACACTCTTTGAAAACTCTCATTCTGCTCTCTGTAGGGTTTACCACTCGATTCATTACATTATTTAATTTTTGCATGAACATTTGAAGTATCTACTGCTTTTTAAACTTACCTGTTGACACTTTTATAGTGTTGAACCTAAGAGGACAGTACGGTCAGTGTGAAGAAGGAAAGCATGAGAATAAGTTGAGCAGCCCTCTATGTACCCCAAAAAAATCCAAGCCGCTCAAGCCGAACAATCACGCGATGATTTATCCAGCAATGCGGCATGAAAATCCCAGCATGCTATCACGGAGCTATTGACACTTTCTCATGCTTTCTCTTTCTTTCCCTTGCTACCACATTGACAAGCGAGGTGCTCAGTACAAAGAGACCAAGCTATATATTAAGTAGATTTGATCATAATAAGTGCGCTATAGTAAATCGGTGTACGTGTGCAGTAGTTTACAACAAATTAAAGGGGTGGAACAAAAGTAAATAATCGAGGATGATCAAGGCTTGAAGAAAATGAGGCTTCTAGGAATGCGGAATCTTCACCTTTGCATGACGATTTCCAGAAATCTAGGTACTTATCAGTATTCATCTATGTCATCAACATCAATAACTCACTTTTTACAGCATAATCAACTAGTTTTGCATCTCCTGGAGCTAGGTTGACTAGCTCGTGTCAAAGGCTCCTTTCCGGAAGGCTACTACGTCGCCTTTCCACCGCCCGTTTGCCCAGTGTCTTAGCCGATTTGTTGGAGGGCAAACACTTGTGATTCTTGACGAATAAATGGAATTGGCTTATCTTGCTCTTTCTGTTCACAACCTCAACCATGCCATTATGTATGTAGGGTTGGAGTAGTTTTCCACCCATCAACAGCTCCAACCTTGGACTTCGACCACTTGCATTGGCTAGTGTGTGGACTCGTTTAGTGACTGCTCGATTGGATGTACTCCTGTAGTACCGAGCGTAAAGCAACAGTTGGATGTCCTTAGCGGAGGTAAGTAACGGCAGATTGTCATAGACTGGCTGGTCTCACCTTTGTTGTAGGTTTAAATGCTTGCAATGCCAATACCATTCTTGATGGCGGAGGGGATGCAAGGTGGATGCAAAAAGTTACTCAGAAGGATATGGGTGTTAAGTGTGCTGTTTCTGAGAGTCGTAAAATCTCTTTAAGTGGGTTTTCTTTCTTTGTTTTGTGCCTCTGGTGTTGACAAAGCTTTTTGTTGTGCACAAAGATCCTATCTCAACCAAATGTCCATAAATTACTGAAAGTCTTTTATCGCTCATTCACTCCCAACTATTGCATGGCAGCCAACTTTACCCAGCAACTCGCTTCATTATTTGCACCTCCAGTCTTACCAATGACAATGGATACTTCTCCAGATTATCCGGCCTCCAATGCGCGACACTTGCCAGCTGATGCCGGGTCCCCTTAATCGACACCAGAATCGACACTAGTCAATGAGAATGGACAGTCGTTTACAACTTCTGGAGGTGGTCACACTGATGCTGGACCTTCTCGACTGACTGTCAATACTGGCTTTCCGCATTTTAATGTTCAATCAGTTCCAGTTCAAACTGGCCATCCTCAGTCTGGTGGAGTTGAAAATGGCCTGCCTGATCATAATCATCCTGTTAATGTGGATGATATTGCTACTGGTCCTGCCATGCCCAGGGTTCCTCGTACATTCATCAGCCATCAGAACCAACCGCCTTCAATATTTGTCGGGCGAACAACCTTCCCAGGAAATGACCTGCTGTCGACGATCATGTAACAAAAGTCAAAGTTGTAGAACCAGATAAAGCACAGTTGATGAAAGATCAGTTGATTAAAGATCACGTATGTCAAGTCAAAGTCTATACATTCTGACACTAATATTATTCATTTTTGCATTTCCAGGTTAAGGGCCGACTTGAGGAGCAACACCAAAGGATGATGGTGTTGTTCAATGATGAACGACAAAAAGTCCATCTATTCTTTCCTTTCTTATACAATATATGTACTTATTGCTCATTTTACAGCTGTCTGATTCTCACCAGAAGCACATAGACGATATCCAGAAACAATTGGAAAAGGCAAAAAATGATTCGGAAGCTCAACGTGTACAATGCCAAAAACTCGATGTTGAAATTGCTGATCACAAGAAAACATTGAAGGGCCTAAATCTTACCATTAACAATCAGCAGGCCGACCTCGCTATGGCCATCTCCAAACTTTGGGACCAAGAAAAGAAGTCCAGGGAATTGGAACGTACACTTTTAGATGTTCAGAACAAACACAAACAATTCAAGTCGTCCTTCAAATCAACCATTCAGCAGCATGGACAGGAGCAATCTTCTACTATTTTGGCATTGCAAACATGGCTAGACAAACTCGAAAAACAAAGTGCTAACACAATCAATAGTCTGCATTCAGAGATACAGATGGCAAACACCACGATTGAAGGCCTCAACCAGACTCTTAATTCCTATCAGAGCACATCAGCGAGTGCTCCGAACCAGATGGGCGCAACTCAATGACCAGATTATTGGGGCTGGCAACGAGATCCAAGCACTTTGTCAGTCTTTCAACACTCAAAAGCAAGCATTAGCAGCCAAAGCCGACCAACGGATCATCAGCCTACAAAATGAAATGGATGGCTTGCGGGACCAGGCAGCAAACGACAGCGCAAAGCAAGACAAGTTGAGACAGGAGATTAGTAGATTGAACAGTCTCAATAACAATACCTCAATGGTGACAAAAAGACTACACGCCCAGCAAGAGAAAGCTTTGGTTTGTTTCTTCATCGATATATTTTGCTTTCTACCTCTAATACACTTGTTTTTGATAGAGCGCTGCCAAAAGGAATATGAGTTGCAATACAGCCAATTGAAAACCAACTATGATACATCTCTGGTACATTGTCAATGCCATTTTAAATACAGCGAACGCAGCTCATGATCCTTCATTAGGCTGATGTGCATGCCCAGCTCGCACAACTGAAAGCACAATTCGACAGCGATCGAGGTCGTCTGAATGACTTGCAGTCGAGTGAATCTCAACAAGTACAAATTCGCGACATCACTGCGGACTGCTCTTGCTCAAGAACAAGAAAAAAATAAGGTGAGTCGTTTAACTGACACTTCAGAATTGAGGCTGATGATGTATTTAAGATCTTGTAAGAATGCATTGTGGATGTTATGAGCAAGGGAGTGGCCAACCCACGCGATACTGACGCAATTTCAACTCGCGGAAAAAAAGACAAGAGGCCACCAGACTACAACTTGTATGTTTGAAAAATATGATATGAACTTCCAAAGACTGACCTTGCTGTTTGTCAGATGGGGCTGAATAAATGCTGTGGCGCCTCATTGCATTCCAGCGTGAGTTGTTAATACTTTCGAGATGTGACTGATGCTAAATGGATTCTAGATATGGCAACATCCCAATCCAACTTTATCACCCTCAAATCAACCACCACCAACACAACCCTCTATGGATCAGGATCAGGACAACGAAGACGAAGGCTGCACTTCAACACAACCTTCAACCTCAGGTCCAGAAATTAGAGAGCACAGGCCTGACTCCGTTTTTCCATCAAATTTTTCTTCCGATTCTGCCTCAAGCCCAAACATTGCATGAGCACTCCCTTCTGATGATGAAGACATGTATGTCGACGACACAACCATGGAAGAACAGGAGTCCGTTTTGGCGTCCTTGCGATCTCCAAGTCCAGTCTCAGGAAATGTACAGTATCGAATTCTGGGATCCTTCCCAACCCGCTACTATTCAGGTCTTCCATCAGCCTCCACAATGAGATCTATGATCACTATGGCCAGGACCAGGAGGGATGCTGCACCTCGAATTCCCAGTCTTCAGATTCTTCCATGCCATCAAGCTCTGGGGTCAACCCACCAGGTCTATATCGCCCAAATCGACTTGCAGCTTACAATGTGCGACATGCCGCTCAATCTACCTCTATAAATGAGCCAACAACTTCCTCAATCGCTCCTCAGCCATCTAATACTCCAATTCCCAATCCAATTCTTGGCTCCTCAGCTTCTCTGCATTCCAGTCAAGATCCACCGCCATCCAGCACATCAGGTGCTTTACCCAGTCATGATCCCCCTGTACCACCTTTGCTGGATATAACAGAGAGGCTTCTCAATTGCATGGAAAATGTGGCAGATAGTGTCAATGGCTTGCAAGCCGATTTTGCAAACAATCAAACACCATTGAAATCGAAACCAAAGTCTTACGGATCGCCTTTCAAAGATAGAGCTTCAAGCGCATCCTCGTGGCCCTGATTGTATGAATCTGACGGTATGGTCATTTTTACTCTCTGATCTGTGACCATATTCTGATCTGGGATATGATAAGTAGGACACAGTTCATATCTTTTGTGCAAATGTTTAAGCCTTGCATCAGACCATCAAGACAGACAATTTTTTTTTGATATTGACAATTCTCATCTCACCGATCATTTAGAAGTGGAGCGATTCCAAAATAGTGAATGCCAACCTCCAGAAATGAAACCTTTCCAACTCTATTTTGAAAGGCCAAGGACTCTTTGGAATCTACACATGGCCAAACTCTTTGCCACTGCACTGGTCAGACGTAAACCAGGTTTACAAGGACGAGAGGAAGAAATTGCCAATTATTTTATTACTCGTATCACTACCCTAAAAGACCATATGTCTCATTCAATGCAGAGGGCGGACAAGTCTCCAGATGCCTGCCAATTGCATTTAGCTGACAATTTGGAGCACGAACAAAAATAAAACAGGTTCGTCGTTGTCAAACAAAGGTATTTATTCAACCATTCACGCGTTCATTTTCTAATTGTCCTTTTCCAGCTTTTTGAAACGTGTTTCACCAGTTGCCAGTTAGCCAGCAAGAAGCATCATGCAGAGGCAATTGACACACTCGGTGAAGACAGGATGAGCTCTGATGAGTCCGATGGTGTGGGCATAAAAATAGTCAAGCTGTTGCCTTGGCATCATCCACGCCCTGTTAAACACAGTAACCAATTCAGACCACTGTTTACTGACGCAGAATGCCTATGGGGAAGGCGACCTGGAGCCCAACCCGATGTGCGCCTTCGACCAATGCAGTGTCAGCCTGTCAGTACCAGGCCAGCACCAACAAAGTGGCCTTCCAATTATTATCACCCAATTTGGTTTGCATCGAAAACAGAGATTGAATTAGAGCTGCTGGAACCAAAGTCCCCAAAGCCTTTTCCTGGGGAATATAACAAGATTGATCCAAGCATTCATCACTAAATCTCTCTGATACACGACGTTCTGACACTATCAACTTGTTATGTGTCATTCTTAGTATAACAGTGACTTGTAAAATATTTTATAATGTTTTAATACATCTCTTTGCGTGTGCTCTTTGCAAACAAATTTCTCTGTGCTTTGTAAGATCTTGTCTTTTCTTAATATTTCCAGTCATCATTGACATTGCCTGCGGCAAACAGTGGCACTGTGTCATCGACCAATTGCTTTCTGAAAGGTGCTTTGGACTCACCAATAGCCCATGCTGTCATTTCAGAGTGTGATCAGTCTTCGCGAAACATGTGAGTAAATCGTGTCTGACGCGACTTGGCACACTCATGGCATTGATCTTGCTGAACGAGATGAACTAAGATAGCATATGCATGTCCTTCATTCAGAGGAGACATTGTCAATCTGTCATTGTTTTTCCACTACAACATCTCCAAATGCAAGTAAAGTTAAACGATATATGTAAACCAAGGTACAGATATTTGACTAGGAGCATTCATGCCCCTTCCTCCTTGATAAATCCACTTTCTTTCATCTTCAAAATTATAAAGGCAAAAAACTAAGAAAAGAAGTAAAGACATCAGAAATGCACCCTTAAGAAAACTAGAGAATATCTCATGGCAAAAGCATATGGTGACCAGGTGGGGTATGTTACGAGGGCAACGAAAAAAACAGAGGGCTATGGGTCCTCACGTAGCTGGAGAGAGTACTTCCAGGATGACCCTCATTGTGATTCCTGGTTGTCAAAATCACAACCTGCTTCTCCCATAGGTAGATGGACCCATTAGAGGATGCTGCAATGAGGACCTTTCAACTTTCCCCTCAAGTGACTGCAACAGCTTGGGTCATATGTGTTTCTGATGTCCAAGATATAAGTTCGAAAAATGTTCAGGGTGATGGAACAAACCAACCTTTATTGCTAGAAGTAAGTGTTTGAAGAACATAGTTGTTGGCTACATCAAAGATGTAGACTTTATTGGTGTGACTGCTGCAAACTGATAGCCTCGATCCTTCAATAAATTGGCATTGTTTGATGAAGTAGCAGTGCGTGGTTGCGGAGTCTCCTATGGCAAGAGACTGAACAGGCGACATATTGGGAGGTTGGTAGATATCAAAATTGCCGTTGTTTATCACGGCTGTTTGATCGCTCGACAAGGCAGCAGATCCGCTATGTAATTTATCAGCCATATGTAATGAGAGTTCGATACGAAATACTTACATCCCGCTAGCAAGTTTCTTTGTCCATAGTATATTGCCATTGGCGGCATCTCGACAATGACTGAGGCACTCATGAGTATTGTTAAATGATTAAGGGTAAATAACTTACACAATGCCGTCTTCCAATCCAAAAGAGAAAAGATTATGGTTGCTGGTGCCGAAGAAAATTACAGATGTGGGAACACCTGGTCGATTGCCAGGAGCTTCCCAGATGAGTCTCACCAAACCTGCTGAGAGCTCTTGGATAAGTATTGTGAATGAATGATACAACACATATATCTCACCGGCAGCTTCAATGTGGTACATCTTCACAGCACCCGAATAGCTGGAAGCTACCAGTCTGCCATTGACCTTGTCAAACGCCATGTTTTCAACTGTATTGTTTGGGGTGAAAAGTTGTGTCATGGTCCCCCGTTCTGCGAATGGCTGTGAAAAAATGGTAAGCAGCAGAAAATCATTGGGTTGACTGTTTGACCCACTTTGATGGACCAAGAATCCATGATAAACATACTTAGGCAGCCAACAACAGATCCTATGCACAGCACCGTTATGGCTTCCCTTGCAGGTGACTCAGCATATGCCCAGGCAAGGCAGGTAACTTGGCTCCAGCCTTTATTTTCCAAGACTTGTTCTGTTCGGAATGTTTCTGTGTTCCAAACAAATACCTTGTCGCTGTCACCTTAATCCTTGTTTTAGCTAGATTATACCAATTGAAGATATGCCAGAACATATACCGGCAGCAAGCAAAAATTTGGCATTGTTGGAAAAGAGTAAATGGTCAACATTGTCGATCCCTGGGTTCTTGAGCTCTTTTGCGAGGGACAAATGAAGTATTCTAAGTCAAAAGTTAGCACAAATTATGTCCTCCTGGAAGGCATGTACTCGCCAGATTCATATCTTTGAAGTTAAACAGGGAAATTGGTCTTGGAGCCGAGGGATCGATGAGTATTAGAGTTCGGTGCAAAAAGTGGAATGAGGGTGCTCTTGATTCAACATCCTGTTTATCTATAGTAAGCCAAGTATAAATGCGAGTTCACATCATGTCATTTTTGTCAGCTCACCTTTGGCACTGGATCACCAGTGCACCGTACTCAGCCAGTTCAAATCTTGTCTCCTTTGTCAAGTCTCCTTTGACACTGGATCCCCGGTGCTCAAAGTATCAATAAATTTCCATCATGTAGCACTAAGTAGCCTTTGTCTCTCTCTTCTATTCAAACACAATCATCGTGCATTGCCTGTATATGGGTCCCCTTTGTCGAGTTTTCTTTGACTCTGGATCATCTGTGCACCAAATTTCTCCATCCAACTTCGGCTTCTTTTCACCCTTATTTTTTTCACAGTGCAAAGGTAATCTATCTTTGTCAATATTATGATATAATGCTATCTTATAGAGTATCTACTTTTGGCTTTGAACCCGTGACAGTGTTTTACCATTTCATAGTGTGTTGTCGGAAGAAGAAAACGGAAACTGTGTGAAAATGCCTTGGGTGGTGTTTTGTGGTAGGCGGATTTTCATGCTGCTGATGCTGTCCAGCCGATCGCGGCATTGAAATCTGCTCTGTATAAAAAGTGTGAGCGCTCCAAATCAGGCCCCTTTCCGACCTTCCTTTTTCCATGTTACAAAGGAATGTATGCAACAAATTCCTTCCATTTTGGGGATCTGAAAGGGCATTGTTTGAGGTTCCACACATGAGTGACATCTTGGCACATGAAAGCAGGATGAAAGTGAGGGTTTATTCCAGCTGCCGATGAAAGATGGACTTTGAAGGCAAGTTGTGCAAGTTCTTGAAATACTGTACCCAATGTATCGTTGGTAAACCCATTCCTTTGGCTTGTTCAGTGTATACATAAGAAAACTTGAATCTCGTTTGCAACCCAAGTTATCCTTCCCCTTTTCTCAATCTTAACTTATAACTGTGACATTATACGACTATGGAATCCTTCATTAACGCCCTACTCCTGTATCACATTACCTGTTCCTGCTGGAGTTGTTTCCCTGGTGGAGCGCTCCACTATATCAGAAGGACCCAATTCATACTTGGCATATCCCCACCCTTGAGTCACGTCTTCGCATCAATTTCTCACCAACACCTCGCCCTCCTCCACCTGTTCCTAAGGTAGGAATGCAGATTAACTGGGACTTGCAGAGACCTGCCTCTACCCCATCAACTGCTGTGGATAATTTGTTTAGGGCTGTTGGTACTTCTGTATGGGAGACTGTTCCGATGGCTGGGCCATCAACAGCCAGCCCTTCCATAGCAAGCACATTAGCCGCCCGATCTGTTGACAGCAAGTCCATCTAGCCCGCCCATGGCAGGACCATTGAGTGCACCAGCTGGTCCTTCAAGAGTGGTCATAATCCCCAAGCCCATAGGGGAACCTGGTCGTCTGGGCTCTGGAGGATTTAATTTGGAAGCCATCCTTCAGAACACTTACAACTGGACAAAGAAGGATGTGGAAACATTGTTGGTGAGAGTTCACTCTTATGTTACTGGGTATCTGTTCTTAATATCTCGCTCTATCTTGCAGGCTCATATCCGCGGGAAGCCACTAGGACACTTCAACTTAACGCTAGCTACTGCTCACAGAACCAGACGCTTATAAATAAGATCTGTGAGAAGGTGTGTTTCGTGTGACCTATTTTATACTTTCATGTGTATTGACTTCACGCAGGCCATGGACACTGACCACTGGCCTATATTGGCCAACTACAACAATTGTTGGCCTGTAAGGAGTGCCTTGAAACTCATCCTCAAGTACAAATCAGAAGCCTTGCGGTGGGTAGAAGGCAAGAGGGTGGTGGCCCGCATTAGAGATGCGATCGACAATAGAGAGAGGTCGCATGAGCCTAGCAGCAGTGATGAAGCATAAGTTGTGGCACACTCATGGTTTTCTCTCCTTTCAACATTGTTTATTGTTAGCAGTTCGGGTTTGATACCCATTTACTTTCCTTTGTATCAATTATTACTTATTCGGGTACAGTCCTTACTTCATGGTATTCACAAACTCTCATATTTATTGTCTCAAACTCACATATAATAAGACACAAAATGACGTCAGTTATTTTCAATGCATCAAAAGGAGGTTCTGTCCAGTGACAAAAGCAGGCCCACCCTCGCACACCAACTTTAGTCGCAATCAAATCTTTTTGCATCTCCCGCCTGAAATATACAAGCCAATAATTCGAGGCAATTGCCTAAACTCGCTTTGGTGTGTTGTTGGGGTTGACATTGGTAGATCTATGCAAGTCTGCTTTTTAAACATAAGATTACATGTGCATTTGATTGGAGTATTTTCAATCATAGATATGTCTATGTAGGAGTGTAATCTTAATCAACGAAAACAGAGAATTTGTCTAACTTTGATATACAAGTACGATGGGAGGGATGAGAGGGAAAAGCATGTGAATGTAAGTGCATGATGATGATATACAAAGCTATATTTCATGCCGATAAAGCCGAGAAAGTGGTTTTCAAACAGTGACGGCATAGAAATTGTCATTGTATGTCAAAGGTGCTGCTGTGACATTGTGACACTTTTCTCTTTGTTCCAACATTCTAGCAACCCATTTGCGCGCGACTTCAAGCACCTGTGGGATCTATCCATAAGAGCCAGTATCGCCCACCAAAAGAGTAGTCTAAAGTAATGAATACATCTAATACTTAGTTCAGTATGTAGCAATCTCTGCTATTAGAGTAAAGTAATTTGGATGTGTCAATTCTTGATTGCTCGCTGACCAGAGGATCGAAAAATGGACCTTTTTGGCTGGGAAGCTCAAGTTCCGATGGAAAACACATACTTTTTTTGATGTTGCGGCGTTTGGGTTGGGATAATTCGTTCATGATCCAGAGTGCTTAATCAAGCTCAGCACCCATCGCGAGCATCGAGTTCTTCACTACCCATTCCCTCCCAAAACTAATCTCCAGTGCCTTCCACCCTGACCTTATGCTCCATGACCAGCCCAATGCCCGTTGTATGCCAATCCATCTCCATGGGTGCCTCCCTGCTCTCCCTCCCCAGCCTTCTGATCTCGCTCCACACAGTGGCCATCAGCGATCCTCCACCACCCAGTCCAGTATCCTCACTCAACGACAGTGCTGATCTGCTCTGTCAGCGTCTTCTCCAGCACCTGCCTCATCTTGTTGACCATCACCGGCCTCAAGATCGTGACGAACACTGAGTGATTCAAGTCGCGAATATCAATCCCAACATTCTCAGAAATAGATACAGATGCACTCTCAATGACATTGAGGTGCTTACGTGCCTTCCGCGAGTTCAAATCCATTGCATTGGCGGGGAGGAGGCGTATTTTCAGATCTACGTGGACTCTCTTCTTAGGGAGCTTGAACCTGAGGAAACCAGTGAACTCAGAGGGATAAACCGCGCAAGTCACAGATTGATATAAAAGTCCTGTCCAAGGAACAAGAAGTGCTTGCAACATACGATGAGCAGGAAATTGTGATGCTCAGATTGCAGAAAAAGTATTACACTGAAGGGTTGACTTTCATCAATCAGATTGAAAGCGCAATGGAACTGATGTGCAAGCTCCTGGGGTCAACAAGTAAAGCTGAAGTGCTGGAGGTCATGGACTTCTTCCGCATTGCTCATGAATACCAGTTCTTGAGAGTGCAAAGGTATGTCAGTCTGCTTTATTGTCAATATATGCGTCTGCCTAACAAGTCAAACATCCAATAAGAAGGCATCAAGAAGATGCTGCATCTCATCTGGACTAAGGATAATAGCACAACCTCTGAGGATGGAAAGGAGCTCAAAGGAGTTCGTCAGCGACTTTTGGGGACCTACCAAAGTCTCTACTTTGACCCCATACCTGATATTCTGCTGAAAGAACAAGTCAACCGTATCACGAAGAACCTCGTGGAGTAAGCATTCTTGTTATCCCTGTTAGTCTATTTGCTCATGAAATATATACAGGTTCCCTTAGACTGACGTATGAAGCAATGTTAGCTGAGCTGACCAGTCTGGAGGAGATGATGCGCATTATGATGGAATCGGGTCGTATTTGCCATGATGTTATTGCAAAGTTGTGGCAAATTTATGGTAAGTTGAGTCCTTATACAAATAGGATATCCCATAACTTAACATGTTACTTCAGGCAAAGAGAAACATCTGCCAAAGCCTCAACAACGAGGGAGCCATAATGATAATTGGCATGCTTGCACTTTCTGACCAAAGCACTTTAACCGAAAAGGTTGAGGTTATGCTGAAGGTCAGCCTTGGATCACTTGGAAAGGTGAGCCAATATCATATTTTATTTGATCTGTTCATTTTCTGACAAGAAATAGATGGATCCCACTCTCGCACGCTATACATGTGTCGCTCTGCAACATCTGAATGGCAGTGCAAAGAAAGTGAAAGGTCAGCAGGTGCTCATTTTTCTCAAACTTGTCCACAACAACTCTAAATTTCGTTTTCTAGGTTCTCTCAAGGATAAGACTCATAGGATAGAAATGGACAATGTTATCTTCTGCAAGCTCCAAAATGCTATCCTTTACCCTTCAAGAACAAAAGAGTGGTTCGGCATGGCGGAACAAGTCATCAACACCGTTTACGCATTGGGCAAACACCCTGACGTTTTCTGCAACGACATTATCAAGAAGCTCACTATCAGAGCTTTCAGTCGCCTGCAAAAAGAGAAAGACGAGTGAGAAACCGATGGAGAAGGACCCGGATGCGATGAACAAGGATCATCCTGGAGATGTGACTATGGGGTTGGCTGATATCAGTACACAAGAAGCAACACAGGCCACCCAGGATGACCAGGAGAAGGACCTCGGTGAGGCTTTTGAACTAAGTCAGCCCCTTTTTGTCGTTGGGCATGTTGAGAGGGAGTGGAAATGACAAAAGAATGAAAAACAGGCTGGTACGTATAGTATATCATTCTGTTGGTGGTATGGTCTCCCAACTTTTGACTTGCAGCCAAGAAACTTGCCAATGGAAACCAAAGAGCAAACAAAGATGGCAAAGAGCTGGACCAGGTTGCTGGAAATGCAGAAGATGAAATTGGCGAAGCGCATACATGCCATCAGAGAAACCAAGCTTTTGTATGGGTTGGAGTCTCTCTTGGCCATGTATGGCCCTGTGATCATGCATATATGTGGTAGTCCCCACAAGTTCAAGGTTTGTCATATCCTAATACCCATTCAGGTGAATATCAGCTAACTGACGTGTAGAACCAAATCCTACGGCAGCTGCTACTTTGTCGTTCAGCAAGTTCCTCTGCGTAAGCTCACAATTTCGCGACCAACACCATTGTCTGCTCTTCAAGATCCTTGAAACATCAAAAGACTCCAATATTCAGAGTAATATCGTTATTGCCCTTGGTGATGTGGCCGTTTAGTTCAGCAATATCATCAACAAAAACAGCAACGAGCTGTACAAGGGCTTTCGGATAAGAACTTTGTCATGAAGAAGAACACACTTATGGTGTTGACCCATTTGATTCTCAACGGCATGATCAAGGCCAAGGGTCAGCTGGGCGAGATGGCAAAATGTTTGGAGGATCCTCATTGACATGATTATGAACACAAACGCCAACAATACAACACAACACACACCAAAACCACCAATAAACACACAAATAGAACAAGAAATCACAGGCAACGTCCTGCTTGAGCTGAAGCCCGACGTGCTCAACACCAAGATCGGGATCATTGCGTTCAGGAAGCGCGTGCACATCGCAAACACGATCAGCGAGCTGCGCCGCCATTGGTTGAGTGCTCCTCCCCTGACCCACTGCACTCGGAGCAGGTGTTGCCGATGCCTTGATGCAGCAGGGGCAGGGACAGGAGAGCCAGCCACATTCAAGGATGCAGAGGGCTCAACATCATTGGGAGCACATTCATGGGCATGCTAGGGAAGAACCACAAGCTGCCGCCCATGTATGTTTTACTCACTTTTTGTGTGGTTGAAGGTTGTTTTGTGTCTGATCTAATTCATTTTTCACTTTTTTCAGTGCGACGAATGAGCCATCGGAGAAGTCGAGCAGGTTCACACTGCCAACATTGCAGAGCCTGTTGACGCCGAGCCAGTCTCCGAAGGATCTGTTAATGCACGACTTGCCGAAGCACACGGAGAAAGGCATGCACCCACCTTGCTCGAATTTGAACCGTGGCCAGACAATGGAGAACAATGCCAACACACCGAGGAAGCGCTTGACCTCAACACAGCTGCATACAGTAGCTCAAAAAACTGTCCCAATGTTTGGCACTTTCTCACTAATTGTTTAATAACTTGGGAAATAAATTATATAAAAGTCTGAAAATATTATATGTTATAGTTTAACATCTGACTAACATGTTTCTCACCAAGGTCACATGATTTTAACAAAAACTGATTAAGTAATGGAATTTACAAAATCATAAAACATTGGGACAGTTTTTTGACTCTCTATCTAGTACTTAGTATGGCCTCCCTTTGCCTTGATAACAGCCTCCATTCTCCTTAGCATGCTTTCTATAAGCCTTTGGCATGTTTCTGAAGGTATTTCAGTCCATTCCTTTGCCAATCTCTCCCACAATTCAAATGCTCCTTTGGGTGGTGTCTTGTAGGTGTTCATTTGCCTTTTGAGGTAAACCCAAAGGTGTTCAATGGGGTTGAGATCAGGGGATTGGGGTAGCCACTCCATAACTTCAACATCATTGGCCAAAAACCATTCTTGAGCTTTTTGGAGGTGTGTTTGGGGTCATTATCCTGCTGAAAAATCCTTTTCCCCTCTGCCATCTCCAAGTTGTCAAAGCTTTCATCCACCCCATGCTCCAAAATTTCACAGTATTGGTCTGCATTCATCTTCCCTCAACCTCAGTGAGTGTTCCAACACCATTCCACCCCATACAACCCCATACCATGAGATTGTTACCCCCTCCATGCTTGACAGTTGGTGATGTTGTTCTATCTGAGATTGCTTCACCCTTGGGTTTCCATGTATAGACCCTTCCATCTGAGCCAATCCTGTTGATTTTTGTTTCATCTGACCAGAGTACTCTTTTCCAATCCTCCACAGTCCAGCCAACATGATTCTGGGCAAATTTTAGGCATTTTTGACGGTGGATAGCCTTGAGGAGGGGCCGTTTTGATTTAACAACAGAGCGGAAGTTGTTTTCTTTGAGGGCATTTCTGACTGTTTGGGCACAAACAGGAGAGGGAATAGCATTATTGATGAAGTGTGTTGCCTGGACAGCATTGTCCAGCTTTCCTGTTTTGATTTGACGAAAAGGACCTGTTTATCCTTGGGAGTAAGCTTGGAGGGACGTCCACCTTTGTTGTTTTGAGGGTTTTCTTTGTTGGCATCCACTTCCCTCTTGATTCTTCCAACAGTAGACTTTCCCAAACCAGTTTTAGACTCTATTTGACGAAGAGAATAGCCCTCTTCAAGAAGATTGAGGACAGAATTGTACTGAGAAGGTGTTGCAGGCTTCATGATGTGGTGGTTAAAGAGAAAGATGGTTGAACTTGAATTCAACATTGCAAATGTGTACAAATAGTGTCACATGACCTTGTTTAATTTTCTCACAATTTATACAAAGCAATTTGGCTTTCTACAAGCATGTAAAGCTATTATTTTATAGGGTCAAAAAACTGTCCCGATGTTTTATTATTTTGTAAATTCCATTACTTAATCAGTTTTTGTTAAAATCATGTGACCTTGGTGAGAAATATGTTAGTCACATGTTAAAATATAACATATAATATTTTCAGACTTTTACATAATTTATTTCACAAGTTATTAAACAATTAGTGAGAAAGTGCCAAACATTGGGACGGTTTTTTGAGCTACTGTAGTTCTGCTGTGGGTTTGTATGCGGCATCGTCAATGGTTGTTGGGTCAGGTACTCGGTCAAAGGAGAAGAAGGAGGGAGAGGGGATGGAGAGACGGTTGGCAAAATCAAGCGGATTCAAAACATATTTGACGAGATTAGATAGTAGATCATGTGGGCTAGATGAGGAAGAAGGGAATCTGTATAATCTGTGGAAGTTAAGGTATTTTGTGTTGAAAGGAGCACATCTGTATTGGATGAGGAGTGATAACAAGACAGTGGGTATTTTATTTCTTTTCCCAGTCATTTGATTGCCCATATGTTCTCGTTAGGAAATGAGGAGAGTTTGCTTTTGATTGATTATCCTGTGTTACATAGCATGCTAACCAAATCTATACCCTTGTTACATTTCATCGTCTTTTATGTGGCCGTACAGCACCCTTACATCTCCATCTTCTCGTCCTCGCTGTAATCTTCATCAAACTTCTCTCTATCCCTCCCCTTATTGCCTGACTTGTCGTCCTCCACGTCCTCCATAGCGTCTCCTGCTTCGTTGAAGGCTCCCGATGCTTCCCCTTCATCTATTTCCATCTCCTTGCCCGACCAAGTTGCTGCAGCCTTGGAATTGAGATCTTCAGCACAGGATAATTAATGGGAACTCGACGGCTAGCATAGCGACGACTCACCGAGGAGGGCCAAAGCCTTCATTATTTCAACAGTCATGTCATCTCTCTCCTCGTCCTGGACTGTCGAGACTGTCAAGCTGTTGTTGTTGAATGGGGCAATATGCCCTTACCTTGTTGACTGCATTGATCGCAGTCTCAAGTCACGCAAACGTGCATCTCCACGTCTGGGCATCATTAGGTTAGCTTGGTGAGCCATTTTCTCAGATATATGACCACACTTACCTTGTTCTGGAGACAAATTAGCACTAGACATTGAGATTCGGTACGTGTGGGCAGTGAGAAGTGAGAATATACTGAGTGTGATGGATGATGGTGGAGAAATTGATAATGGGACTAGTGACCGGTTTCTTCATGCACGCTTAAAATTCAATGTCACTCTTTGGCCTTGTCGTTTACAGATGTTAACTGAATTTTGAACCTTGTATTCAGTAAAATATGTGTCTTTATTGTGTCAACCGGATTAGATTGAATGAACCGCAAGTCATAGAAAGATCTATTCAATCATTTATTATTGTGTGCAAGTCGCTGTCGTGCTCGAAATGCGAATTCTTCGCGCACTCATCAACTCGCTCAGCAAGTCAAATACTGTATATTTCGGTGTAAGGTTTACATACAGGAATTATATACACAAATTCTGTTAGTGAAACAAACAGAAACTCTGTTTTTCAACTGTAAGTTTTATTTACAAAAGTGATGTTTGTATAATATACAGCAATTATATACACGATATCTGTATGTAAAACATACAGTAATTATATGCAGCTATTCTGTATCTTTGACAAACAGCCAAAGAAAATAAATTCTGTTTATTCGGTATTTTATTTACTTACAGCTTAGAAACAGAAACAGTGTTTGTTTAACATACAGCCACCGAACACAATATATGTCTGATTGATGTATTATTTCTAAACATAACTGTTGTATACTATACATACATCAATTATTACATAAGTCATGTATATAAATCGCTGTATGTCTGACATACAGCGATCGGCGCCAGCAGTGGTAACCGTTTCAAACGAGGATGTTGACGATCCTGCCGTTCCACGTGACCACACCTCTTCCGGGCTCCGAGTCAACGGCCCATGTTTGGGAACTCGGCACCGGCACCACCCTTTATGTAATATCAGAACCCGAGACCCGGACGAATATAAAATTATCTAGTTCACTTGCTTATACCACACCATTTCACCTAGCTTGCGTCAATGTTCTCACTATCTCAGTATTAT
Organism: Psilocybe azurescens; assembly: GCA_023853785.1. Classification (NCBI taxonomy): domain Eukaryota; kingdom Fungi; phylum Basidiomycota; class Agaricomycetes; order Agaricales; family Agrocybaceae; genus Psilocybe; species Psilocybe azurescens. Next base: position 442,771 of record JAJIRX010000590.1, read on the forward strand.
CAACATCAACACCACGCACCACCACCACCAATATCACCCATGGCTAAATGTTCTACTTCTCTGAGAGCCTTTATCGGATACCCCAGATCACTACAATTCGGCGTTTACAAGAGCAGTGTACCATCCGACGTCTATATCGGTTCTCACTATGCCGTACGATAATACTGAAAGACTTCTGGAGATAGTGAGGGATAGAACGAAGACGCACGGATTTGGCGGGGTGGTGATTACGAGCAAACGCGTTATTCAGATAACAATCACTCACCCAAGGACGAGGAAGAGGACGAGGGCGCCCTCGGAAGGGTGTAGGTTGGTGATTACCCCCTCCATTCTCCCATGTTCTGTTCAAAATTACGAGCTTTTAATGTTCATAGCGGATTGGAGAACCGTTCCGTTCTACGTCGAAGAAGAAGCCACCTCGGCCGCGCTCAAAGACCTGTTCAACGAGTATTCTTTTTACGAATCTCGCAATGTCGACATCTAAATAATATGATTGACAATGAGGAGTTACTCACACTTCTATGGGAGCTTCTGGCTTTCGAGTCATTGTCAATAGAACATTTGTTTGCTCCCCCGAAGCCTTAGGCCTTATTGATGACCTTCGCGTACATGGCCGCCATCCCAGGATGGACCAGCTTCGCAGCCACAGCCTCTGCCAAACCTCAAAATTCTTGCTTATTCGGTAGACCAAAGACGCTGCAATGATATCACTCCGTGGAAGGTTCTATCCTACTATTTTGACCCACTCCCTGAATACAGACGAACATTAAAGGACCTGTGGGTTTAGCCTAGCAAAAGGAACCCGCTTATAGAGTCCAAATCTTGAAACGCAAAGATATCAGAAAGGATGTTTTTCAACAACTTAAAGACGTTATCGACACCGGTTATGAATTCAGAGTACCATGCGAGATCTGTAGTGAAAATTTCCAAACATTTTTGCCGGAGAAGGATGACAGCACAGGATTCCAATCTTGACAGTGATGAGGGGCTAGTATACGAAGAAAGCGTACATTATGCGTCAATTATCACTATCTATATCGCAATACTGTGTATATATTCTCTTCAGAATTACAGGAATGTGGAAGACTAAAGTATAAGAATATTAGATTTTACTTCTAATCCATTACAGGTAAGATACGTAGATTATCCTCTGATGAACTGTGTTCTTTACTAAAATTACAACGATTCTAGTGTAGAAAGTGTGTTCGAAGGTTTCGGAACACTCATCTAGTCGGATCGATGACCATGCGTACTTTGTGCACTGCGCATAATTTGGTAATGGAAGGCTGAAAAACAAAAGTTGAAAGTAACGACAACAGTATGAATAGCTCGATCTCTTCGGTTTATCAATGCTTAATGCTCAATTCAATATCATTCACGAGGTATTCCAACATGTCACTAGGAATTTAAATTGAATAACGCAGGGAAAGAAGGCGAACTCCATTACCACTCTCCGGAGTCAAACTTTGAACTACCCCATGTCGATGATAGCAGCTTTTTATGCAATGGGTTAATTAAATCTCGTCTGCCAATATCTTCCCACGGTAACAGTAAAGTGACCCCTGCTGCTCGAATGTCCATCAGACGCTTGATCACTGGTTCGTCGATTGCCGTCGTGCGTTTGGGACCCCACCTACGAATTCTGAAAATAGAGAGCGGCCGACTTTGTCCTGGAAGAGGTCCAAAGATATCGGGTATGAGGTCCCAGGGAATCTCGCAATCCCCTGGTATGAAATATGAGAAAGATCGCATGTTTGGGAGGAGTTGTTGCTGCTGGGAACCTATGTCGTCATCATCCAAGATGGGTGAAGTGTGGACGAGTTGGCTGAAAACCCTTCGATGATCCTGACCTTGATGCGGCTGTGAATGCAAAACGAATTCTTCAACAGAAGGCAGAGATCGTAGCAGCGGGATCAGTTTCCCTATGTCATACTTGCTGTGGTCGATGTAAAAGGATTTTAGTATGCATGATGATCGCTCCAGAAAAGAAGCTAGGTCATCACAGGGGATCGTGGACGTTTGGTTTTGTAGTGCAATCGCGAGGCTGCTTAATGCAGGCAAAGTAAGCTTGTCGAAGATCAAGACAATGTGATTGCCATCGGCGGCTCCAACGCTGAGAAATTCGATAGTTGTGTGTTGCACGGGAGGATGCAGCGTGTGATTGGTAAGGTCTCGGTTGACATCGCGAAAATCGCAACGTTTCAATCTGGGGGCTTGTTTTAGAACGTCGAGGCACTCCAGCACACTGAATGATTTTGCCAACAAATCAGTGAGGTTACTCCAGTCGACCTCCACAGAAATCAACCTGAGGTGAGCGATGGAAATGACTTGTGGCTGGGGCTGTCTCGCAGCAATACTGAATAGTGCCTCATCGAGGGGATCGTAGTCGAAGGACCGTGGCTTTAGGAACAAGCAGCGTAACAATGGGGTGCCTCTCGAGTTTCCGGTAAAACGCTGTAAGAGACTGACCGGACAGAAAAGCGCCAAATCTCGCAAGCGATCCGAATGGTTATTGAGAACATCGAAGAACGGCCCAAAATTGTTTTCAATCTTTTGCTGATAGAGGGTCTTTATCTCATCTTCGTCATACTCTATCTCATCATCAGATTCGTAATAGGGCGCGACGACACACAGCTGCACGGAGAGAGGTAGTTGTCCTGTTCTTGATATCCATTGCCGAAAGAGGTCCAGCTTGGATTTATTAATCGTGTACAGTCCAGTAGAAGCACCTCCGGCGGCCACATATGCGTAGACTGATGTCCAGAGACGTGGAGTAGCCCATGCAAGCTCTCGCCAAGCTCTACATACAGCACCTAAATCCAACGGGGCCATGATTTCACGCCTGTTCAGCCGGCTATTTATTTCAATGGCCCATATATTCGGGATGATGGCGAAATTGAAAATGTGTGACGCGATCTCTCGTGGCAGTCGACGAAGGATTGGGTCGTGCGCTTGGTTGATTTCTGTTTGTATTTGACGGCGCTCCGCCAGCATCTTCTCCAAACTGGCTATTGTCTCGGCTATTTTGGTTTCCAGCTGCATGAATTGTGTACATGGAAGACAGGGCGTTCCTTCAACCATATCACATCGACTATAGGCTTTGTCCCGGAGATCGACTTGACTCCGACACACTGCACATCTTGCATTTTTGGCATTTTTTTTGAACGTCATTTATCTAAGTAGGACAAGATGTGTTCAATCTCGTGCGGATGGATCATAGATCGGTTCGTATACATACCTACCTACAGCGTAGAAGCCTCTTACTGATCTTGGAGCGAAATTGAGATACAGATTGATCGTGGATATTAGGAGACACAAGAGGTCGAATGCCGACTGGTCAAGTTGGAATGAGGTTGAAAGTTGAACGGTAAGTCGATCACCGTTTCAAACGTGGTCCGAGCCTCGGTAGTCGAACAAATGACTACCACGGTCACACGTGACATCACCTCATCCGAACCAAGAATCCAGATTCTACCGAAAAAAAGATGATCCATAAAGCTCTGTCTTTATCTCTAAATCGCCGAATCGTATCAGACTCTGCATCGCATTTGGTTTCCAACAACACCGCCCACTGCTCAACGACCATCAACGGTTGCCAACGTCGAGGCTTACGGCCTAGTAGATCTTGCACTTCGAGCCCAGGATTCACGATATCATCGACTTCGCGAAGAACTCTCGAGAACACATCCACTTTAGGACCTGTATCATACTATCGACGAACGCTATCAATTGCAGGCATGGCGTCTCCATCGGGATCAGAACAACCTTCAGCGACGGCGTTGAATATCGCTCAATTGGAAGCAGAGATTGTTGTGCAAACAACAAAGTTCAACGAACTCAGGCTCAAGGGTGAACCTTTGGATGAATCAAAGAAGATGCTTTCGGATTTGAAAAAGTCGCTGGCACTTGCGAAGAACATAGGGAAGGAAAAGAAGGAGAAGGGCGAGGGCGACAAGAAGAAGGTTGAAGGAGGGGATCAGCAAGTTCAGGAGAAGAAGAAGAAAGAGAGGCTCTTGCTGAAAACTGCCAAGGTGCGTCGCTTGTTATATTCATGAGAGGCTGATAGAGACCGCCTATAGGGTACCCGAGACTATGGTCCTGCAGAGATGTTTTGTCGCGAGCACATCGACCGCATCATCAAAGACATCTTCACAACTTTCGGCGGTTCCTGCCTCGACACGCCCGTCTTCGAGCGCAAAGACGTGCTGACCGATAAATACGGCGAGGACGCGAAGCTCATCTTCGACCTGAAGGACCAAGGAGGGGAAGAGCTGGCACTGCGATATGACCACACCGTGCCTCTCGCCAGGTATGTCGCCATGATCGGCGGTACCGCCCCCAGAGCAAAATATGGCAGGTCGGAAGGTGTATCGACGGGATAACCCCGTCATGAGCAAGGGCAGAATGAGAGAGTTCATGCAGGCCGTATGTCTTTCCCTTGTTAACGTCGAAGGGAGCTCATTTGCCTTTCGTAGGACTTTGATATCACTGGACAGTGGGATCCTATGATCCCTGACGGTGAAATTCTGAGTATGCTCTGCACCGTTCTCTCAAAACTCGATGTTGGCGAATTTACCATCAAGATCAACCACCGTAAAATCCTTGACGGCATCTTCGAAGTCTGCGGTGTTCCCTCTGACAAAATTCGAAGCATATCGTCCGCAGTAGACAAACTCGACAAGGTACTTTTTCGTCTAGACCTTCGGCGAACTATCTTTTGTTGATCCATTATCAGCTTCCATGGTCTGAGGTGAAGAAAGAGATGACAGAAGAGAAGGGCCTCGATCCAGTTGTGGCGGATAAGATTGGAGAATATGTCAAGCACAAAGGTGGGTTCGTTCGGCCACTTAATGATCGTATAACTCAATGTATTCTTTCAGGTGGACCGGAGCTCCTAGCTCTACTTGAGGCTAACGAAGCTCTCTCATCAAACAAGAGCGCCAAACAAGGTCTCAGCGAGATGTCGATCCTTTTGGCCTGCTAAAAGCTTACAAAATCCTCGACAAAGTAAGTATTTCCAAATCTATCAGCGATCTGATAAAAATCAATTCGGGTCCTCTTCACAGATTTCATTCGACATGTCTCTCGCGCGTGGTCTCGACTATTACACCGGCATCATCTACGAAGCCATCGTAGAAGCCAGCGCACCTCCGGGCTTCAAAGAAGCCAATGCGCTCGCCGCACCCCCCTCCGATCCAACACCCCCCTCCCACTCCCGCTCCCGCTCCCACACAAAAGAAAAAGTCCAAACCCTCCGCACCTGCTGCCGCTGCCGAAGACGACGAGAAGGAGATCGACGAGTCGCAAGTTGGCGTGGGCTCGATCGCAGCCGGCGGGCGGTACGACGGGCTGGTAGGCGCGTTCCTCGCCGGTGCCGCTGGCGCGGACCCGAGCTCGAAGGAAGGCAAGAAGGCGATGGGGCCCGGCGGCGGGACGCCGTGCGTGGGCGTCAGCATCGGCGTCGACAGGATCTTTGCGCTGGTGTGGCCGAAGTGGGTGGAGAAGGGCGGCCGGGCGAAGGGCACGATGGTGTATGTGATGAGCGCGGGCGATGGGCTGCTGGCGGAGCGCGTTGAGCTGGTGACTGAGCTTAGAGATGCGGGAATTAAGGTTCGTTTCTCCTTTCTTGCTTTCTTTTTTCTTTAAATATTAGAATTTCTGGTATCACGCGTTTTCTGACATGTTTTCCGACAATCCACAGACCGACTTCCTCGCCAAATCCAAGCCCAAAATCGCCGCTCAGTTTGCAGCAGGCGAGAAGGACGAAGTGCCATTCGCCATCATCCTCGGCGCGGACGAGCTGAAAGCCGGCCTCGTCACTGTCAAAGAACAGCGATGGGAGCTGGTCGACGGCAAGAAGGTCAAGATCGAGAGCGCGGATAAAGGTACACAAGTTAAGCGTGCCGAGCTTTTGGAGTGGCTGCAGGGGACCGAGACATGGAAAGAATGGAATACAGGCATTTGGTAGATGCATGATGAGATGGGATGGGATGGGATGAGAAACGATCTGAAGCTCAAATAAATATCGGCAGTGGACTAATTTATGGCTGTGTTGTTTTCCTGCTTTCCTTACCTCAGTGTTTTCTCGACAGTCGAAGAGGGCCGATACTTTAAGTTGCGATATTGGATGTCGTCACTTCATTTCTGTTTGACCCAATAGGATTTTGATTAAGCTGGGGTCATCAAATATGGGTATGGGAATGGTGAAGTGTAGAATCGTAATACAGTGTACGGCGCTCGCTTGACCCCTCCATCGTTCCACAGCTCCAGTCTACCCTATCTAATTATTCAGGCCAATGAGGTGTACCAAAATGAGAACGGGTAGATTCTGTAACGTGCATTTGGTACAGTATAATCCACAGCAACGATGAGACGTCCGGATGCTTCATATTTCATATGGTATGTACTACTTCATAACTACATAGAATCGAGGGCATATTTTCCGGAATCACAATTATTAAAAATACTGAACATTACCAGGAAACGGTTGCATGCTGCTGTACGACCTCAACGGGATCTGAGCAAAGCACTGTACAGTCCGTACACTCACCACATTCCATGACAAGAATGGCCATGTAGGCTCACTCAAGAGGTACGGACCAGCAACCTGCTCCTGACAATATTGATGGGAAATTGAGGACGTGTAGAAAGCAGTCATCGGCGAGTAAGTTGTCATTGGTTGATTGTAGAAGGCAGTGCCATCAAGAGGACTGTTAATATCACGGTATTCTGATGAGACGGGAGGTCCAGACAAGTCTGAAGTCATCCACTCAGTGTTGAAAATTTCCTCAAATGTGGAATTGCAAACGATCTCGCTCACTGCAGTCGTTGGAGAGTTTGTTGTTTCTGAGCCCGAGAGGCTATACTCAGACTCGGGCTGAGTGAAGCTTGACGGCGTCATAGAAAGGGGATATTGGCCGGGATCATTTTTGAACACTGTCAATGCTAAAGAATTGGACGTGTTAGTCCACTCTTCGCCATCGCTCGATAGACTTGGAGAACTTCGATTGTAGAGAGTAGTGCCATCAAGAGGACCGTTAATACTGCGGTATTCGGATGAGGTAGGAGGTTCAAATAAAGTGATGTCTGAAGTCGCCCACTGGACATCGAAAGGTTCCTCAAATGTGGGACTGGGAACGATCTCGCTCACTATAGTCGCTGGAGAACTCCTATCGCTCCTTGTTTCTGAACTCGAGGGGATATTTTCGGACTCGGCCTGGGTGGAGCTTGTTGGCGAGATAGAAAGGGTATTTGGACCGGGGACATTTTCGAACATGATCAATGCTAGAGAATTGGACGTGTCAGTCCACTCTTCACCATCGATAGATAGGTTTGGAGAACTGCCCAGGATGAAGGGTGCACAGTATGAAGTCTGCTCATCAGACCAATCGCTGTCCTGTATCTGATTTATGTAAATATTCTTTCAGAATGTCCAAATAAAAGATAACTTACCGAATCCATGTGCACCATATTTTGCGACGAAGAAGCAAATTGAGTTGGCGATGTGGTCGGCTCATTCAAGGTTGAATATGAGATGCTGTTGTCTGTGTTCTCCGTTTGGTTTATGGCCTGAATATGAAGTATATTTAGATAATTAAAATTTGAGGGTATATTTACTTACAAGTAGCTGCGTTTTTCCCCAACGTTTCGGAAGAGGAGACTCAACCTTTGGCTGTGAAAGTAAACGGATATTGTACCCATCCATGCCTGAGCAGGTGTACGTGGGGGTTCAGTATAGCAGAGAGGCGACAGAAGGTTCTCTGAATTTTCCATAGATATTGTCTAAATAGCAAGATTGAACGAATGTAGAGTGAAAGGTGAACCAGGAGTGAAGGAAGAACAAGAGCCTACAAATCTGGCTCTCTTATATATACTCTTCTTTGATTCTACAAAGGACGTGGGAAGTGTTCCCAAATGTATGGACAACAAGTCGAGGCAGTGCAGAACGGTGTTTATTTCCTTTCCGGTAGCGTGCTACCAAGAACCCTAGTTGTGATGAGTGAGGTGGTAGAGCGTACATGAAGTTAATTCAACGTTCATTTCACATGCCCCTATTGGTGCTCATAAAGAGGCTTTCCTCGACTTAAGAAGATCCCTTTGTAATCTATGGTTAGTTGCTGTGTGGAACACGTGGGCGTCTAGGTGATCACTTCCACCGATTAATACAAAAGTTTTTAGATCGAAGTCATAACTAATACCGGTCTGAATCATCGTGAAAACATCATGATATATATTAGTGTACTGGTATGACTGATATATCGCCGGATCTATTCGTATCAGTCCTGCGCATGGCCTCGTTCCCTCCCTCAATGTAAAGTAAGTTCCCGAGTAAAACCATCCAGTGGGTATCTGTGGATATCCGCTTGGGGTGTTTGCATTCAAATTACAGACATAAGCGCGTATATATTACCTCTGCCTTGTATTTCGCAATAAATAAAGCATAGTATTGAGAGCCTGGAAGAGCAACGTGGTGACTGACTTTGAAGTAAGTCAGTCAGACAAATTTGAGGGGGAATAATGACGGCTCGAAGTGCCGAGGAAAAATTTTCCGTTCATTTTGACAGACGAATTCAAGCATATTCCGGCTAATTTGAGCTCAAGAAAGTATAGAATGGTGTTCTTTGGGTATTCTTGTCAAGTTCTTATCGATCCTGGCCGATGGGGGTCACGCATTACAGTGACGTGACTCCCGAGCTCTATCCATCACTACGTCAGCTCCATGACGTTAATGTTATACACTCAGCATAAGCGCCCGTTGCAATCTCGGGATTGTAACCGTGATTGACTACATGAAATAGGGCATCATGTTTCCAAGATTGTTTGTTATCCTTGTAAGTTCTTAAGAGGAGAGTTTTCGTGTTATGAGGGCAGAATACAGTTGAGAAATTGATCACATCGCCATTCGCACACAAACGGCTTCTAATTCATTTAGACCACACTTGAGCCGCATCATGTGTTATTCCTGCTAGTTGATCATTGGCTGATGGATATTTCTACTGGCTCCCTAGGATTTCGTGAGAGTTTGATCACTTCCAAAATAGAATATCGATTCACGTACTACAACTCGTATTGCATTCAATCAAAATAAAGCAGCCTGAGACAGCTTTCTTGTTATTGTTTCTCCAGATGGCTCTATTATAATAGCAAGAAAGAGCTCTATAGCTAATTATTGCTTTGCCTTCTACCCAAGGACATCGTCATTAAAACCCATCTTTGCAACCATTCACTGAGATTCCTTCAAGATCTTACAAGACCACCCGATAATGATCACCGTGAGATGCACTGATTCCGCTTCAAATCCGATGGACGAGAAACATGAAGCCGTCTGACTCACTATCAGATTTATATCTATACAAAACCGCTTATGGAAAATCCATGAAAGCTTAGAACGGGATGCGGACACGGCCGGCGGATGTATTGAAGCCGTCGTTCTGAGTTTTCCCACCTGCTGTGTAACTTCGATATGGTGTATAAAAAGGCGCTCACAGCTCCCGTATCTTCATTCCTGACCACCATCTTCAAGTAAGACACCTATGCTTTAAGCCTCATTTCACCCGCTTAACTAATACACTCTACTCTAGGACCAGGATCCCCGTAAGTTGCTCTCGCACTCCGTCTCATTGTTGTGAACGGTACTGACCATTTGACATACGCGCAACACCGGTCCCGATCGTCCATGCACAACGGATACGTAGGATGAGTAGCCTAAGGTATTATCCTCTTTGAAATCTCCATCGTCGTCTAACTCGCCTCAATAGTTAAGTGACTATCGCCAGAGTCGCAACAATGCTCGGTGTTACAGCAAGTTGAAGCAGCAAGAATGTGATGCAAGTAGATAGACTTTAGTTTACGTTTAAGACACTGCATCCGGGTGAGACCTTACATGGCCAAGCAAGCCTTAACACTATGCTCGGCGACACAGCAAATCGAAACTGCAAGAGAGTGATACAAGTAGAGAGACTCATCTTTACGTCTAGGACACTGCAGTAGGTGAGGCCTTTTATCTCCTCTTCTGCGTTGGGGACTGCTAATATATATATATATATCCGTCTGCAGGCAATCGCAACAGTAGTGTCCTCAATCCTCAAGGTCGGTGGTTGCAAAGGTGAGTGGTTTCTTTCCTGGGGAGGGGGAGCTGGAGCGCAGCACTACGTTGTTGTGCATGGCTCTCCTCGTGCTACCTTGTCGTTGGTCCCTGGGCTTCGACTCACTATTGAGTCGGGACATGATCCTTTCTGTGGCATATACCCGCTGGGGGATCATGTCTTACCAAATGCACGTTCAAATTGAGTAGTAAGCACCCTCAGATCGGTAACCATGAGAGGATATAAAATAGTGAAATTAAGTCGTGTCCGGACATTTATACATTCTCTATTTTGTTTGTTACTATTACGAGTCGTATTTGGCGAAACGTTCAACGTATACTCTACAGTTTCTCCAAACTATCAATGTTGGTCAAGCTTACACCTCTGCAGGGTCTCATGGGACCCGTAACAATTTACTGAGAATACACTGTGATGTATTGTTACATTCTTTTATCCAAATTTGACCACGTGCAGAATTCCAACAACGTCGAACAATGAGCGCGACAGAAGTCGAATGGAGTACTGCATATGGTACTGTTCAGTTTCAGTGTCCGCTCTAGAACTGTGAATCCTTTCTCAAACACTAAGTACGCGACTCTGAGATTTTAACCTCGCATTCGCTCGTGACTGACACTTCCTACAGATATGTCCCAACCGTCCACCGATCTATGCCTCCTGTGTCAGAAGCATGAGAAGATGAAAGGCTTCGAGAGTTACCGCCCCTGTGACGCGATGAGCGGAAGGTCGAACTGCCTAGCATGCCACAAATATGCCGAGTTGAGGTCGCGAATAGTGGCTGCGGAGGCCCATCTCAAAGTCCTCTGGGAGGAACACGAACAAATGCGAACGATCCTCAACAAAGCGCACGATCCAATGAGCAGCCGGGTACCACCAGAAATCACGTCTTATATATTCGACCTGGCGTTCAAACAAAAGACATGGCACCATCCCAACGGTGTTCCACTGGCGGCGGGTGCCATTTGTAAGAAGTGGCGCGAGGTTTCCCATGGTACTCCCCCTTCTATGGGCGGACGTCAATATCGTTATAGACGGTGACCGTCCCAAGAGGAGGGAGATTCAACTGGAACTCTTTCAGCAATGGTTATCCAGAACGGGCCTCATTCCCCTCACTATAAACATATCCATAGACTCGCTGAACAATTACAGTAATCACCAAGAGCATCAACGCAATGCAGTGTTCGGACCATTCATACAACTGATAAATGAATCTTCGAGCCGATGGCGAAGTTTGGCTGTCCGTGCTCCAGGCTTCCTCGTATCTGAATTTAAAGGGAGCTTTGAAGGCGCTCCTATCCTGCGCAATCTGAGTATAGAAGCAGTCGGCCGGCAACAGCTCGCAGCCCAAGACCAGCAAGCCCCCGAATTCCGTGTCGACATGGGAATTCCAACACCAGAACGCGTCTCGATCAGTAACTATCTTCCAACATCAGTACACATCGATTGGAGTGGGGTTACCCACCTAACGGCTACAAATATCTCTGCCATGGACTGCATTGGAGTACTGTCTATGGCCACCAGACTAATCTGCTGTAATTTCAGCGACTTCCGCGACGCCCCATTCCTCTCTCAGCCCGCTCCGATCGTTCACCGTAGGCTGGCCCGTCTCAATATCGACGACGACTCTTATAATAGTGCCGGTGTAAAGCTCCTCGGTAGTGTTATCCTGCCTAATCTGGAGCTTTTATCCGTTCTCACAGGAGAATGGGACATATTTCCCTACGATGTACTCGCTTCATTTCTAGAGAGGTCGTCTTGCCAATTGACCTCATTCCGAGGCGCCAGCACTTGCGACCGGAATAACCAGGACAAGATGCTCAGACTAATACAGCATCTTTCTTCTGTAGAAGAATTGTCTCTAGAGGACATGCCTGTCCCGCGGGATTTCTTCCGCCATCTTGTTCACGATGCCAATCCCATTACGGCTGTCACCGACATGAGGGAAGACTTCCTTCCCAATCTGAAGTCTCTTATTTGCTCTGTGTCCAATCTCGAGCAGATTCCATGGAATCTGTTATCAAAGCTGATGGGTCCTCTTTCTCGGCGCAGTCGACCACTGCAGTACATAAATATTAATCCCGAGTTTTATTACTTCGGCGGCGACGATCTTTTCTCCTACCTCCAAGACAAGGTCGACAACGCAATTATTCGATGTCTTATTGGCATTGTCAACTCCGGTGCAAAATTGCTACTTCCACTCAGACTGAGGAAAAGCGACCTTCTGATAGCTTTGAACGAGCAACAAGATGGAGAAGAGGAGATGGACACGGAGACCGAAGAGGATTGAGGAAACGATGAATGAGGAAATTAGAAGTAGCCGTATTATGAAATACTCAGACCTGAATGACCTTGTTTTTATTTTATCTCTATTACGATGCTGTTCTGCACCATTCAATAGTCTGAGTGCTCTGCGTTCAATGAGTAGCTAAAAGAAATGGCAGGTCGTAATAGAACCATAGCAGGATTAAAATTATCGACTAGACTATTCCACTGTTGCATAAGAATCTCAGAGAACTTGAGCCAAATATGGTGATAGAAGTCTTTGAATTGTCATTTTAACTACATGTTTAATTCGATACAGTACATTCATTTCGGCAGAGAAACATGATCAATAAGTCAAAGAGAAGACAAATTTGAAATACAGAAGACGTGATACAGCATTGAGTTTGTACTAGCTTCTTTGAGGCTCCTGTCATTCTGAGCCGAATTGACGTCACGATCATTAAATCTGCCAGTTGACATTGGCGTCTCGTCAAAGTTTACTTTTAATCGCTGAGTGGTGCTGGCTTTTACTTGCTTGGGTCCTTTGGTGATCGAGAGTTGACGTCGATTTTGCGCGATTCCAGCGCAGTTGGAGTTATTGAAGAGTTGTCATCTTCTTGATTGCCTGTCGAAGGGAATTTGAAGCCACTTCTAGTAGAGGCCATTCCAATTAATCCCATGTCAGCCTTTGGACATGTTCGAATCGATGGGTCCTGCTAGGAATCCTTCAAAAGCACATTTTGTCATCGGCTGAATGATCTAGAAAGGCTAGGCGTCGATCCCATCGAAATCTAACGCGAATATTAACCAACAGTCGACGCAAAAAAAGAAGTGGGTGCTGAACATCACTGATATCGCGATACCTGCGTGACCCTGGTCCCCGAGTGAGGTTTCCGTTAGGTTTCCGGATGGGGTGTCTGTCTCTACCACTTTGTTGCGGTTAATGTTGATCCTTCGTCGGAGCCGTATTAAGAAGTGCAGTTGCATGAGTTCAGAAAAAATCCTGCTTCCTGCAGGTGAATAACGAAATATTCACGGACGCGCAATATTTGACACTGGCGAGACAGTGGGCATTGAAATATTGACTCAGACTGGCACGCGGAATGGTGTGTGTGACCAGGGTAACGGTGGCACGGGATTTGGTAACGCGAACGGTCACTGTCTGACTCATCATCACACCCACGACTCGAAATTGTCCAACGCTGCCCACGATCAATCCACGACGACCTCAACGTTATACTCACCATGCCGGACGTCGACGTCGATGTCGATAACAGACCGTTCAAAAGGCAGAAAATAGAGCCACCAGAGCTTAAAGCACTGCCTATTGATATCCTTCTTCTATCACTACCTCACCTGCTCGCTCATCCGCCGTCGCATCGACAACACACGCGTTCGGTCTTCTTGTCGCTATTCGCGTTGCGCAGCTATCTTGCTCAACCTAATCTTGAGCCAAATTTAGAATGTCGTGCTTGGACAGAGCTTGCGGAGGCCGGCTTTCGAATAGGCTTGAACACTCCTGGGATCGAAAATGAAGTCGAACGGGCGATTACGAAAGCGGTGTGTGCCCTACAATCTTAACTGAATGAGCATATACTCAATTGATCTCAGCTCATGATAACTCATAAGGTATGCGCAATTTACACTCAATATCTCTTAATCTCTCTAACTGGCTCGTAGCACCCTTCTCTCAGAATCCACAAACCACAGTTGACGCGACTCTCCGCTCAGCTTGCTACTCACCAGCAGAACCCCGTCTGGCTCAGAACATACTAAAAAGATTCTCAACAACTTTATCGTCACTTCTGATCCTCTCCATGTTCAATATTCCGCCCATTTGGCATATATCCACTCCCTTTCCAACTCATCAGACAATAAATCCATCGGAGCCATCCGAGAGTTTCGCGATCTCGCTTCACGCAATAACCACACAGACGTCTCGCTTTTCGCAACAGTTTTGGAACTTCGTGATCTGGTGCATAACGGCGTCTGGAACAGAGTCGGCGCGTCGTTGGCGAGTGTAGAGAATGCTCTCAACCTGCTCGCTGAAACTCCTGTAGCCAACAGCAACATCCAAAAAGCCCTCATAATCCATATTCTCATCATCGGCATCTCATATTATACTTACATAGGCGACTACGTCAACTCTCAATCTAGGATCAAGAAACTCCATGAAATGTTGGATGGAGGGGCGTTAGAAGCATTGGGGTCCAGCGGAATTGTCGAAATCGAACTCCCGAACTCGCTCCCACTTCGCGTCCAGGTTACGCATCCACGCGTCTTGTATACACTAGGATTCCTTGTTAGCAGCATTTCCAAACGAGATCCCGTAGGACGTAAACCCAAGCGTAGATTGTACGCTGAAGAAGGCGTTCTCACCGTGGATAGAGAGCTCAAAAAGGAACTGGCGTGTTAGTATTATCTGCTGCGCGTTTATTTCAATTGCTGATCGGCTTTGAATTCATTCAGTGCCTATATGGGCTTCCGTAAACGATCTGAAGGAGATTCAAGAGAGATTCTGCAAGATGCGTGCTGATATGCTCTGCGAGCTCATCGGAGTGGGTCCTTCCCACTTTTCGGTATCTTCTTTTCATGCCTTTAACCCTACCCTCATAGGTTGCGATATCAAGAAGTGAATTTGATGACGCAGAACGTGTATGGGGTTTTATTACGTCTTTTATTAGACAACTCAAATTGACTGATTCTATTCTTATATGTAGTACCTGTCTCAACTCATTGCCGAAACGCGTACCCACGGGTTTTTTCGCCCTGTTCAGCTCACGGATTACCCTGCACCAAGCACACCTTGCGCATGGTTTAGGCCGGGCTGAACGGGCTCTGAAGTGCTATCAAGTTGCCGCATATCTATCAAGGAAACGGGCATCCACCGCGACGAAAGCAGCCAACCAAGAACAAGAAGGGGATGGTGACGATGACGGCTGTGAAGACCAATGGGTGAACGTGTCTGCGCGCGCAGGAGAACTGTGGCTGCAAATCGGATTGGCCGTTGAACTTACCGACGAAGCAGCACGCGAACGCGAAATGGAAATCCTTCGCACGAAGGCTGTGGATGTGGTAAAAGAATGCGAAGGGCTCGGGGGAACCCTCCAAGCTGTTGGCGCCGTTCTGGCTGCGTGCGTGTCGAAAGAGTTTCTGGTGACCAAGTACGTTCAATTCTCGTTGGAGCGGTTTTGTCTTTTTTGGTTTAAGCCGTTACTAATTGAGTCTTCTCCCGCTTTTTTTTTCCTTTCGTCGTTTTCTTTTTCTCTGCGTTTGACAGGACATATCTGCGAACTGCATTGAATTTATCAACTGCAGCAGCTGATAACCACCTTCGGGCTCTGGTACTTGCGCTAGTTGCTGCGCAATATGTACACACATCTATCGAGCACGCGGAAACCATGCTGACTACAGCAGAACTACTGGCTGCCGGACTCGGTGCTCAACCGAAGGCAGCCAAAGGCACCGACGGCAAGGCGAACTCTGCGTCATCATCTATTGCGAATGTCAAACCAAGAGGAGATAATGTCGGAAACGCACACTTGAGACTATGGATCGGAGAACGTGCCTTGGGTGCGTGTTATCGGTTTCTTTCTTTTGGTCGCGTGCCGTTTTTGGCTTTGTTTATTTCTGGATGTTTTCTAATTTGCTCGTTTCATTTTATTTTCATTCAGAGCTGAAGCGAAGGAATGCCGACGAGCAAGGCGCTTCTAAACAGGAATCGATGAATAAGAAGTTCGAAGAAGCTGTTACGCGGGTGCAGAAGAGGAAATTTGGAGATGTGGATTGAATGTTTCCACCTACTAGTGTGTTCCCCGTATACGTATTCTTCCCTCCATGTTACTACTACTGCTTATCTTTGCTGTGAAAATGTACAACGTTTTACCCACTCCACGTCCGTTAAATTGGCTACTCTCTTGTTCTTTTGCTGCACCGTTTCTTAGGATGCCATCGATGATATTCTATTCTATGGGCTCCCTCTCCGGTTTTCGGTTCAAAATGGTGTGTTGGGTATTTAATTTAGAATGATCCAAATATAAAGGTATCTTTGATGTTACATTTCAAGACCCATAGAGACGATACTAATATAACGTTAACTGCAGACCTCGGACATTGAAAGTTTTATTTTTGACTCTTCGACTTCCACCCAACAACTTGTCGCCTATCGACGATGATCAGCAATGAGATTGACCTTCCTCGCCTGTCATTAGAAGCCGATAAAGACACTCGACAGTGCATATTCCAATTGCAAGAACCGCTATACGTAACAAAATCCCAACAAAAGATGTGCTATTAATACTACCTAAAATAAAACAGAACTAAAATTAGAACTCTACAGGATTGGACAGTATATTGGCATGACAGACACCACGGAAACTGGAGCGCGGATCTGGAACATTCCCCATGGCCAGCCAGTTTAATTCCCATTCCCATTCAAAAACGACGCAACATATTGACTCATATGAAATGACGCTCATGGATCCCACGGAAATCGTAGAGATAAAAATGGGGTCAAACGTTATGAATATGAGGTGAGAAAAAGATGGGTTTGAGTTTGGGTTTGGGATAACTTCGGACTGAATGTTATCATCGGCATTTTGGGGCAGCGGCGCGTTCAGGCCACGTCCCCCCTCCTTCAAATTTATCGCCGCTGTAAACCCACTTCTGTTGACAAGAATAGACAAGGCTGCCTGCCTGTCTGCCAGGCGAAGATAGACATGAAAATGCGGTAGCCCGGGAGCCGGGGGTAGGTGGGGCGGAACAATGGGCTACCGGACATACTCGTACGCGGGTGGCAAATCTCCGTCCGACCTATGGGCGGTCGGTAATGAAAAGAGATGGCCGTGTGGCGGGCTGTGGGCTGTCCATGCTCAAGACAGGTGAGGATGGCGCATGGGTATTGGGTGATAGAAGTTGTGACTGATCCTGAGAGTGTGCATGGGGTGCATGGGGTGCATGGGCATGGGCATAATGGGTATTGCTTAAAATAGGCTTAGGTTTACTGTCAAGAGCTGAGTTGGAGGTCGTCACCAGCGTTGTTGCCATGCTTGTACTATTGGTCAATGTCGAATTCGACGCTGGACTGACAAGTGTAGGGATGTGAGATCGTTCTGGGCTAGTACGCGTCCGTTGTGGTCCAGCATTCGTGTCTCGCCAATCCAGTTCCATATCGTCCGATGGCGAGACGTGCACATGTGTCGTATTTTTTCCTGAAGTTCGCGAGCTACCTTTCTTCTTCCCAGATCTCCCAGATTCACGAGGAAAAGTCCTTGTCGTTGACCCCGGTCTTCTCGTTGAGGAATGTTCTTCTAAACAGAAGAGGTGCGGATTCAGCTCAGATTCTACGATAGTGAATCGACGCCCGACAATGAAACGCCAAACTGTCGAGGAAGCGCATTCTGAAGTGTCCTCAACGGCGAAAACATAACACAATTTAAATAATAGATAATGTTGAAACAATTGCGTACCTGAAAAAGACCCTGAGTCTGATATGGGAGATCCGTCTCTTTCCAGATTTTCACTGGAATGTGCGTGCTGTGCTTCTAATGCACGGATTATCGAGGCGCGGCGGCGGCGTCTCTTTCCACTTCGTCGTCTCCGTGTTACGCACACGACGAGGATCGCCGCGACAATGGCAATAAACCCAGCTAAGGATCCGGCGATCATGGCGACTGGAGATGGGATGTGGTGTGTTGACGGATCGGAGTCGGACGCGTCTGTGGAGTCGGTCGAGCTCGAAGACGGCGCAGAGGAGGTTGAACTTCTGGAGGCTGTTGAGGGATGAGGGGTGGTGCTCGAGTTCTTTGACGCCGAATTCGACGATCCTGATAATGTCGCGCTGGTGGTATGGAAATTTATATAAGATATCTTCCGCAGCACATGCTGGAGCAGTATATGACGCTGGACGTACATTGTAGTGAGGATCGGAGGCCCTCCATTTGAAGACGTGAATACGACGACCACGGTTGGCCCACTAGAATGAAAGTGTGTTACATCAACGAGAAGTTTATTAAAGTTGCGAAATGCAATACGTACAAGGGAGGAACAGTCTCAGTCAATGTTTGTGCTTGACCTGAACTGATCCAGGACAGAATCACACTCAAGGTAATGAACGTGATTATATGTTTCATTCGATTAAGAGCTCAAAGAAGTGATGGAGACTGGATTGATAAAGGACTTCGGAGGGTATGTGCTTGAGAGAACGGTATCGAAGGGTGATGTTACACAAGGACGATAAACCTATAGTGATTGAGGAAGATTCAAAAAGAACAAGAAGACCCCCAACTTCAATAGAATATAGACACAAGTGAACAAGAAATTCCTGTAAGCGACCAGACGATAGTACGAGGAGCGATGACTGTGCCAATTAACGAGCCTGGATGGCAAGACTACGCCAAACGGGGAGGATGAGGGATCTCGGGCGAAGGCTACAGGGTTTTGGAATGATCTATACTCGTGATTTTGTATAACATCCCAACAGGAATAAAACCCCACGGACGTCAGCGGTTATCCAGTCAGATGGGCAGGGGGCCTGCAGCTTAAATTACTTTGCTCTTTCGCAGCGTGCCTTGCCTATCCGCACCGTCCGATTGTTGTAAACCTTTTTAGAGCGCAAACGTATTTTAAGGAACTGTAAGAGTCCTTTGGTCGGATTACTGAGTGTCGAGATAAAGTTGTGGTCGGAAGAAGCGGCCGCAATGAGACCTATACCGGTATGAGTGGAAGTTAAGCCCATGCTATTTGTAAAGATTACACAAAGACCTCACCGATAGTGTTTCTCCGAGTCGAAGTTCACGGCCCCTGGTTCAAGTTGAGTACAAGCGTCAAAAGTTGCAGGTGGTGGTCGATGAAAAGAGCCTGTAGAAAGAAGAATGTTGTGCTGGCTATCGTCAAGATGTATTTAAAACTGCGTGCGAGTCTTCAAAAATGACCCATTATCCATCAGGGGATGTTGATTACAGTACTGCCAGCTAGTTATAAATAGCCGTGAAGGGAAATTGAAAGGGGTAGAGCGGAAGCAGTGTCCAATCCCGGATTCCCCGGATAGCAATGAGAAAGGTCGGTAAAGCTATAAATAGCACTCTTCCACGACTTGTCCAGGGTTGCATCACATTGCAGGACGCCTACAGTTTCCCCGTCAAGAAACCAGACACATGGAAACACTGTTAAAAAGATAAAAATACCAACATACTCTGAAGGCGGTGGAAAAAATAGACACATTATTTTGGGGTCGGCATGCATGACCGTGACTACAAGGAGTCGGATGGTCAAAGCACTGACTTGGAAAACTTTGCATTATTGTGCCACCCTCCTAATCGTATACACAACCTGGAGGTCCAGCACAGAGACTGGATGTGTATATTGTTTGCACCCCACACCATAGTGTCCAGTGGTAGGAGCACTATCCCGAGCAAGAACCGTGCATCGAAGAGCCAAACCGAATCCCTGGTCGAGAATGAGGTGCTTCATCGAAGCTATACTGAAAGATAAGCACCGACGGGTCGCCGTTAGATAATGTGATGCTTTGCCCATAGACCTGTGGAATCCACGATAGAAATCATCAGCGGTGAACGAGGCATTTTCAGCAGGCGACTCTGGATGGCTCAGGAAGAGAGGAGAAAAACACTTGGCATGTCGCTTTCCCTGCTTATATATTCGCCCTCGAAGACAACCTACAAAACACTCTTGGCTCTTCTGTTAATGTCTTGGCATTGGAACATGATTATGTGGAGAGTGCACAAGGAGTGCACCCAAAGCACTGGATTCCAACCTAAATTACACTCACGGCGTCGGGTTCAGTTTGTCCAGGCTCCGGAGAGACCATCGGTCAAGTCATCCCAAGAATGGTTCGACGATATTATGATAAGTTGGATTTGCGCGTTTAGAGTGATTATGGTTAATTTGTTTCCGACCAGCGAGCCGGCTCTGTAAGGATAAGCCATATCCTTTTGGACCTCTCATGCCGCAGTGCATTGCTTATAGACCAGCTATCGGAATAAAGTAAAAATTTCAAGGTGAAATCTCGGTAATACTAAAGTCAAACTGATCCTGCGGTAATCACCACCATGGATACAAAGCAATTTACAGAGTCTTATCGAAGTCGCCACGGCCATCGAAGGAATAGGTGGATATTCGATCATCTGCTTAGTGGAAAATAGCCACACCGGTCTCGTCAGTACATATTATAGCGCTTAGAAGCCTACAGCTTGCTATTTCATGAGTGTCTATATCTTCCCAAATGTCAACAACAGCAGTATGTATACATTTTGCTTTCTAGACATTTTTACGCCCCTTAAATTCGTAAAACCCCCCCAAGAGTTTCGAAAACAGGTCGCAAACCTCTACATCTGATAAAAACATGCAAATATTGTAATCCAGGACAGATCTAGACTCTAGTTATCTTGATTGACATTTGCGTTGTAATAGAGGGGCCAATACGCTTGTATGACTGTTTACTAGGCTATTGCTGATGCTTCACTATAATTCAGTAAGTTGTCCCCTATTCCAAGTGCTCGAATCCTATATTTATGAACCCGATGACTCGAATGAAGCTAGAAAGACTGATCCTGTTAATAAAAGTCACGCATGACTATGATACATGGGTATGCTGTATATAGTGCTTGCTAGTGCTTCTATGTAGCTTATAAGTAGAGTGCTCGGCTTGTCCTGATCTTTGCACATACAACTCCACCAGCTCCATCCAAAATGGAGGACAAGCGAGTTGACATAGCTCTTATGACATCATACCTAATATTTTGGTCGCGTTGCATTTAACAAAGGGAAGGTCCATATTTTAAGTCACTTCAATCAGATATATTAATACACAGAGCGAGCAAAGACAGATCCTTTGGTGGTGGTACAACAAACGAAAAGACTGAAAAGTGTCCACCCCTGCCTGCGAATACTATGGTACATATATCATGACGTTGGTGGGAGAAAGAAGTAAGAAGCGATAGATACGAACGATCCAAGGAAAAAGGGTAGATTATATGAAGCACAAGAAAAGATGTTACATAAACCTGGGATAACCGCAAGCAAATACGATATACGGTCGATTATATAGAAACCAAAACGAACGAACGTATGAACGAACAATGAGACGACAATAGCGACAGCAACCGACACTGAGATGTTGGATTTGTTTAGCATCGGCGATAGTCAGGGAAATCCAGAGGGTCGAACTCCCGAGCTAGGGCGGCATAATCCGTCTAATGATCAAATGTTCCAGTAAAGAGAGCGAGGAGGATGTGTGGTGAGTAAGGAAACGAGGACGACGATGAAGGCGAAGTGATGAGAGCGGTGATGACGTAAGCGCGTGCTGCTTAAGAACGTTCACCACGGAGACGCCTAGCGAGGGCAAGGTCCTTGGGTTGACTGTAATGGTAAAAAATGTGAGTCAGCATTGTGAAGATGAGTCATGATGAGGCAAAGAAAGGCCTAGCCGCCGATGGTGAAATGGAAAGTAGTGCTTACATAGTGACACCTAAAGAAAAAGCGAAAGCGGAGTTAGCAGGACGACAGATGAGTCGTAATGGCATTGGCACGTACGTTTGGCGTGGATGGCAGCCAAGTTGGTATCCTCGAAGAGAGACGAGATAAGCCTCGGCAGCTTCCTGGAGAGCCATGACGGCGGATGACTGGAAACGGAGATCGGTCTACAACGCAGAAGAGCAAAGAGAACGACGATGAGCTAACGGATAGCGAGGAAAGAGCAATACAACGAGAACGTACCTTGAAATCCTGAGCGATTTCACGAACGAGCCTCTGGAAGGGGAGCTTGCGGATGAGGAGCTCGGTGGACTTTTGGTAACGCCTGATCTCACGGAGAGCGACGGTACCGGGCCTGAATCTGTGGGGCTTCTTGACACCACCAGTAGCGGTCTACAATGAGAGAATATGGTTGAGTAAAGTGTCGAAGCTCGGAGGCAGAGATGACGGCGTCACCGGCCCTCGATGACGGCGGCAGCAGCGACGGCGACAAACAGGCATACCTGGGCAGTCTTTCTCGCGGCCTTGGTTGCGAGTTGCTTACGGGGGCTTTGCCTGCGGAGAGAAGAAGATAAAGACCGAAATAGTAAGTTCCAAGTGTGGCATCAAAGGGAAAACAACAAAAACGCACCTCCGGTCGATTTGCGGGCAGTTTGCTATACACGACGGCGACAAGGAAATGGGAGACAATAATGAGCAAAGATTAAAAGATATGAGAAGAAATAAGAAATGTCACCTTGGTACGAGCCATTTGAGGTCGGTTTGTGGAAGATTTGAGGTTGTTGTTGAAGTTGTGGTGGTGGTGTGTGCTTGAGGAAGGGGCGGAAGGGAGGAAAGAAAAGCAAAGTTCGACTCCTCTTTACCACCCAAAGTAAACGTTTCAAGTTCTCACGCCTGGTCGAAGGCGCACGAGCCACCGGATTCTGAGTCGATTTTCAGCTCGGAAGATTGACTGGATATTCATTCTTTTTCTAGCCCCTTTTTCTCTGGTCCGTTTGGCCCCGTTCAACGACCATTGTTCTCACATTATCAATGCACACACATAGAAATTTGTTTGAGACATTTTGGAGTACGGGAAGTGGGCCAACTTGTCAAAGGAGAGATTGGTGGAAGAGTCGTCGGGTGGGCCCTCTTTGTGGCTACTTTCGGCAGATGCCGGTGCTGCAACACATCCACACAACCCCACCCATTCCACCACAGTACCGTTTTGTACAGGTCATCATTCTGTTGTCAACCCTTTGCCCTGGGTACACAGGTTTTCCGTGATGATATTAAAAACACAGTCACTAGCGCCCCAGGCCCCTTTGGGATTTCAAGGCCAAAACTATTCAAAGTCTCTCTCTCAGCATCATATCCACGGCCATGAATCTGTTAATCATTCTTTGTTATATGGCTTTGTTCAGACGTATCTTAAATGAGTGGGACCAGGTCTTCGGGAAATTTGGAATCGGATCTTGTCATCTAGGCTGGGCTCTATCCCCGACAATGTCTGATTTGGGCTAGAAATGCTCTGGTCCATTCCGCACGTAATTCAAATATGGACTCCTCAGGTCAAGTAACTGTCGCGGATTCTCGTTGTTATAGTGATCAAGGAATGTTGGGTGGTGGTCGGATTGGCAGGTGTTAGTATGTTTACCATCGATTTATTTATAGATTCTGCCGATGAGCACGCCACACTGTTCGACCAAAAAGTAATAACTACTTTAAGGGAACATCAGTCTTCAGAGAGTTTTCCTGAAGCACTCCTCATCCTGCACTCGTTCAGCGATAAATGTTTTGAAGAAAGAAAGATGATTAACATATCAAAGAGTTATATGCAAATTACCACTTCCATCTACGAGTCAAGTAAAGAGTAAGCATGCACGCAACGCCGAAAGCTACAAAATAAAGCACAACAACCAGGTGTAAGGTATACTAAAAACCTCCCAAGAAAACCGAGATAGTAAAGACAGTGTGAGAGAATCGAAGCAAAGGCAAATAGGTGTCCGTCTAGATCTGAGTCATCACAGAACCTGCACAAGGCGCTGGAATAGACCTAGGAAGTGAATTGTCTAATAGAGAGTTGGATGTTGAGATGTGATGTGAGTGTCCTCAAGCAATCAGTTCTCAGCGGAGAGGTACTAGTAGAAAGGAGAGGAGATGAGAATATCGTTAGTGGAGTTGGTTCTACGACTTACGACTCGGGTGCTCCTGGAAGGTGCACTGATTCCGGTGGCGACCTGGATGAGCTCATCGTCCTGGGTAATGTAGAATTCGGTGGAGACAGTCACTAGGCAGGTATGCAGAGTTGAATGAAGAATTTAGAGATGCATTGAAATTATAACGCACGTTTTCCTGGGTTCACCCAGCTAGCTGCAGAGAGACCAAAACGTCGAATTAGAGCTAGTTCTGCATCTGTTATTTCGACAGAAAGACGTACCAGTGAGGCTGGATCCGCTGTACGACCATATCGCTGACTCGGCGTATGACTATGGAAACAGATATAAATTTTGTCAGCAAGGAAATTTCTCGTAAATCTGGGAAACACAGCATACACGACCGTAGCTTGAAGAGAGAGAGTTCGCGTTATTCACAGGGACCGAGCCAGATGCCACTATAAATTCAGTTCGATTAAAAAGACCCCACACTCATCGCAGACAAGTTTGCTTACATGAGTTGGTTCCGGTAAGGATGTTGTAGGCGCTAAGAGATTCAGACCGTTCAGCGGATGCCACTTGCAAGAGCGAGAGAGGACGGTATTTCAAGACGGACAACCCACCCTGCAACATTCAAATTGTTATTCTTCCCGCCAAACCCGAGGTTAGGCCTCGATCCACTTCCAGAGCTCTACATGCACAGGATAATGATCAGATTTCACGGAGTAAAAT
Organism: Psilocybe azurescens; assembly: GCA_023853785.1. Classification (NCBI taxonomy): domain Eukaryota; kingdom Fungi; phylum Basidiomycota; class Agaricomycetes; order Agaricales; family Agrocybaceae; genus Psilocybe; species Psilocybe azurescens. Next base: position 467,492 of record JAJIRX010000590.1, read on the forward strand.
AATATGGCACAAAGGTGAAATTGTACCTCAATAAGGATGTTGAAAGGACTTGACGTAGGCGTGAATTTGACTTGCAAGTGACTGCTCGACCTGCCAGACCTGTCCACCTTGAAACTAATAGATATACAGCAATGAATTATTAAATCAAATCCATGTTCATAGAAGTGTCATAAAATAAACAGAGAAATGTACGTACGCTCCATTGGTCTGCGTTTTCGCGATGAAACCAACGAGCCTGCTGGAGCTGCCGGTACCTGTGGAGACCTTAATCCTTTTATCGCAAACTTCACTGTACGGTTCAGAGAAGGCAATCAATATTAAATACGCCCAAAGATTTGGAGAAGATTGAACGTACTTTGGCATTCCAGATGGCTTGGGGGAGCGCGCTGGTACACCATAATACAGAGCGTTAGCAAGATGCACAAATTCGTCTTTTTCAACGCAGAAAGATACCCCATGGTAAGTACTTACCAACACGCGTTGGGCTGAAGAGCTGCCTTGGCCTCAGAGGGGGCAAACCAGCCTCCATGCGAGCCGCATTGGTCTGAAGCTCGCGAGCTTCGAGAGCGTTATGTCTCGGGTTCACTTTGTGAGCTGACGATCCTACGAGGAGGATCCCGAAGACAAAGAAAAAGAGTGTGTAAGCGAGTGAATGCGAGCATTATAGCGAAGAGTAGGGGCTCAGTGAGCGGGCGGAGAAGGGAAGAGGAAGGGAAGGCCGGTAGTGGTGGTGGGATAGTGAAGAGTTGGAGAATGCCCCTAGGCTCTGGTCAATCCGAGCTCTGCGCCTGCGGGATTTTTTTCTTGTGCTTGGGCTCATGCTTGTGCTTGTGTGCGGATCACCAGGGGAAATCGTGCGACTGGAAGGACTGAAATTTGTATCCCAGTCAGCCCTTTTCGGCCTCCAGGGGCAAATAATGTGCATCCATCAAGAAGAATATTGATGCATCAATTATCAATATAAGAGAGTATAAGAAGCCAAGCGATTTTCGATGAGCAGGTGAGGCTTGAGGAATACGAGTTGACGATCCATTCTGAGGCATTTTACGGACGCCGTTGGCTTGTATGTAGGACGTATATTACATACAGCTAATGTTGAAGGGCGATGTTACGGTGCATTAGATATTAATTTTTCTTCTGGTCTTCGGAAAGGGGGGATGGGTATACCATGAGGGGATAGCTCGGCACCCGATTTATTCAATAGACTGCTTATCAACGATGAGCGCTGAATAGAATAGATGGAAACGCTTGATATATAGGAGCTGATAGAAGTTCTTGTTCAGCCTGACATTCCTAGCGGTGCGAGTGATTTTTACTTACCTTTCGATATATGTAATGAATTTTGCAAACGTTACCAGTTATTAATCGATTGAAAAAGTCGGCTGTGGTGCTGGCATCATTTATTCCATGCGAGTCCCCATACAAGTTATAAAGAAGCTAACGGAAAGGATCGCTACCAGCGGATACGGACACCATCGAAGCCAGAGCCGCACAAGGAGCCGCACAAGGTCCTCACATACACAGGGGCAGCCAGCAACGGATGCTCATTTCAATAAATGAAAAGCGTTTGCAAAAAGAGCGCATTAGCATCGAACGAATGTGTTCCAATCCGTGCTAGCGCCGCTAAGTTCTCTTCAGAAGTATGAGACAGCAAGCAGACTTGTCCTAGTCACATCGGAGCGTTTTCCTAGATGCGTGATACAAATTTGAGTTGCTATAGAAAGCCGTAGGTAAGCGAAGGAGGCAATTGCGTCGACGTGGCGATGGAATGTTGGAACAAGGAAACATTGCTTGGAAATTCAATATGTCACGGCAAATGGGCAGTTGATCACGTTTTCTGTGACGGCTGGTGTTTTGAATTCAGGAACTTGGAACAAACTTGGAAGCCAGACACAAAACGTTCATCCCAGCCACGGTTGCCTGCGACCTCACGAATCCTGGATCTACACACTTATGAGTGGACATTCCCGAACTCAGTAGGTAGCCTTGTTGACAACACCGACCTAGCATGGACCAAGTTGATAAGTTGAGCTACTCGAACCAAGGTTATCTCGGTCAACTCTCGACGCTGAATGGGCAATGATGCATTGAAACTATACATATTAACATCCATAGGGCGAACTCTGTCTCACCTCTAGGACTGGGAATGGCTTTATGAACACTCCGGGGACATATCTTGCGTCGCAATGCATGTCACAGGTCTTAGGAAAGCAAGATTCCCTGCTACCACCTACCTAGACAAACATTGAACTCTGTCGACCTCAAAACCCTTGTTCCATTGAAAATGGAATAAATTCATACAGGAACTGCAAAATAGACTCCAAGCAATCATTTGGCCGCACCTCAAGATAATGTTAAGGGCCATCCCTTTCACTAAATTAGTAAGACCATGAAACAAGATACAATTCATGCGCGACTCACATTCACTCTTATCTTAGAGACTGAGCATTAATGCACGCTAAAGTCGAAGGAAGATTTTTGCGAATTTCTTTTAGAGCAAAGACGACAGTTGGCTTTCCATACCGCCGTCGCGACCCTTCATTGGATCCCGGTCGAATGATCATGGCAGAACATTGCCTACATACTCCGTCAGTGTCCTCATTCCTTTTTGCTTCTATCATTTTTGCGTTTTGGGTCTTTCGCTTACGTTGAATTGGCTGCTTTTTTTTACAGAAAACACGAACGCTATTTTAAAAGGAGGGCCATGAAGGGATATTTTATTGGAAGGCGCTTGATTATAGCCCTCGAGAGCGTCCACCTGTGAAGATGGCTCCGGCACCTCAGTCTGCAAAATCTTAGTCCCGCAATACTTATTATCCTATTTTACTTTTTGCTCACATACGCCCTCATGTCCGTAGTCAATAGGAGTTAGTCGCTTCTGAGACTTAAACAAACCGCGCATAGTGATGCACTCGGATGTAAGCCTCAAGTAAGCCTCCTTGTCACTATTCTTTGTTCTTTTAAACGACGCCTCTAGCTTAACATAGAATCCACATGGAATCCAAGCTACCTTAATCAAATCTCCCATAGTACTCAACTGTCGAAATGACCTGTATCTTATGCGAACAACACGAAGAGGGGGCGGATCCCGAGAGGTTTGTGGCAGATGCAACACTTCCGAAGGACAACCTTGCAAACTCTGCGCTCAATATTCAGAACTCGAATCCCAGATACGCGAAACGAAAAGGACTCGAAAGGCAGCTTTCCCAGCAGAGGGAACTTAGAACAAGGATAAACCGATCCGTGACCGAACGGTTCCCCACCTTCCTATGGAAGTCACTTTTCTCATCTTCGAGCACTCAATTTCCGTTACCCCGAAGACAGATACCAATTGGCCAAAGAGCAATAACGAGCTGTGTGCTCCCTGAAATTAGGGGCCGCCTTTTGTCGGGCATGGCGTCAAAATGGCATGGTCGATACCGCAGCTCATGACGTTCATAAATCTCAAGATTGCCCATACAAGAGACTTCACCATACTGTAGTCCTTTTCGAAGAATAACTTTCGAGATCAGGTCGCTTACATCTCTCAATACATGTCATCAAATGGCGCTACTTTCACCGCAGTTGAGATTTATGGTCCGACTTATCAATTCGTATTCAGACCGCTGGCAGCACTTGACCATTACCAGCTCAAGCCGGCACTCCAAATCATTCAGTGAGAACTCTCGGGGTCCACCTATCCTTCGCAGCATGGATCATCACTTTTTGACAAAGAAGGATATATTTTGCCTAAACGGCCCAAAACTCCAACCGCTCAATACGGTAAACCAATTTGAGGGTGATTTTGAACGTTACCAGTCCGAGGTACTGTATTCCCATTTTGAACGTGCATTTGGTAAGACATGATCGATTGATCCCCCAGCAGGTATATGCCATAGAAAGGATCATGTCCCGACTCGATAGCGAGTCGAAGCCCAGGGACCAACGACAAGGTAGCACGAGGAGAGCCATGCCCAACAACGTAGTGCTGCGCTCCAGCTACCCTTCCCAGGAAATAAACCACTCACCTTTGCAACCACCGACCTTGAGGATTGAGGACACCGCTGTTGCATTTGTCTTCAGACGGAGATATATATATTAGCAAGTCCCAATGCTGAAGAGGAGATAAAAGGCCTCACCTACTGCAGTGTCCTAGATGTAAAGATGAGTCTATCTACTTCTATCACACTCTTGCAGTTTCGATTTGCTGTGTCGCCGAGTACGGTGTTGAGGCTTTCTTGGCAGTGAAAGGCCTCACCTGGATGCAGTGTCTTAAACGTAAACTAAAGTCTATCTACTTGTATCACACTCTTGCTGCTTCAACTTGCTGAAACGCCGAGCATTGTTGCGGTGATATGCCTACGAAGCGGCGTGCCGTGCACAAAACACAAACAAATTAAAGTAAAGGGGTTGGGCAAGCTACTTCGCAATGAGTGGCTCTGAGGGTTGCAAATCGAGGTTTCGGGAGCGTAGGCAGTGATGAGGAGTCGGACGTTGAAGTGTACTAACTTCTACGAGGCTTGATAGGGAGACCGAGTGATGATATACGATGTTCGAGGGCTGAATACGATGTTCGAGGGCTGAATACGAGGTACGAGGGTGCTAACGAGTTACGAGGACGCGGTTTCTGAGTTCGAGACAGTGAGATACGACGATATACCAGGGATATGAGGTTCTATTCTTCAAAGTAGACTACATATAAGCTTATATAGGTAGAACTTGAGACTCTAAAGGGTTTAATCAAAGCAGAAAAGGAATTAAACAAGCAAAGGGGGAGCAGGAAATGGTACAGAGTAGCGCAGAGAAAAGGAAATGAATTAGAACAAATATCGAAACCTATTAGAAATCATCCGAAACCGCAGGTATGCTCTGTAAAGACTAGCCAAGCCATTTTGAGTTGTTTAGTGACAAAGTGGGGTTCGGTTGGGCCTCGGTTACCTTCGATTGGGGATTTTAGTAGGCGTTGGTAGGCAATTTGAACCCTCGAAATGGTGTAGAAAACTTGGAAAATGGGTTTACTGAGTATAGGGGACTGCAGTGCGTATCAGCGGCTCTGGCGATAGTCACTTAACTATTGAGGCGAGTTAGACAACGATGGAATTTTCGAAGAGGATAATACCTTAGGCTACTCATCCTACATATCCATTGGGCATGGGCGATCGGGAGCCGGTGTGGCGCGTATGTCAAATGGTCGGTACCGTTCACAACAATGAGACGGAGTGCGAGAGCAACTTACGGGGATCCTGGTCCTAGAGTAAAGTGTATTAGTTGAGCGGGTGAAATGAGGCTTAAAGCAGAAGAGTCTTACTTGAAGATGGTGGTCAGGAATGAAGATACGGGAGCTGTGAGCGCCTTTTTATACACCATATCGAAGTTACACAGCAGGTGGGAAAACTCAGGACGACAGCTTCAATACGTCCGCCGGCCGTGTCCACATCCCGTTCTAAGTTTTCATGGATTTTCCATAAGCGGTCTTGTATAGATATAAATCTGATAGTGAGTCAGACAGCTTCAGGATTTTCGTCCATCGGCTTTGAAGTGGGATCAGTACATCCACGATGATCATTATCGGGTAGTCTTGTAAGATCTTGAATGAATCTCAGTGAATGTTGCAAAGATGGGTTTTAATGACGAGATACTTGGGTAGAAAGCAAAGCAATAATTAGCTATAGAGCTCTTTCTTGCTATTATAATAGAGCCATCTGGAGAAACAACAAGAAGAAAGCTGTCTCGGGCTGCTGTATTATGATTGAATGCAATATGAGTTGCAGTACGTGAGTCGATATTCTGTTTTGGAAATGATCAAACTCTCACGGGCTCTCAGGGTACCAACAGAAATATGCGCAGAGGTCTATGGGCTGCTGATCAACTAACAGGAATAACATATGATGCGGCTCAAGTGTGGTCTAAATGAATCATAAGCCGTTTGTGTGCGAATGGCGGTGTGATCAATTTCTCAACTGTATTCTGGCCTCATAGCACAAAAAACCACCTCTCCAGAACCTACAAGGATAAAGAACAATCTTGAAAACACGAGGTCTACTTAATCACGATTACAATCCTTAGATTGCAGCGGGCGCTAAAGGGGTAGTCAAATATCGCGTTACAGAGCTGACGTGTCGTTCTCCCCACGTGAGGACAATTGACAGGGGCTCTGAATCATGGTGGGAATGAACGTTTGTGGCTCTCCGGTCCTTTCCCTCTGGCATCTAATGTTAGTCTTTCGTCCATCCATTTCTGAAAACTATTTGTGCTGTATCCTAGTTGGACATATCTGTTAAGCTGAGTCTCCAGTTGAAATTATTGGAAATAGTCACGTTGGTTGTCTTTGTCTTAAGTCTGCCTTGTTCCACAATTCGTTCAGCTTTGTGGTCAATTACTGTGCGAGACAGGGCCAACCCGAAACCAATTTGATACCCAATGTATTATTGTGTGCACCAGTGAGACACTACTGCAGTAGCCATCCGAATATTTCCGACGGGCCTCAGGTTCTCATATTCGCACATGGTAATTATGACTCGACATAACAATGAAAATTTCATCAAACTGTCCTCTGTGACTCGCCCGAACGTCGTCGGTACGGTTGCCGACACGACGTGCGGGTATTGCCAAAAGCGTCACAGGGCGCGCGTCGGGACCCGACGTTGGGCGATCAAAGCTCGGGTCCGACGTATCACGTGGAGCGCATACAATCGGTTATAAAAAGCCGCAGCCGTGTGCCATCATAAAAGTTCAGTATACCGCGACGACCTGGGTTCACAATCTATCTCCAACCACTACAGCCATCACTAGGTTGGCATACCATACCTTTCCCGCCATTACTATGCCTCCTAGAAAGAAAGCAACAGCCGATGATGCTGCGCCCGCCCCAGCTCGTTCAAGTGCACGAATCAAGGCTGCTGTGAGCACACAACCGGCCGACGCGTCAGCTGGCACATCAGCACCACAACCAGTTGCTCCAGTACAGAGCGATAGCAAAGTGAAATCCAAACGGACGCGCTCTGCTACTACTACGCAAGATGATGAGGCAGCGCCCAAGCCAGCTTCCAAGAGAGCGAAGAAAGGCAAAGTCGCAGACATCGCCGACGATACTGCCGACCTTCAGCCTGCTGCACAAAATGGTTCCACAGATGACTCTAAACCCGAAGAAGAAGAGAAAAAATGGTGATATCGACCCTTTGAGGTTAAATTCTCTTTGACTCATCATTTCCATTGAAGGTTACTGTTTTGAAACGTGGTGCAGCACCCGTGGATCCTGCATCCAATTGCGTTGGTGAGTCGGACATGTTGTGTCCGCCTGAGATGGGTGACTGAAAATGTGGTTCCCTGCAGATACACATCAAGTATACTCCAACGAACAGGGTGTATGGGATGCTATGCTGAACCAAACAGATGTTAGCGGAAATCAGAACAAAAACAAGTCAGTTCGTTTTCGTAGTTTCTTATCCCAACGCTCACCAATTGGCTATACTTCAGATTCTATGTTATTCAGCTGCTACACCCCATCGGAAATAATACCCAGTGTAAAATGTTTACTCGGTGGGGTCGTGTAGGAGAGAACGGTCAAACGCAGACGAAGGTAGGGTCAAATATCAAGGTCTTGACTTTGTCCATTGTACTTAAGTCGCTATTTGATAGGGACCGTGGCCTGCTCAACAGGCCGTGAACGAGTTCAAGAAGCAATTCAGATCCAAAGCAGCTGTCGCCTGGGAAGATAGGCATGGTATGGTACCCAGACCAGGTGAGCAACTTCGTCGTTTCGATCACTCTGTGCAAAAATAATTTGTTATTTAACATAGGGAAATATACATGGCTTGGTAAGAATTCCTCAATCTATTTGTGGGGTTGGAGTTGGCTAACTGTAATCTTCCTGCAGAGCGCGACTACGGAGATGAAGACGAGCCAGAAAAAGACGATAAAAATGCTGAAAGCAGTAAGAAGGAGGATATCGTAGCTCCAGATTCCAAACTTCCTTCTGAAATTCAAGTGAGGCCCTAATTTTAGTATGCCACGCTAACGCTGACTGAGCAAACTGCTATTCAGGAACTCTGCCAATTATTGTTCTCAACAAGGTGACTGGAGAAAATGATAAGTATCACGACTGGCTTTGCTCATCTCCTAATGCTAGCATTATCGATGCACATCTATCGTCCATGAACTATGATGCCAAAAATTGCCCCTAGGTAAGAGTACTCCCTTGCTCAAACGTGGCGCCCAGCATCTCATTGGCTACACAGGAAAACTCGCCAAATCAACGATTTTGAATGGATTCGCCGCCCTCAAGGTAGATTACCAAACGCATATGAGCATAGGAAACGCTAACACGACCTATACAGACTCTGGCCGACGTGATTCAGAACCCTACCGGTGCGACTGCCAATCAGTACGGTGGGATGCGTGCAGCATGCGAACATCTCAGTGGCGCATACTACTCGTAAGTTGATGACACCCTCTTCCCTTTGTTGTATACAGTAACAATGTTTTTACAGTGTAATTCCTCATGACTTCGGTCGACAGAGGCCTATGGTTATCGACAATGCAACGGCCCTCAAGAGGGTAAGGGCTGCATCCCTCATGTCGGAAACTATACCAATCTCAATCATTATTGTAGGAACTCGACCTTGTTGACGCGCTTGGGGACATGGTAAAGAGAATTTCTTCCCTCCTTCGCCAATCACACACTGATCTCCAATATCAAGGAAATTGCCTCGAAATTGATCTCATCGACGAGTTTAGTAGACATAGACGGCAACCCCATCAATCCCATCGACTCCCACTTCCGTTCCCTGGGCCTCACAAGCATGGAGCCAATCGCTAAAGACTCGCCGGAATTCAAGAGCCTGGTGGACTATGCTCGAGATACGCATGGCGCTACTCATAGATATAAAGCGACTGTTCGAAACGCTTTCAGAGTAGAAAGGTGAGCTCAGATCAAGTTGTTAGGGTGTTACTTCGATCACTGACATCTTGCAGGGCCGGGGAGGCACAGGCTTGGGATGCGAAGAACTTCTCAGATTTGCCAGCCGGGGACCGTCTTCTCCTGTGGCATGGCTCCAGAACGACCAACTTTGCAGGTGAGCGTCAACTATGTAGAGAACCGCCTTGAGCATCGTAATTCAAACGCACAATCCTTGTAGGTATCCTTAAGCAAGGCCTCCGCATTGCGCCTCCTGAAGGTAGATCCCGACTTGTCTTCCATTTTGAACCTTCAAGACTGATAACTGACGCTCGTAGCTCCTGTCACTGGATACATGTTCGGAAAAGGTGTATATTTTGCCGACATGATGAGCAAGGTTAGCTTTTCGTCGACTATTTTCAGAAATTCTTGTCGACTAAACACCAATTGTAGTCCGCAAACTACTGTTACTCACAGTAAGCAAATCCCATATACTATTCTCCTATTCCTAGCTTACAATCTGGAATTCAGCTTGAGCAATGGTACTGGCCTTTTGCTGCTCTGCGAAGTCGCTGCGAAACCTTTCCACGAGCTCACCAACGGAGTGAGTGTCTTTGTGCTCCCTTCCCTGAAATGTGACTAACCCATCTTTCTGTGTTTTCCAGAGCTACAACGCCGATGAGGAGTGTAAAAACGCTGGAAAGCTGTGAGTCACCCATTCCACCCGACATACCATGTTCGTCGAACTTCTTACTATCATGTTTCATCAGGGCTACCAAAGGTATCGGCCGTACCCAGCCTGTTGCATGGAAAGACGCAGGTATGGCGCTGAACCACGTCGAGCTCTCTGGATGCGAGATGCCTGCTGGCCCCGGCCAAGACGTTCCAGGCATGCCTGGGCTATATCTCCAGTATAACGAGGTACGTCATTCTATGACCTGCATAAATCGCTGTTTTAACGTTGCCCGTTTCTTCTTTCATTATCTTTAGTATATTGTATATGATCCATCTCAGATACGACTGCGTTATCTCCTGATGGTAGATATGTGAAGTATAAGGGGCATCGTGGTAAGTTATGGAGAAAATTATGTCCGTAGTTCGTGTATCTCTGTATTTTTGTATGTTTTTAATTTGTTCTTGCTTCCTTAATTGCGGCACATTGCAATACCCCGTTATTTAAGTCGTATTTTCATGATCTCTATAACTTCAGCCAGCTATACTGCGATGGTCAAGATGATAAGTACGGTATGCCATGGCTCTCCGTTGATAGCACGATCAGGTCATGCTTGTCCGCGTAGCGACTCCCCACATAAACATTGAATCCCATAAAATTGAACTCCCGGATGCACATGAAGACCACTTTTCTGGTATTTATTGAAATTTCACCATCCCAGGACTGGTCTCTCTAACGAGGGCCCCTTCGGCGTCTTGTCAGCGTCAGCCTAGACCCTCTTCGAGGGAACCACCGGTCTAGGACAAATGCGCATATGCCCGGTCAATCGCCGAAAAATTCCCACTCGTATAGGACCTCGTCCCCGTCTGGTTCTTAATCCGGTAATCGAAGGTTTCTTGATTGCATATAAAGGAGAATTTGAGGCAAATCTAACGTGCAGTAAATAATAAGTGACTCGTGGATAGTTGGAACATAGATTTCTAAAGCTTTACTAAGTGGCAAAGTATCTATACCCTGATTTTATGTTCTCCGCCTCTGTATTTAAGTAGGCGGTCAGGCCGGTACCGGAACTTATTTTGTTCTGATCAAGTTAGTACGTACGCGGCCATCAGAATAAGTCTTCTACTTCACTATAAATCACCAGATTCGTTCTCAGGGCGGTGAGTCTTCAAACTGCACGTCAGGTTATGTTTAAAAACTCTCAAGACTTGCTGCTGCTAGTTGTAGTCGCGCTTTTCCAGCAGTCATTTGTTGAGTTAGTGTCGGGATATTCCTCCTTGATGGAGGACTCTACTTTCCGATAGTATTTATATCACATTGTCATCGTTGGGTTGTATTCGAATGCAGCTACGGGCATGAAGACAAAACCTACTCTCTACCGCCGACATTGACAGAACACAGTTAATCAACTGTGCAGCTGTTCCTGACATATTTTTATTCTTAAGAGAGGTACCAGGTACGATTCCCACCAGCGTCAGACCAATTTTCTATAAATTTGCTCGTACTTGGACAGCTTCCCGGATAGCTTGAACTTGGAAACCTTCGGCCCAGCCATCCTTGAGTTGTTATGCTCCGTGAAATTTGTCAATCTCTCCTCGTTCTATCGGTCAGTTCATATGAGACGTGTTCAATAAAACTTGATACCAACTCATTCCTTTCATAGGTATTCTTCAAGACCTTAGCGGCATATCCCCAGAGTCCAGGGGCACCATTTCCTTTCCTCGTTGGAAATACCTCTGCACTTCCCGCCGGATGGTCTGGCAACAGTCAATGTCTGGCGTAAGTCAAGCAAGTGGTCGATCGTGGATACAAGCCACTGATTTTTCTACAGTGACTGTACTTTCGACGACTTACCTATCACTAGAGAATTTCTGTCCGGACCTGCCTTTACCGATGCAGTTCATATGACAATTGAACTGTGCGTGAGCTTCTGCGATGCACAAGGCTCACGTCTTGCGGGTTTGAAAGGGCCAGAATGCCGTGAGTTAAACTTCACCGTTAACCCTGAACCATTGTTAATTTTCTATGTAGGTTGCGCCAACATCTTCAACCCTTCCTCGTGCTTTGAAAGCGACAATGGTGAATGCCAAACCACCGCAGATGTCGGTGTAGGGTGCCCTGAAACCGCCGCGAGTCTTGTGGACTCGCGAACGGCACCCCGCCATTGTTCAATATATTTTTCAATCAAGTTTCGCAGTTCAGCTGCTCTGATCCCCTGTGGTCAGGGAGGCGCAGCACTGACTGCTGTCGATTCTTGGAGATTTTCCTATTTCTACAAGTGAATATCCTTCTGTTTCATCATAGATTTCACCGACTAAATGGCTGCGAAAGCGACTCGGTAGCTGCCCATGCACTGCCATTCTATGTGCCCTTTCTAGAAGGAAATCTCACCACTGAGGCATGTGTGACTGCGTGCGGAAATTCAGGTTAGTTTTTCTAATGGATTCTGGGATAACACAGATGTCTGACTTTTTATGTTATAATTAGGGTTTACCCTAGCTGGGGTCACGAAAGGAGACGAATGCTGTAAGTCACAGTTTTCCATTCATTTCTCAGGCTCATTTCTCTGCAGATTGTGGAAATTCAATTCAAAACGGCGCACGTCCCGTCACCACTAACTGCGCTACGCTGGAGAATATCCCGGGAACCCTGATACCTTGCACAGGAAACGCCAACGAATTATGTGGAGGGCCAAAGGTCATTTCGATATACACTCTGCCAGGCACCGGTCTTATTCCGATCATTCCGTTCGATCCTGGCTTTGATGATTTTTGCTCCGGGTTTGACTGTCCTGGTCATACATAACAACTCGAATGATACGAAAGGTTAAAAGACATAATAGCATGCTTCCCAACCTGTTGCATCTTTAGCATCTTTAGGGAAAGACCTTACTGTACCGATCAATAACTATATCAGAGTTAATCACCACCTGCAAGACAACATATTTCCTAGCTTCTCTCACACACGGTCACCTGGTGTATAAACTACGGTAACAGTCTTGCTTACTGCCTTCGTTGTCCCCGAACTACTTACATTGAAATCCCAAATAAGAGCTCAACTAATTGTCAATATAATAAGCTTAATAGTTAAGACACTCATCCGAACTGCCCATGGAAAATCGGGAAAATTGTGGCTGACGGGGAAAGGAGCTAACGAAGGGACGAAGACAGCCAAGTTAAAACCGTTTATAGATCAATGGAGCTAACGAAGGGACGAAGACAGCCATGTTAGTACCGCTTATAGATCAATGAATGCTGAACAGTAGAGGGTGAAAAAGAGGTGCTTTTCAAGGATTTACAAAGAGGAGTCTCTCTGTTCGACTAATTGAATTCCTATTCAAAGCTCCATCCACCCATAGGAAGTATATTGTGTGCATTTGGCTATTCATATCAAATTGAATACGTAATGTAGAGTTAAAAATAAACATAGCCCACAAAACTACTGAACCCCACCCGGATTGAACGGATGACCTTGAGGAAACACCGTATTAAGGCTGGAATCTCACGCTCTACGACTGAGCTAGGGGTCCGTGCACAGATTGCATTGGATTAATTGAAAAAGATGTTGAAATGGCCAACCGGGATTTTCTTAACAGCTTGAATCACCTTGCATCCACCCAACGTTCATTAAAGACGAAGGCAGCTTGGTCAAGGCAAAAACGTCACAGAGATAACCTACTGATACTTGAAATGTCCATTCAAAGAGGAAACGGCAAGGTCTTGTGTCAGACAACGTTGAAAATATCAAAAACAGACGCGTTGCGGGGTAGGTGGTCGTGTGGTCCCGAGCACTGGTAAAGTATTATGTAAACCTATCTAGTAGTACTTACCTGTATATGTGCATTGAATGTACAACGATATGCAGAGCTTTCAAGCTTCGCTGAAGCAGAAGCAGGAAAATATTTCGATCTTTCTTTCCACTGAGCAGTATCGTTATTCCAGTGGTGACAGTCGGGCCTTAATTGCGCAATTCTATGATATACATGGCTCAGAATCCGCCGATATCAGTTTCCAGATTCTGTATTCTTCAAGTTGGAGGACAATGGTCAATGAGACAACGTCCCTACAACGGCTTCCAAGGACGCCGTCACGCGTTGTGTTCTAACAATTCTATAATGGCCCAGGAATCAAACTCCCCACCTAGTAGAACCTTACCTGTAATACTAATTCGGTCGTCTGGACGTTCAAATACAACTCGTCAAACTATTGAACAAACGTTAAACCTCCCTACTGCAACCCATTTAGCGACCACAAATAACTGAGTCATGAATCGTCTGCACAATCTATAGCAGTGACTTACATTTCATCAAGACAATGTTCGACCACGAATCAACATTCCAATTTTTCGGTGATAAGCTCAAGGAGGAACCAGACTATCCGCTCTGCAAAGAGCTCAACTGCATTGGGCTACATAAAGAACGCGTCATTGGACCACATGGAGCCCCCTGCTCCGCCAGTATCAAATGCTCGGAATTGGAGGACCATATCATCGCAAAAATCCACTCTCCCCTCGGTTATCTGGCAGAGCGCCATCGGTTACTCAGATCTGTGGAAGAAAAGCAGAAGACGAAGAGCCAAGGCTGGTCGATCAGCAAGATGGTAAGCTTACGCCTTCGTCAGAAAGTAAGTGATTAAATATCTGTCGGTGAAACTTTGAACTTACCTCGAGTTCAATAGCTGTGTGCATGATCAATTCCTCCTGCAGAAATCCACATTCTTTGCACGGAATGCAACGGCCGAGATATTATCAAGGCCTACGGTCCTTGCGACAGGGTGGACGGAAAGTCATGCCATCTTTGTGCCAAAGTCGTGACGCTGGAGGCTAATGTGATATAATGTCACTTGAATCAATTCTATTGCACTCCAGACGATCCACCAGCTCCCATTGTTCATCGTTCACTGCAAAATCTCTACATCAACAATTATCTTCCGGGCGATGTTACGTGTCTGGATCAGCTCACATCACCCACGCTGGACAGGTCTGGTCCTAGAGTATCCCAGATGGAAAATCTTGAATGTCACAGCCTTATGTCATTCTTCGCAAGATCATCGTGCCCTTTGAAGGTCAATTGTTACCGCTGGAACGACGATAAGACCCTCATTGCCCTGCTATGGCTCATCCCGTCTATCCAGGATTTGGAGTTCAAGGACTTTTAGCTCATATAGCTGCCATCATCCCCAAAGAGCCATTCCTTTCAAGATTCCAACGCTTCTCTTACTTGCTCGGGCTATTTGAAAGAGCTTGGGAGCTTTTGGCGAACGTTTTTGGCCCCCTTTCTGGACCAAGACGACCTCTGAGATATTTACGATGGCATGACCTTTCGGGTTAAAGTAAACACCATAAAGGCATCGACGGGGCAACTATTTGACGTTTACTAGCCATTATTAATGCCGGGTTTGAATTGAGACTTCGTTCCAAAATTCGCAGGGAGTGTATTGAGAGTCACGACTTTGATTAATCAAGGCCCACATACATCTAATCTTTCTTTCCAGAACCACGGAGGCGCTCCTCGGCAATGAAATGTTGTCTTTTCTCCAGATCTACAAAGATATCAATGCCTGGTGCAATCTGACAAGAGAAACGACGTACCATGAGCCCACATCGCTGCCCCAACGCGATTTGATACTGTAAAGACTAATCCGATGATGGGGAGACCTTCCAGTAAGGCAGCTGTGAAACCAAACACTCGATAGTCCCATTTGCGTTCCTGCATGAACACCGCAATCTCTTTATCGGACATCTTCTTGGACTGGAAATACTGCTTTGAAGGTGAATAGATCACACTTCAATTATTTCATGGATGAAAGCTTACGTGTTGGTGTAGGAACCGCGAAGTTCCAAGGGCCTTGAACCAGGCAGACACGGCCATTCCAACAAAGGGATAGACCTGGAAAGGCGAGAGAAGAACTTTGGAATGTCAAAACAGATCGGAGAACAATGCGCGTAAAACACACCTCGCTTTACCACGAAAAGCCCGAACCATCCTCCTAGCCATTTCTTAATGAGCTTGTCCTGCTTTGTCTCAATGTTTAGATTAGGTGGAGCTTCCCATTCCTCGACGTATGGCTTCCAGAAATCTGGTCCCTTTCCGCGTGATGCTACTGTCTGGTCCCATGCTCGGTCGCGAGCAATGCGAATGTTCCGGCTAAGGAAGAAGCGTAGAATGTATGTGACTTGAGATCCTAGAATCATTATTGTCGCGTCTGGTAGGTTGAGTGATTTTAAAACAAACGGCGACAAAGCATGCGGGCGGGCTTACATGTGTACAAACTGAAAGGAACGTGGTATCCAAACACCGTGTCATCTCTCGACAGTCCAGTTATCCTTGGAGAACTAAACAATATGTTGTGAGATAAACACATCTTCAAGGGACCGTAGAGACATACTTTGAGAGGAAGACTTCGATGAACTTCTTCTGAATAGAGAACGTCAGAACAGCCTATCAATAGTGAATTCAGATCACGTCTGACTTATGTCCGAATCGAAAGAAAGCTTGCCCATATAGTTCCTACTATGGCACCGCGCCTAGTGGCATGCTTGCACTTGTCCCATGCTGGTTTGTATAGGTGCTTATCAGTAAATAGCCTGTATACACCGACAAGGACATAAGATGGCGGAAATTCCATCCGCAGTGCGGCACGTTTTAGGGTTGGCGGTATGTGTTCCGCTTCTTTGTCGAAGAGTGCATCTTGAACCTCTGGACCGATGGAGGATAGAGACATATGTTCGTTGTGATGTCAAAAGTTTGAAGAAGAGAATGCTTCGCTATGCCTGGCATGCTCTTTGCTCAAGCCGTGCTCGCCGCTTTCAGAGTTCTCACGGGATTAGACATTTTGACATCGTCTGCGTGTTATGGCACGTGTCAGTTATTCGGTAACAATTTGTAACGAACAATTGATTGGAGCCCCTATAACACTTTCCCACCTCTTCTCGACTCGAACCATCATCGCAATGAAGGATTTCAAGGAACTACCAGACCAGGAAAGAATGGAAGAGGCTGCAGAACTCGACATATTTGACATCGAAGGCAACAAAATCAAGTTTGGCGCCCTTTTCAAGGAACAGAAAACAATTGTTGTATTTATCAGTGAGTGGAACATTGTCAAGCAGTGGAACCAGACTAATATACCTACAAAGGACACTTTTTTGTGGGGTCAGGTCTATATTCATTATATAAATGGGATTAGCGGAAATCTAACATCCTCCTTTGATTGTTGACAGGCTTGCCAAGTGAGGCAATTTATCCCCTGTACTTCCAAAACGTCTTTCATGTTTCGCTCAGCTCTACGTAGAGAATCTCGCGGCGGTTCCTCAGGAAGCGCTAGATCAGGCAGGCACAAGTATCGTTGTCATAGGATGCGGAGAATATAACCCTATCAAGTCCTACAAAGGCAAGCAATAACGTCTCTAGTCTCTATCCTATACGCCGACTAACTAACGCGAGAGCTCAGAGGCAACTAAATTTTCTGGACTATTTTATGCTGACCCCACTCGAAAGTTATACCGCACTTTGGGAATGGATATCGAAAACGTTGATAAGACCCCAGCTGGTGAACAGAAACGGAGCTACTTGACACTTGGCTCCTTTTCAAATCTCATGATGAGTCTTTGGGTAAAATCTATCATTTTTCAAGTATGACTTCTCTAATTGGATAAAAAGCGGGGACCTTTCAAACACCCAACACAAGTAGGAAAGCAAGGTGACTTCGCGCAACTGGGAGGAGATTTCATCTTTGGACCAGGTAGGGCCCTAAATTGTCTTTTCAGTTCAAGAGATCCTGGTAACGTGTAAACAGGGAATGTCTGTTCATTTGCTTCACGCATGAGACACACAGAAGACCGTGGGTGGAACCGTTTCTATCCTCTCGATTATTTCAATAGTGATTATTTCACTAGATGTCGAAGTTACAGATCTAGTAAAAGAGGCTGGAGTAATGTATTCTTCGTCATCATAAGTCACACGACAAAGTACGGAACATTCAGGAGTTTGACGGTTCCGGGTAGTTTTCCTTGTTCATCTCGACATACGATATCGAAAGGTCAAGAAACGAAGCCAGTTTGTGGTCGACAGGAACACATGTACCGTTACCAGAGGTAGTAAACGCTGGCAAGGGTTCGGGAGACTTCATTAGGGGCTTCGTTCCCGTTGGGAGGTTAAATCCGATTGGCCGATCATTCGCACTCATTGACAATGACCTGTCGTTGAAAGGGTGATCAATCGGCGTAAATGCATCCTCTGCCCCAGAGCGAGTCGTCCCAGGAGGAGGCGTCGAAGGACCCAAAGAATCGATAGTCGATGACGTGGTGTTTCCTTCCTCCTCGTCCGATGAAGCATGGCAAGATGATCCAGCGTCAGACCGAATAGATGACCTAACACAAAGGGTAACATGTGGATCATCCGGCTCCAGCGCAAGTCTATCAAGAATTTCCAGATCACCGCAAATAGCTTGCCATGAGCAGGAAGGCAGTAAAACTGGCTCTGATTTCGCGATAGTACATTCGTGAGAATCTTTGGCGCGGACATCTGGTTCTGATAATAAGTGGACTTCTTCCATAGTTTCAGAAGAAGGGACTGAGAATCCTTCGGGAGCTGGACGAGGTCTGAATGAGGGTTGATCGCGGAAGAATGCAGTCATTGCGTGGCCGATCTGTTGCGGTAAAATTCAGAATCGAATAGAAATTCAGAATCAGATACATACAATGAAAGAGGTACACGCGTAGGCCGGAAAATAGACAACTCTGGCGTGAACGGCATCTAGCAGATCATCCACCTCCATGCCAGCATCATCGGGATCATCAGGATCGCCAAAGACATTTTCCACCGTGAGGTCGTATTTACACTGCTCATTTCCTGTAAGAATGGGCCGCCCTTCATGGATCCGCGGAGAGTCACAAACAGAAGAAGCAGGCGCCCGGATTTCATAGAACAGAAGTCCGCTGAGGCCTATACACTCTATTCTCACAAACCGCCGCCAAGTCCTACGGCGACATGCTCTGTTAGTTGGAGCTATGTTCTTATTGGTGTCTCTGTCACCCAGAAGGTCGTGATATACAGAGCAAGATAAAGCGTGACGCCAGATTTCCCCCGTCGAGTGACGGAACCTGCTTTGGCTGTTCGAAAATTGGACCGCCATTGGGTGGGGGCAGGTCGCAGGATGTCGTAGAGCCTAGAAGCCCAAGAACCAGGCTTGGAGAAATCGCGTAATGTCATGTGTAGCCAAAAGTTCACTGGACCAGCAGAAGAACTTAAAAGAGAAGAAGAGGTAGTGATGAAAGGATTGCAAGGTTTAGTCGGACTAGAAAAATATGTTTGCAGACAAATCGGAGTTAGAAAGAGGGCGTCGAACAACATATCAAAACATCCGATCTTGTCAGAGGAATTACTATTAGGCAACTTCAACAAAATTGGGGGCGCTGCTTTTCAAGCTGGACGCAGTTCAGTCTGATTATAATAAATGGGAAGGCGAAGAACGACTCGGAACAATACTACTATTATATCGAACATTATACAAGGACGAAAACGAGAGGTCGGGGGACCATTCAACGGACTAGTTTTTCCCTTTGACTGCATCCCTGATAACTGGTTCCGGGGCGAACGTCTGTTGTTCCGGTGTCACATTAAACGTCTTTTTCCAAAGAGGCAGAAGCTCTTCGGGTAGCTTCCATGCTAATTCTTCATTTCTTTGCCATAAACGAAGTAAATGTCGACTATAAGAATAGGTGTTAGAATGGGCCATATCGCCATTACAATTATGTTGGCCTACGTCTTATTCCCATCATCTTTGAAGCCGTCTCTGGCGTGGAATATGCTGAGGTTATTGATATATTGGATGTCGCCTTTCTGGAAGTTGAGCCCCAAGGAATATTTCTCGGCCAGGAAATGGAGAGCGTCCAAGGCTTCAGCTTGAGCTTCGGTGATCGGAGCAATATCAGCGGATCGTGGAAGACCCTGGAAGCCAGTGAAGTATCGACGGGCATACTGGATAATTATCTTGGAGTCCAGGTAGTATAGCAAGGGCCTTTCTGTAAAGGGGGATCTCTTCCAAATCTAAAGAATAAATAAATGAATAAAGACGTTATAATTAAAGAAAAGTATTAGAAGGACGGACTCGTCTACTACCCATGGTTGCGAAAGAGTTTGGATTAAATCAGGGCGTTTTTGTGCAAGATGATTGTACACCCTCCAGCTGCTGCTTATTCTCGATACGCCACCCTCTGCAGCAATTTGCAGTGCAAACAAAGACACAATGTCGGAACCCTGGTCGGTATGGAAGACCTGCTTATCAGTTGTATACGCAGGGCCACCAATGGCGCCTTTCAAATGAGACTGCGATAAATCTTTGATGTGTGAAAGAACGCCTCCGTTCTTATCTTGAAGCCCCGAGTACCACCAACATACGAAGAGACTCCGGCGTATATTAGAATGTTATCTAGCCTTGAATAGGAGTCGACGGGTATCGTTCGGAGGACAAAAAATCCCCGTCCTTCATGGAGTTCGTGGGCCAATTCCGTCAAGACGGGTCCAAGGGTAGGCAATGGGAATGTTGCAGGGGATATAAGACCAGGAGAGAGGCTGAGACCTGCAGAATCGGGATATCTCACTGAGTCATAGTCTTGCCAATTATGAAGCTACAGTAGTTCGTACCATGGAAATAGTGTAAAGCGGCGTGTATTTCCTTTAGGTGCTCGGAAGTGAGCGTGTAGACCCACTGCGCCTCATTTTTCCAGTCCTTGCCCTCCCATACTAAAAGGCGATTCGAGTTTCTCGGGAAAGCCGGTTGGTAATTGCGTCGACAAAAGAGAGGGATCTTGTTCCAGTCTCCACGCCGTGCGTTGCTGCCACTTCTCACGATCCGGGTGGTAGGTGATATCAGGCTGTTTCCCAAAACTGGGCATGAAGTCACTCTTCGAGGGAGGACTGATGGGATGCTTTTTCTCAATAGTGTCACCGATAACTGAAGCCATGATTCAGATGAATAGAGTCTGCAAGGAGTAGCATGGAAGTCCTGTTACTATCAATTTATAAGACTGCCAAAGACAGGATGATGCGATATTGCTTCTTCGTCACACCTTCAAATGCGAGACTGGTTATATTAGAAAAGTACACGTGATATGATCTTAGAATTTACTGATAGGACGAACGACTCAGATTCGCTACATATAGGGTTTCAAAATTGCGATATAGGATACATGAGGATCCACATGGTGTTCAGGCGTATACGGCCCCTCCCTTTGATTTACCACGAATTTCTGGTTCCAAGGGGAATTGTTCGTTGTCCGGAGTCGCCGTTTCGTATAGCCTCTTCCAGATGTCCTGAAGTTCAGGTGGAATCTTCCAGGCCAGCTCTTCGTTGCGAAGCCATAGGCGGAGAAGGTGTCGACTGCAGAATGGACGGGATAAGAACTCTAGAATAACACAAAAAACGAACAACACATACCGACGGTCAGGTGCATCAGTATAGCCGTCTCTTCCGTGGAAGATACTCAAATTATTGATGTACTGGATATCGCCTTTCTGGAAGCTGAGACCGAGAGAATATTTCTCAGCGAGGAAGTGAATGGTATCCAACGCCTCCGCCTGAGCCTCAGTGATAGGAGGAATTCCCTTCGAACGAGGGAGGCCAAGGAATCCAGTAAAAACACGACGAGCATATTGAATAATAATCTTCTCGTCATGGTGGTAAAGCAAAGGTCGGTTTGTGTATCCATTACCTGCTCCGAATCTGCAATGAAGTTAGAATAACCAGATATAGTCTAAGCAAGAGTATTCAAAGAAATATTTACGTGTCGAAAGGCCATGGCTCTGCCAGAGTCCTAATGAGATCCGGCCTGGTCTCAACGAGCTCATTGTAAACCTTCCAGCTGCTACTGATTCGTGATGTGCCTCCTTGGGCCGCAGTTTCAAGGACAAAGAGAGAGATAATGTCGCCAATGTCGGTATGGAAAACTTGCTTATCAGTCGTATAAGCGGGAGCCCCAATAGTCTTCAACGGGTTAGTATCACTCAGATCCCTGATGTGCCCAACGACGATGTTCCCCGCATCTTGGACTGCGCGTTTAATGCCCACGTAAGACGAAACACCGGCGTAGATGAGTATATTGTCTTCTCTGGAATACGAATCAACAGGGATGGTGCGGAGAACGAAGAAGCCACGCCCTGTGTGGAGCTCATGAGCCAACTGCGCCAGAATGGGCCCTAGAATAGGAAGAGGGAAGGTTGCAGGAGATATATAACCGAAAGGTTTATCCAACCCTTGCAATCAGGTTTAGTTTCATAGGAATTAGCGAAAAAATCAATGTCGTACCTCTGAAGTGCTTGACGGCATCATCGATTTCCTTCAGATGCTCGGGGGTCAATTCGAATTCCCATTGCGATGCGTCCGTCCAATCCTTTCCCTCCCACACAAGAGGCGAGTCCAAGTGTTTCGGGAACCCTTCTGGAAGCGACTGCTGAGGCAGCGTCGGATCCTCCGCGAGACGGCGGGCAGTCCTGGCCGCCCATTTTACTTTATCCGGGTGGTACTCGATATCCGGCTGCTGAGGCCCGAAAACGGGAGCTTCAATAACATCGTCCGAGGCTGGATTGTCGGACTTTGGGACTGCCTCGGGAGAGGAAATGTTAAGGTTTGTGCTTAATAAATCTGTGACTCGGGCAACGAGAGTGGCCATGGCTATTGAGTGATAATTTGTTATTCTGTACCAAGCTTGGAGACGCTTTTAAATAAAAGAAATCTGCTCTATTTTGCAAGAAGCTATGGAAATGGTGTGAGATGGCGTTCGTGGGATGAGTGGTCAAGAGACTCACGTGCACTGCTTCCTTGTTATGTATCCCTGCCCATTCTGAAATGGATGCCCTACAAAAAGATGATAAAGCATTCGATGCTGAGTAACTTTTGTTCAAAAACATGTCGACTTTCTAATCACGGCGTTTAATAACAGGGCCGAGTTGGATGATAGAACAGAAAGAGATGACGCATCAAATCCTGTGTGAATGGAGGAGCGCATATTACGATTAGGGACATCAATACAGCTGACAATGATACCGATTGGCGCCTTCTACTCAATGGATCCACCCATGACCAGACCGTGGACGGCAGAAGCACAAATCGACGTATAATGTCGCCCTGATTGGGCGAGAAAGCCTCATAGACTACTTTTAGGGGTACACCTCTTGTGTCGGTGAATCAGATAAAGGGGAGCAATGGCAGATAAGTACGTACTTTTAGAGTCGTTGACGTCTTATGACGATTAAGGACTCGAACCGCCGGCCACACCCCAGTCATTTTCGACTTCGGGCGGTAACAGTACAGTTTTTATCGACGTTTCAATGTAATGCAGTCCGGGGCAATATATCGAAAGTCATAGGAACTATGAGTCGAGAAAAAATGTATGGTCGTGGTTTAAACGTTTATGTTTGGATGGTGGGTTTGAAATATATTTTGTTCTCCGCTTAAACCAAATCCGCGATCAAACTTCCTTCTCCACAGCCGCCATCGCCCTTCTTTATGATTAGCGTTTGTAAGTTCCTGATCATGTTCTATAATGAGAGTACTCTGACGACTTACCTACAATTCACGACCAAAAGCTACCAAAAGGCAGAAGCAAGACTGAACAAGCAACGTTGGACCTTCCTCATGGACGCCTACACGTGATACATAGGCTACAGACTCTTTCCGGGAACGGCGGCCACGAAGTGAAGCCCTGTAGCTTTGAAGAGCGACGAATTTTCATTTAGTATTCGTTGAAATCCCCATCGACTCGACAACTTCAACGCAGACACAATCGAAGTTCAGCCATGAACGTGGAAAGCTTTGCTTTCGATGCTCCGTTGAGTTTGAAGATGGCCGCCAAACGATATTCACCTGCCAGCGGTCAAGACTATTGTGGCGGTTTAACCTTGATGTTCATGCACTGCATCGGTTCTCGTAAGTCTTAATACCTGTAGTCTCCTTCAATTGTCTAATAAACACGATTGACAGACAAGGAGCAGTGGGAACCCGTCATTGAACAGCTATTCAAAGTCCAACGAAACAAAGACGTTCAGCTGCGAGAGGCATGGGCATTCGACTGGCAGAATCATGGAGATTCCGCTGTTCTAAATCGTGAGGCGTTGAAAAATCGGGCTGAAGGTGTTTGTGAGTATCTCCAGGCATCAATTTATGTCGCAGTGAACATATCTCCTTATAGCTGTCTATGAATGGGCTGGGGCAATCGCAGAATTTGTAAAGTCGCCGCGTATGAAGGGACACCGAATAATTCCTCTGGGTCATTCAGCAGGTGCTGCAGTCTCGTATGTTCACATTATATTCCTACAACGTGGTCACCAGTTAACAAGCAACAGAATACTATTGACCAAGACTATACCTCCACAAACATTTTCTTCTGTCGTGCTCATAGAACCCACCCTTTCTACACGCGAATCGT
Source organism: Psilocybe azurescens (assembly GCA_023853785.1). NCBI lineage: Eukaryota > Fungi > Basidiomycota > Agaricomycetes > Agaricales > Agrocybaceae > Psilocybe > Psilocybe azurescens. The sequence continues at coordinate 491,464 of JAJIRX010000590.1, forward strand.
TCCAATCACATTTGGAAGACAGAATGGCTGCGATTGACTTTGCTGTGGCTGCCACCTCCACCAGACGTGATCATTGGCTCTCAAGGAAGCAAGCTTTTGGGTATTTCAAGAAGAGAATCCCATGGGAAGTTTGGGATGACCGTGTCATTTGCCTTATGACTGTACGCTACCTCGGATTTTTTTTTTATGCCTAAGATTTAATCGCTCCTCAGGATCACGCCCTCGAAGACTCGCCCTCTGGAGGTGTAAATCTGAAATGGGACAGAAAGCAAGAAGCAATATCATATGCAGACATCGAACCCCATTTTAAAGGCGCCCTCCAACTAGGCAGAGTCTGCCATTCCGTTCCTATCCATGTCATCTGGGGAACCCGGAACGATCTCGTGTAAGTGCCTAAGAATCATAACACGTCTTTCCGTCGTTCATCCTGGCCGCATTCCTCAGACCCGAATTCATCCAAGACTCATTAAGCGACGTTTCGGAAGGTCGTGTCGTGGCATCCGTCACCAAGGTTAAGAATGCGGGGCATATGGCGAGTTGTTCACACCTCTCTACGCCCGCTCAATTGCTTACCCGGTTGTTTCCGAAGGTTGTTCAAGAACAGCCTGATTTACTTGCCCGTGCTATCGCTAACATTCTTGAAGGCCTAGCCAATGTAGCAATGCCGAAGCTCTGACCTGGCCGATTTAACTCTTGTACAGATAAACTATTGATCGTACTCGAGTAGGTCGCGATTCATTGAAACATACATGTTATACCCGGAAGTCATTCGTACATTGCAGCATGGAGACTAGGCCCGAAAATAAACAACTAACGTCCCAAAAAGTTGATAAAGGACGGGTTAACCAGAACAAGAAGGATTCGAAGAACAAAAATAAGAACAAAAAATGAACGAAAAATGAATGCATAAGTCGAAACAAATAGGTATCCTGGACATAATCTCGTTACTCGTACAAGCTTAACCAACCTTCTTCTGTCAGTTCATGACCACTTCAAATACATACACTCTCCAAAACTTTAATTATCGTCGAACTGCACGGTCTTCTCCACGTTGACTTCCACATTCTGGACATACTGCCTATCCACGACCTGTGGGTTCTGAGAAAATTCACACATGGACGAATGAGTTCGCTGTGAGGCCCCTTCGAGTGAGCATGATTCAGAGCCTTACGAAGAACTGCAGGCCCTGCGGGTTTCTTATTGCTTCAAGACCCATGAGATCATGCGCTTTAGGGCGGCTCCTCCTGATTTCTTCACGTGTGTTTAAACTGCATGGCACAAGAAAAGGGAAGAGTTAGGATCAAAGAACGCTAGGAAAGTTCTCAGGAGAAGAGGAACCCACGTCGCGAGGAGAGAATTGGCGTATACTGAAATAGCTCGGTGAGATGTTTGTATTGTATTTAGTGAGAGCGGGAAACGAAACTCACACTTTCCGATTACGAAGTGGAGGCCCAAGAATATTAAGCTGTTGTCTAGAATCAACCACTGTTGAGGATGTAGAAGGTAGAGATTCAGAGAACTTGCGGTGATAGATTCTAGCGATACATACACATATCATTGATATTACGGTGGCAGCACTTAAAAGATTCAGTCTGTTATGCTTTAACAGCGATGGTAAGTCACCAGCAACCTACCTGGTCAATGATCCGATTTCGAAGGTGTACAATATGAGAGCATCAATGATTTCGTTGAGACTGGAAGGATTTCGAGTGAGCGAATGAAATATATGTCGCGTCGATCATCGACATACCTCATGGACTGCCTTCGACTCCTTTGCAGGAGGAAAAATAGCAGCAACGTCACGAGGATATCCACGGCGGACGACAGAGCAAGTCCAACAGAGAAAAGCCACTGTGTACGGTGTCTGTCAGTAACGGTAGTGGACGAAAAGAATCGTATTTCACTCTAAAATGCTGACGAAAGAGCGTGTAGCTTTTCAGCGTTATCCTAACAGAGACTTCGTAGTCAGATATCCAGCGATCGTTCGTGACTGGGAGATGTATAACCAAGCAGCTTACATCTCTCCTCCTGATACTAGAAATACGGGGAATAGATTAAGAGGAACCAGCACGTAGAGGTATTCGATTCGTACCAGACGCGGCAGCTGGACTCTAACTCAGCATCGTTGCGTATATAAGACCTTGAATAAACACTCACCCAATCTCCCGATGGCTAAGAAAATCTTTTACATGTGTCAGATCAGCGTCAAAGTTTAATTGCAGCTGAGAGGATTCACAATAGGAGACGTAAAGTACCAATTCTTTTTGCTGACTGTCAAATTATGAGTAATTAAGAATGACGAAATGAAACTGCAGATGTCTCTTACGGAGGAATATTCTGTGGGCAAAGAAGCTGATTACCAATTAGTACACGATAAACGAAGGAAAATCAAGACTGTTCTACGTACCATTGGGAGAAGAAGGTAAGAACGGCCTTTTCAAGGCATCAGTAACCTTTCTGCATGGAGCCTGGACAGGTCCAACTGACCGTAAATATGACACTAAGCTATCAAAGTATCGAGCGGATGAGTCAAAATATGCCACAATCAATGCCTGTACACACTGAAATGCTCCTGTACGTCATGATCGAATCAAAGTCGAGTTTTGTAAGCACGGAAGAGGTCATACTTGGGAATAAAATCGACCCTTCCATCTTTGCCGAAGTGAGCAATGAGATAGTCCCACATAGCGGCAGTGACGAAACAGCTATGTGCTAGATCGAGAATCCTATTCATGTCCAAAACTATCTTGTTAAATTCTCGCAGCATGCTTGGGCTATATATATGACCGAATGTAGAAAACCTACCAGACCGTGATAACCTATGAGTCTTGCTATCAGACACAAAACTGCCCAAGAGCGCTTGCTAGTACTAACCAAACCTTTCAACCTCCTTTTGTCCTTGGGATATAGCTTGAAAAATACAATGCACTGAGCTGTGACAATTCCTGAAAGGCTTTCGAGGATCGGTCAAGAAGGGGGAGCGTTATCGTCATTTGGCGATATGAGAAAGAAACCTCATACCCAGATGCAAAAATGGCGCCCAACAAAAGAGCACCATAGGTACCTGGTACGACCTCCATGCGGCGAAGACTGGGGGTAATGGTTATCCTGCTTCCTAATACAGATTTATCCCCAGTTTTATAATGCCTTCTGGTATGGAGAAGCGCCTTACACCCTGTTGCTTCTTTCTCAAATAGTCCAGTCGAGGTGGGAGAATATACATCGGTTACAGTGCGGATTGTGGGCAGAACCATCACGTAGGGACATGTCCAGTGAACTGCATCATGAAAGCGTCAAAATGGTGCCGAAGCTCCCTGACAAATTATATAGGAACGTTATGAGATCAATTTTGAGACTAACGAAGACTCACGAAGACTCACGAACATCCATTTTCCGTGGTATATCAGAGAATCAAACGCCGCTGTAAAGCGAACAATCATCCATCGCAGCCGCGCAGATGTTACCTGCATACCATGCACAGCCTACCTGAGTTTCATTTGGGTACTGATCATGAGAAGCAAGATCATACGAATTGTAATTGGTGCAAGGAAAATACCGGCTTTGGTTTTGGGAGGAGTAGATAAGTCTGGCTTCGGAGAAATATTGAAACTGTCTTGGCATACCAACCGGAGGAATAAGTAATCTCCATCCAATCTCAACGACGAACAATAAGCTTTGAGATAGAAAGTAAACCTTAAACAAGCCCACCATCAGGCCAGTCCCGAACAGTCGGTTACAGGGCGCATTGTGGGCAGAACCATCACATGGGGGACACCCTCAATGAACTGCATCATGGAAGCGTCAAAATGGTGTCGAAGCGCCTCGATAAATTAAAATTGATCTTATGAGATCAATTTTAACACTCACGAAGACTCACGAAGACTCACGAACATCCGTTTTCCGTGGTATATCAGAGAATCAAACGCCGCTGTAAAGTGAACAATCTTCCATCGCAGTTGGGCAGATGTTACCTGTATACCATGCACAGCTAACCTGAGTTTCATTTGAGCACCGAACATTCGACGTAGGTAAGCCATATAAGGTGCAAAGCTCAAAGGCCTAAGTGGGCAATAAGTATTACTTTAATATGTTTATGTTACTCATTTTATTTCATCTATTAATCACGCAAGGCTGAAGCACATTTAGTAGCTATTGCAACTGCGCAATGAACGGAACAGCACACCTTACCACGCTTGCAAAACGCGCCTCGAGACTTGCTGGAGACAGGAATCGCTGCGTGCCACGCAGTGCTTACTTGTTAAGAGCATAAGTGAGAAGTCAGAGCCTACTCAGCGAATGAAAGAAAGCAGTGGTGGTGAGGAGATGGTGATACGAAAGGAATGATAAAGGCATGAAGCAGATCAACGAGTGAAAGTCAAAGAGGAAAGGAAGAAGCGAAATGAGAATGACGTAAACAATTAACGAAATAGGCAACATTACTGAGTATTTCACGTGATGTCATGGTCGGCTTTCGCCGTGACTGGCTCAGTTATAAGCTGTTGTTTGATCATGGACTCATGCGCACATCGCCATTGCATGTACTACAAATAGATGGTTGGCCAATAAAGGACATACCGCTATTTCATGCTCGAGCTTCTTGGTTATACAATGTAGCCACATCTGGAGCCAGGGCCGTCCTTGTGACCTTTCTTGTTCCGATATAAATATAGAATGTAAGGGAAAGGCAAACCTCGAACTCGTGGGTCCTTTGCTCCTCTTTTAGTTTCGTCATCTCACCGATAAGCCTTCTTTACTTTCGCCCAGTTGTTATGCCAGCTCTCGCATATCCACCATTCCCTGATGATGTGCCAACTCACCCCCTGCTGATCATTGACTACCAGCTAATAAAGAACCGAAATGCAGAAGAAATCGCAAAGTTGTGGGAAGCCGGAACAAAGCTGGGTTTTTGGTAGTAAGTCGCTCCATTGTTCCATGGTCAAAGGTGCTCAACTGAGGTGCGGCAGTCTAAAGAACCATGGAGCTGATGACCTGGTAGATGGGATGTTTTCGCTGGGAGCTGAAGTCATGGCTCTTCCTATGGAAGAGAAACTGAGATTTGAACAGGGAGACGACGGAATGTCGTTCGGGTATGTACCTTTCCCTTCCTTAACGGCGTCATCCGTTCCTGGCCCTGAACAGACGTCGCTTCGCAGATACAAGGCTGCAGGTGCAAACGCCGTCGATGCAACCGGTGAACGTGATACTGTAGAATTTCTGAACGTGGCGAAGGACGACGCCTTGGCGTGGCCTCAGCAAGCTAGGAGAGCATACCCGGACACGGCGAACGCTCGAATGGAATCCACCATCGTCCCATTCGTCAAGAAATCACTGGAAGTCAATAATACTCTCCTTGAAGTATTCAACGACAGACTTGGCCTCCCATCTGGCACTCTCCTCCGTTTCCATACCGCTGGTGAGTATAGTGGGAGTGACACTCATATGCTCGCCTAGACTTGAAGACACCATACCCAAGCCTCAGCTACGAAGGCTATATTATGGTAAGTAGTATGTAGTCCACACTATCCCGCTCTTCTTCTCTCCCAGCCACCCCTTGGTGGCCGAGTACGCAAATTTATTACACCCACAGGCATAAGCCAGTATGTAGCAACCTTTTTTTTCTTTTCTATTATCAGCACCCCCTTCTGTTTAGATACACACGTAGTACCAAGCCAAGGCAGGGGCCCGCCCCACAGAGGCTATAAAATAACAAAAAAAAAAAAAAAAAAAAAATAGTGGGAGTGAAGCCCGGATTATCAAGAACCCTCCCACCTCCAACACGACCAAGCAAGCCATTGGGAGCCATACCGATTTTGGTACGCTTGTGAGTGACCATGAGAAAAGATCCTGTAACGCAGTTATGTGCTAATCTTGGCATGATAATAAGTCCTTTCTTCACAATCGCCTAGGAGGCCTACAGGTCTTCGTTCCCGGTGCCGAGTCATGGCAATATGTGAAGGTTTGTAATCGCTCCTTGCGTGGTGCCTTCTTAAATTAATTTCGATTGAAAAAGCCTATTCCCAACCACGCAATCTGCAATATCGGGGACGCGTTGGCTATCTTTAGTGGAGGTATTCTCCGCTCTAACCTCCACAGAGTCATGTATGTCCGAAATGCCCGTTCTCGCGCGTGAGCACTCTCTGATTAACATCTACTCAGCCCTCCGCCAGGTCTCCAGGCTGGACTTGAGCGCTGGTCATTGGTGTTCTTCACGAGACCTGGTAATTCGTCCTTGTTAACGGCACTAGTTCAAGATAGTCCCATGATTGCCGAGGCCGTTCGCTCTGCCCCTCCCGGAAAATTCGAAACAGGGTCAACGGCTTTGGATTGGTTTTCGAGGCGAATTAAGAACCAGCGAATTAAGAACCGAAAGGTACATCTGTTGGTTTAACTCGTAGCCTGCCTTTATTGATCAGCATTGTTTAACTTCTGTAGGGACCAGAGACTTGGATGGCTAGCCGAGGTACGGAACAAGTCGAGGTCTAACGGATTTTGTCGCGTTCGAGTTCATATTTTTGACGCTCAAACTGTACAATACTGAACGTGCATGTTTTTTTTTATATATCTTTTGGAAAGACTCAAATGCATTCTCTATTCTCTGAGAATTGAATGTCGAATACTTCCCAAACTCACTCATCTTTACACTTGGAGCTTTTCTTAGAACAATAAATATCTCCTGCCGAGATCGTCCAGCTTCTATAATTGGTTGGTTGTTATTCTACAATAATAGGTCGCTCCCGGCTGAGACCACATTCGTATTTGGTCTACTTAGCTCATAATTTGATGCACATGCTTTGACATATTTGTCCTCTATGATCAATTTCGTCATACTGTGCTGGTTCGAGATAACCGTCATGGCAGCCCTCAACGTCCACAAACCGCCCAATCTCATACCAGCTCTTCGCATCGCCCTGCGTGGACACGCTATCCTCGAGAACCCGCGATATAACAAAGGTACAGGGTTCACTTTAAAAGAACGGAAAGCCTTCGGATTGGAGGGACGTCTCCCTTATCGGACCAACAGCCTCGACGAACAATGTGATCGTGCTTATACTCAACTCAACCAGCGAGATACGCCGTTGCGTAAAAATACATTCTTACAGAGTCTGAAGGATCAGAACTGGATCCTTTACTTCTCGTTATTAGCTCGTCACCTCAAGGAGTTGATCCCCATCATATACACTCCAACTGAGGTACGTGGGCTTCATCTGTTCTCTATGCGATTCGAGGGTTGATTGGGTGAGCCAGGCAGAAGCAATCGCATCATACTCACACATCTTTCGTCGAAGTGACGGCCTCTTCCTAACATTCCCTGACGAAGATATCATGGAGGAAATGTTTTTGGAGCAGACACGCGGACGCGATATTGAATTGATTGTTGTTACGGACGCAGAAGCCATCCTCGGGATTGGGGATCAAGGTGTCGGGGTTAGTATAGGACTTTATTCGTTGTGCTCCTTTCTAAATAATTTCTGAAATACAGGGCATCGGTGTAATTATTCAATTGACTTGTGATATCTTACGGGAAGCTCACGTCAAGTTCAGATTTCTACAGCAAAATCTGTCATATACACGTAAGACTGCTCTCAAGACGGCGGTGTGTTAAGTGGAGCGGGGGATCCGTCGCTAACTGAAGAATATTTTTAGGCTTGTAGGCGGTGTTGACCCTTCTAAATCTCTCAGTGTGACGCTCGACGTCGGCACAAACAATGAGGACCTCTTGAACGACCCGTTGTATGTGGTATGCCTGCATATTTTTATTTTAAAAAATGGCCCATCGTTTATGTATTAACTGTAGGGATGGCCGGAGAGGCGCATTCGAGGAGAAGCATACGACAGATTTGTCGATAAGTGAGAGCTTGTACTTCTCTATCCAATATGTGCGGTGGATAACATGATCTTCAAGATTTGTGCAGCTCGTCCGAAAGTATTATCCTCACAGCCTCCTCCATTTCGAGGACTTTGGTGTAACCAATGCTCATCGTATCCTGGACCGATACCACGATACGCATGCCGTTTTCAACGATGATATGTACTGTCGTGCCTATCTTTTCACTCTGAATGAGAGCTAACCAATGCAGGATTTGATCTCATAGCCAAGGAACAGGGGCGGTCACTCTCGCTTGCATTATGTCTGCTATACGTGTTTCGAGTCGTGCACGCGCATCTGCCTCTTCACCCGAAAAGAAGAAACTTTCCGAGCAACGATACATTATCTTCGGTGCAGGATCTGCCGGCATGGGAATCGCCGTTCAGCTCCGCGACGCGATAGTCTCTGCGGATGGTCTATCTCGTTCCGATGCCAACCGTCTCTTCTGGATGATTGACAGAGATGGGCTATTACATCAGAATCTGGAAATACAAGGAGTCACGGAGCACACGAAGGAGTTTGTCCGGCCTACTGAAGAAGGATGGGGTGGGAATGAACATGTATCACTTTTGAAAGTCGTGGAGAAGGTACGGCCCACTGTACTGATCGGGTGCTCCACTTCTGCAGGCGCGTTTACGAAGGAGGTTATTGAGGCAATGATGCGAGGGTTAGATGAGGGCGCTCACCCTATCATCCTGCCGCTTTCGAATCCTAGTCGCTTGGCTGAAGCAACGCCAAAGGATCTCATGCATTGGACAAGTGGTAGAGCTCTCATTGCCACGGGGAGTCCCTTCGAAAGTGTCAAGATGAAAGTTGACGGAAAGGACATGGAGTTCTTGTGAGCTTATTTATTCTCACATTCATGCGTCGGGAGTTAATGCATACTGCCCTGAATCGTATAGCATTGCAGAATGTAACAATGCGTTGATCTATCCGGGCCTTGGATTCGGCTCGATCTTATCTCAGTCTCGGACCGTCACTGATACAATGCTCATCGCTGGCGCGAAGCGTCTTGCTGAGCTTTCCCCTGCGCTTAGCAGTACAGATGACGGGGAATATAATGGGGCAGCTTTGCTGCCCGATTTCAGAGATTCACCTAGGGTCAACTTCGAGGTAGGCGTCACCGTTGCAGAACATGCTGTGAAAGAAGGTACTGCGACAGCTGACTGGTCGGGGACTACTGATGAAGAAAGAGAAAGGGGAATCCAGGAGGTACGGAATAGGGCGGAGAAGAAGGTATGGGTGCCCATTTACCCGGAGTACATCTACGACCAGAATGGTCAGAACGATGCGTAATAAGTAAAGGTTGGAAGCTGATACCCGAGATTCGAGCCATCAACATAGGAGATAAAAATATGAAGTTAAAGATTAGGAATACAATTTGGATACATGGTGTCATGCATAAGTACTAGTGATTTACAGAGTTAGTCGGCTTGTACTACCTGCCCAACCTGAAGTCGGCGGCGATATTTAGGCAGTTAGCGAATTGCGTCTAATGATATATGAGAATTCAGAGAATTTAACAACACGGTACATGCTAATGGTTCGACAATGCATCCTGTCCACTGCGACTATTTGTTTGATATCACAGGCTATTACAGCCGTTAACATAGGCGATTTATATTCCCCATTCTGAGGACACTCTCAAAGGATAATTATTCGTCTTTGGCTTCGTTTCCATCAGTCCATGTCAACTAAAAGACCGAGCAGATATTCCTTTATATAACATGTGACATTTTTAATACGATCCCGGAATGAACAATCTCCACGATGGGTCAAATAACTGCCTTGTTGACATCTTCGTCAACGAAGTTTCATTGAGGTTATTAGGGCCACTCGAGGCTCTCTAAATCTTTGACATCTCAGAGATTCTACAGGTCGTTTCGGTCCAGATAGCGGTCCATAAAATATCCAGTAGCTGAGGCCATGGAACTTCCAGGCCAATGACGTGTCTAGCAGTAAAAATTTTCCCGTACCCGTCGTTAATTGGGTGGACGAAATGCCGAAGGCTGGGCAGAATCGTTCTTGAAGATCAGCTTCAGCGGAGACAGCTGCGATGCGAGCAAGGAGGGCGGATAATCCTACAATCCTTCGAGAACGAGTTCCTCGATAAATAGAAGACCTCGGAGCAATGTAATTAATGCGTCCTCGTTCGCTGTGAAGTAGGGCAGGTGAAGAGAGGTTATGATGCACCCTGATCGTTCCGCAAAAGAAAAAATAAGGTCAACGTTAGCGCTTCCCATCCCTTCGAAAACGAGAGTTATGCGTCTCAGAGAGGGTGATATGACCTCGGTCAAGAAACGATTGATGTCAAAATAGCTAATCTGGCCGAAGTAAAGTTTTTGAGATAAAGAAAGAGATAAAGGAGTGTATGGAGTCGCCGAGTCTGCTGTCTGCGACTTAAAAAGACCTAAGGCAAGTCGGCACTCAATTATATTCGGAGCTTGGGAAAGCATTTCGATGCAATCTCGCATGATAAAACCTTTGGCTGGGATCTGGGTGAGGGTTCACCAATCTAATTTGGCCGACTGAAAAGGATAGGTTTGGATACGAAGATATCGTGGCCGTAGTCGACATGGAAGATGGTGGTGTCTGAAAGGTCTGTTATATCCCACGAAGAACGGCCTTCCCCATTCTGTACTATTATCTTTATCTCGCGCAGAAGGGGGACGCCGCTGGTATGGCTGTCTACATTGAAGGCTTATAAGAGCTCGGCGTGCTGCTTGATACAAAGGTTCTCCCGGCGAGACGAATGACTGTTGATAACGTCAATGGAAGGTACGAGCCTTGCGTGAAGTGCGTCCAACTCAGGAATTCTGTTGGTCCAAGGATAAGTGCTATAGCCAGCGAGCTTTGGTTTGATAGCTATGTACGTTGCAAGTGAGAGAATGCCTGCTCTCGATGGTCATTGTCGGAAGATCTCCTTTTGTAAGTGGTTTGGAGGAGCATCGAAATCACCGTAAGGGCCATAATCGTCAAGATCATAACTGCAATACCAATAGAGCTTGAGCCTCACGTCCTTCCACAATTGGGTGTTGTTCTGTGAGATTGCACGTCAGTTCTTGTAGACAGCACTCAACGTGAGTGGGGCAGAGAAGTAGCGCGATGACTTCAAATCAAGGTCATCACAATCAGTGGTCCAGAAATCATCTGCAATAGACGCCTCTAAAATGAGAGAGGCGACTTCAAGGGGTATTCGACTACTCAGCGGGTCATGCTCTCTGTTGACCGCTGCGGCCATATGTTCGTAAGCGATAAGTAAGCGCTCGAGAAGCGTCGTCTTTCCGGACTTTCGGAGATTTGCTCCTCCAACTTGAGGTAATTGGAACAGGCCTGGAACAGGCCGTCGTTATGCACTTGCATTTTCCACCCGTCCTGCCGGAAGTTCCTTGAGCTTCTAGCAAAAAAACATTTAGAATCGTTGCTCAAACTGTCTATACAACCCAAGGTTAATTACTCGTTAGGATATTATTCAGATAGTGAGTCACTCACTCTTTGAAGAAGACTTGGTGGCACCACGCCTTTTCCTCGTTGTTCGCGTTCGTTCCTTTCGTGGGCACATTGTCGTAGTTCTAGGGCTGGGTTATTTTTGCGGGTGTTAATAACGCTGTTATATAACAGCGTTATTAACGTGATATTAACATGATATTAACGTGTTCTTCACTTAGGTAAAACCTAGAACTTCGATTTTGATATAGAATGTTAAACGTTAAGGCCTAAGGTTTAGCGATGGCAGAACGGCAACTATCGACAACTGTCGGACCTCAAGCGCACAATAATGTCTTACGAATGAAAAACCCAGGGGTTTCGTTTGGAAAGGGGGTTTGCAAATAGATTAATCCACAGGACTGGCTGGAATTCATTTCGTATCTTTCACGCAAGCCGAGTACGTGGATCATTCAACATGTCATTTGCAATTCTTTTCATATAAGCACATGCGGTCCAAGCATAGCTAGCTTAATTTGAATAGCTCTGAGGTACTTAGCTTGAGTAAGACATTCTGTGTTTAGAATAAACATAAGTGAACTTGGCTGGCCCATCCCTGAGTGTAGCGTTCATTGAAGCCGACTCCAGCTTGAATACAAGCACATCAATCAGAGTATTCTGCCATTCCTTTGCGCTTTGTTCTTGTCGATGAACCCGAATCATCCGGTATACTTGTATGACATATTGGTGCTAGAAGCTATCCTGCTCATTTATTCTTATCGAAGGCGTCGTGAATTCATTCAATATGAAGCACCACTGCTCTGGCGCTTCCTGAGTCCCGCGACGCTTTTGCTGGTGTGGTGTATCACAGGATGTAGTATTAAAACAAGCCCATTGTTAAAGCAATTCAGAATGATGCTGTGCAAGGAAAACTAGACCATATATACTCTTCTCGGTTCTATGATTAAAATATCCTTGTTTAGAATCATCATTAACTCCTCGTACCTAAAATAGCTCTCTAGAATTAAATACCTGTGAACAACTGAAACGATTTGTCCTCCATCGGTCTGTCTATATAATGCGCATGATACTTCAACTTGCTCGTCAGTGATCTACTCAAAGTTTCGCTTTACAAACAGGTGAGCGACCTCTCCTTCAGTCGATTATAATATTCATCGTCGCTCAAGTATTATCAGCTTACACGCATCCTATCCAATCAGTATGTGCGTTACTTGCATAAACACACTGTAATCCTACCTGAAACTTTTCTTCATTAGTCAAAAATGTTTCCCTCTTCATCTCTAACTGCCTTTCTCGTCTCTGTGCTCATCGTTCAGGCCGTTGCATTACCCCAATTTGGAAGCAAAAGCAGCGGCAGTGGCGGCTCTGGCAATGGAAGGGGTCACAGCTGCAACGGCGTCGAGGAAACCAACAACGGCAACAACAACGGGCGGTTGTGTGAGTATTACCCCCGCGAGCCGGAGCCAAGGTTCGGGAGCGGCATTAAAGACCCTGGCCACATCGGAGGTGGTCCCCACCACGACAACAGCAACAAGCGCCGCGAGCCGGAGCCAAAATTTGAGAACGGCATTGAAGGGGACCCTGGGAACGCAGGCCCAAGCCACGGCAGAGGTGGCCCCCACCGCAACGAACGCCGCGAGCCGGAGCCAAAATTCGAGAACGGCATCAAAGGGGACCCCGGGAACGCAGGCCCAAGCCACGGCAGAGGGGGCCCCCACCACAACCCCCGCTCTGGGAACGAAGGTTCAAGCCATGACAACAACAACGAGCGCCGCGAGGCAGAGCCACAATTTGGGAGTAAAGGAAACCCCGGGAGCGCAGGAGGCCGCAACAGAGGAGGCCCCCACCGTGGCAACGATAACGCGGGCGTGTACTACACCAACTCCGGGAACTGAGGCGCCAACAGTGGAAATGGCTCTGGAGGAGCCAACAATGGCAACAGCAACGGGCGCTTGTACGGTTATTATTGATATCTCCGGGAGCAGAACTGAATCTGATAGGAGGGGGTGGACACGAAATTGGGACCAGAAAAGTGAAGACGGAAAAATAAAAACATGGCCGTATTTGATGTTCTCGATGTAGTCTCGATAAAGTTCTTTTACGACAATTTGATTTAACGCATTCGGAACACTGAAACTCCTTGCATAACGACCCCCATTTTTGAAAAGGCGCTTTAAAAAGTGAACAGACACGGAATCCACTCCGATTCGCCAATACTGCTACAACCAGTGTTGACATGATTAATACTCCACTTATCTTCATACCTATTTGCGCTGTATTGGGTATATGACGCGTCACGAGGGAATTGTTTTGTGACGTCATGCTGGTTCCGTTTTCCTTCGTTGTTCGTGTTCGTTCCTTTCGTGGTTACGTTGTCGTAGCTCTAGGGTTGGGTTATTTTGCTGGTGTATATAGCGTTGTTATATAATAGCGTTATTACCGTGTTCTTCACTTGTGTAAAACCCAGAACTTCGGTTTTGATATATGATGTCAGATATACTCAAAACTAAGGAAGCATACTTCGAAATGAAATACTAATTTAGAGCACTGTTTCGCATATTTATCCTATTCTAGAGAAGAAGGGTATGAACTAGAATAATGGACGAAATTTTACTTTATAGGTATTTCAACAATCTAGAAGAAATAAAATCCGGCATCTCGCGATTTTGAATTGTAAAACTATTCCGCCATCGCTCTGGCATGCATACATAGTCGGAGTCCAAAATGCGTGGAGAATATCCAAAGAGCGACGCTGGATACGAGTTTCATCTTCAGACTTGCGTTATTTAGTGTTTACAGTCGGACTGAGGCAGTCGTCTACGTCGCTTCTGTTGCTTTCCACTGTTTCTTATTAATAGGTAGACCCCGTGAAAACGTATAACTGGGATGATCGAGGGTAGGCCAAGAGGCGGAGGTGCGAGGACCATTTCTTCTGTATTGGCACACGGTGCTGTTCTGAGCAGAAAATGTGGAGTTTTTCAAGAGGCGAGTCATAATAGGTCCCGATGCTCTTGTATCGCAGCTGACTGGTGTTTTACGTGCAGGCCACTTACTTACTGCAGCTTGAATCGCTAAAAACGAGCCAAAAACGAGAATTCTATAGGCAGTGGCTATTAGCAAATGGACGCGGTGATTGAAGGTTTGATATCTATTTATGCAACCAGTAAACTTTCTCCCGCACTGGGGTCATAAGTGTCGTCGTACCGAAAACGAGTTGGTGGCAGTAAACCGTAACGAGTGTCATGTTTGTTCAAAGTTAACCGTTAAAGCCTGAGGTTTGGTGATGGCAGAACGGCAACTATCGACAACTGTCGGACATCAAACGCACAAAAACGTCTTATGAATGAACAACCCGGGGTTTCAAACAGCCTATCTAAAAACCCGGGGGTTCCTATTGGAAAATGGGGTTTGTAAATAGATTAATCCTCAGGACTGGCTGGAATCCATTTCGTATCTTCCGCGCAAGCCGAGTACGTAGATCATTCAACATTTTTCATAGAAGTACATGCAGTCCAAGCACAGCTAGCTTAATTTGAATAGCTCTGAGGTACGTAGCCTAAGTAAGATGTTCTGTGTTTAGAACAAACATACGTGAACTTGGCTGGCCCATCCCTGACTGTAGCGGTCATTGAAGCCGACTCCGGTTCAGATACAAGCATATCAACCAGAGTATTTTGCCATTCCTTTGCGCTTTGTTTTTATCGATGAACCGAAAACCATCCGGTATGCTTATATGAAATGTCGATGCTAGAAGCTATCTTGCTCATTTATTCTCATCCAAGACGTCGTGAATTCATTCAACTTTGTGGGACACCACTGCTCTGGCGCTTCCGGATTCCCGGGACGCTTTTACTGGTATGGTGTATCACAGGATGTGGTATTAAAACATTCCCATTGTTAAAGCGATTCAGAATGATGCTGTACAAGAAAAACTAGACTATATATACTCTTCTTGGTTCTATGATTAAAATATCCCGATTTAGAACCATCGTTAACTCCTCGCACCTAAAATAGATCTCTAGAATTAAACGCCGGTGGACGACTGAAACGATTTGTCCTCCATCGGTCTGTCTATATAATGTGCATGATACTTCAACTTGCTCTCCAGTGATCTTCTCAAAGTTTCGCTTTAGAACCAGGTGAGCGGTCGGTCAGTCCTTCAGTCTATCATACTCTAATACTTACCGTCGCTCGAGTATCATCAGTTTACACGCATCCTATCCAATCAGTATGTGCGTTACTTGCATAAACATAGTGTAATCTTACATGAAACTTTTTCTTCTTCAGTTAAAAATGTTTTCCTCTTCATCTTTAACTGCCTTCCTCGTCTCTGTGCTCATTGTTCAGGCCGTTGCATTACCCCAACTTGGAATCAAAAGCAGCGGCAACGCCAACTCTGGCAATGGAAGAATTCATAGCGGCAACGGCGTCGGGGGAATCAACAATGGCAACAACAACGGGTGGTTGAATAATTATCACCGCCGTGAGCCGGGGCTACAATTTGGGAACCCTCAAACTTGCTGATCAGCTATACAGGCGTCTTCCCATCTTGGCGGCGACATGCTTGTCGTCATCGTCATCGCCATTGTCGAACCCCCAGATCCCATTCCCACTGTTGTCGTCGACATTAACGCAGTCAGTCATCCTGTCGACGCCGTTTCCGCTGCTCGGTTTTCCAGCGTAGTTATTAGTTCTATTATTGGCTTCTTTGGTGGATCCAGATTGCTTAATGGGTACAGTATACTGACGTTCCTGGGGACACTGGTGTTCCTTGGAATAAACGAGAATTCCAGCCGCAATGTTTATTGGTTCCCCTCTATTTTTGCAGACCTATAGATGCAATTATATTACATATTATATCCAAATTTCAAGCCGATTGAATAGATTGATCAGGCTGTAGATCAGGACCAGACGAGAAAAATCGCTATTTTTGTACATCCCACTTTTCTTTCAGGGAATATTGCTTCATTGAGAAATTTTTTCGTTCAATAATTTACATCTTCCGTTAAAAATGCTTTTTACCTTTCAGATGCACTTTAAATGAAGAAAATACATGCTAAATTGACTCTGGAATTGACGAGGAGCTGAAGGCGTGACACGAGAGGACGTTGAAGAAGAGTAAGGTGATATCGCAATCAATTGATGGTGCGTGTGATGTGCTCGCAATGGCTTGTCCCAAGGAACCTCAATGTGACATTTGAACTTCTCACTTTATCTCATATTTTACACCATCCACATGGACTTCCTGCATTAATTTTTCGATAATTCGGTACTTTGTAATATCTAAATTAGTTCTATGTAGTTTTTCTTAGCTTAAATTTGATCAGAATTACCATATCTTAAATGTTGTCTCAAGGAACGTCAGTATACTGTAATACTACCATTTCCACTAGTCCTGTTGCGTGCTCCTGAATGTTGGCTGATGTGTGGGTTCTCCGCGCCATGTCGAGGATAGGCTACCACTCCCTCCTCCGGGTACAGGGTTGACCGTCTTATGAGGACGAGAGGGTTGAGGCCTGGAACAGTCTCTCATGGGCGTTCTTCTGGTTACAGCAATTTATTTGCTACTCGGGGTTGATTCGGGGCCCATAGAGCTCTTGGGGCGCGGAGAGCTTTGGCGAAGATTCGAAATGGAATCGGAATTGGGTCAGATGAGATAAGATTAGATCCGCACATACCGGCGCGGCAGGATCATGACGCGTCACGAGGGAATTGTTTTGTGACGTCATGCTGGTTCGAATTCCGAGTACTGGTAAATAAATAATGCAAAGGTCGAACCACCGTCATTGCCGTCTTTCTCACCTCTCCAAAAGCCATCTATAAGCGCCTCGTACTCTCCTGAAACATAAAAGACATAAGAGCACGTCTGTCTGCCAAAAATCTACGACTTACGACGATATCAACGACAAGTCCAGGTTCGTATTCATAATCATTCTATATGCAAACCGCATTCCGCAGTTTTCATTGTAGTTGTATCGAAGAACTGAAGTTGTTGCGATCAGATTGACCTTTTCCTCTGTCATACGCAACGCAACGAATTAACAAGCGCCGGCTTCCTACGAATAACTTGAATCTGACTACAACTTACACGTCTCGGAACGCCCTGGAATTCTGATTCGGATTATCATAACGAAACGAAACTCTGCATTGTAAGACAATTTTACAAACATTCTGCGTCTTTGAAATCGAGTGAAAACATGTCTGACGGGAGTTTCTATCTTTTCCTTCCTTATCCCTCCTTCGTTCCTCCCACCCACTCCACTGCCTTTCTCGAAATTGCACTTCGTCGCTGGATATCTGTGCTTTTTGCTTTGCTCTTTTTTCAGGATCTGCAAACGTTGTATAACGAACGAAAGAAACACAAACACTTAACGCCCCCACTCGCACGAAAGAAACAATCATCATGGACGCCATCTTCAGAAGGGGTCATCCCAGTGAGTAATTTATTTCTCATCCCACACGATTCCCTCCCTCTCTGACCTCTACCCTCCTCTTCCTCCTCCGCAGTCATGTTCGGAGCTCTCGTAGTGTTTTCCATCATTGAGATGTGCATAGCAGCCTGGCTGACCGCGCGCTACAACACCCACCACAACAACCTCAACTCGGACCTCCGTGCACGCGTCCGGTACCTCCTCTTCGTCTCTATCTGGACCATTATATTCTGCTCGGCATATTTGGTAATGTTCTTAATTGCCGCAGGGAATGCGTTGGTGGGTGTGGCGTCGCATTTCCTCTTGTGAGTTGTGTCTCAGAAATTTACTTATTATATAGCTGATGTTTGCGATTTCTTTCCTCTTTACCCCCTTCTCCCTCTTTCGCGGTTGAAACGTTGTTTCCTTGCATTGTGATTGTAGCTTGGCGGTGACGTGGATCCTGTGGCTCGCAGCAGCTGCGGCAATCACCCAAACGCTCGGAGGCTCGCTTAATTGCAGCACGCAGATCGTGTTCGTCTACTGCGGACAGCTGAATGCCCTCGAAGGCTTTGCGTGGCTGATTTGGGTGCTGCTGACGTTTGCGCTCATCGCTGTGCTCGTACGCGGGATCCGGTCTGCGAAGAATGGGGATGGGTATTCGGCAGCGCTGTATGACGCTTAAAGGATTTCCTTCCCATATCCGGGGTTCCCGTCCGTTATTTTCCGTGTCCCGACCGTACGACCCGCCCTATCCATTCAAATTTGTGCATGATCACTGAGACCCTATGTCCATCTACGACCCACACCCACGCACATGATCACGCCTAACGTTCTAATATTTGCCCAATCCTCAATCCCCAGCCGTACATCTTCATTCTTCTTTTTTATTAATTACACCTTGACGTCCAATCCTGGAACAAATGACGGCCACCGGTCCACTTCTTGCAGCTTGCTACGTAGGACTGGGATTTGTCATGGAGGGACGGACGTTCCTACTACTTACACTTTCTACTAACCCTGTTACTTCGTCCTTACCTCTCCTTTTTTTCTCCCTTCTTATCCCTTTGCGTTGGAGTTTCCAATTTTTTCTGTCTAGCCCGCTTACCCACTTCCCTCCCACTCCCCCTTGTTCGTCTACTTTCGAGCCTACTTTATTTTGTGCTTTCAATTTCCAAATTTGTACAGTGGTTCTCTTCTCTTTTATTATCTTTCGAACTCTTTCTTGCTGTATGACCCTTACTTAGGCCACGGTGTATTTGTATTAATTAATGTCTTTTCTTTCTTATTTTTTGTCTTTTCTTTTCCTGGAGTTCTGACGATCGGCATTGGTCCGGTTTGTGGTCGATCGATCAAAGCATACGTCAAGTTACTTACGTATTGGATATCCCGTATTGGATATCCCGCACACGTGATGGTATGGACAGGGGCTCATGAAAATACGGTTTACTAGAGTCTAGTTAGTACCTGTTAGTACTTAACGTTCAGGTAAGGACGCTGGTAGTACCACTTTTATTGGACACTTTCTAGAGATGGATTAATCATTCTTCATTTTACATATAACCTCCTTTTTTCTGTTTCATTGATGTGTGGACCTATCCCATTTGCAGTTTCGAAAATTGCGAAGATCTTTGCTAGAAGACTTTGAAGAGTAAAGTGTCATAGCGAGGAATGGATAGCATTACAGTGCCGGCGCAAACGCAACTACGGAAAGAAATCGCACCCATTGGGATTCATGACATGACGTTGAGTGGCCGTTACGTCCCGTCTTTGCCTCGTGCACTTGAGTCGGGTGAAAGCGATCCGTTCTGTGCACTTTAGTCGGGAAAAACCGATCCGTTTTGTGCACTTGAGTCGGGTAAAAGCAATCCATGTTGTGCATGGGCGAGGTCCGGAGGTGTAAGTAAGATCACAGAAGTTTGCGTAGCCCATAACATGTAACTCCATTCATCTACTCCGTTGAAAGCGATGCCAAGAGCAAGGTGGGAACTTCGATTTAAGCGGCCTCTTCTTGTGATTGATTAGACGCCTGTTTGGGCGCTCGCATTACGTGCAGCTGTAGATTTCCATACACCGTGGATTATATCTCGGTGAAAAACAATAGCGACGATCGTAATCAATTGAGCGCATATGAATCTCTTGCTTCTAGTACACACGCGTTAGGTGTATGCGTAGTTTTCCATACACCGTTGGCCTATTAGTCTAGATACATGCCTCGAACAAAGGTACTCCCATCTCAGGGATTCAGAAAAAAATATATAAAGCCTAAATTTATGCTCTGTCTCTCCAGTTCATCAACTCTTACACTTGTTTTCTCACAATACTCAGGTAATTACCATCTCAAGTCTCTGTTGCAGACAACACATTCTTCTCTGTACTGATCCCCTACGTTGCTTAATCAGACATTCAAAAATGCAATTCTCTTTCGCCACCATCGCCGCCATCTTCATCGCTGGTGCTCATCT
The DNA here is from genome assembly GCA_023853785.1 of Psilocybe azurescens. Classification (NCBI taxonomy): domain Eukaryota; kingdom Fungi; phylum Basidiomycota; class Agaricomycetes; order Agaricales; family Agrocybaceae; genus Psilocybe; species Psilocybe azurescens. The sequence goes on from JAJIRX010000590.1 coordinate 511,653, forward strand.
CGTCGGTGCCTCTCCCGCCCCCGCTGAGGCCGCGACAGACGGCGATTTGACGGCCCAGGCCGCACCTTTTGGTGTCAACATCGGCACCACGTTCAACAATATAGTTGCATGGGTCGACGGACAAAGCAAGTGCAACAATGTTGTCATTGCGGCCGTACGTCCTTCGGGCAGAGTCTTTATTGCACAAAGATACTTACACACCGCTGTTGCGTATTTTTAGAAGGGCACCAATCCCTGCGGTCACTCTTTCAACCTCAACGGCAGATCCTTCACGCTCAATGGCTGCGGCGGACCTCTTTGGGTCACCCAGGGCAGTTCCAACACGTTCTGGGCCAACTGTGGCTCGTTGGGCGAGGCGGACGTGTGCGGTGTCCAAACCAACTACCACTGTCTCTAGATTCTCATGGCTAATGAGTTAAAGGTGTTAGATAGTAATATTCTTTCACTAGTATAGCGGTCCTTGAGCTGAAAGTAGGAGTGTATTGTGACGGAGGTTTATTGAAAAAATACACGTTTTCTGAATGACCTTGCATTTGATGGTGCAGTCTTTGACACTGTGCGGGATGATACACTCAATCAGAACGATAACATGTGTGCTAATGCTCCATTACTCTCCCAAATGGAATTTAATATAAACAAGCCTACCGACCTGATAGATTTGATTGAATATAATCAACAAATTTGTGTAAGTAAAAGCCTATACCGTTGTAATCACGTGACATAAGTTCGAACTGCGAATCCTCTTTGATTTCAAAAATTTCAACTTATCAGAACTTAGAAGTCAAACATCCACATGCTTGTCGTCACTCGTGAAAAATCTCGCACGATACTAAAAATCCTGGCGTATAAAATGACCACATTTGCTCCCATTTCAACGCTGTACATCAAAAATCCGTCATAAGGAAAACGGCGTCATGGGCTAGCCGTTCATCCCAAGTTCGTCCTCCCTTGTAATACGTATAAACTTGTAGGTTCTAAAACAACGACCACCTGACGACCACATTTTCAGCAACGCATCTTGCTTGTTATTAATCACATATTTTAATGAAGCGCAAGCTGTGCCAGGCACTCTACTACCTGGGACAGCCACACATCTTCTAACTGCTGTGCCAATGCTATGCAACGTGCAAAGTACAATAGAGCGGTCAAGTCCTTGTCTTTGACCTCGTGATGGTGTGATGTTTTTATTTTGGGAGGCCAAGGTCGGCGGTGATGAGGGGCTTATGTACTCAGGGTCTTCTTTCTCCTCGTTTAGCACAGTTTCCCTTCCCAAGGCCCTCTGACTCTTAACTAGAGATACTCTCGTACAGAATCCATCGATGGGTTTCTTCCAGGGCGCTACGGGCGTTACCATCAACGGAGGGACTTTCACCCATGTAAACGGGAGTATGCGTGTTTTTGATCAGAGTCGACACACTACGAATATCAATTCTTACAATTCCAACCACACTACAACGTTGAACTCGAATAACGACAACTCTGTAACTTCCTGTGAGTAGTCGAGTGTTCGTTGAGCTTCCCGATGCTTATTAACAATGCTGATTTGCAGTTGGTCAAAGTGGTAGCAATCGCACTCCTCTACGGCGAGGCCAACGAGATAGGATAGCCTCCGGGTCCGACGAGTCTGCACGTATGTTTCTCACATATATGGATATTAAAATGGCTCGTAAACTCGTCTATTAGAGAATAACGAAGACGTCGCGCAATACTTCCCGCCATCTACTGCCCATCCTATGATACTAGCTCAACAAGGACATCTTGATGGACCAGCGATTATCCAAAACGTTGATTCTTTCAATGTCCAAAATTATCGTGAGGGCAACTCAAACAACGACTATTCAGAGCAATATGGCACGAACTTTTTCATACAAGCAACATTGTAGGTCTGATGCCTTATTTCCTAGGGGTACCTTCTCGTCGAGCGGGGAAAGCGAGGAGAAGATACGAGGAGCCTAGTCGTCACGAAGGTAGAGTGCTACGCTGCTTACGAGGGAAATCAATGTGTTTGACAGTTTCAATGGCAGACGAGGATCCTGATTCCATGTATTCAGCAGGTCGGAGTGGCAATAGGCCTCGACGCGGGCCTCAAAGAAACCCTGTGAGAGCCCCACAACCCGGGGAAAGACCGCACTCTCAGCAGACGCTGTCGAGCAACTCATATATCCATCAAAATGGCGCTCGATATTTGGCTCAACACGGGCCGAATGATATCTCAGGGTTTACTCCACCGATGCAGGAGCATTTCACTAAACTTATGGAGATGGTCGCACAACAAACGGCGGGGCCACCCCGTGCAGAGTATGCTATACCGTCATATCACCCGCAGCCATCCTGGTATCAAAAAGAGAACGGTGTTGAGGACAATGACAAAGCTGAGGAGGATGCCGATAAGGATGGCGCAGATGAGGAGGTAGGAGAGGGGGAGGAAGCAGAGGAAGAGGACCAGGACCAGGATCAGGATCAGGAGGAAGAGGAAGAGGAATGGTCAGACGCCGATGACGAGGATACTCGAATGACCGACCTTCCAACCGGACTGGCCAAGTTATCACTCAACGAGGAGCTTCATCCAGCATTCTCTCGTGTGAAATTTGATCCTAAGCTCCAGCCTACCGGGTCTGGTAATTACTCTCAACCCCTCGCAACCCCGCCGATGGAACCTCGACAATCGCGAAGTACTCAGGATATCCCTTCCCAATTGAAGCAGCCGTTTGTTATGACCGCACCCAGTGATAATCCGTCTCATTATTTACCGCCGTCCACTTTGATGCATCATCCCCAATCTGGACCTCCTTTCACTTCGTTTATGCAATCCCAATCAAATCGTAACCATGATCAATTCTCTGATATGTCTGCTTTCCATCTTGGCGGAGCCGCCATAAACAGAAGGCCCACTTTCAATGTCATAAACGGCGTCTACGAAAAGGTGGATAGGACCTCGCATATTGTCAACGTAGGGTCAGGCAACGTCAACAATACGTTGATCAAGGATTCAAATAATGATAATTCGATCCAGAACTTTGCAGGTCAAGGTGTGTGCCAGGTCTGAGCTGCAATTACGCGGCTTGCATGTTAATCGTGTGTTGATTGTTCCGTTTTGACGGCTGCAGCAAACGGTGTCCCAAAGCGAAGGCTCGGTCGTGAGATCCGGCGCCAATGAGATGCACAGAATCATGATAATTTGGGGGCTTGAAATGCAGACATGGAAGAAAAGGTCGCCATGGTTTTCGATCTTATACACATAGGTAATCATTTCCGCGTTGGCATGTATGAATGTAAATCAAGTGCAACCCTTCTTGGGATATTCTACCACTAGTAGTATGACGATTGTGATACATGACGTACTCGCTCAATTGACTAACACAACCACTTTCGCAAAACCTCCATTATGCACAGGTTTCTAGTGAACATTTTGCTTTGCATTATTTTATTAGGCAGCACAAAGATATGCATAACCTAAAGCTGTGCATTCCGTGGCTCGTGGCACAAGCTCATTCGTTGTGATTGGCCATGTATCTGCCGAAGACGGCTGTGTTTGCAAGCCAACTACACTTCAGCCTGAATGTGTGCATAAAAGTTAATAGTCCACTCACTGGTAGTATAAGTATGAGTCCTTGGAAGCGTTCGTTATAGTCGTGCCATATCTACCTCCCATCTCTCTTTCCACAACAATACAACCACGCTCACTCCAAGTCGGACTGGGGACAACGGCATGCCCCAATCGTCCAAGATCGATACTGCCCTGGATGCCGCCAACTTCATTGTGTCCCGTCTTCAAACTATCGGCACAGTGTCAGGGCTTCCTTTTATCCACCAGGCTGCAGGACTTGCGGTTCGAATTTTTCAACTTATTCAGGTAGGTCATCCGAGAACGGAGGGTCTCATGTGTTGGGCGCTTAGATCTTATGGTTCTTTCAAGGACGTCAGAGAAAACAATTCGGAATTCAAGGATCTCGCTATTGATGCCTGTGGTCTGGTGTATACATTAATCTTGGAATGCGAAAATATCAGAAAAGACGGCCATGGTATCCCCCAACGCATCCAGGATCACTCAAGGCAGCTCGTTGAGTGAGTATTCTCTCATTACTGCTCGCTTTGTTAATAATACTAAGAAATTGCCACTTGGTAGAAATTTACGAGTTATAGAGATTTTCACGAGGGAGAGACTAAAGCGTAGTCTGGTCAAGAAACTGATTTATCGATCTAGAGATCGCAACGACATTGCCCGTTTTCGGACTCTACTTAGACAGTCGTTGGATATTTTCGGTGTAAGTTGCCCTTTATCTTCTATTTTTCGGTGATTTACATTACATACCTGCATTGTAGATTCAAACGAACATGTCAATACAGCAAAATATTCAACAGCTCATGGGTGAGTTGAGGCAACAGCGGGAAGAGATCAGGGATGCCAGGATCAAACAAGATAAAGAAAGGCGTCATGCCGAGGAGGATCTTGCTTCCAGAATAGAGATATTGCGCATCCAGGAAGAAGAGAGCAAAGAAGAGAGAGATAGAGCAGCTCGTAACGTTGAACATGACATTTTCGACCTAAAGAACTCGAAGAAAGCAACAAACACTAATGTGAATGCCAAGAGAACGAAGGCGAAGGCCGATGTTCATCTCCAAGAGATTAAAGAGGAGAGGGATCATATTCAAAGAGAACGTGACGAATTGGCCGACCAACTGAAGAGGAGCACTCCCTTTCCACAACCCTTTCCACAGCCATGTTCTCAACCATATCCCCAGCCGTATCCTCGGTTATATCCTCAGCCATTTGCACCTGGATCTCCATCTCCTGGAATTCTATATGACCCTTACTCATATTACCCGCTTTCACCACACGAAAAAATTCCCACTTTTTGGCGCAGTCAAATATATCGCTTGGTGGATCCTCAGGAGGTGCACCCTCGCTCGCAGGAACCTCGCCTGTGTATGTTACCAATTGGAACTCAGGTAACATCACTCATCATAACATTGAGAACGTTGGCAACGATAATTCCGTACAGAAAGTGATTGGTGCGTATCATACTCGCTCTCACCTTGTATATTTATCTAATATTGTATAAAGCATCCCCGCGCAAACGTCGTGTAACTTAACTGCGTCTTTGGTGTTCTCATGACGAATGTTACTTGTTACCCTTGGTTCCCTTATCGTCTCCTGATCTTGTTCTTTGTTTTCTTAGACCCATGCATAGTACGCACTGTGAACAAGGGACCCTCAAGCGATACATCTGTATAGTTCCCGCCAGGACATCGTGTGTGATCTTCATAGAATTGACTTGTTCCTAAAGTAATTTGTTAATTGAATTGTTCCTAAAATAATTTGTTATAGCATCGAATCAATCAACATATTTATTGTGGCCGACTGCTGGGCAATGGCTTCTCTCTTTTAGATGATCGCCACTGTGCTTGGTTACGAAATGTCGGCATCACTACAAAATGGCACGAATTGACAACGCCGTGCGAAGAAACGACATACAGAGACACTGTCCCGATCTCTTCTCATCGATTCTTAGATCCCCGCCTCGTACGCGTATTCAATCTCTCTTAGTATGGCTCTCAGGCTACCAGAAAGCTCCAGCTCGAGCAAGAGTAAAAGCAAAGGGAAAGGAAAGGGAAAAGGCAAGGAGACAGATCCATTAGAAGCCAGTCTTGAAATTGCAAATTGGTCTTCGTCAAAGCCAGTGGGCACCTCGAGAAAAGACCATGGGACCGATTGGATAGAAGCCACTATCAATGGAGGGTCTGTGCTGCTTAATATCGTCCGCGAAGCATCATCGGTGGCACCAGTTCCCTACCTTAAGCAAGCTGCAGGGGTAACACTTAAGATCGTGGAGATAGTCCAGGTGCGCTCTAGTTCTTTTCTCCCTCATAACTTGCATCTAAGTAGCCTTATAGACAGTCAAGGAGAATAAAGCCGCGTTCAAGCGGCTAGCTCAGCAGGCCATGGAGCTCATTGCTACTGTATATTCAGCGTATCAGCATTCAGCCAACAAAGCGGAATGGCCTCCTCAAGAGATTAATCTTGTTATTCATGACCTTCTCAAGTAGGTGCTCTCTTCAGAAGATTGTAATCGCGATACTGATCGTCATATACTGTAGTACATTGAGAGCAATATTAGATGCCATAGAGGTTCACCTCGGCCGTGGGAAATTAGCAAGAGTAGTGTACAGTGTTGCTGACGCGGGCAAGATAGAGGAATTTCGTCAGAGCTTACAGGCGGCCGTAGCAAAATTCGAGGTACATTCAAACATGTCCCTTAAGGACGTACTCACTTGCGCTGACGCAGACCCTGAACAAGGTATCTTCGCACCTAGGTCTCCACGACACTCTGAGCCTAGTGCTGAAGAATCAAACAAAAGCAGAGGACGAACGAATGCAAGAAACGCTACGTCAAGCCCAACAAGATATTGTCGAGGTTCACCGCCGGAGGAATGAGGAGGAGCACGAGGTTCGATTGCGCGAAGAGGCCCGCAGAGCGCAGGAAGAAGAAGACAATTTCAGAAGACTGGAAGCCTCCGAGCAAGAAATCATCGCCCAGCAACGTCGTATACAGGAGCTGGATGCCCAGAACGCGATTTTAAGAATCAAGGCAGCTGACGATGAGCGGGCACGGCGGGTTAAGGAGGAAGAAGACGAGCTGAGACGAAAGAGAGAGGAAGAGGAGGCGGCTATAAGCTTACGCGAATGGGAACGAGATCAACAGGCTAAAAAGGATGCCGAGAATCTTGAAAGGATAAGAAGGGAAGAACGGGAGAAAATTCTCATCGAAATCGAACTCAAGAAGAAGGCTACTGACGAGGCAGAACGGAAGGAGAAATTTATTCAAGATGTCCTCCATTTTGAGAGGATGAAGAAGGAACAAATAGAACGCGAATACCAAGAGGAAATACGACAGGCAAGGCTCATTTCACCTTCCATCAGTATGAAGGCAACGGTTGAGAGCGAAGACGAAGAAGAAGAGGATGAACAGGCTGTGGATAATAATAGGGAGTCGGAATCCGAGAGTGAGCCTGAACGCAGACGTCCGCTTCCCAAAGCGAAGGTGGGGAAGACCTTTAAACCTAAGACTAAAAAGGCTTCTCAGAGCAGTCAGTCATCACCTGTCGAGGTTCTCGGAAGCCAGCTCGGGCAGACAAGCCTTAATAGCCTTACTAACGCCTGGCAATATCCACAGTATTATGGTTCTCCGTACCCTAGTCCACCCTATCCGGCCCTTTCCCCTTCATTCTATCCCTCCAGTTCTCCTCCACCCCATCTTGCCCGTTCTCCTTCACCGTTCCATCCTAATCCGTATGTTGGACATTCAACGGCAGTCTGGAGTCCTGAAATCTATACAGCTCAGCAACATGCACCGGGAACTTTTATCCATAACTTTAACAGCGGAAATGTATCAAACGTCACAATCACGAACTCCGGAAATGTTCCTAAAAGGGACACAAAGCGTGCAGCTCGTGAGTGACAGCTATGATGAATTCATTGTCGTTCTTACTATCGTATCTTCCAGCCTCTACATCTTCTAAAAAAACATCCAAGAAAGGTGGAGCGTTGTGAAGGCTGAAGTTAAAGAGCCGATTTAGATGAACTCTATTTATCTTTGTCAGCCTTCTGGCCTAACAGGGCGATGCGTGTGTCTATCGGGGAATAACTGTCGAAATCGGTCCCAATTCATTATAATCATATAAATGTTCTTTTAAAGACACTCTATATTATACTGATGATGGCAACTTCCCAGTTTGTGCTCAACTAGTGAGCATCGCGTCAGATCGCGTCTGTCTAGATATTCACCACGTGCTGGTGGTTCTGAACGGTCACTGAGTTAGCTAATTAAACGCGGTGCACAGCTGACGGTACAGCCTCAATTATGCTCACAACATGCCACCACAGCAACCCAAACAGCCTTGGATTATCTTTTCCTCGTTTCGCTTCTTAAATCACATATAGGAGTCAATAGGCCGCCAAAATTCAAAGTTCCATCCATTATGGACGCCCATGACTGCGATAACGACTACAATGAGTACACCTATGATTATGACCAGACGTACTCTGAAGACCCGAGCTATCGCCACGATGCCGATGAAATATACGACGATCCCAACATAGATGAGAGCGATGAAGGTCATGAAGATCATACTGTGGAAGGAGACCATCCAAAACATCGAAGAACAGAATACTTCAAAGGGGCCTCTGGGTTCGTAATCGACGGGAGCAATTTTTCTTCAATTGGTGGACACTATTATGGACATGGCTCCTCTGAAAGCTATCGTGGCCGTCGTCGGAGACGCCCAGCGCTATCACACTCCCACATGTCTTATTTCCAAGATGCGTCAAACTTCCGCATCTCGAATGGCTTATTCATAAATGCCAATGGCGAATACCGTAAAATGGTCAACGACATTCAACCTCTGGGTCCCATCCTTCCAATTCCGGATGAAAGTACACAGGGGCAGTCTTCAATCCCCATGAGACCCCCATCTGGTCCTGTTCATCGTCTTTTCAAAGAAAGACCACGAAGACGTGCCACTCCGCAACTGCAAACTCATTTACACGGTGATTTAGGGCCCAGTCAATATCCATATGACTTTAATTCCTCAACACCGCAACAGCACAGGAGACGCAAACGAGCTGAAGTCAGAGGTACATTCTAGACATCTAGACGTTTATCGCTCTAATATTCCACTGTATCCTGATAGTACCTCGTTCCCGAGGCCGCACCCCACCTATGCCAATACCAGAACCTTATGATCATGGCCAACATGCAAATCAATCAGCCCGGCAGATCAATCCGCCTACAAGCCATAATCAACAGTTTCCAGAACAGCACCGCTATACCGTACCTCACTCATTGTGTTCCCACATCCTCTTTCCGTCTGCAGTCCACACTGAATATTCCCTGTCGAGTGTCCCGAATGAAGAAGATCCCCAGCGATCAGAACCAAATGCTGAAATCCATTCTACAGCAGTGCGGCTCGGCAAGTTGAAACTAGGCGTCTCATCTGAACGCATATCTGTCCAAAATACAGGCCAAAGCGATGGTAATATGCAACCATCGATATATTTACCGCACACGAGAAGACCATTGAAATATAATCCTTCTCGCCCGTCGACCCCCACATCGACCAACGATATTCATGTTGAGGCACCTAATGATCCTGAGTCTCCAGGCGTCCCTCGGAGTTCATTCGATAACAGCTTGCTGCCCCCATACACACGGGTGCCACCTTCTCCGGGACCTTTATTTCCGTCGGCTAAGGCACAAGGCAAACAAGGTATTTTCGTATCCGTTTTCGATGACAACAAGCGATATCTCATACTAATTTATCATAAGCTGAACGGTTCTGAGGTTGGCCGTACAGTACTTTGTCCCTGCTCACATAAGCCGTCTTGTATCTCCGTTAATTTGATACTCGCTATAATCACATACTGGTCGTTAACGCGTTCCGCCACGTACGTTCCAGTCTCACTTCTTCTTGCCTGTCAACAAGGTATTCGAACTCATGGGATCTATGCTGCAAGCTGTGCTATGTCCTGAACACAGCAATTTACCATCACAAAATACACACCAGATAAAAGCTGGACTGTACTCGACTATCATTAATCACACCATGTCTTTTGTGTTAAAATTATCACTTGCGGCTTCGAGACCTGCACTTGTCCTATGATAAGCTATGCTGGTTGACAAGTGAGGCTGTAGTGACCTTTTTCTCCATTACGGAACAACATAGCCTGGTAGGTTGCCTAGAAAACTAAAATAAGAACGCGCTGTCAAATGCAGGGTCCGCGGGAGATAAACATGTCACTTTTAACCCTTGGCCCATCGGGCGTATGAAATTTCAAGAACTACTTCTTGTCTTCACCTCTCACAGTCCTTTCTCTAATTACCTCAATGGACCCGAACAACTATAGAGATGAGCACTTCGACTACGATGATGAGGACTACTCGGATATCGAAGAAGAATACGAGCCTGAGGGACCACCCCATGGCAATCACCCCCAGACGCCCCATAATCGTCCGAGTCCCCAACGAGAAACATCGTATTTTAAGGGGAGCAATGGGTTTGTCATTGACGGAGGGGAATTCTCTTCCGTCAGTGGCAATATCTACAAAGGTTCTCCAGGTCCATCGGGAAGTTGGGAGCATAGACCCGCGCCTGTACCACAGCAGTCTTCTGGCTCGTCGTATTTTGAAAATGCATCGAATTTCAGGATAACCAATGGCACATTCCGAACCGTCGGTGGTCACGTCTTCGATAACTCATCAGGATCCCCCAGAAGCTCCCCGGCGTCAAACCCTTGGCAGGCTGGTCCTTCTCCAGGTATTTGGGGATTTATTTCAACGTTGATGTGTATTGTTGAAATGTTTAAAAGGACCGCGCCCGCAGACATACTCTCAGAACCCAATTTTTGCAGGTGGTTCTGCTCCACCGTTTCCTGTACATGTCGGAGCCCCTAGACCAGCCAGAGGAACGGGGCAAGGACGGGGAGCACCGGACAATGGTTTCCGTAACGGTTCTATGAGGAGAGGTACTTATCTATCATCCATAATATTCATGCGAACATTGAATAATGCTCCGAACGTTGGGTTAAGATCATCAACCACCTCTCAGGCAGCACGGTTCTCAATTCTCTACAACGAGAACACCCAATGGCAGATCGCAGCCACAATTATTTCATGAGCGGAGTGGAAGTGATCAGTCTTCAACCTTGAGTCCCTCGCCCCAGCCACCAGCCCCTCGGAGAGAGCAACCTAGTATAAGCATCAGAGAGGATACAGTTGGAGACGAGGAGGCAGCGGCAGCGCCTTCTTCATCAGCCAGTGACCCTGGAGTCTCCGTCAGCCCAAGGCGTTCGCCTCAGGCACCAGTCGCATCATCAACAACAGCGATTACAGGTCAATCCGATACTCCGGAACCTTCAACTTCATCTGCACCCCCGTGTCCACAGAGACCAGCTTACCTATCTCCACTTCGATGAATAGGCCTAGTAACACTATGAGAGCTGATACTCCGTCGAGCTTGCCAGATGAGGACATCAGTCGACCAACTATTCCTGGCCCGGCTCCCAATCGTGAGCCATATCCGCAACCGGTGGCGAGTCCTCAACAAGACGATAACGTTGCATCGACATCTGTCCAGAACAGTATCGATGTCCTCTCGGAGGCTGTCAACTCGAAAAAGAAAAGCCCTATCCGGAGGATTTTAAGAAACATCGCGAAGCGTAAGAGTTAGATTTCAGAAAGACGAAGGATTCATTGGTAAATAGTATGCCTTTTCTATGTACAAAATAATTAGCTCAGACCATGAAGGAATATCCATGCTGTACATCACACTTCTAATACCTACTCACAAGTAAAAGGTGCACGTGTCGTACCATCTGCGTGGGATGTATTACAGCCCCTGTCGCACAGGCGCTAATTAACTAACAAGACATAAAATATTTGATGTTAAACTTTGAACTTGAACTCTGGGGGAGATGATGAACAGAGCCAAAGGAAGGGAGGTCGGAGCAAATTATGCACTATTATACCCTATGCGGCTCTAGAGCCACATAGAACTACCATAGCATCGTATAATACAAGGAACACGACTGTCATATGGCTCTGATGGACGCCAGCTATAGGTAACACGAGTCTATTCGGAATACAAAAGGCTTCCCGAGTTAAAAATAGGAAATACTTCAGTATTGATGGATGGTATCAGATGGGCGATTATCAGGTTGATCAGGTACAATGCAAAGCAATGCCAATGCCAGGCGTTGTTTCCTGCGGAAAGCCTCGAAACACCTTGTACTTTCTACTTTTTTTTCTCACGAACTATTCATGGATTACATATACCTAACACATCTCCGTCGTCCGGCGCTACTCGCATGACAAGGTTTCTCTTGTTTGTAAATTAGTCGCGTAAGCGAGGTTGTACTACTATGTGCAAGAACAAAGTATTATGGGGGCGCTCTGATCAGTTCGCGTGGCAACAGAAATACCAGATTTAGAATGTCAGTGTTGTGAGCGTTTGACGACTGTTGAAACTGTCAGTTAATCTTTATTTCTATTGTGCCATGGAACTTAAAGTTAGGGCTCTGAGATGTGATGGATTGGGATTTGGAGTTAATTAAACCTTCACAGTATCTATCCCGTATCCACCTAACGATGGACATATCACAGTCGGCCGTAATACAATAAGCGCACAGTTCCGGTGTGCATGAGAGAAGATCACACCTATTCTTAAACGTTCTTTGACGCTTTGACACTTTCGAGTTTATAAAAGACACTGACACGACTTGAATTCCCGGTATTCTTAACTCTCTTCTTTTCAACTCCATACTTCATGGACAACAAACAGAAATCCAAGCAACACGGTAACAAGGGAGGAGGCGACTTGAAAAAGGGCAAATGCGACGGACAACCACAAAAACGCGAGGACAAATCTGACAATACCAGCATCCCCTCTCAATCAGCAGCGATCAATCAAACTGTACATCAGCCGACTATGACTGTATCGCACTATGAGAAGGCGGAAGGCTTTGCACTATACGGTCCAGATTTTTCCAGCGTCGGTGGGAATGTCTACAAAGGGATGCCTACTGGAGGTTCACCGAAGCTCTTCAACCCTCCCGTTCATCCTGGAGGCGGATACACAGTTGAGGGAGTACAAAGGGGCAAAAATTTTCACTATCACGAATGGGAATTTTTCGCATGTAAATGGTCATGTTTTTGACTATACAACTACGGCAGCCAGTGCTTCCGCAAGCGCCGCTTCTGCTTCTCAAGGTATGCTCAATATTTATTGGATTTTACGGGTATATAAATAACGCCTCAAATCTTAAACAGGATCCCCAAACCAGCCAAGATGGCTTAATCAATCCAGAAATAACAATCCGGAATCTGAAGAGGTAGATACGCCAAATTCTGCAGGGTTTCCCGTACCAGACCTAAACCAACATGTATACGGGGGCTGGAATGCGTTTCCAGGATACCCAAACCATATGCAAAGCCAATATTCAGGTACTTCTCTATCCTCTCTGACCGCCTGGTAGTGAGTAACGCGCTTGTGACACGCTCTATTCTTTGTGTAGGAGCACCCCCGATGAATATCTATAATAACAGTGGGGTGGACCCTTTGGAAAGCAAGACCACGACTTTCAAGTCGGAGGTAATGCTCGGCAAGGCTACACTAGCAATGCGGGGAATCAGCAACAAGGTTAGTACCTCTTTCATCATTCAAAGTATCACTGGGTAATGAGACCTCTTGCTTTCGTGCAGGAATGTCACAGATGATTCACCCAAATGGGCAATCTCATGGGCCTATCCAAATAATTTTGACTCAACAAGGCCAAATTTCCGACGGATATACTGCTATACCCCCAGTCCAACAGTTTAATGTATCGCCTTCGGTTGCACAAGCTGTACAACATTTTTGAATGCCAGTGGTCATACCATAACCATAGGACCAAATTCTTTAATTGGACCTCCTGATGCACTTGCTCTATCTCAACAGACAGCCGCTGCCCCACATGCACAGAGCGATTTCACCTACCACGCAGTAGGCCCAGTGCCATCCGGGAGTAATGTGCCCATCGTCACCGACTCTGCTCCCATTGCGGCTACCGTCTCTGAAATATCGCACGAAGTCCCCGACAGCAATGAGGAGTCTTCCAAGAAGAAAAGAAAGAACAAAGCGCAACTTTTATGGGAATTTGCTGGGAGGAAATTAAGGAAATTCAAAAAGGCTTAAGAAATGCTCGTCCACAATGTGAACGGAATCGCTTTGAGTTGAATTTTTGGTGTTATAAGTTGGTTACGTAGTCTAATCTAATAGTTAGCGATTGGTTATTACATTGGCTGGTTAGAACTACATTAAGTAGGTTAGAAATGCTTAGGTGACATAATTCATTATGAACTGGAAAGAAACTAACACTAGTGACCGCGAAACTCACTTCCACTTCTAGATTTTTAGTTATAGAATATATTCCGTGTTTTTTCTTGTCCTGCCTGTGTCTGGTCTTGATCTGCTCAAGGGTTTACCCGAAACGCGTCGGGTAATCCAACCGGAAGATCACGTGAGGCAAATTACTCACGACGCTCGTTTCTTGAGACTATGAAAACGCAAATTGTTCGATCCACCACCCACACAGTTGATGCCGTCGCTCTCACGGACAAGGCGACTTAAACCCATATAAAGGGAACCTATCCCTATCATCAAATGCATCTTCTCGCCTTACCACCATGGCCGAGTACACTCCTATACCAGAGATATTGAATGTGAGTTTTATGTGTCTACATGATATTTCATTTATTAGGACTATGTTTAGATACACAAAGAGCTTCGCAAGACATTCCGTTCGGGAATCACTAAGCCTCTCGAATGGCGTCGTCACCAGCTTCGCCAGCTTGCGCGATTTGCGAAGGAGAACGCCGATGCACTCGCAGAGTGTCTTCGGCTTGACTTGGGGAGGCCGAAGCAAGAGGCGATAATGGCAGAGGTCGCCCCGATTGTCAGTCGATCCCTCTCTTCTGCGGAGAAATTGGAGGAGTGGGCCAACCCAGAGACCGTCACGTTGACTGCACCGTGGAATAAGACGTTCAGGACGAGTGTCGAGAGACCGCCGAAGGGCGTTGTGTTGATCATATCGTAAGTGTATCGGTTTGTTACAGGTATCTGGCTGCTAATTTATTTTCAGGCCATGGAATTACCCTATCGTTCTCACCCTCCAACCTCTGTATGGTGCCATCGCAGCTGGATGCTGCGCAGCGCTCAAAACATCAGAGTTCACACCCCACTGGTCTTCCTTCTTAGCCCAGAACCTCTCTAAATACGTCGATCCCTCTGCATATCGCGTTATTCTCGGTGCCATACCTGAGATCACGAAGACTCTTGAGTTTAAATGTGCGTTCCATTTCCTGTAGCGTCCGCCCCTCTAACTTTTGACAGGGGATCACATCTTCTACACCGGAAACGGACGCGTTGGACGCATCATCGCAGCGGCGGCTGCCAAACATCTGACACCACTTACCCTCGAACTCGGCGGCAAGTCGCCAGTGATCGTAGACTCCACAGCGGACATCACGATCTCCGCCAAACGCATTCTCTGGGGCAAAATCAACAACTCTGGGCAGATTTGCGTCGCGCCCGATTACATCCTTGCAGAAAGATCGATCATTCCCAGGCTTGTAGATTCATTCAAGGAGCATTATCAGGCGTTCTACCCGCAAGGCGCGCTTGTGTCGAACTGCTATAGCCGGATCGTTTCGGATGCACATTTCGCGAGGCTGAAGGGTCTTTTGGGGAGGACGCAAGGGAAGATCGTGTTGGGTGGGAAATGGGAGGAAGGGGAGGGAAAGCGTGGGTTCGAGCCAACGGTTGTGGTTGATGTCAAGGAAGGGGATGCACTCCTCGAGGAGTAAGTTTGGTCTATTTATTTCAATCTTTGGTTCTGATATATCTATAATTTACAGAGAGCTCTTCGGCCCTATCCTTCCCATTGTTGCTGTTGACAACATCGGCGAAGCGATCGACTTCTTGAACGATCGGTATGCCTCGCGTCTGGACACACCCACCGATTTTAGTCTCAAACCATTCCTTTTAGGGACCACCCGCTCACACTGTACGTCTTCTCTAACGACGAGAAAGCCAAGAAGAAAGGTACGAATTCCTATATTTCCGTACTCTATCTATTCTTGGTATAGAATGATGCTGACTGATTGTGTCTAACAGTTATTGCAAACACTATGAGTGGGAGTGTCTGGATTAACGATACATTCCAGCAAGTAGGAAGTACGTGGACATCTCAACCATCCGTGCTCCTTCTTGTGACTGATAAACCTATACGTCTCTTCTAGTTGATGAATTACCGTTCGGGGGCGTTGGTGAATCCGGATGTACGTCTTCTTTCTCCCAACCTCCAGGCATTGTCCTTGAGAACGCAGGTAGCGAATGCTGATATGTCATATACTACGCTGTAGATGGCCGCCAGATTATGAAATACAGCTTCGACAACTTCGTCTACGAGCGCGGGATAGTCGATGTTCCATACGAGTACGTACTCCGCTCTCCTACTCTCATATTGCCCTACCCCCATATCCTCTCCTTGTCCTCCTCGTACACTCCGGGCTCCCCCCATATATACAGCCGCTTATTGTCTCCTCTGTCTCTATTATCTAGGGACGAACCGTTTTTCGGCGCCCGATATCCTCCCTACACCGACGAATCATTGGCCGCCTTCTCCGGGGCACTCAAGGCAGAGATCCCTGATCCTGCAGTCCCGCATGCGAATTTGTAACACCGGTTTCGTTCTCTCCTACACAGTGCGTTTGGTTTCTCTGCGTTTGACTGCGATCCGAAAGCGAGAATATGTATTACTACTATTATGGAGTGCAGATGTACAATGTTACCCAATGAGAAGGTTCATCGTCCAGAAGAAAAGGATTGTGTAAGGGATCAGACCAATGTTCAAGGTGAATACGCCCCACTATGTTCAAGGGGCCCTCAAAATAGTGGAATATCGCGCCATCCGCCACAGACCTATTTCTGTAGGTATATAGGGACAGAAATGTCAAATCACCAGGATCCAAGTGAGAGAAATGAGACCTGGACAACACAGGTAGAATGAGCTCATGCGGAAATATAATGTCTCTGGGAAGAGGTTTCCTGATGTAAAGAATCTGCAGTGAGCTGCGAATAACAGGAGTAGGCAATTCCGTGGGATGATAGTCGACTTGTTCTAAGTGGCACTCCATCACATTAGGGGCATTGGGGAGCACATCTATGAATCCTTGCATATCAAATGGCCGAGCCGATATGTGGGTTACGTTGTTCCAGTCAATGTTATCCATTCAAACCGGTAGTCCTCTATCGAGGCGGTAACTGGGAAGACGTCCCGTATTTGACGCTGAATGTACAACGGCGGTCGAGCTCTGTGGGTCCATATGGCATTTGTCAGCGTGTGAAATTAACCGAAAGTTACGCAGGAGAGAGGCGCCTTCAATATCGGATATAAAATCGTTAAGGGGTTTTTACACGTCGGTTTTCCCGACGTTTTGAATAAGTGTTGAGAATGTTAACAAAAGGATCGAACTCCACTCAAAGCTCATCAACCTTAGGAGACCTTATGTGCGTCTCTAAGGCGTATATGGAGCCCGTCATACTCCGGCCGCAGCTCCAAGTGTAATTGCATAGATATGCCATTTGGGGGTGGACTTCCAGTAGGCAGGCAGGGAGATGAAACGAGAGGAAAAACGAGGCCCGCTGAGTTCAAGTACGTACTTGGATATGTAGATATGGCACACGTGCGACTGGGATATAAATCGATTCGATGGAATGTTGAATGACGTATGTCCTTCTCGATATGGGTTGTTCTATTTGTGTTCGCTTGCCCGGCTTTCTCACTGGGCTACATACTCTAGCCACCGCCACGGTTATTGCTCTCAAAGGCACGCCATAGCCAATAAATACCGCCCTGACAACCCTGCAGCTGAGTCTTACCAAAGGCTGTTTACCAGCGTCACGGCACGAATATGGACACCTTGACCGAATACCGGAAACGCGGTGTTGAGTGCGGCACGCAGTGGTCAATCTCTCTTGAAGAATCAATGTGCGGTCCGACCTGAAACGACAACGCGTTGCTAATTCTGCTCGACCTTTTATCTCAGGTATTGTTCCGACGTGACACAACGCAAACAACGCGTCCACCACAAGATCCTTTTCCCGCGTTACGCTAGCATCTCTCAGGGTATGTTTCGATCGATACTAGGCACTTTGCAGGATCCTAACAATGTTTACTTCAATCTTCAGCGTCCCAATGATTATTTCTCCGTCGTTTTGATCAACGGACAAGCAACAGAGATATTGTATATGGACGTCGGAGTGGCGTCAGTTATACACCCAACTCACGTTTCCACTCGAGCAGTCAGAAACCGTCGGAGGCGTTTAATATTGACGATGCTCGTATATCCTCTCGTCTTTTTTTACACTAGTCGCTGATGTATTCAACGCTTTTACTACCTCTAGCTCTCAGACTACCCCCTTTCTCATCTAAATACCTGCAAATTTACTATACATTGGGGTACGTACATCTCTTACTACTTAGGTCCTGCTGCTAATTGGTTTTGAGGCAGCATCTGCCTTTTGTTCAACCGGTCTTCCAGGCCACTTCTGAGAGGATGCACTTTGTGTTGGAGAAAGAATGCTTTTCAGCTTCGACATCGACTGCGGCTCTTCAATGGTACATAGCCAAGATCACAGCCTGTCACCCCATGTTTATGTGAACTGCACTGTACGGGGTGGACCGGGACTATGGCAGTAGTCGTTCCAAGAGCGATCATTAGCTGGTTATATAGATTGACGGAGACGAGAATGAAGACCTACCTCTCAAGCGGCGCGCGAACGGATGACCAGGAAGACGGCGAAGGGTGAGAGGAGATCATAGGACAGATGAGGGCGAAGGGAAATGGACACGATGATCGCGTAAATCAAGTTAGACACGTGTCCTATGCGATTTCCTTCACCTGTACGCACCGTGATCTCGTTTTCCATTATTCTGATGGTCAACGGGCGTTGGCCACGACGACACAGAGGGAGGTGTTGATGCAACCCTCGACTCCCGGCTAAAATTGCCCATGAGACTCGGAATCGAAAACCATAGGTACAGGGTACAAGAACAAGGACATGAAATAAGTTCACTTTCGTAACATGATGTTTGAATCATCTGACAAATAGCGGCATATCTGTTACTTGCATGGCGGTGCTGGCTAAATTCAGACACCAATATAACGGTGTTCTGTCAATGTTGCCCTTTCCCAGATCCCCCCACCGATACCAGTTGCTCATCGTCGAACATTTTGCTCCCCCACAATGTCGATGTTCAATCGACCGACCGACTTTTCTATCAACAACAGCACATTCCACAATCACCAACTTCAACTTCAGAGTTTGAAAGGTACGATGTTGATTCTTACGGAATTATATATACGTCGTGCTGATGTACCGATCGATAACAGGCGGATTTGAGCGCCTGCAAGAACACGTCGCCCATGGAGCATTCCATGACTCAGGCGAGCGCTTCGATCCTCCAAAGTGTCATCCCAACACACGAGTCGCTATTATAAAGAGGATCACAGAGTGGATCAGTGGACTCAACGAAGACACCCGAGAGACTCTCATTATGTGGCTCTACGGCGCAGCTGGAGCTGGAAAATCTGCCATTGCGCAGTCCATTGCCGAGATTCTAGATGGCCAGCACTTTGTCCTTGCCAGTTTCTTCTTCTGGCGAAATGACCCACAACGAGGAACGGCCAAGCTGCTCGTCACCACACTAGCATATCAGCTGGCGGTAAAGCTTCCCGTTGTGTTCCGAGAACGACTGGGCCTGGCATTCGAGAACGATCCCCTGATTACCACACGATCGCTGGAGGCGCAATTCAAGGCCCTCGTTCGAGAGCCCCTCCTTGAACTTCTTCATTCCGGATTGTCAATCACCAACCACATCGTGGTCATTATCGATGGTCTTGATGAATGCCACGATCAACAAGTTCAAGCCAGAATTGTCGATCTCTCCTTCAGGCTTCTGCATAATCGGAACTTACCTCTGAAGATCCTCATAGCAAGTCGCCCAGAGATGGAGATCTCCTCATCTTTCGGTACAAAACCGTCCTCTCTGCTGGCAAGAATCGCATTGGATCACAATTATCAGTCTGATCATGATATTCGACATTTCCTCGCAGATAAATTTAACGAGATCAAAACTCAGCATTGCCTTCGCTCTTACATCCCGATTGGCTGGCCCGCTGCAGAGTCACTTGATAAACTCGTACAAAAGTCCTCCGGGCAGTTTATCTACGCATCGACTGTAGTGAAGTATACCGCATCCCCGCGTCACCGACCAACGCATCGCCTTGAAATCGTTCTTGGTATACAACCGCCAAAGGCGGGTGATAGTCCGTTCGCAGAGCTCGATGCTCTGTATCGGCACATCTTGATGGGCGTTGAAGATGTGGATATAATATTGCAGATCATTGGCTTCGTCGTTCTTCACCCTCCGAGTCCGTGTTATTATTACAATTCAGTGACATTTATAGAAGCTTTCCTCTCGCTTGCTCCTGGAGATGTCCAACTTCTAATGCAGAACCTCGGCTCCCTTATCGCAGTCGAAAACCGCTCTGATCAACCTGATGGTGCAGAGGTGTTAACCGTTCGCCTATTACACGCATCATTGAAAGATTATCTACTCGACCAGTCGCGATCGAGAGATTTTTTCTTGACCGTCTCAAAATGCATACGCAATATGCCGAGTTATGCCTTGCTCATATGACGGAGCTTCCTGCGTTGCAATCCAATTCGTCTCGCCATCCATTCACGGGTATGTCCTCCTATGTTGTTTGAACTTCTATGTTTTAATTGCATAAAAATAGACCCACTGCATGGATCCTGGCCTATCTTTCAAATTTTTTTCTATCACTGCCCTCTTGCCAAACCAAATCCACAGCTCCTCCAAAATACTCTCTGTCTAACTCTCAGTTGCTGCCATACTATCCTCGGAATAAAAGGTCATTATAATACAATATTTTGTGGGGAATATTTCAGCTACCTCAATTCCCTGTGCACTGTATGTATCTTCTTTTGCGAAGCAATGAAATCTGACCACCTCGCTAGATTTGGTCTGATTCGGGGTTTCTCAATTTTACACTGATGAGATAGTCGCACTTAAACAACTCATCAAAGCTCAGCTCGGTCCATGTCCTCAACACTCTCACGTCTGCTTACTTCTAGCTTCAATTATGAATGAGGGTCCCTCGGGGTATTGGGGTCTTGACCGTATTTTTATGCGACAAAATTTGGGAAATCCAAGGCGTATAGCACAGTTAGGATGCAATCTTAATTTCCTGACATCCAGGCATCCAGTTCTTCATAAACACCTTCATAACACTCTACAAGATTGGATTATCTCGACCCAACAACCAGCCGACACCGCCAGTGTTCACACCAGTGCTGCATTTTTGCTCTGCGCTATATCACAACATCCGAATTCCCATACACTGTCGACACAACCAGATTCGGTCGATCCTGTCATTATCATCGGACTCGAATGAATAGTCCTGCACAATCACTTTGGTACCGACGGTCCTTCAACACTGCATACAAAATGTATTACACCAACCATCGCTTTCGAAATTTTATCCGATACGCTGGAAAGGGAGATTTTGTGGACGCCAAATTTCATCCCACGCGATGGTATCTGTTCAATACGGGTGGGACTTTTCATGCCTATTTCTGGATCATTCAGATGCTTCCGCTATTCCTTGACAAATCAGGTTACTCAGCAGAGTTGGTTGCCTATGCACGCCAAGCCAGAATCAGGCGCCATAATGACTATCTCAACCTCATATGTTCACTGGAGAAAACACAGAAATCTGCTCAGACTGCGGTTAAAGCATATCTTAGGCGAGTAGAGGATGGATGCGCTTGATCACATAGCAGAACAAGATATACTCATATGTGTAGTAGAATTGCATAGTATGTACTGGTTTACTACTTGAACTGTTAGGTTCCCCAAGGATTCTACACTGCTGGAAATTCTTACAGCGGGCTTTGAGCAACATTAATACCATCAACTGGACAGATGGAAGCCCTGTGCTGGTACGTGGATGAACTTCTTCCCAATCATCACCAATGTCTGGATAGCTGTCGTCCTGCAGAGCAGCTTAATGATAAAAACAAAATCGTACGTAGAACTATCGATGGCTAGTCAAGTTTAATGGACGATATATATTATAATCAGATTTTCTCAACGTAGAAAAAGAGTACACCAGTTTCTGAAGATAAATGGAATTGCCTTGGGTTTCTTATGCCATAAATTCTAAGGAGGTCGGGAGTTCTCCCAGGCTTTGCCACTGTGAGAGCAGAATATCATTGACTTTGTATCCCACACAGTGTGGTATCCAATTTGGCGCGAGTAGCAATAAAGGAGAGACGAACGGCTGTGGATATGCATGTTGTATTGAATATCGCCGATGGTTCATGAGATCTATTCATATGCCTCTCAATTTCGTTTGCTACTGCAGCTCGTCGTGACTGTGATCATGAATAGCGTCCGTTGCTCACCTCTCGGCATGGTAATATACGTAGTGGATGAGAGGCATTCTGTAAAAGCGCAGAATGAGCGTTCGTCAGTTGTTCATCCTGGTTGAAGGTTGCGGACGACGAGAATGAGAACATACCGTCATACACGGCGCAAAAAGGGTAATTGAAAGATGGATAGATATATCCTATATAATTTCTTTACTTGTCGTGCGCAATAAGTACAACCTCGTCGTCGGTGATTGCGCCTAAGACCGCGACACCGCTCGGGGACATCAACAGTGCGATGGCGCAGAGGAAGCTCGACCCCAAGAAATCGAAGCTCAGCATCCTCAGCATGGGTCTCGGATCCAACAGAGACAGCAAATCCCAGGAGCGCGCGAAAGATCTATTCGATGTTGTGCACCGTGTCGGCCTGTCCGAGTCCGGTCTCATCTCATCTTCCTCCATTGCAGCGTACACGTATGCAACCGGGGGTGAAGGAGGCTTCGAGATATACGTGGACCCAAGCCATGTGGACCCGGATATTGGCGAGATTGTGCTGGTGAAGAAGAAGTCATGGGTTGCGCTGGAGGTATCCGAATTCGTTGCCCGATAACATTATATTCCCTTGAAAAAAACCATAAGCCACTCGATAGCCGTGATTCTCAGTCCAGAAACACTCACACTCTTCGATTTGATAGTAAAGGGTTAAGTGGTGAGTGCAAAAATTAATCCGCTGAGAGTCGATGGGTGCCATGCTCTAATACTGATGTATGTCAAAACAATAGAAGGTAGGTGGGTGATGTTAAATTAGGGGAGCCCAGTGGAGTCAAGGCTTGTATCGAGACCTTTATACATTCTCAGTCGCAATTGGACTGAAATAGCATCATAAACAGCACTTCGCTGCGTCGCATCCATTGTTCGACCTTGTTGAAACTCAACACTCGCCGGTGATACAGGATAATGGGCCCGGATTGGGCGTAGCCATCCTCTACTCCATTCTCCATGTTGGAATTTGTGCAACGACACAACAATGGCTAGTGTAGTTAACAATGACATTTATAAAACTAATGGGGCTTTTGATTCTTCCTTGCAAGATCCTGTTGTTTTCGAGCACTGATTTTTCGCTACATATGCATACGGTCTGAAGAGTTAGGGCCCATCTGAGGTCATATTTTGAGATTAAGAATTTGATGGGTGGATCCGTACTCCAATATCAGGCACAGTATCTGGTAAACTTTTTGTTTTCGGTTATTCTCGTTATGGACGCTCCAAATGCTCATCTGCAGTACGCGCCAATGGCCAGGCTGGGAGCCAATGCAAGCCTATCGGAGTGAGATGGAAACAATAGAATAAGTTTCAATTGCCATGGCCTGTCAATTGAAAGACCAACTAGTCAATGGTCTAAGCCACCGCGGGCATTTCCGACCGGCGCTTATAGTTCGGCATCGGCGGTTAGCCGCGCCCTGAAAATAAAATGCTCAAGGACTCAAGATTTCTCGAGGCCATATAACGGCAGAAGCATGCGAGTCAAGATATACTCTCACACATATGATTGCCTTTGCAAAAAGGGTCATTCCAGAAGTGGAATTCCGACTGAAACTGCGGTCTGCGAATTCTCTTCCAATATGCAACACCTGCTAATGGCCAATGATCGTTGATCAATGAAGGCCCACACTTCCGTCAAACAATAGGATAAGGTATTCTAATTTAATAAATTTCACAGGTAAATATGTACTAATGTTAAGCGAGACCTTACTTATACCCCACACACGTTTTAGTATCAAAATCTCTCTGCTTCACTTGATCTTTCGCTGTGCATCCTCACCTCCAAGAAGTAAACAACGGAGACGAGTCATAAACTTCGGATGAGCAGCAACGAGATGGACATCGAGAATGATATTAGAAGGAAAGAAAAGAGGATGAGGGAGCGTGCTGAGCTCTTCTCCTATTGGAGCACGAGGAGAGTGCAGTTGGGGCTTACCCCGATATCACATACGGAGCGCCTGGAGCGCCAATCTATATTTCTTCTCCCCCCTTACCTTCATCATTGCTTTCGCCTTTGCCGCCACTCTCAACACTGCCACTGCTGTCGCCGTTACCAGTCCAGGTTCACAGCGACATCGTCAGCCACCATTGTGTAAACGAGCCGATAATTCAATTTAAAGTCGAAGTCACCCCGGGACCCCAAGATATGAAGTATGAGATGGTGATCACACAGGACGAAAGTGCAAGTTCCCCGGACTGGAATGGGACGGGGCTGAAATTCAAGATTGATGTAGGATGCTCTGAAGAGAGTGACACCACTTTTCGTGTCAGATTCTCGCGATATATGGAACATCATAATCAAGATGAAGTGGGCGAGGAAGGCAGATACGACTTGTTCGCGTTTGTTGAATGGGACATATCTCATAAACGTCGAGATAGTCGTGGAAGAACGGTTCTAAGTCTTCGACAAGCCAAATTTGCATTTAATAGACCTGGATATAAGGATGAACGTCCGCCAGTTGGGCGGCGGGGGATCCTCGAGTTGTTGGAAATATTCAGGTACTTGGGGTATGTGAGCTCTTCCCACGAGTTGTGAGTACAGGCAACAATAACTATGGACTGGTCCGCCGCCGAACAGGGTCGACCAGTTTGACCCCGCGTTTTGATGATGCTGACAATTATTGGTGTCTTTGGCTGGCTGGATCATAGGATTCCAGATGAACTTGAAATGACCTCTGGCAGGTATGGAGACAGAGCGTTCACTCCCAACAGGTACGCAAAACTGATTAGCATGACTCGCCGAGAAACTAACTCATTCATTCCTAATATATAACCCATGGTATGTACCCCTCGTGTGATCTACAGGGAGATGTTCTTAGTTGATATGATAACTGACGGACGGTTTCGGGCACAGAAGTGCGATACATATGGAGGCGACAGGATATGTGTGTCGCGCTGGGGAGGCCCACTGACGCATTATTATAAGGCTATCGTAAGTCATCTTCCCGGCGCACTTTTCACTGAGAAGTCGAGTATCTCTTCTGATTCCTTTGTCGGCCGTCGAAAAACACTCTAGTTTACGGATATAGCTGTACCCAGGAACAGCATCGAGGAGGCAGACCTGTTCATCTCGCTGAAGAGTCCCGCGCATGTCGATGGGAGTGCTGTGGTAACACTCAACATGGACCCAATCAGGACCTCGAGTTACACGCCAAACAGGTGCAGTCGCGAGCGTGAAGGCGTGCTGACAATACGTGGACTTCGCGCCATTCGGGGGGTGGACGAGCGGCCGACTGATATTTATCAGTATTTGATTTTTGTGATGTTGAGGTTTGTGGGTATGAGGAATATGGGGAGTTCTACTGAAGAGATAAGGGATTTGTTTTGAAGAGAGTTACTTGGGTAGGTTATACAAGGTCCTAGTGTCAGCGTTAGGTACAATCCAACTTAGCTGGCTATGATCCCATTGTTATGATCGAGAACCATACGATAAAGTTTTTTGTGATCCAAATGTAAATGCTTTGGTGGGCGGGAATGCCTTATAGTCCATAACCGAAGAGCAGCGGCAGCGCAACGCTCCGTGTTTGGCCACTGGGTCAATCAGGGGAGCTGGTGAGTATTCTCAAATAATACCGATATCGGTACTTGAAATCGACTTGAAGGCACCCGAGTACAGCTCCAGCGAGCACCGAGAGCATATCCTCGAGGTAAGTACACACAGCACCCACAACTGGATTTGTCACACAGAAGTACGCCGCCCCAGTAGGAGGTCTGGTCTATTACAACCTCGTGTCGATAGACCTCCTGTCAGAGCTGTGTGATCATGGGCACCAATTGTTCTTTATGACTCATCTACCATTCGGCAGAGACAGTCACCAGATCGTTTTCCCTACTTGTAAGCATTTGTTGGTCACCGCAAGGCCATTGGTCATGAGCTGTCATTAAGCACAGATGAATAGGTCAAGTTACTTAAGTGGTCAATGATTGGCAGAATCTTGGTGGGTTTAGGATAAATTTTGGGCTAATTTTGAACCAGGCTGAAGATCTACCACTGCCAGGATATGTGTCGTGGCTACGTGAGCTCCACCGGATGAGTCATGGCATGACATGAGCGTAGACTCCTATTCGCGGTATTCCCACAGTTCACATTTGGTTCCCCAGTGATGTTAAGCGCTCAACGCACAGCCCTTTGTATTCCCTCTCAACATGGTTAACAATAAAAAATTTCGAGATTTTGGAAAGGTTTTAAAGTTTGTATATCTTCTTTCGAAGTAACAATGAGGTTATCACAACTCTTCCACATAATTGTTAATAGTGTATACATTTACTAGAAAGACGCTGACCGTTAAACGAACCACGGGGCCATCATTTAGGACTGTTAAATATTATAAATAATGACGTCTGTCTCCGAAAGCAAACAGCGAGGTGAGATTTAAACAATGAGGTATACCATTGTGTCTGTGTGTATGGTGATGGATGGGCCATGGGCCATGATTCGTTTCCTAACTAAGCCATCTTACGTTAATCGTTTACCATATGGCTTCTTGTGTGTGGCTTGGGATATCCACAGTATATATCCACTTCCAATTGTTTATTAAGAGTGCAACTGCCAATCCTGCTAAGCATTGTAATCCATTTTGGGTCATCTCGGACGCTCTTAGCTTGGACAACGGTAAACAAATCAACTAGGGTCCCAACATATAAAAGGGCCTTCTTCCGGAAGACTTACAGACATTTCTGCAACCTCCCCAATTCCTCTTCCGCCCTCTCACTAAAGAGATGTCTATCTCATCTGAAACACCCTCAGGTCTAAAATACGACTTATTTCCAGATATCGTAAAATTTGGCGTAAGATGGTACAAAGGAAACAGTGTAATCTTGGATGAAGAAGCCCCTCGTCGTCCAATTGTACGCAGTCCAAACATACTAAGACGCATCTGGGTAACCACAGAGTGGAAAAATGATCCCGTCACGAAGCAGACACAAGGTCTCTCAGTCCAATTCATGCTTATGGCGCAGAGTGATGCAGAGTCCATACCATCAATCATTGCTAAGGCTGAATGGGCGCCTTCTTCAGAGTCGCAAAGCAATTTTGGGAAGACTTGGAAGCATATGGATGGAACAGTGACCTACTACGAGGGTGCACCAGTCCTCGGGGATACACCAATTGTTGCGAAGACTTCAACTTTCGAGCCACTGTACGTCGCAAATTTTCAAAATGCTTAATCACAATATTTATGCAATGACTTCGCATCAATAGTCCCCAGATCAGCACATTTGACAGAGAAATTTCTTGTGTCAGTGGAAGAGTCCTCAACTTTAACGTAGAGCTTGATAAGCCCAATGGGGGCCCGAGAAATATTGAGACGATCCGCGTAAGAACACTTGTCTTTAAATTAATCGAACAATTGACATACCTCATCGTTTCCTCCAGGGATGTCATACTGGATCTGGAGGCCAAGAACTAAAGATCAAGTTGCGAAAGGAAGACTACCCGGTTCTCTCCTGGTCTCTCGGATACTTCCCCGCTCTTCATCGGACGAATGAAGATCAGGCAATCACCTCGAGAGCTGAAAAGCATAAAAACAGCCCAGACCTCTATGATATGATTATCGCCTTTTTGCTGATCGACCTGGTTTATACGAACAATAACGAACAGTAGGTCACGACTTTGTGCATTTTGCGATGGGATCAGTGGGGAGAATCAAAGGCAATAAACAGTTTGGCTATCTCGAAGAAGGAATACACTATAATTTGTGTCGCGGTACACATTGAGCTTTTACAAATCAGATCTTCTCAGTATTTGTAACCGTTTTGTGGAATAAAAGAAACCAGTTTTTGCTGTGTGTATAATTGATGATCGCCGGCCGTTCAGACCCCAGCATGCAATCCAAATCAGGCGACTTCCGTGCAATAATCCTCGCCAATGTCTCGAAAATGAATGCGGCAAAGTTTGAGGGCGTAAGCCCAGTGGAGTGAGTAGACATGGAGTTAAAAATTTTCCCTTCGAGGCCCACCGACGTGGCTGGTTTACAGTCTGCTTTCATATGAGAGAGTAAACGAACCAAATGCGTCACAAGTCTATTGAAATGTCGACTTTCTGCTACCATGCGTTTGGCAGGCAGGAAGAGATATCCCGAGTGACCCAATAAGGTGATCCATACCTCACTCAACCACCAGGAAATCACAGAGGGTGAATTGAACAACTGTGCCGTCAGAGGCTCATCCAGTCAAATGGACAGTGCAACGTTTACTAGTCAGGTTTGATGTCCGGATCGATTTTCAATGTCGACGTCCGGTCACCAAACGAAGAGTGGCACAGTCTGTACCCAATCTCCAATTTTGGTATCACTATACACTGGGGTCGTTCAGAACAATGATGTAGTGACGGCGACGACAACGGGACAAGAACGGGAAAGGAAGAGAGTTATTACTGTTCGCGATCTCGCGGATGGATGAGAAAAATAACAAAGGAAAGGTGTCTTAAATTGTAACGTAACAAGTACTAGCAGTGCATATGTCACTGAGCACTTCGCTTCATCATTCTTTTATACTTCTGTATAACACTTTCTTCATATATACGAACGTAATACCCCTTCTATCGCATCAAGTTGTCTTGAACACAAATAAGTAACGACTATAAACTGAGCTCAATGGACGACTTATGAGCCCCAGCGCTGATCTACACGCACACACAGTGAATCCGGGTTATCAGTCAAAGGATCCACACCCCAAGACAAGCCACAACAACAACAACTTTCTTTCGGCCCGCCATGTGGAGGCGAGCCTCGCGGTCGGAAGATCGGATGTACATCCATTATGGGATCTATCATGTATTGAAGGTTGCCAGAGATCACCGCTGTGCCACTGCTGTTGAGCCAATTAAAGCCGGCGGTGCAGGGCAGCCTTTGAGATGCCGGAATGACCTCGCCAGCCTCGAGACGACGGCGAGTGCTAGGGCTTCAGAGCCCGATGCTGCCTAACGACTATGATGATGGAAGTGGATATCATATAGATAACGGGGTAAATAATCAAATATGCAGCTACAAGGAGGGGGGAGTAAAAAAGAAGACAAAGGGTCCAGCACTGCCGATTTTTAATCTTGCGCGAGCCACATGCACGTACCGTACGTACACATATACGTGAACTGAAAAAGTGAAAAAAGAAAAGAAGGTACCAACCGGACCAAAAAAAAAACAAAGTAAAAGTAGAAGTAGAAGTAGAAGTAACGACAGTGATTCAAAAAAAGAGAAAAAAAGAGTGGAATTCGGGCGGGACGCGTGGATATAACCGGTTGTTTGGGCGTTCTAAGGTAAGGTAAGTTTGTTTGGTATCGAGTCGAGGGGCCGGTATCAGTATTGCGAGTGCGTGTTGCATTGTGTGTGGATGTGTATGAGGCGTGTTGCGTTGTGTGTGGATGTATGAGGCGTATTGCGACGTGCGTGCTGCAACGTCGAATGTCGAATGTTAAATGAATGCATTATGGAAAGTCCGATTACGATGATGGATGAATGGATGGATGGATGGATGGACGTTGGAAATCGGGGCACACGCGAAACCCCGAGCACAACATGGTCAGGACTCGAAAAGGGCGACAAACTACAGCGACCCATCAGGCGCCCGAATTGCCAAGCGAATTATACTTGGCATGGAACGGGGCCATGGCCGGATGGGACTGTGATTGGTCGATGGTACTGCCACCTATCGAGGTGGCGGAGTCCATTGGTAGGTTCGTCCGCGAGCGCTTGAGGATCTCGTCTGCGATGTCCGCGCCGTATTGGTCCGCCAGTTGACTGTGGGTAGAAAAATGGGTGAGAAAGAGTAGGTCAGCGAATGAGAGAAGATCAGCAGATGCGTGATAGGGGTGTAAGAGGAAGCAAACGGGTGGGAAAGGAAGAAGAGGACGAATTGGGGGTCAACGTAAATAAATGAAAAAGGAGCGGAGAAAGAGCGGGAGCGAGGAAGGGAAGGAAAGGAGGTGAAGTGGATGAGGATGAAGATAAAGCAGAAACAAGAAACGAAAGGGTAAACAAAGACGAAAAGAAAGGGGGAAAAAGAAAAACAGAAAAAAAAAAACACATACTTGGCATAATTCTCCATAATCACCGCCATAGTGTTCAAATTCAACCTATACGCCTCAGGCATCATGCCCTTCCCAAATCTATACGTAATATGGTTGCTGCACAGCAAGCCCGCGACCATGACCGCAATCTGGAACGGCACCAAGATAAACGCCGCCGCATACCACCTTTTCAGCACAAACCTCTCAAACGTCAGATACGGCTGCTTGCACCCGGGCAGCACGCTTCGCGCATAGCACGTCTGCGTCACAGTCGCCTCGACGAATGGGCTGAAGTACCCACAGCACTTTAGCTGATTCTGGATCCTCGCACGGCCCTCAGCCCCGAGTGCCCTAGACCACTGCGCGTTGATCTTGCCTTCGAGATTGAACGTGCGCTTCTTGTACGTAATGTATCCCGGGATAAGCAGGAAGGCGAAGGTGATCCAAGTAAGGAAAGTGTACCACGCGAGGAAGCCGCGGTTGTTGAGCAGGATGCCGGCCCACCCGATGACCGACGTGAAGATCCCGACGGATGCTGCGAGCGTGGATAAAACGAGCTCTGGGTGGTTCCCAGCGCGGATCACGTCTGCGTGCTCCCAGATGTCGAACCACGTGAGCAGGCAGACGACGAGTGCTGCGAGCGAGTATAGTAGCAGCTGTGTTCATATCGTGAGTGCAATGGTAAAAACAGGAGAAATGACGACGACGTACGAAACTGTTAGTGACGAGCAATATCCACTTAAACTTGTTCCACCGCAACCGTCCTTTACCCCCTGTGGCATCCGTGCCTCATTGCTCTTAAACGCCTCCAACCCGCCTCCCCTCTTTGGCAAATTCGGGCCATCTCCTTTACCCCCTTACGGTTCCGCGTGCCACCAGGCGACACAATCGACGACGAGAACTTGGTCGGCAGGTAGTTCACACTCAATGAGAGCTGGCTGCCCGTCGCCAGGGACACGTTGTCCCTCGAGCGGGCGAAGGGGGCTGACGGCGGGTTGAGCAGCCCGGCGCTGGTGTTGTAGTCGCTGAGGGACGAGTTGTGGTTCATGTCGGAGAGGATGTGTCGGGTGGAGTCTGCGCGGGAGTAGGACGAGTTGGCATGGGAGATGACCGAGGACCGACTGGGTGTGTGAGAGTGTGCGTTCGAGTTCGAGGGTGCGCCAGGCGTCGTCGGCATCGATTGCAGAGGGTGAGAGGTGGCAAGAACAAGAACAAGGAGAAAAAAGGAATGAAAAAGGGGCGTCAGAGACGTGGCCGATCAATAGTACGAGAGGCTGTACGGGAGGGACACTTACGGAGAATTGGAATCCATCTATTTTGCGCAGTGTGGTTTTTTTTATTCGGTGATGGGTGATTCGCAGGATGGGGGAACGAAATGAAGGATGTTGGATGGGCGGCGTTGGATTAATCTATTTGGCAACCCCCTTTCCCGTGATGCAACCCGGGTTGCTAAATAAGAATTTTGGCAACATCAGCAACCCGGGTTGCTACATTTATAATTACCTTTTTGGGCTTCAGTGTCCGACTCGTGCTGCCGTGTTGCCGTGTTGCCGTTGAATCTGCCGTTTTATTAGTCAGCACATCACCCCTTCGTATAATCACGATGATAGTGAACCTCAACAATTGTAAAAGCTATCTCTTTGAATATTGAAAACATCAATTCAAGCACAGAGGGACCACTGCATAATTATTGCTGCTTCATCTGTCGTACTTGACTGAAGAGAGATGTTGAATACAAAGAAAGTACTGACTGTAGTATGCAGTACAACAAATCAAATGTAAAGATTGCAAGCCCAGAAGTTTGCATGTGCAAGGCTGCTACTATCCCTTACTCGTTCTTCTTTTTGATCCAATCTTCATTTTATGATTCCTGATTGGCTGATGGCCAATTGATGGGAGGCCTTTTCTCCTCATTTGGTTTCCCTCAAAGCGCTTTGTTTTTCCTCAATTAAAATTCACATTCATCAATAATAGAAATATATAAGTGTATATACAAAATTTTGTGGCAAGGGGAGGAGGGCAAGGGTATAAAAATGAAGAATGGGTAGGCTATAAATTTCTATGTGGCAGGCTGCGCTGCTTGAAAAACCTGTGGCAAATGTTATCGTATTTCAATCCCCTACTTTGCATGCCGGAACGGCAAAAATGTCATTTATGACGTAAGCAATGAAGCATTCAAGGGGTTTCTCGCATGTTTGTTAGCAACCCAGGGTTGCAGCGGGAAAGGGGGTTGCCAAATAGATTAATCCGGCGGCGTTGTCGTTATACGTACCCAAAGTGAAGGGACGGGCAGGGCAGCAAGTGCAGGATAGGAGAGAAGGGGAGAGTAACGAAGGTGGGTTGGTTGCGTAAGAAACGACGTCAAATGAAATGTCTACACGAAAATTCTCATGGGATGATGGGCCTACCAAATGGGGGCTGTCTAGGCGTTCGATTTGCTGGCCGTTTTGGTCGAGATATGTGGACCATACGCGCTGCATTGGCGTTCTCGTGGGGATGGAGGAAGGAGGGAGGGGGAGAGGGTGGGGATGGGGTATGAAGGAGATATAAAATACAGTGATAAACGTTACAACGAGAAAGACGACCAAGACAAGAACGATTGAACAAACGCGGCAAGCACTCCATTTCCCAACTTATCGCCCGCCGGTTCACATGGTCAAAAACATAAATAGACCGCAATTTTAAACGGAGATTTAATTGTTTCTCGTCTCCTAACATTATGTCCATATCTGACACACATGTATTTTATAGCCTGAATGTACTGAAATCTACAGTATATCTCTGGGAGTTATCAAAGAAGATATACCGCCGTTCCCATGCAACAGACAAGTCTAAGTACTCAATGCGCGACACACGTGCTTTCCAATTCAATCTCCGACTCGAATAAATGCGCTTTGATTATTTTTATCAGCTTCTTGATCAATCTTCTCGGTTACTACGTGTAGTTGGACGTCAATCCAATCACGCTAATGTCGTGTCTGTTGGAGCTTAGGCCATGTCCTTTTCTGTTCAAGTCCACATATATTTGTATAGAGAAAGCGATTAAAAATAGCACATTAGTCTCAGAACGACACAACCCTGAGTGAAACAGACAGAACTTCAAATTCTTCATTCGGCTTCTGGTATACTACTGACAGAGTTTCTCCCCGCCCGAAGGCCGCAGGAGAAGCGTGACGGGTTTAACCCCGCCACAAAAAACACTATCTACGTACAGTACAACCAAGAAAGCTCTACAAAGTCAAGTCAGCGTAGCACAAGACCCGAATTGAGAGGACTTACTATAATGGCACAACGCGCTAACCCACCGCAAAATGCTACAAAGTCAAGTTAACACAGAACAAGACATGAAAATGAAAGGGCTTACTATCGTCTACGCTAACCCTAGTATAGGGTACAACGAGTCCAATAAGTACGAATACAAAAGCCAGAATACAAGCTTGCTAACCTTTGCAAACCCTAAGACTGAAATATCACAGCCTGGGCGTCAAGGATTGCCCAACGTCGACGTGAATTCAACTTGAAGTGTCCCTAACTCGCCGTACTCGCTGTAGATGGTAGTCAAATCGCCGGAAATTTTGATAACCCCTCTAACGATCCTCCATACACAAGTACGAGCACTCCATCAACTCGCAATGTGTGAACGTCATGTGCATAACATGCCCAATGTGCACCGACACGTACCAGTCTAAAATAAAAAGTGGTGCGACTGCGCAAATATGAGGAAATGATTGGGGGTACGGCAGGTTTAGAAGAGCGATTGCCGGATGTGCGTATCTCTCGATATCGAAAGGCATGAGTCTGAGGTCGATGGCGGCAACCTGAGGCTTCCAAATAGGGTAGCGGTGGTCGATATGCATGACCATTGGTGGTTATGCGTAATAGCGATGGGGATAAGTGATTGCCGCGCTCAAGAATCCATAGCTGAGGGGTCCCATGTGGTGCCGCAGACAGTGGGGGACCCAATATAGTACCCATGCCGTTTAAGAGCGGCAGTTCTTTCCCAGCGTCGGCCAACACCTTCGAGGCCGGCCATTGTAAAGGATCAGATATTTGGCAGAGAATGGCGTACTGAAGGGGTATTTAGCAATGGTCGATTTGGCATGGCGTTCATGGCTTGTGTGCAAGTGAGGTATGATATTTCTTGCAGGCATCAGGTTTCCAGCGAACATGCACAAGGCATCGTTAAAAGATGACACATGATGGTCGCGGGTTACTGGAAAATAAATGAGCATCATAAAGAAACTCTGCATGGATGTAAACGCACTGTAACAACGTCGCCCCTTCAACCAAATATCCAGCCCTTCCCTCCAGCGTACACACCGTCCGAAACCGAGATCCAGGTGCGCTGGATAATATACAGCGATTGCCGGACGCCCAAAAATCGAATTTGAAGTGCGAGGGGTCGAGGAGGGAGGATGCTGGATGCTGGATAAGTCCGGAAATCCAAGTAACATGGTTCCAGTGCGCAAAGCCAACGAGATGTTAGGGTTGGACCAGCCATCACCAGAAGTCCATATCTGAGAGCGATGGCGGCGTGATAAAGCAAGGCCAGCCGCATAAAAGACAGCGACAGCCGGACGTTCAAATATCGAAATTTGAAGGGCGAGGGTGTGATTAGAGGTTGCAGAGGATGCTACATAATAGATGAGCACCACAATCACAACCTACACGGATATGTACATACCTTTATGACGCCATTCTGCCTTCATCAAACACCACCCAGCGTCAAGAACTGCGCGCAATGCCCTAAACCGAGGTGTGTTCGTGAAATATAGCGATGGTTGGACACTCGGAAATTGAGTCTCTGGGTGGAAGAATGTCGCGTTACGTCGAGGAGGCGTCGTCAATAAATATAGCGATAACCGGACGCCCAAAAATCGAATTTCCGCCGGTAGGGTATTATGCAAAAGCCGGATGTTCAAAATTTGAGTTTCAAAGGGCGAGGGTTCAAATAGAGGTAACAGAGAGCACGCTAGACAATAGATGAGTACCACACTCACAACCAACACGAATAGGTATGTACCTTTATGATGTCCTTCTTCTTTCATCGACCATCACCAAGCCGCAAGAACCGCATCTAATGCCCTAAACCGACATGTGGTTGTGAAATATACCGATCGCCGGACGCTCAGAAATCGATTTTCCGGCTGTAATAATGTCGTGTTACATTGAAGGGTGGGAGTTCATGATAAAGTGTGTCAGGAGTTGACATCCGACTGCAGGTTGGACAGAGAGAGTGCTGGATAATAGATCAGTACCGGAGTAAGGCTTTACATTGCAGTAACCCGTACCATAATAATGACAATCCCTCGTCAGAGCCACCTCTCAGAGTCTATACCGAGGTACTATTGGACATAGCAGCGTTCCCCGGAAGCTCAAAAATCCAATTTTGAAGTGCAAGGGGCATTGATTCATTTGGGAGATGGGTAGGGTAACATGGCATCGTTGGGCGGCTACCTTGATTTAAATGGGTTAGAATCCGATTATTCAACATCACGATGAATGAAATCACCTCGTATTAGGGCTTGACTACCATTCTAGACTCGGAAACCCTTCCAACGGCGAATCCTAATAGCGTCAAAAGGTTCTAAGGATGCAATCACAATATCAGTAAAAGCCGCAATCATAATGAGAAGATAACATACCATTACATTCTAGCAAATACAATATGAGAACCACCACTTGGTATGCAACGCAAGAGATTCCGACGAGCAGTGAGTTGAGAATGATTGAAAGTGAAAGGCGAGTGGACAATTGAAATCGAAAGGTCGATGTTCCAATAGCAGTCGCTCTGTTTGGCACGGACAAACAGTCCAAAAAGACTGGTCGCTGATCGCGCTGGACTTGGAATAGTGGGAATGGACACCGAATATATACACGACGGACAAGACAGCAATCACGGTAGGAGGGAGGGACATGAAGACGGGATACAATCCCTGAAGTAAATCAAGAAAATTAGGTGACCTTTATACCTTTCCTCAGTCCCGAGCCAGCTACGCACCTAATTTCTTTCTTGTTACAGGGCTGTTCAGATCTTCAGCTGTTAAAAATTCTTTGTATTCGCGCCCTGCATCTTACTGATTTATTTTCCACTTACCAAATCTCCCCTTACACCTGACCAGAGTTGAAACATTAAACATGTCAGTCCGAAAATCAACCATTTTCACTAGCTCATTTCGTATTGCCCTGCACAAAGTAAAGCTTTATTATCCTGATCATTGAAGTAATAATGAGCATTGTCATTTTCAGTGGTTCACAATTAATAGTCCATAACCAAATTCCATGTTCTCATCACAAATGCTCGTCATATCTTTTTCTAACAATTCCAACAACCGATGGCATAACACCCGCAGATTAGAATGGAAGTCAATGCACGAATCTGCAATCTAACAGAGACAACGTTTAGAATGCTGACTTATAGCCTTCACAAATGTATTCGGCCTATGTTAAACTCCACAGCTGGTCCCCTGAATAATGATCTGTAATATTCGGAATTCAATCATTCAAGGCCCCTTTGATAAGGCCGTCCGGATTCTGGACAACTGTACGTACACTTGTATTCAGCCAACGAGACACCTAGAGTTAAGCTTCGGAAATTGTAAATCAAGTTGACACTCGTGTTCAGTACAACTTTCTGCTTGATTTAACTAGTTTGGGGAACTTAGGAAATGCGAGAAAATTTGAGAAAAGTCACTAATTCGCATACAACCTTCACAAATGTATTCAACATTTGGATACCTATGTTAAACTCCACAGCCGGTCCCCTGAACAACGATCTGTAATATTTCGGAATTCAATCATTCAAGGCCCCTTTGATAAGGCCGTCCGGATCCTGTACAACTGTACGTACACTGGTATTCAGCCAACGAGACACGCATAGGCGAGCTTCGGAAATTGTAAATCAAGTCAAATACAAGACATTGATGTACCGTACACCTTTCTACTTGATTTAACTGGTTTCGGGAACTAGGGAAATACGACAAAATGCGGGAAAAGTCATTCATTTGCACAGGGAATAGCCCCGTAAGAGGCTTACGTACTGGCTATTCAACTTACTCAATAGCTAAGCGCTTGTAAATGCAACGTTGATTAGATCCAGAACTTGGGTGAAACCAGAAAATTATAAGGTTCTTACACAACTCTCAACGGCATACTGGCCGAGTTTCTGGTCTTCCAACGCCCGGATGTATTCTTCAAGCATTTGCGTCAAGATTGACCTGAATCAACCCTGAAATGTTATGGCATCTTGTCTCATTGTCTTTTCCCAACTCGGCTATTTTTCCTTGTGCGCACTGACCGGTGACATCATTTGAACATGGAACTACACACCTGCTATGACTAGAGATGTGTTAATGCAGTACTACAGTACTCATCTCAAAGCATGTGAGAACTTGTATTATACTTTATATTTCATGTCTGGATACTAAACTAAATATGTGAGTAGGATAAGCAGTATGTTGTCTATTGTGTAGCAAGAACTATTATGTTAGGTAGGCAATTGTGTTCGAGCTAGAACTGCGAGGGAGGTGATCAAGAGACCCAGAGTTTCTAAATAAGCGCCCATGAATCTAGGCAGACTGCGTACTAATACCTCCTCTGTAACCGGATTTCAAGCTCTCTGGAACATTTCACGGCCGTATTCTAATCAAAGCAATGTACTTTACTGTACTGCCATCTTATGTACACCCCACGCGTGATACAAAGTAGCCACATGAAAAACCCGCAACAAAACCCGTAACGCAGTTCAGAATGGTATGGGGAATACCATTTCCCTCGATCCCCATTTCACCATTTATATTTTCAGATTCTCCACACACACATATTCCGTAGGCTTACGTGTCTCAGCTATAGTGGTGTGCAGTTACACATTCCACGCTTACCGACTATTTGTAAGTCATACATTCAACTCGAACCAGCTTCGCAATGTTTCCAGTAAGAATACGAGTCTGCTCTGGTATGTACCTCCGTGGAACTGCGTTAATGAGTTGTATCAATGCGTACCTGATGTATCTAAGGGCTAAGTATAGAAATGCAGGGCTCAACCGATTCAACTCTCTGTATCTGAGAAGCATTCCTCCTCCCCGCCTTCTCCGACTTTTCACTATGAAAATCGTCCCTGTTGATCCCGAACCTGAGTGTCCTATGACTCAGACACCATTTGTGATGCTTATTCAGGCGCCGGATGATTGTCAGCCGGTTCAATGTCTGGTGGGCACAGTTAGTATCCATCGCAATTTGTCACCTATATCGTGTGTCCAATGACATGTCCGTGCTTCATTTTCAAGTACTGTTTCCAATTAGTCGTTATATCGGACTGTATCGAGTGCATTCTAAGGTAAATTTTTGCTTTGCACTCTCAGTCTTTGGCATGACACATTGAACACCAACACAAAGTTGTCATCCACCGGTCATACCTTCTCCTCCCCAATCCCCAAATCCATCCCCAAGTGAAATCGTTGGTTTTCACCAGGCACAACTCCGTTCACATCGTCCCAGGATCCCATCAAGGGTCCTGTCAAACGTAAGTTAGATAGGTGCATTGTACTCGGGAACTATGGTATGAGCCCAGCTCGTTTGCTAAATGCATTGTTGGTCGTTGATGCATGTTCCAAGGAGTCCTTCTTATTGTACACCAATTCATATCTCCACTTGAGTCTAATTTTCTATCACCACCCGCTTACTGAGGTGCTTAGACATATCCAGGAAGACGGAGACATGGTTGGCACGAAGAGCATGTGTCTTCAAGTACTCGTTCTAGTCATGCAAGGTGGCATCCGGAGTGCATTGAAACCTCGGTATATTGAGTTATTTATCCTCCCTCTTACAGCCCGACCGATGTTTGAATTTTAGTTGTACTAGCAGAGTCTCAGGTATAGATATCAAGGAATCAAAAATCGATTCATCAGTGATGCACAGCACTTACAGAATCGCGCGGACGGTATG
This sequence comes from Psilocybe azurescens, assembly GCA_023853785.1. Lineage (NCBI taxonomy): Eukaryota > Fungi > Basidiomycota > Agaricomycetes > Agaricales > Agrocybaceae > Psilocybe > Psilocybe azurescens. The sequence goes on from JAJIRX010000590.1 coordinate 550,693, forward strand.
TAGTACGACTTTCTAAGCTTTCTCAAGCTTAATGCATCTAGATTACATCTGCAAATGCCCATATCCGGACTTATCTCAATCCTGGTACATGAGCTCAGCGTGAACTATTCGCATCCGTGAGTGTGTATACGCAATATCTGTACCATTGACAAACTCCCGAGCTCGGCTCATTTCAAATGTGATCATATAGCACACATCGAGACATTCAGATGAGTATATATAGAATACATACAGCCTAGAGAACATTGGACTGCTGACGATTGTAGACAGAATCAAGACCAATCGAGCCACATGAAAAGGTGACCCACACATTCAACTCACCTCAATCCCTATTTCCGTAACATGCTCATGTATTTCTGTTCAATTTACAAGTGACAGCATCCCTTCAGTATTATCTCCGGTTCCTGAAAGGCTTATTATACACGCGGATTGGGCTGCACAGCTGAACCAACTCAACTCTTCAGATCTGAAAACTCTTCCTCCTCCCCGTCCTCTCCGACTTTTCACTCTGAAATCTTTTCTTTCTATCCCGACCCTGAATACCCTATGACTCATACACCGCTCATAACGCTTATTTGAGTGTGGAATAATTATCAACCAGTTCAATACCTGGGAGGCATAATGAGTATTCACATCGCGTCACTCATATTGTGTGTCTGATGACATCTCCGCGCTTTATTTTGAAGCATAGTGTTCACTTAAACGTTATATCGGGGTGTATCGAGTGCGCTCTAAAGTATCTTTTAATAATATAAGCCTCTGACAGACCACATTGAATACCACCAAAGAGATGTCATCCGGCAGCCAAACCTTGTCCTCCTCCCCAATCCCCCAATTCACCTGCAAGTGAAATGGTAGTGTCTAGGGTTTCCCTCCGTGGAACTGTGTTAGTAAGTCACATCTATGAGTACCTGATGTATCCGAGGGCTGAGTATAGAAATGCAGCGTTCAACCGATCCAACTCTTCAGATCTGAGAAGTCTTCCTCCTCCCTGTCGTCTGCATCTTTTCACTCTGAAAATGTGTTCTGTTTGTCCCGACCTGAGCGTTCTATGACTCAGACATCATTGGTAATGATTACTCAGGCGCGGGATGGTTGTGAGTCGGTTCAATACCTGGTAGGCATAAAGAGTATCCGCACTGCAACTCGTCATTCATAGAGTACTGTGTGTCCGATGACCTCTCAGTGCTTTAATTTCGAGCATTTTTTCAATTGGACGTTGTCATATCGGAGTGTATTAAATGAGCTCTAATGTATATTCCCGAAGTTTGGACCTCTGGAATAACACATTGAACATTAACACAGAGTTTTCATTCGTTGGCCAAGCCTTCTCCTCCTCCCCAATCTCCAAATTCACCCCCAAGTGAAGTTGTTGGTTTCAGCAGGCACAGCTCCGTTCCCATCGTCCCAGGTTCCCATCAAGGGTCCTGTCAAACTTAAATTAGACAGATGTATTGTACTCGGGAACCTTTGTATGGGCCCAGCTCGTTTGCGAAATGCATTTTGGGTCGTTTATGCATGTCCCGAACAGTCCTTCTTATTATACACCAATTCATATCTCCACTTGAGTCGGATTTAATATTATTATCGGCTTACTGAAGTACTTAGATGTATCCAGAAAGATGGGAACATGGTTGACATGAACAGAGCATGTGTTTTTAACTACTCGTTCAAGCCATGAAAGGTGGTATCTGAAGTACATTCAAACCTTAGTACATCGAGGGATTCATCTTCTTTCTTAGTATTCATCTTTCTTCTTAGTATCCATCTTCCTTCTTACAGTCAGGCAGATGTTCAACTTATAATCGTTATAACAGAGCCTCAGATATAGATAACAAGAAATCAGGAATCCATTCATCAGTTATGTCCAGCGCTTACAAAATCGTGCGGACGGCGCCTAGTACGACTTTTTAAGCATTCTCAAGCTCAATACATCTAGACTACATCTGCGAATGCTTCTATCCGGACTTATCTCAACCTTGTACATGAGCTCGACACAAACCATTCGCATCCGTGAGTGTATGTACGCAATATCCGTACCATTGACCAACTCCCAAGCTCGGCTCGTTTCAAACGTCATCGTATAGCAGACATCGAGACAGCCAGAGGAGTATATATCAAATACGTACAGCCTAGAGAACATTGGACTGCTGACAATTGTAGACAGAATCAAGACAAATCGAACGATAGGAACAGGTGAGCCACATATTCAACTCACCTCAATCCCCTTTTCCGCAACTCACTCATTTCTTTCTGTTCAATTTACAAGAGACATCTCGTCATTATTATCTCCGGTTCCTGAAAGGCTTATTATACTTGCGGATTGCGATGCACAGTTGCACCAACTCAACACTTCGTATCTGAGAAGTCTTCCTCCTCCCCATCTTCTCCGACTTTTCACTCTGAAAATCGTCTCTGTTGATCCCTTCCCTGAGGGTCCTATGACTCAGACACCATTTGTGATGCTTATTCAGGCGCCGGATGATTGTCAGACGGTTCAATGTCTGGTGGGCATAGTTAGTACACATCGCAACTTGTCACCTATATCGTGTGTCCAATGACATCTCCGTGCTTCATTTTCAAGCATTGTTTTCAATTCGACGTTAAATCGAGGTGTATCGAGTGAGTTCTCAAGTATATTTTTGCCGTCTCAGCCTCTTGCATAACAAGTTGAACACTAACACACAGTTGTCATCCGGCCGCCATACCTTCTCCTCCCCAATCCCCAAATTCATTCCCAAGTGAAATCGTTCGTTTTCAACAGGCGGGAAGATTGTCAGTCAGTTCAATGTCTGGTGTGCATAATGAGTATCCATCGCAACTTGTCAGCCATATTCTATGTTCGATGACATCTCCGTGCTTTGTTTTCAAGTACTGTTTTCAATTTCACGTTATATCGGACTCTGGCACAACACATTGAATACTAGGAAATGGATGTCATCCAGCGGTCATATCTTCTCCTCCTCCCCAATCCCCAAATTCATCCATAAGTGAAATCGTTCATTTTCAACAGGCACAGCTCCGTTCACATCGTCCCAGGATCCCATCAAGGGTCCTGTCAAACGTAAATTAGCCAGATGTGTATTACTCGGGAACTTTTGTATGGGCCCAGCTCGTTTGCGAAATACATTTTGGGTCGTTTATGCATCTTCCGAAGAGTCATTCTTATTGTATACGTACACCAATTCGTATCTCCACTTGAATAGAACTTAATATCACCATCTGATTACTGAGGTGCTTAGATGTATTCAGAAAGAGGAAGACATGGTTGACATGAATAGAGCATGTGTTTTCAACTACTCGTTCAAGTCATGAAAGGCGGTATCTGGAGTACATTCAAACCTTAGTATATCGAGGTATTCATCTTTCCCCTTATATTCCGGCAGATATTAAACTTATAGTCATGCTAGCAGACTCTCAGGTATAGATATCAAGAAATCAGGGATCCATTCTTCAGTGATGTCCAGCGCTTACAGAATCACGCGGACGGCGCCTAGTACGGCTTTTTAAGCATTCTCAAGTTCAATGCATTCAGACTATATCTGCGAATACTTGTATCCGGACTTATCTCAATCCTGGTACATGAGCTCGACACAAACCATTCGCATCCGTGGCTGTGTGTACGCAATATCCATATCATTGACCAACTCCCAAGCTCGGCTCATTTCAAATGTCATCGTATAGCAGACATCGAGACATTCAGAGGAGTATATATCAAATACATACAGCCTAGAGGACATTGGATTGTAGAGGATTGTAGACAGAATCAAGACAAATCGAACGACAGGAACAGGTGACCCACATATTCAACTCACCTTAATCCCCATTTACGCAACCCGCTCATTTCTTTGTGTTCAATTTACAAGAGACATCTCGTCATTATTATCCCCGGTCCCTAAAAGGCTTATCATACTTGGGGATTGAGATGTACAGTTGCACCATCTCAACACTTCCGGATCCGAGAAGTCTTCCTCCTCCCCATCTTCTCCGACTTTTCACTCTGAAAATCGTCTCTGTTGATCCCGACCCTGAGCGTCCTATGACTCATACACCACTTGCAACGCTTACTCAGGTGTGGAATAACTGCCAGTCAGTTCAATACCTGGTAGGCATAATGAGTATTCATATCGCAACCTGTCACTCATATTGTGTGTCAGATGACATCTCCGTGTTTCATTTTCAAGCATTGTTTTCAATTCGATGTTAAATCGAGGTGTATTGAGTGAGTTCTCAGGTATATTTTTGCCGTCTCAGCCTCTTGCATAACACATTGAACACTAACACACAGTTGTCATCCGGCCGCCATACCTTCTCCTCCCCAATCCCCAAATTCATTCCCAAGTGAAATCGTTCGTTTTCAACAGGCACAGCTCCGTTTCCACCGTCCCAGGTTCCCATCAAGGGTCCTGTCAAACGTAAATTAGACAGATGTATTGTACTCGGGAACTTCTGTATGGGCCCAGCTCATTTGTGAAATGTATTTCGTGTCGTTTGTGCAGTTCCGGACAGTCCTTCCTATCGTCCAAATGTCCACTTTAGTCAGGTTTTCTATCACCATCTACTTACTGATATGTTCAGATGTATCCAGTAAGATAGGAACCCAATTGATAAGAAAAGAGTACGTGTCTTCAAGTACTCTTTCAAGTCCAATGGTACATCATGGAAGGCGCTATTTAGTGTATGTCAAAATATTAGTATATCGATGTATTCATCTGTACTCTGACACATTAAATCATACGTTCAGTTAGTCGTGCGAGCTAAATTTAAGGGATAGTTATCAAAGAATCGTGAATCCATTCGCTGAAGATGCCCGGCGCTTACAGAATCGCATGGATGGCACCAAGTACGACATTGTGCTCGTTCTCGAGTTCGATACACCTAGACAACATCCGAGAATAATACCTATATCCTGACTTATATCAACCCTGGTACATGTGCTCTACACGAACCATGCGCGTCTATAAGTGTGTGTGTACGCAACATGTCATCCATTGCATTGACGAAGACCCGTGCGGCGAGCTCGGTTGATTTCAAATCTCGTCGTACTGCATCGGGATCAAGATAGTCGGAGGTGTATATACTCGAATACTTACAGTATAGAATATGCTTTAAACGCACTATACTGTGTGGGATTGTCATAGCAAATTTTGAATTGAACCACATGAATAGGCGACTCACCTCCATCCCGATTTCCGGAACCCGCTCATTTGTTTCTGTTCAATTCACGAGTGACAATATCTCGTTGATATTATCTCCGGTGCCTGTACCTATCAAGGGGCTATGTCAGAGATAAATTGGAAAGGAAGAGAGAACTAGAACCTTGAGTACCGTGTGGTGAATTGAGTTCTGAGAGATTCACGAACTTATCCACCGGATGACGGATATCACTGTGTTCGCATGGAAAGCCTGAAAGTGGATCGACACAGTGGAATGGGTTAGTAGCATTACATCGTACTCCACAAGATCGTTAACTATCGATTGAATTCTGTGTACACGAACTGAGAATTGTGTTGAACTGCAGAATAGACCGTGTCTGACCATGCCTTCGAATGCAAACCGACGATCAACTGCACACGAGCAGCACTATCTGCTACATGAACATAAGTATACGTCTTATCTCTGTATGAAATGAGCAGTCTGGGGACAACTCACCGGAACACAAAGAGTCGAGCATCGACCGACTCCCGGATTGCAGGAATGCCCAACCTCCATACAATTCTCTCCGCTTTTCTCCTGTGAAACGAGCGGCGTTTGCTTCAACCCTGAGTATCCATTCACATTGATCACGTATAGTTATGAAACCGACTGACGAGTCCTCTAATTCTGCTTCCAAACCAAACCATCCGTCCGTGTCAGCCCCCATTCAACCAACCCCAGCTGGAAGCATCGACACGTACAAAAGATGCTATACAATTCAGAAGCCAGAAGTCAACTCTTCCCTGATTCTGTACGGAGAGACGGCACAGAACTCATCAGCCCACGCAGCCTACCAACTGCACACAACCCACATCTGCTGATAGAGCGACGGCAAAACATGTCCTCCATCTCCTTTTCGCCCATTCCACCCCATTCAAAAACGCAGGAAATCTGGCGGCTCCCATCAAGGGTCCGGTCGGCTAAGTAATGGACGACGTAATGGGCCTGAGCTGTTGGCTGACCGTTGGATTCCCTGGTCGTTTGTGTAGCGGTAAGCCACCGACTCCTGCAGCTGCACGCGCCATTGTACTGGGAATGAGTTTTGGGACGTAATCGGTGCGTTTGCATCGCGTTTTGTTTTGTGTTTTGAGCTGGAATTCACGGAGGGTGATGTGGATGTGGATGCAGGTGTGTGTATTGTATCCACCTGAGTGGTCTCTCGTGGATCCAGGCGTTCTGCCTGCATTCACGAGATTTCGTAGAAATGGATGCAGGATCGACGGCGGACATTGTTCGCAATTTTCGACACATTGCCTGTGCTGGGGATCTTGAATGTGTCCATAGGTCGCATGGCCCTCAATTCAACACGAATACCGTTTCAAAAACATGTATTCATGAGTAGTACACAAATACAAACAGACAGAATAGATCTAAACAAATCGTACATACGAATCGGCTGAGCTCGCGTAACTCTGTTGGTGCGCAGCCGACCCTGGAAAGGAGTGGAAAGGGGTGAAACCCTCCAAAGTGCCTTTTCCATACAGACGTACGTACTAAGGCACTCGGGAAATGTATAAGAAGGGGAGGGAATGCACTCAATACCTTCATCACCCTCTCCTCCTCTCTCCTCCTCTTCTCTCTTCTCTCTCCTTCCTTCTCGTCTTGCCTCGTCTCTCATCGTCTCATCGAACGCGGTTTTTTTGCCATCGAGCCGATCCTGTAGTTGGCGGTGGCACCTGTTCCCCACAGCTGACGTGGTCTTCGTCCTCGACACTCGCAAGCTACGGTGAAGGTGAGCGCCTGCGACGAACTGACCGTTCTTTCCCGTCGCCCTCTCCCCGACTTGTACATCGAGGGACGTATTCGTGATCTCAACCTCGTCCTGCTCCCATTAATGGTGAGTCTTCTGCCTTCGAGCCGACCATGTAGCTGATAGCGGTACCTGTCGCTCACAGGCGTATTCGTCGTCGTCGTCGTCGTCAACGCTGGTGTGCTAGGTGGAGGTGAGGTATATTCATCCAGAGAGAATCAAAGGAACTCACAGTCGCCTCTCATCTCGCACGTTCCCACACCGTTTCACTGCCCTCACTGCCCGCATCGACGGTAAGGCTCTTCTTACGTCTTACGTGTTGCTGATGGTCGTAGATGTCGTCGAGAGGTGTCATCGTCGTCGGACTGATGGACTACAGTGAAGGTGAGATACATCTTATGCGACGAGCTCACCGTGCGATACAGGCTCTCTCCCAGCCATTCATATACCGAGAACGCGTCTGTAAGCGACTCCCATTTGCCCATACACACCCGCTACGAACTGTCGACCTCTGCGACGATGCCGCTGTCCTCTTGCCTAGCGTGCTTGAGTAGAACCTGTAGAAGACGACTAGAGCATCGCAGGTCAGCATTGATGGGCTAGAGAGAGTGTGTGTATCCCACCGACGTGTTTCTTGTAGAGTGAGCGGGTCGTGTATGACGGTTAGTTTGTGAGTGAGTGAGGGGTGATAGATGTATGTGGTGATGTGGCCATGCTTCGTATGCATGCCGCAGGGTTGAACGATTGTTGAGGAGAGGGTGATTTAGCGCACAGAAAGCTGGCGCAGTTAGGTGAAGTTGAGCTATGAACGGTTGAATATCGGCCAGGTAAGGTAAGTTTTTGTTGGTATCGAGTCGAGGGGCCGGTATCAGTATTGCGAGTGCGTGTTGCGTTGTGTGTGGATGTGTATGTTGCGTGTTGCGTTGTGTGTGGATGTATGAGGCGTATTGCGACGTGCGTGCTACAACGTCGAATGTCGAATGTTAAATGAATGCATTACGGAAAGTCCGATTACGATGATGGATGAATGAATGAATGGATGGACGTTGGAAATCGGGGCACACGCGAAACCCCGAGCACATCAGGGTCATGACTCGAAAAGGGCGACAAACTACAGCGACCCATCAGGCGCCTGAATTCCCAAGCGAATTATACTTGGCATGGAACGGCGCCATGGCCGGATGGGACTGTGATTGGTCGATGGTACTGCCGCCTATCGAGGTGGCGGAGTCCATTGGTAGGTTCGTCCGCGAGCGCTTGAGGATCTCGTCTGCGATGTCCGCGCCGTATTGGTCCGCTAATTGACTGTGGGTAAAAAAATGGGTGAGAAAGAGTAGGTCAGCGAGTGAGAGAAGATAAGCAGATGTGTGATAGGGGTGTAAGAGGAAGCAAACGGGTGGGAAAGGAAGAAGAGGACGAATTGGGGGTCAACGTAAATAAATGAAAAAGGAGCGGAGAAAGAGCGGGAGCGAGGAAGGGAGGGAAAGGGGGGTGGAGTGGATGAGGATGAGGATGAAGCAGAAACACGAAAAGAAAGGGTAAACGAAGACGAAAAGGAAGGAAGAAAAAAAAAAAAAAAAGAGGAAGAAAACATACTTTGCATAATTCTCCATAATCACCGCCATAGTGTTCAAATTCAACCTATACGCCTCAGGCATCATGCCCTTCCCAAATCGATACGTAATATGGTTGCTGCACAGCAAGCCCGCGACCATCACCGCAATCTGGAACGGCACCAAGATAAACGCCGCCGCGTACCACCTCTTCAGCACAAACCTCTCAAACGTCAGATACGGCTGCTTGCACCCGGGCAGCACGCTTCGCGCATAGCACGTCTGCGTCACAGTCGCCTCGACGAATGGGCTGAAGTACCCACAGCACTTTAGCTGATTCTGGATCCTCGCACGGCCCTCAGCCCCGAGTGCCCTAGACCACTGCGCGTTGATCTTGCCTTCGAGATTGAACGTGCGCTTCTTGTACGTAATGTATCCCGGGATAAGCAGGAAGGCGAAGGTGATCCAAGTAAGGAAAGTGTACCACGCGAGGAAGCCGCGGTTGTTGAGCAGGATGCCGGCCCACCCGATGACCGACGTGAAGATCCCGACGGATGCTGCGAGCGTGGATAAAACGAGCTCTGGGTGGTTCCCAGCGCGGATCACGTCTGCGTGCTCCCAGATGTCGAACCACGTGAGCAGGCAGACGACGAGTGCCGCGAGCGAGTATAGTAGCAGCTGTGTTCATATCGTGAGTACAATGGTAAAAACAGGAGAAATGACGACGACGTACGAAACTGTTAGTGACGAGCAATATCCACTTAAACTTGTTCCACCGCAACCGTCCTTTACCCCCCTGTGGCATCCGTGCCTCATTGCTCTTAAACGCCTCCAACCCGCCTCCCCTCTTTGGCAAATTCGGGCCATCTCCTTTACCCCCTTACGGTTCCGCGTGCCACCAGGCGACACAATCGACGACGAGAACTTGGTCGGCAGGTAGTTCACACTCAATGAGAGCTGGCTGCCCGTCGCCAGGGACACGTTGTCCCTCGAGCGGGCGAAGGGGGCCGACGGCGGGTTGAGCAGCCCGGCGCTGGTGTTGTAGTCGCTGAGGGACGAGTTGTGGTTCATGTCGGAGAGGATGTGTCGGGTGGAGTCTGCGCGGGAGTAGGACGAGTTGGCATGGGAGATGACCGAGGACCGACTGGGTGTGTGAGAGTGTGCGTTCGAGTTCGAGGGTGCGCCAGGCGTCGTCGGCATCGATTGCAGAGGGTGAGAGGTGGCAAGAACAAGAACAAGGAGAAAAAAGGAATGAAAAAAGGGGCGTCAGAGACGTGGCCGATCAATAGTACGAGAGGCTGTACGGGAGGGACACTTACGGAGAATTGGAATCCATCTATTTTGCGCAGTGTGGTTTTTTTTATTCGGTGATGGGTGATTCGCAGGATGGGGGAACGAAATGAAGGATGTTGGATGGGCGGCGTTGTCGTTATACGTACCCAAAGTGAAGGGACGGGCAGGGCAGCAAGTGCAGGATAGGAGAGAAGGGGAGAGTAACGAAGGTGGGTTGGTTGCGTAAGAAACGACGTCAAATGAAATGTCTACACGAAAATTCTCATGGGATGATGGGCCTACCAAATGGGGGCTGTCTAGGCGTTCGATTTGCTGGCCGTTTTGGTCGAGATATGTGGACCATACGCGCTGCATTGGCGTTCTCGTGGGGATGGAGGAAGGAGGGAGGGGGAGAGGGTGGGGATGGGGTATGAAGGAGAAATAAAATACAGTGATAAACGTTACAACGAGAAAGACGACCAAGACAAGAACGATTGAACAAACGCGGCAAGCACTCCATTTCCCAACTTATCGCCCGCCGGTTCACATGGTCAAAAACATAAATAGACCGCAATTTTAAACGGAGATTTAATTTTTTCTCGTCTCCTAACATTATGTCCATATCTGACACACATGTATTTTATAGCCTGAATGTACTGAAATCTACAGTATATCTCTGGGAGTTATCAAAGAAGATATACCGCCGTTCCCATGCAACAGACAAGTCTAAGTACTCAATGCGCGACACACGTGCTTCCAAATTCAATCTCCGCCTCTTAAGTCGATTCCAATAAAGGCAACCATGGGATGATTATTTTTATTTCAATTTATTTTTAACCGAATCAACACTATCACTATCAGCTTCTTGATCGCTCTTCGCCGTTACTACGTGTAGGTATGTATTAGATGTCCAAGGAAGATGTCAATCCATTCACGCTAATGTCGTGCTAGAACTTAAAACGCCTTCTTGTTACAGTAGAAAAGCCTTTCCTCTCTTCGAGCGCAGGCCAAGTCAAAGGGGGTCTGAAGGCGATCCCATGCCCGCAATCTCATCTCGTTGAGAAGTAGAATCACAGAAATCAAAGAGTGCGGGCGTCTTCCAAGTTCTGGCTATCAAACACCCATCCAAGACTACCTCACACTATGTCTACAGACTCCTACATACTCCTAAACCATCCGCTGTCAATGTACAGTCTCCTGTCTTCGATAGAAGAGCTCTCAGTGCAGCTACAATGCACATTCTCCTCTCTAGTGTATGACGGCGGGTGTCCTGCATAGATCAGATGTACCCTTTCCTTGATATCGCGCCGAGTGTTCCCCAGCTCAACCCTCCTCGTGCCCCAACTTGGAGAAGAACTCGTTCCACAGCTTTGCTCTCCCCTCACGCGTCATCTCCTTCTCGATGTCCATATGACTGCAATTTACCGGATATGTCGTATTATTAAATCTGGGGACTCGGTAGACAAGTTAAGCGACATTGACATACAGCATGTGTAGATGTAAGTAATAAAGCTCCGTTTCATATCATTACACACTCGCTTAATAAGAACTAGCAGTGCACATGCCACTGAGCACTTCGCTTTATCATTCTTCTATACTCTTGTAGAACACTTTCTTAATATGTGTGCGCGTTCTATCGCATCAAGTTGTCTTGAACACACAAGTAGCGATTATAAACTGGGCTCAGTGGACGATTGATGAGCCCCTGCGCTGATCTACACCGCACACTGAATCCTCATCCTCAGCCGGAGGACCCACAACCCGAGACAAGCCACAACAACAATAACACTTCTTTCGGCCGGCCATGTGGAGGCTCAGCTCGAAGTCGGAAGATCGGATGTACATCCATTATGGGATCTATCATGTATTGAAGATCACCAGAGATTACCGCTGCGCCACTGAGGTTGAGCCAATTAAAGCCTGGCGGGCAGGGCCAGCCTTTTAGATACCGGTAACTTTAAGTAACGACCCCGCCAGCCTCGAGACAACGGGGAGTGCTGCCACCCATTTCTCGCCTTCAAGTGAGTAAAGCTTGAGCTCGATGGTGTCACGTGAGTGCTTCCGACTCGGTGATTTTGGTTTGCATTGAGATTCCAAGTTCCATGCCCAATATAAATTTTCGCCTATCTTTTGAACTTCCAACTGCCAACATTATCCACTGGTATCTGAAAGGCACGAGTGGCTAAAAGACTATCATACGATATTTACTCGCCGTCGTACCAACCGCTGATAACTCGATATGGGGTGGCATTGAAATAATTCACCGAGAGTGCTGAAGAGACAGTTCAATTCAATACAAATATTCTTACGTACAAGAAAAAGCCACAGTCAAATACGGATATGTCATAGAGGTCAAATCCACGGTGTCCACCCGCTGAACGTGATACTCCCTCTGCCACCCTCAAGGCCGTGCCCCTTCAGCAGAGTCAACCCCTCCTCCCCGTACCCTGTTGCGGATGTATCACCCCCACTACCCCCTCCCCCGTACCCTGTTGCAGATGTGCCTCCACCACTACCCCCTCCCCCTCCGTAGGTTGTAGGTTCCCCAGATCCATACGTTGGCTTCTTCTCTGGTGGTATATAACCTCCGTGTTGTCGGCGGCGCCACAATAGATAGCACAGACATAGGATCAAGCAGCCGACGATTACGGCCAAAATTGCTATCCCGATCTTCAGTCCATGATTCCGGTGTCGGTAGTACGTTACAATATTGGTGTCGGCTGATTTTGTAGCTCCAAAGTCGGTTGTTGTTACCGTCTTGGTCGATATCCCGACCGTTTTTGTGGAAGTCAGCGTTGAAAACAGGGTGAGTGGTGCATCGACTTTGGTTGTTGTCGTTGTCGTAGCTGTGACGGTGTCGGTTATTGTAGATCCATAAGAATAGCTGTAGGTGTAGGTGCTGCCTCCATGATAACCGTATCCGTCACCGCATCCAGACCCATCCATCGTCTCGAAGCTATTCGTAGTAGAAGTATTCTATAAATCATAATTATCATGGAGAAAATAAGTGCTCACATGAGTGAATCTACGACGGAATATGGATTTGTAGTTGAACCACTAATCAGGATTGTATGGAGTCGACTCTCTGTTCCGAGATAGCTGAAGACGACCCTAGATCCGGCACTGGGGGACACTGCATCGCTATCGGATGGTGCGCTGTGGTCTTGTAGATCCACCACCGTTGGCTTATTGCCATCGACTGATATTTCTGTGGATATGGGATATGGCCACAGAGGCGATGAATAGTAGAAGGATACCCCTTATTTGAGGAATGAGATGATTGTGATATTCCGATATTAAGGAAAACCTACAGCTGCATTGGATAGTAGCGTTGACGCAACTATCGTGTCCGATTGTGTATGTACCGCCTGAGCACGACGAATCATTATACGTCTGCCATTTCTCTGGTGGTTGATATAAAATGAAAGGATCCAGATCGTCGATTGTTTGGTTTATCGTCGAACCGAGAGTACACTTTATGAGGAGAAGAATGGCTATAAAGCATGGGAAGGACATCTTCCGTGGCATAGAAGCGGGCTCAAGGATGTTAGACTTCGTTCAGCAATGTGGGACAATAGCTGTTGACGCAGATGTTTTATAGAATATCGATGCCAGGACCACTCGCAGGTCGTCCAAATAGGTACTGTCTCAACGCATCTCTATCCCAGATGAGTGACTCTATGGAGAACTGACATTGAGGAATGTATGTGCGAGCGCTTGAGTATAATGGGCTGCTACGAGCCTCGTATCGGATTCGCTATATTGCCGTGGCTTATAGGAACGGACGTGTCTATTAATATATGCCAGTATTCTGTTAGTGTATCTCAACGTTATGGTACAGAACTTGGTAGAGCGCTGATCAGCTGGACCTCTACGTAGATTTAGGTTTGGTCTGTAGGATAAAAATAGCTCATGCCATTGAGTAGTCTATCAAATGCGCGCAAAGGGCCTGTCTGTTACTAACATACAGGGGCAGATACTGACAGTACCTCGTTATCCGGAAGCCCTAAGAATAAAGATGAAATTAGAACACCAACAAATCTTCACATACCAGAATGTTCGGTCCTCTCAGTGGCCTCCGATAGAACTGTTATAAGAAGGGAGTGTGCTCTAAATGAATGGCTTCGTCTAACTAACGAAATAGGATGAATCTTCTGAGTGGTATCGTAATAACACTACAGCTGAGTACATGTACCACCGACATTTTAATAAGATCCGCTATGCGCCTCCCGGCCGCAGACGACAGTATTAGAAAGTTAGAATTCAGTGTGAATTCGGTGAGCACTGTTGTATTGGTATTGGCGGCTTTTATGCGCAAGTGAATATGAATATCAGGACGGAGGAATACTATTCCGTGTGGCAGATAAATGATTAAAACTCATTCTCCTCAAAAGCATGTCTGAATTTCTATACGGTCAATTGAGGTAGTCTACAACCCCAAATAGAAATGGCCTTTCCGCTTCCAATGGAACCGTATACCTCAACCCACTAGTAGACAAGCTAATATATTTTTAAAAAATGGTTTTACCACTCTAATTTTTCATTATCCTGGTTGACTTGACTCGGAAGAGGAAATTCAAAGTAAATCGAGAGCAATCGGCGTTGGGTCAAGGGGAGGTAATCTATTTCTGTCGTCTTGATCGCCACTAAGGCACCAAGTATATATTTGTGTTCTAAGTAAGATAAATATTGAAATTACACAACAAACTAACCGCTTAACTTCAATGTCCGATTACACTCCGAATAAACATGCTTAGCCACAAGCGAAGTACCACTCAACCAGGATGTCTGATCACGTACTCAACACCACATTCGTCAATGGAAGTTAGCATGCTGAGCACCGAGATAACTTGATGACCTATATGGGCCTTGATGCACTCATATGTTATTATGTACAATGAATAGACACTACCCTGTGTCTAGCTCGCCAACGGCTTCAGGGTTCCAACCAACGATGTCGTTCGGACTCACCATTCAATCATTCAGGAGCGCACATCTCCGACATTGAATCATACACTTCAATTGAACAGAATCGCCTTCATGTTGTAAGTCTACAAATTCTACCCTTTGCGATCCACTGATACGAAGCGATATTCATGCAGTGGACCGGAATGTGTCCTTAGTGAAAGTATGTAACACCGTTTCCTTTGATCTTTCTTGACAGTCGATTCTCAAGTATTATTCATACTGGGCCAATCGGAGATACCTGGCAAAAATCACAGGAATCGGAAGTGTACACGCGGTATGCACCCGTTTTTGGCCGTTTCTCACCCTCTTCTTTTTATGCCTTCTATCTTTCTTTTAATAAACTCCCATTCCATTTTTTCAAATTTGAATGAGCGTCTTCCGTTGAATGCCTTGTTGAATTCGCAACCTATATTCTCAGTTCTATATTGTTCAATCCTTTCGAAGCTACAATCGTTGTTATGGAAAAATATGGCCATGTTTTAGATCGTCTATACGGCCGTTGGTCGGTCCAGACGCGTTGGCTATCCCTCCAAACACCAATCTTCCAGCTGTCATCCTCGGTTACCCGTGCTATCACCGCTGTCTGTTTTTACTTTTCCATCTTTACTTCTTGGGGGCAGTAATACTATTTTTGCCGGCGGGATATTCGTCTATACTTCTCATTAATGAACAATATAACTCGAGATTTGCAAGAGTGGTGCAGAGCTTGTATTATGGAGTTCGAGGATCTTACACAAACCTGATGAATCATGGGACAGAGCTCACATACATTTTTAATAAGGGTGACGCGACCAATGATCAACGGATGGGGACCCATGGAAGCATTTGCCAACTCCCGAACTTCTTGATGCGTTGGCATTAGCACCTACCCCACTTCGACGGCGTGGTTAACTCTCGTGCAGTGCCTCAAGCCGTGGCCCACCATTAATCGCTTTACGTTCTCGGCTGGCTTTGGATGCATCCGAATCCGAATGACTATGTTTGAGCCATGCTTTCACGTCTTCAACACATACCATTTAACTGATCGTCCCCACAGGCTGTCTCCGACTGTCTACCTTGTTGACCGTCATCAATGTGTCGTAAATCCTGATCAGATTTCGGCGTTGAATTCCAGACCGACTTCGTACTCCTATACAGTCTTATTCTTGGACTGCACTCTCTCACAACCTATCATTTTCTCTCAATCACGCTGTCAAATATCACATCCGCAACACAATTAGTTCAGGCCGAAATATCGTGCTATCGTTCGTCCAAGCTTCAGTCGTAGCACATAGTTGACTCTGTCCCGCTCTTACCCCCACCTTCCGTGTCTATTGACGTGGCATGAAACGGAGTGACATGACCCCGACCCGGCGTAGACTGACCTGCCCCAAAGATCCACCAAGTTTCTTCAAACGTATACACCTCATGGTCTCCATCGGCTTACCAGGATGGTTGAGTTTCGATTGGAATTTCATTTTGAATTTGATTGGTGACCAGTGGTGTAGCAGCTATCGCCGTGTTAAACGTATTCAAGTCATAGTTGTATAAAGCCAGGAGGCTCATTTTCACTTTAAAGTAAGCAATATTTCAAATTTTATCTCAGAGTCCATCTTTGAGGCCCTTCTTTGGTATAGTATTGGATATTGATCAATATCGACCTATGCCGACTCATTAAGGTTTCCCCAGTTTGAACACGTTGGCATTCTATCATTGTATCTCCTTCACATTTCTTGGCACTGAATACCCACGTTCAGCCCCATTTTTGGACATCATGCGGCGCCGTCTTCCGTTCTCTTACAAGGAGCCTATGCCGAGTTCTGCACAGGAACATATCCCATAATTCTTACAATTATGATCAGCTTCTCTTCATCCGCTGTCTAAGGATACCCTCCTGTCCTGTCTGCCTGGCTGTTTGCTTCGCTGTCCTTTCGACACCTTCGATTCTCGAATTCTCTCAGATCGGAGAAAAGGAAGCAGCAAGAGAAGAAAAAAAAAGATGGCACAGACGCGACGAGGTGATTGCGCCCTGGACTCGAGGTCTGTGGACCTTCATCTGGTGTCTTCTCCTTCATTCTTACTGAGTTGTGGGAAGGACGATTTCATTTGTTGGTCGAAGCCTATCGGCTGGCCCAAGGCCAAGTATAAAGGTCGAGACAAAAGGCTGTGATAGGCATCCTCTTCACATAGGATTGTCGCTTTCGCAAAAGTCCTTGCTAATATGTCTTTGGCACGCCTTGCTCTCTTCGCGTCTGTCCTCTCCGTGAGTTCTCTAGTTCGGTTCCTGTTCCTAGCCCTCTGACACATATAAGCAGGGTGCTCTTGCTCTTCCATCGGAATTGAACCGAAGGCAAGATGCTGCAAACCCTAATGCGGCACTTGCTGGGTGGACCTTGTCGGCTGCTTCACGTAAGTTTTGATATCTAGCTCTCTCACATCATCCTATAGCTGACAATCGCGGTCCAGTGACGCCGCTCCCGAGTCGCGTACTCTCCAGGAACACACCATCCAGAACCCGGGAATGACCCCTGCACTGTGCACCCAGTTCTGCGGTAATTTCACAACCCCACTTAACTTCGCTGGAACAGAGTTCACCTCAGAATGTTGTGAGTATACAATCGTATTTTGTCTGTCTATCATGTATCGAAGTTAATGACGGTTTGTGCCTGCGATTCTAGTCTGTGACTTCAATATCCAGGGCACTGCCACTAAAGTTAATGACACGTTGTGTAACTTCCCATGTGGGGGCGACAGCACGCTCACTTGCGGAGGCGCCTCGCTGATCAGCGTGTTCCAAAATAACAACACCGGTGTCGGTCCTCTTCCAACGAATAAGGCCAAGGTCGGCAACTTCGTCTTCGACGGCTGTTTCAAGTGAGTCTCTTTTCAACGATGCAGATAGGGAATTATATATTAATCATTTCTGATGTAAATCAGGGATGTTGAAGGGACTACTACTCGTACTCTGCTCGAGTCCTTCCCCATCGCCGCAGGAGTCACTGCCGAGACTTGCACTGCGATTTGCACTGCAAACTCGTTCACCATTGCCGGCCTAGAGTTCGGCGAAGAATGCTGTAAATTTCTTCTATTACTTAGTAGCATATATTACTCACATAATCTGTGTCTATAGGGTGTGGCAACGAGTTCAACCTTCCTTTGGCCAACATTACTGCTCCTCTCGGCGACTGCTCCCGTGCATGCGAAGCTAACCATGCCGAGCTTTGCGGTGCCGCCAACAGGTTGTCAGTCTTCACTATCCCACCTGTCGTCGCTACCACCACGCCGAAGACCACTGTCGCTCCATCTACGACTGCTGCGCCGACTACCACCGCGAAGCCCACCACGACAGCTCCCACCACCACTGTCGCTCCCACTACAACGGTTAAACCTACCACCACTGTTGCTCCTACCACCACAGCCAAGCCTACCACCGTCGCCACTACCACTGCCCCCAAGGCCTGAGTAGTTCAGCCTCGGAATAAATGTGCACTTACTGAGATTCTCGTTCCACGATACCTCTATATCTATTTTCTTCTTTTATTTCTTTCTATCTATGAGGGACTTCGGTACCATGGGCTTTAAGTGGATATCTATAAAATAAATTGATTCAGTCTTGCTCAACATTCCATGTAAGGTGATTCATGCAGACATAAGCTGCCAGCAACAAGTGAGATTAGGCATTGGAGTGACCGTCCGAGTCAGCTGATCCGAACAATTTGTTTACTGTACTTCAAGAGCCTAATACACTTTTACATTGATGTTAAACTGCGTGTATTTCCTTCGAATAAACAAGGAACTCGTTATGATGCGCTAATGGCCCGAATGTCATCGCGTGGAGGGTATTTATTTAATGAAGTATTGACAAGGCATGGGACGGGGCAGGATGTCTCCATATCCCCATGAGCCTTCGGGGCAGTACAAACGCCTCTCGCCTCCTCTTTCTGAATAGCATCAGACGGGTATCAGACCTGGGAAATTATGATTTAATGCCTGTATCAACTTATAAAAGCTTGACTGCGTGATTTTAATATCAACCGTCTTCTCCTAATCGATCGCCATTTCGAGTGTCTTTTCTATGAATTAAAACACATTTTGGAGTATTGCAAGCTCTGAGCTTTTATAATAGACAAGCTTAGGATCGTCTCTCGTCTAAGGCACGAAGATACAACCTCGCAAATGTGCGTTCTATATTTAGACTTTATAAAAATCCCACTCTGTCGACGTCTATTTTCAGATTATATACGGTTCCGCTTTACGACCTCTAATGGCCTTGTACTCTGAGCGAACAACACGATGCCGAGCTCTGCACAGGAACATACTCTATAAAGTTCATCAAGAATCAGCTTCTCCTCCTCCGCTGTCTGTCCTTGTCCGCCTGGATGTATTGTCTTCCATCTGCTTTGATGTTCTACTGTTCGACGGTCGACGGACACGGGAAGGAAAAAGGACGTGGATAGGGAGAAAAAGGTGCCAGCAAGGCGAGAAACTGCGTCCCTGGGCCTGAGTTTTGACTCTACATATCATTCATTTTCTCTGGACGGATCGCCTTACACAGTTCGTCTTCGGCTATGGTCTGATCTGGCGGAATTCTGATTGGATGGATGTACTTCAATGAAATGGAGAATCAGTTAATATCCCATACTTCCACACCCCAGCAGGTATAAAAGCCAGAGGTTGAAGTAGAAGGATCACCATCCTCCTCACCTCGGATTACCTTTGGCTAAAATGTCTCTGACAAGCTTCGTCCTCCTCGCGTCTGTTCTCTCTGTACGTCAATTTCAATTCCACGCCTCGTGTTGCTCAGCTGACGCGCTTAATCTATGTAGACTGGCTTTGCTCTGCCCTCTGAGCTCAGCAGCAGACAAACTGTCAGCGCGACCAACCCTAACGCAGCGCTTCCAGGATGGACCTTCGTCGGCTGTTTCACGTAAGTACACCTTGCACACTGGAACAATATCATGAACTGATCAAACGCCTTCTTTCTAATGTTAACAGCGATTCCGCTCCTCAGACGCGTACTCTGCAAGAGCACACTGTTGTCAACCCCGGAATGACCCCCGCCCTCTGCACTGAATTCTGCGGCAACTTCACCAAGCCGCTCAACTTCGCAGGAACAGAGTTCACCGACGAGTGCTGTAAGTCTTCGCGGAAGACGTTCAAGTAGCGATAGCTAATGCAAAAATACAGTCTGTGACTTTAACATCCAAGGCACCGCGGTCAAAGTCAACGACACGCAGTGCAACTTCCCCTGTGGAGGAGATCACACGCTCACCTGCGGAGGCGCGTCCTTGATCAGCGTATTCCAGAACAGCAACACCGGTGTGGGCCCTATCCCCACGAACAAGGCCAAGGTCGGCAACTTTGTCTTCGACGGCTGCTTCAAGTGAGTGTCTTTCAAACGCATCTCTTAGCATCTATTTGACACTCATTGTTTTAAAGGGATGTCGTCGGGACTACGACCCGCACTCTTCTGGAGTCGTTCCCTATCGCGGCAGGTGTCACCGTCGAGAGCTGCACTGCTATCTGCGCTGCGAATGGATTCTCCATCTCCGGCTTAGAGTTCGGCGAGGAATGCTGTGCGACTCCTTTCCTCTTAATGTTTAAGTTCATTACTAACTTTTATAATATATACAGGGTGCGGCAACCAATTCAACCTCCCGCTGGCCAACATCACCGCCCCGCTCACCGACTGCTCGCGTGCCTGCGAGGCAGACCACACCGAGCTCTGTGGGGCCGCCAACAGGTTGTCCGTCTACACCGTCCCCCCATCGTCGTCAGCAGCACCACCACCGTCAAGCCCACCACCACCGTCATCCCAACCACCACCCCGACCACGGTCGCCCCAACCACCACCGCGAAGCCCATCACGACCACCGCGCCGACGGTCAGTATCCCACTTACCACCGTCATCCCCACCACCATTACCAAGCTCCCTTAAATTGTTACACTGAGCTAGAACCTTATGTACCCGGTGTTGAATATTAGTTAAGGTCTATTAGCGTTGATTGATATATATATATACCCTACAAAATTTTATCAGCATTTGTTGAATGCTTGATATTGGAAAAACTTACTACGAAAGGGAGCAGACATCGGATGCTTTGACGGTTAACATGTCTGGAACATATCTCTTCGCAGATTATAGTTACTCGTGCGTTTTAAGTTTAGGCGCGACATGAATCGCGAAGATCAGGTACCAAGTTGAATATGGAAGCTGGAACAAAAAATGAAAAAGCGGAGATGAAATAAGCTTATTACCTAGCCTGGTTGTTTCTCTGAAAGATTGAAGCTCAAAAAGAAGTGAAGTGACGCAGAGCAATGACTAGGAACTACGCCGAACATACAAAAGGATCAAAAAACAAAGAGACAAATACGAAACGACAGAAAAAACTCAGACACCGCAGAGAGAACGAAACGCGATATATCGAAACAGGAAAGGATATAAGAAAAGAGGGGGCCGCATCAGCTCCCAATCGGTTCCCTCCTCAAGAAACCGTTGGTCCAAGCGTGCGGGGCTTCGTGTTGTGCATTACGGCCCCCTCCCATCCGTGCTCCTCCTTGATCACTTTCCATCTCCCATTGTGCGGTGCCTTCATCGTCTCATCGTCTTTCGTCGCCATCCCTCTTCCTCATCGCCCTTTGTCATCCAGAAAGTCACTCATCACCACTCCAAATTACTTCTCCCATGTCCCATCCACATCGCCGACAATAGTTGTCGTGAAGAGTGATACGCCTAGTAGAGGCGGACGGGCTTACCCATGGTGGTCTTGATGTGAAGGGACTTGACGTTCTGCCAGTTCTTCTTGAGGAGCGAAACGAGGAAGTTGATGCCTAAAGAAGGGAGAGAAGATGGTTGAACACTGAATAGAGGTGATGATACAGAGAATTATGACTTACTCAACATGACGTTTCCGAGGACTTGATCGTCATTCATTTGGACGTGACCAACGGCAACACCCAAGCAGAGAACCTTCTTGAGCTGGAACTTGATGGTGGAGCGGACTTCAGTGATCTTGTTGGTAAGGTCCTCAGCGTGGGAGACGGGAGTGGGGAATTTTCCAGCTAAAGGTGAACATTCAGCGACCACGCCATAATTGAAAGATGGTACATGAATACGTACCCTTGGAGAGACCGGGACCAAGGAGACGAGGGATCTGCTTGATGAGGGTTTCCGAAGAAAGGAAAGCATCGTACTTCTTGGCGAGCTTCTTGACAAGCTTCTTGTTTTTGTTCAACCTTTCGAAGAAATACCCGGTCAATATTTCTGACGATTTTCAATAGGACAACTTTGCAGAACTCACTTCTTCAAATCATCAACGGACATGTACTCAAGCTCGATTTGTTTGGCACGATCGATGTCAGCTGCATCAGCGAGAATACAGATGGACATGCGGGGACGGGGGACGTGGGGGAGCCTATAAAGTTGGTTAAAATAAGGCAAACACGGAACGGTCAGAAATGCATGAGAACTCCGATAATCCACCAAAAACTCACTTGACGGTTCCCGAGAAACGTTTATCTCTCTGGGGATCGTAGTTCTTCAAGCCAATCTGGAGCTCAATAGTCTCGACGAAATTCCTCTTCTTTTCGCCGTTGGCATCGGCCAGGAGTTCCTTAATGGAGCCCCGCACGCTGGACACTGAGAGTTTTGAACTATATGCGTTGTATGAGCACTCCGGGCATTCGATACGGTGTACGAGCTTGGGACGTACCTCATGCTTATCTTTTGAGGAGGAGATGGTGGTTACCGACGACTTGGCCGAATTTCGTGTGACCAAAGGGATGACGTGACGCGAAGTGGCGTGGAGGTACTGTATAGTTGTGACAATGTCACTTTAGCTAGCACTTATGTGGTCATGATCAGGGGGCAACCAGGTGGCTAGCGCCGGTTTGACTTGCTTCGGTTCTACGCAACGGAAGGTGAAGAAAATGTGATGTGTACCAAAAATGGGCATGTTTCGCAGTGGTAAGTAAAGGCTGCCACTTGAGCGTGGAGCCACTCCTTTGTTTTGCCTGACCACCGACTGGCCACAGCATCATCAATATTGTGATGTGGACAGGATATAAGGGCCAACACCTTGTGTTATCCTTTTAGAGCCAGCTTTCCATTTGATTCATACTACGCTTGATAATGAGATAGCACAGCATCCAAAGCCAACTAATTGCATACTTCCATGGCCCAGTGGCTTACGCTGTCGAATGTCTACAAAAGAGCGTAGTCGAAAAGTGCCCTTACCTTGTTCCAATTTCATTCTTTCTGCAATTTTCACCCAACTCCACCAAGAGCATCATCCCATTGTCGTTGGTAGCATTATGGACGCTTCCCATTGGCGAGCTTTCAAATTATCCGACGAACATCCCGAGGGTTACCTTCTACCAGAATGGATTCCCGACTTTTTCATCGAGCTTTCAGGCAGAAAGGTTGTTTGGGACGAAGTAAAGAAGCAACGCTATCTTGGAGAATCGGTGCCACCTGAGACCGATTCCAGCGGAAACTCGATCCGGCGCCTCCATAAAATAGATCCAACTAACAACGCCGTCCAAGTAAATGGTCCTTTCCCAAACTCCGCCCTTCCTTCCTTCATTGGACAGGAAGCATCCATAGGATGTGACTCTCCGCAATATCATGGGACCACTGCTCAGCAGCATGGGAGCTCTGCTCAACAAATGGAGTTTGAGAACGCTCATCAACAACCCGGTAATGTTCCTCGACAGCTTGGGAGCGTTCATCAACAGTTTGGGAATATTCCTCAGCAACTTATCAATCCTTACCATTTTGGCAATGCTCCTCGACCGTTTGAAAGCACTCCGGCTCAACAATCTGTATACAATTCTCAGCGACTTGTAAACCCTCAACGATTTGACAACGCCCCTCGGCCGTTTGAAAACACTGCTCAACGTCGCGGGGACACTACTCGTCAGGCTCGTCGTGCTCGTTATTCTCAACCGCAATCTCCTCCAATCTACTTCAACGCTAATGCACGTCCCATTCACCAGAATCAGCGTCAATTCGATACCCGCCAGCAGGCTAACGGCCGTAATGCACAATCACTCATACCGACGATCGGTGAAGATGGAGTCATACGCATTGGCGCTGGTCTCTCCAATTTCACGATCACCGGGGGCAATTTCTCGACTGTTGGCGGTCGGACTCACTACTCGGAAGGAGAAATCCGATTCTATTAAAGCGCAGTGATGATTGAATAGTTATCTTCACAAGTGTGAAGTCCGGTATCCGAAATTAGCAGGCAGTGATGCGATCGGTTCTTCTCACGGGCCTGTGTGCTCGTCTACATTTCTTTTGTATGCTCCCATGAACATTTGAGCCCTCTTCCTTCCCGGAACTTTCTTCTAGATAAATACACATGTGTTCTAATTATTGTGCTCGATTCAATTCCATTTATTTTCTCATTGTTCCGAATCAAATCCTGATAAGTAGAGTGGAATCACAGGCGCCTAACCGACCTAGAAGTATGATTCGTTATCCAACGAAATTATATGGGGGTGAAAATAAGCTAACCAAAGAAGTTAGTCGTATGTAAGGACCTTCCACCTGGAAAGTTGTGTATAAGCCTATACAACACATTGATCGGCCGGCCACTGAGTCACGGAATATGCACGCATTATCGGCGATCGCTGTGTGAACTCGTGTGAAATAAGAATAAATACCAGGACCTAATTCTGACTCCTGTTCATGAATTACTCACAGGAGACTCTCGAACTTCTCGTGGTCGGAAGAACTAAGATCACGCAGTTATCTCAAGTATCCAAAACTAGACCAGTGCACAGATCATTGGATCAACACCGTGGCACTCCCACGACTGTGTCCACAAGCGCTTGCCATCAACAACGACGATGAGATATCCCTCAGGAATAATGAGTCAGTGGTATTTTGAATCCGTGCACTTACTCTACAGTCATACACAAGTCACACATGTATCCTCGAGGCGTGTATTGTGTTCAAAGAACAAAGAAGCAACTTCATGCGGGGCACGTGCCGATTCAGTATGAAGGTTATAAAGAACGCTTCCGTAGGGCGTCATTTATCATTGTCCCCCATTCTGATTCCCAGTCTTTCCTCTTCCGCTTCGCTGGTCCCAAAATGACACAGACCAACGATATGAACCGCCCCGACCCTTCTCCTTCTCGGTTCTCTGGCACTACCAGTAGCCACAGAGCACACAGCCAGCATCAGCCGCATGTCTCCCGCAGTGGGGTAGGCGGGGATGGAGCCCTGACCCCACAAACATGGACTATGATGACGACGACGACGACGAAACTAAAATCGGGGACGTGTCTGACACTCAAAGCTCCTCCTCTGAGACGCTCAACGATGACGCTAGTGAATACTCTTTCACCGTTGACTTGGACCATGCCTTGGAATCCGGGTCCTTTGATGACGACGATTTCCATAACGCTGAGTCTGACACAAACCAGCACACTCACGACAATGTGCGATATTCCCAATCCACGGTGCGGTCCTTTACAACGATCTCCAACTCTAGGCCTTCTGCGTCTTTTTTTCGAAGGAGCTGCGAATGTCACTATTAACGGCGTGAACTTTCGTAATGGCTCTGACATCACCGCTGCACAATTGCAACATCACTTAGGACATCGTCAAGGGACGACGAGCCGACCCACAACGGTAAACTCAAATAGCACATGTTTTGGAGCGGCGAGGGATGTATTCATCTATAATTCTGGCGCCAGCACGAATGGCAGTCAAAGTCACCATGGCTCTCACGTGCCTCGAGGCCGTGGGGCTGACTTGCATCCGGGAGGAGCATCATGGACTCGTCCTCCTTATTCCGCATCAAATTCTCCTCCAGTTTATTTCAACTCCCATACACGTACCCGTTACCAGAACCAGCAGCAATTTGGTACAAATAACCAGCCCAACAACCCTAACGAACAATCACTCAGATGGACAGCTGATGCGGATGGAACTCGACAATTTGGCGCCGGTATATCTAATTTTACTATTAAAGGGGTAATTTCTTTAGTGTTGGTGGAAATACTCACTCCGAAGGAGATATTGAATTCCACTAAGTTGAATGGCCAGCATTACAAATCCGATATCAGAAGTTCATAAGTAGTCATGTGATCGATTCCTTCATGAGCCTATGTGTTCGTCTACATTTCTATTGCGTGCTCCCATGAATATCTATACGTTCTTTCTTCCCATTTCATCTTGATATATACCTATGTAATCTCATTATTGTGCTCGATTCAAATTGTTTTTTGTTTTCCTATTGTTTCAAATGAAATCGATAATTAGAGTGGAATAACAGGCGCCTAACAAATCGAGGGCATCGTTCATTGTCCCACGAGATCATACTGCGGTAAAAATGGGCCAGCCAAAGCAAAGATCAGATGCTATTATATGTATTATATGTAAGTTGAATTGGGATACGCAGAGCATATTGCCATGAGAGCGTAGAGCTGTGCTTCCGATGACCATATATATCCATGGCCCTGGCACAATATGAAGTCGTATCGGAGATAATGCATGGGCCATGGAACATTGTGAGCTTAATTAGGCCAATGAGAGCTCTGACGGCGGTCAGTGGCACAAGCTGATCATCTAATATAAAAATACGACTGTTTTAATAAATCTCCTCGATATCAGATCAAACTCAGCTCAAGATATCTACAGTTCATCACCGCTCTTCTGAAATGCCACAGGCCAACGACGTCAACTCCAAATCCGCATCCTCTGGATCCAAATATCCCGGAGGAAGTGATTGTGATGTAAACGATGCTCACCCTGACTTAGAAAACCGACAGGGGAGGCAAAACAAGATTCGAAATGACGCACTTCCTTGGTTTACTGGAGCGAAAGACTTTACCATTACCGGTCGTCCGGTCTTTACGCATATAGACGGTGATTACCATGTAAATCATGAAGTCAGACGAGAATCTCGCCCATACTCCCATGTCTATCACCCAGTCCCGGAAGACAAAATGCATGCTCAGTCCAACTATTATACAAATCTGGAGACCCCATTTGGCAATCATTTGGCCTCAGGCTCTGGCAATATCCCATATCCGGCCAAGGACCACTTCAACGGTGCTGATGGGACGTTCATAGTTGTAAGAGGACCTAATAGTGAGAGCCCCCTGCCCTCAGATCAACAAAGTCAAGAGAATGGGCGTTGCACTGGCTCACAGGCCCCGTCCTGGCCCGGAAACTCTTCGAATAATGCCAGTATCTGCCTGATCACCAAGATGCCTGACGGTTCTGTTACTCTGTTGTGTCCCTCCAAAGAGGCGGATCATGCTCAATATACCTTTCAAACACCTCCTATCGTATCTCCAGTTCAGCCACGCACGCAAGGCGAGATCCGAGTTCGAGCTGAGCCTGCTGCATCTACCTTCCAAGCATCTCCCACTGTATTTCCAATCTCACAACACAGCCAGGAGAACATTGAAGGTACAGTTACTAGCTCAAAGATGCGTAATCTCCTTTGTTTCCTTTCGCGCAAGAAAAGGTCTCCAGATACGTCTAAATGAGCGAGTTGACCCAGATGAAGGACCTGATGGACTCTGAATGCCTTGTATCTTGATTGATGCCCCCAAACACGAGCTATATCCCAATTAGTTATTTTGTAAAGGACGTGAGTCATTGTCAGAGATATAGTATATGTCAGGGATGGACTATTAGATAGGCTTTGTGTCTCCTAAGCTCGATGCTGTATCGCTGATTTCAGAAATAACTTGTTGGCAAATATAAAACAGAATTGAAGTAAGAGCGTTATATCTCTATAATCTATCCCGTGGTCAAGATTTGAAATTGCCTGGGCTCGTGGTCTGTAGCTCTCAAAGGGAAAGCCAAGCAAAAATCGATAATCATGGTACAGCATGACACGAGGCAGCCATGCGGAACGCCAATGTCCAAAGAACGCAAGACCAAGTACATAAGCGCCATCTTCTTTCGTCTCCATCTAGTGATTTACGTTCTTCATCGCCGACTATCTCCAGATTAGATGCCTCGACATGCTATATAATGCAGCCTCATCGCAAACTCAAATTCTTTGCTTCCCTGCACACTTACCACTATGGTTGAATACACACCCATCCAAGATATTCCGACTGTGAGTTTTCTAACTTACGGTTGCATCGCTCCCCGGTTTCAAATGGCTTCCTTCTAGATACACAGCGACCTTCGCAAGGCATTCCGCGCAGGAATTACAAAGCCCTATGAATGGCGTCGACACCAACTCCTCCAACTCGCTCGCTTTGCACAGGAGAATTCGGATGCACTAGCTGAATGTCTTCGCCTCGATTTGGGGCGGTCGAAGCAGGAAGCGATCATGGGCGATGTTTCAGCAGTTATAAGTCGATGCCTGCTCGCTGCAGAGAAATTGGAAGAGTGGATGAAACCCGAGCCCGTGGTTGTCAATTCGCCTTTGCAAAGGGGTTTCAAAACGTCCGTTGAGAGACATCCGAAGGGAATAGTTTTGATCGTATCGTAAGTTGATCGCCTCGTGCCCAGGATACTTACGCATCTTCATGCATGAATCATAGACCGTGGAATTTCCCTATCATTCTATCACTCCAGCCTCTCTATGGCGCCATTTCAGCTGGATGTTGTGCGGCTATCAAACCATCTGAGATGTCACCCAACTGTTCCGCTTTCCTTGCAGAAAATCTCCACAAGTATCTTGACCCTTCGGCGTATCAGGTTATACTCGGCGGCGTACCGGAAATGACAAAGGTCCTCGAGTTAAAATGTACGTTACCAGTCGATGGCGTCTGTTAATTATAATTTCATGTCATATGATTGTCCAACAGGGGATCATATCTGTTACACCGGAAATGGGCGCGTCGGGCGCATCATCTCTGCTGCTGCAGCTAAACACCTGACCCCTCTCACTCTGGAACTAGGAGGAAAGTCCCCCGTCATAATCGATTCCACCGCAGACATATTTTTGGCTGCGAAACGTATTCTTTGGGGAAAATCTTCAACACTGGCCAAATCTGTGTAGCCCCCGACTACATTCTCGCGGAGAAATCGATTATCCCAGCTCTTGTAGAGGCTTTGAAGGAACACTATCATACTTTTTACCCCAATGGAGCCCTTGCATCCGATTCTTATGGACATATCATTTCTGGCTCCCATCTTGAGAGGCTTAAGGGTCTCGTAGAGAAGACAAAGGGCACAATCGTATTTGGTGGCACATGGGAAGGTAAAGGCAGACGTAGTTTCGAACCAACCCTCGTCGTCGATGTCAAGGAGGATGACATACTTTTGGAAGAGTATGTTCTTTTTGACGCTCCCGTGTCTCTTCATTCATAAAATATATTTCATACAGAGAGATATTTGGCCCTATTCTACCTGTTGTGGCTGTTGAAGACCTTGATGAAGCTATTGCGTTCGTTAACAATCGGTATGTCCAATGTTGTCTTTGAATCCTCCATCTTATTTCAGTTTTATCTGTACAGCGATCACCCACTGGTATCTTATATCTTTTCAAATAACGAGGATTTTAAGCAGAAATGTAACCTGGCTACGTGTTCAATACCTGACGGCTCTATGGTTCTGACACATGTGTACAGTTATCGCGAATACAGCCAGTGGAAATGTTTGGATTGGAGATACCTTCCAGCAGGTGGGAGGTAAGCGCCTAAATGAACATCGAGATAGTTTCATTTAATTGATTTACTCATTACAACGTATTTGCAGTGAGCGAAGTGCCTTTTGGAGGTGTCGGCGAATCCGGATGTGAGTCATGAACCCTGCTCTGTGCAGGATAAACATGACATGTATTATTTCATGGATTAGATGGCCGTCAGAGCATGAAAGCCTGCTTCGATGATTTCTCGTATCAACGAGGGCTGGTTGAGATACCGGACGGGTGAGTTACAAGCCTTTCTTGGACTTGCAGTTTTCATGAACTAATCTTCCTTCTATCACGTCTAGAATTGAGCCTTTCCTCGCAGCTCGTTACCCACCATATACTGAGGGGTCGTTGGAAATTATCACTCAGATGATTAACCAGCCGATCCCTCCCTCGGACCCCGCTACTCCTGGAAGGTTGTGAGATTAAAACGCTTCATGGTTGGTTCGTGCGCATATCCATATTTTCAATTTTTTGCTATTGGCTCTCAGAGTTCTGGTCTGTCCTGAATAGCAATCACTGCTGGCAATGGATTATTTAAGTCAGCCAAAATGCTTTTAAAAATAAATGAAACACGTTTGCATTTTTTCGGCAGTTTTCCGTGACCGTTAATTTATTAACAACAATAGATTTCAAGTGTTACAAAATATAATACAACTTTTCTTATAATGTTCTTGGCCCAAACATGAAGTTTATGTTATATTCCCATAAAAGGAAAATCTTTTGTCAAATCTTGAGTTTAAATTTTCTTTTATTGTTTCGTTAATGACAAATTTAGCATGGGTTTTATTGTCCGCTGCACAAAAGAAAAATGTTTGCCACTCAAACTGAATTGAAAATATTTTCAATTAATTCTGAAATGGACAAAATTCATTGCAAATACTACATTTGACGATGAAAACAATAAAAATTTAGACTTGGCATTCTTGTCACAATTATCCATCACGAAAATTTAGCTCAAATTTAGCATTTAATGGGCACATAAATACAATAAAAATGAGGCTTTTGACATAAGAATCTCTGTATCAAAAATGGTTGAATTGAAAATCGATTTAATGTGACGAAAAAGCAGCCCAAAAATACAAACACGTTTAATATATTTTGGCAATCATTTTATTCGACGTAAATAATCCCATGCCTGCTGTGAATACTGTCAATAGATGTGACGAACGGATGCGACTTCAGAGGCCGAGCCGCGGACAACGGGAAAGATAGCGCATCACGCGTCAACATTGCGACCACGGAATGTATAACATTGAACGTTCATGTTCAGTACTCAACAGTCAATGTGTCCAAACCCTCAAACTCAAATGACATCCGAACTCCCTGTGTCGAACCTAAGCATTTGCTTCACAGTAGGGTTGTTTCTTTGCTACTTTTCTGAATTCTAGGGGTGTTGGAGTAAGTGCTCGAACATTCGGCACACCTCGAGTCGACTTAAGACTCGTCTTATGGATTATTCATTTACTTACAAATAAACATTCGTAATCTTCATTTTACTCTATGTAATACATTGTAGATAGTCCTCGTACTTTGTACTAATGGCGTTCAACGAGCCCGTAATATTATTCAAGTTTATACACTGCGCCCAATAAGGGGGAAATTCGACCAGGCGTGACTGTTCCTCTCGCTCGATACACATTTGAATTGTACGCGAAGCGATGTGCCAGAAACCGCACAAAATTAAAACTTAAAGCGGAACAAGGTCTGTCAGCTATCAGTGCTCACTGCTCGACTCCATAGGAGATAAAGCACATGCTCAACGTCTACCTCTGTCCGCCTCATCGCGCCAAAGCACCTACCTGACTGTATAGATACAGTCCTACTTCAATATTACGAGATGATTGTTCCTCCTGCCTGTTATTCATCGCCTGCCTGATCGGATATTTCTCATGTCAAACTCAAGGCGAGTTACTTTCATTTTAAACATTTCAAAAACTCCTTACCTTCATGTAGAGCGCGAATACAATAATGACGCCAACACTATGATGAGTTGCGAAGGCGCCAATGTTCTCTCCTACAATGTCTTCATCAGGTGTAACAGTTTGAACATATATACATGATCTATTAATGTATTTCATGGTTAATAATAACTGGATACCGCGCCATGGTAAGCGCCACTGTAGCTTGTTCAGTTTACTTTTCAAATGGTTCATAATTTTTATTTTCATTTATCGCACTCGATTTACAGCTAAATCCCGTCTTCAGCTTTGGATCATTAGTCGGTCCACCAGTTCTTGGTGTTGCTAGAAATGGTGTGGCAGGACATAAACGTCAATTGCACTGGTGTTTGTTGACGATGCAGCCAATCTAGACACAGACATGGACACACTGGCAGTTGTTGCTCGGATAATTTTCATGATGTTTGTAAATATTACTTTAGTCATCCGAGGCTCTTTCGGAAGTTACATCTTTTACCAAATTGAAGGACGGGGAGAACTTGGCCGTAAGGTGCAGATTACAAATGCCATCATTACATTTCAGTCTCCGAAACCAACACGAAACTCTAAAATTTTGAACCCTGGTGCAAACCTTCCAGCCATGCGTCTGGCGCTTTGTCGCCCTTTCTATTAATGCAGATTTAGAAACACTTTATGTACTCAGTATTACTCTCACCACCGTCTGCATTTCCCACTCAAAACTATGTCTTTGAACCCTCTTGGTCGGTCCGTGAGCCATGAGTCATGTCTTACAAAATTGAACATGTAAACGCAAGCACTCTGAGTGCACAAGTGGCTTTCTGATACTTTGTAGGAACTTCCCCCAATATCTCCCGACTAATTGTATCACATTATTTTTGAGTACTTCCTCAACGTGTGATGTCGGTGATACCTAGGAGCAAGGGGGATGACACCTTTCAATCTTCTGGAATCCTCCATGCTACAGCAATGTCGGCCATACGATGCATATGTTCGACTTCAGGGGTACGATGACGGCTATCCTTTAACCCAGCAAGATAAGGAGATAAGTCCTACAACCCATGTCAGAATCAAAACCCGAGTTCATACTCCAACGTTAATCTGACATTGAATCACCGAGCATATAGTTTACGGTGAAGTAGTTTTTATTTTGCTTTACTCCGGCCATTTACTGACATGATGGTTCCTCCTGCTCATTAGCTGTCGCTTCCTTGACCCGATGTTACTCATGTCAACGGAGCGAATTCTCACTGTACATCTATAGACGGTGTTACTCTACAGGAGTATCTCGATATTGGTGTTACAGAACAAAGAAAATCAAAAATTAGGCGCTAGGAAGACGTGTCTATTTGCGTGGTCTTCATGGAGATCAGCTTATTCTTCTTAAGGTTCGAGTTAGCTTGCTTTTGGCCGTTAGGCATGCTTTCAGACAGAAGATCAAACTGTTCAAAATGATACCACCTATTTTAATACCGCTCACACGTACTCTGCCAGAAGTCGCACAAAGATAGCTTGATATACGCTGAAGTTCGACAACACAGGTCCGCCTGCTGCATATTCTCTAACTTATAAAAGGCGGACGGCGTCGCTACTGTTCATTCGCAGAGCTGTGACAACTACGACATTGCACAGAGAATATGTTATCTTTGAAGTCTTTATCCATTTTCACCTCTTTCGTCGTACGATCTAATTACTACTATTACTGAGTTCCGTCACTAATGTTATCCTCGGACTTCATCGGGCAATAGATTTCGGCAGCCGCGACACCTGCGCTTCTCGAGTCTCGACAAAGTGCACCCCCGAGTATCAAGACAACAGTAGGATCCTTCACGTATACGGGATGTTTTACGTGAGTCCTTGGAGTCGTCTTATTAGAGCGTTCAATGACAATGTATGAAGTGATGCTGTCAATGGTGTGGCTCGGACTCTATCAGTCCAGGTCATGAGCGGGGGTGCAACCGCTGAAACGTGTACAACAACATGCAAAACTAATGGATTCCAACTTGCCGGACTGGAGTTCGGCGGAGAATGTTGTACGTTAATAACCTATTCATGTTAAGATTCACGAACTCGTCGCTTATGTTTTAATCAGGGTGCAATTCTTACATGGCGCTCACGGATCTAGTTCCAGACTCGGACTGCAACTCAATTTGCGACGCAGATCATACTGAGCTCTGCGGAGCCGGAAATCGTCTTGCGGTCTATGAGGATACAATCGCACCGCCTCTCGATTTTGGAACTTGTCTTCTCCCCTCCTTCATTACTCCCGATTCGGAAACAGGTTACAAATTCACCTTCAAGATGGTTCCTTCGTCTGGTGAGGGTAGTTCGGTTCCGTTGGCTCTAGTTCCGAATGGCGACCCTGCCCTAGTGAACGGAGGAGGACCTCTTCCTCAACAATTCTTCCAACTCAGTGTATGTTCCTAACATCTCATTCAACTCGAATAAATTTTCACCTTATGGAATTATAGGGAAGATCTTTCGTCCCAACGACACGTACCCCGAAACAGCCCATAACCTTTGAATTTTTAAGCTTTCTCAAACCAGAGCAAGTGGCCAGTAGCCCTATCAAGCCCACGCAACTCGTTTCGGGTAGCGCTTTACCATTTGATGCCACCGATAACATTCAGGTGTCAGAATTTCAAGGATACTGCGCCATGGTACGAAGCTTCGCAATCTTCTTAGAACTGTCGGGATTCTTACATCTCATTAACCTTGCGCGATTCATAGCCTAACCCGTTGAGTGCCCTTGGATCACGTTTTGGTCCGCCAATCCTGGGCACTACCAATATAGGTATAGCCGGGCAATCCGATGTCTGGTCTTCATGCCAGAGCTCGCCAGGACCTCTGGACCCTGTTTTTAGTGCCGCTGCCCCTGGGAATGTCAATTGCACCGGTATCTTCCCTGGCCATGCAGCCTGTGTAGGACTATAGACATCTATAGACATATTGCACCGGTATCTTCCTGGTCATGCAGCCTGTGTAGGACTATAGACATCTATAGACATATTGCACCGGTATCTTCCTGGTCATGCAGCCTGTGTAGGACTATAGATATCTATAGACATATTGCAGTCGATACTTGCTAGAACTCTGAGGCTGTAATATAACTATGACTTCCATCGTCGGTCTCGAGCAATTTGAGAGTCGTGATAAATTTTCAATCGCGAAGGTTTCTCATTATAACTTTAGTGAGAGCACATGGGTAAACATTGCGTAAACAACATTGTTGACGAGGAAATGTTAAGTAAGCGGCAGAGATTGATCCGATATTTGCGTTTTCTTGGCGCTTTCTTCGCCAATTCACCGCAAACCAATCAAACCAGAACGAACGTCAACGAGTTAGCCAGTAGTATCTCAGGACGCCGGAACATGCAGGGTCAACATGGCATGAAGCTGCGAGCAGAGCTGTGTCTGTTCTCTCCTTCCTTTTCCACCTTCTCGACGTTGGTTCCTTGGTCCCCCGTACTCAGGCCACACCCTCGAGAATGTCATCGACAGTTTTGAAGTCCACCTCAATTGACGACCGAGATGGCAACGTAACTTATGTACCTGACCGGTGGACAGTTCATAGTAAGCTTCTTCAGTGTTGGCCATAGGTAGAAAATTGACCATTCTCAAGCAAACGTCGAGTCAATTTATCATCTGTATGGGAACACGGACACATTCTCAGACATACAGAATGCGACTGCGACTGTGAAGTTCTACGGGGTGGGTTTTAAAGAATATATAGGAAAACTGTTGCTAACTTGGTTGTAGGATGCCATCGAATATTGGGGAAACCAAGGCCCATACCACGGACCATGTATCATCAGCGTTGATGGTCATGAAATGACCACGATCAACTCACACGCAGCGGCCGATGGGTACCCTATCCTGCTATACTCGAAGAGTGATTTGCCTCTGGGCGATCATGAGCTGCAGATTAGAGTTGTTAACTCCTCTTATCCGAACGTTTGCGAGGTGGACCGCTTTGTGTGAGATTTACAGTCAACATCGTCGACTTGTATGAACCGATACTCATTTTGCATAGCGTCAATGCTACGTCGACGTCTACCGCAGGCGGCAATGGCGGAAACAGTGGGATTGGGGCCACCACCAGTGGAACGCCCAATAACAATGGTGGTGCAAATGCACCGCGCAAGAGTGGTCCTCCAATTGCCATTATTGCAGGTATGTTTCTTTTTGAGCGTGTTTCTGTTAGATGAGAAACTCATGACACGTCTCTAGGTGCCGCGGGGGTGTATTGACGCTCTGTCTGATCATTATCCTCTGGATGTGGTTACGCAGAAAATCCAGACGAAGAAAAACTACACACGAGAAAATTTCCAAGCCACTTTTCCTCGAAGATGACGTTTCATACCATGCGTCACCAAGTTCGGCTCACGGCGTGCGTTATACATCTTTATCCGCTACGGGATCAGACCCAACTGCGTCGTCTTATGGCACGCCGTCTATCAACACATCTGCCTTTCTCGCTCCTGGTGCCGCCATTGACATCTATAATCCTTACATGGCTCAATCTACTACCTCAGGAGATATCAACAGCACTCCAAATCCGTCTTCCTATGTGTCCGCGCCTTTAACGGCAAGTATGTACTCGACTGGATTAGGAACATCTAGCTCTGTTCGCAACGAATACGATCAACAGTCAGAGCCGCGCCAGCCCGTTGCCTATGTTAGGAATCCTGACCAGTTGGTTCCGGACCTAAATCGATCTTCAGCGGCGTCAAATAACACCCCTTCAGCTGTTTCTCTTGGCTCACAGAACCATCAAGTCGCCTCTTACTTGGAGAAGGAAAGAGAAGCCTTCTCCAGCGCCAGCCCTTCTGCTTCTGGGTCAGGATCGTCCGGAGGTCAGGATCGTCGGCCCATTGTAACGTCTCCGGACGTCGAGCCTGAACTGCCTCCACCAGCATATGAGAGTTGAAATCCCTGATAATTGCCGCTCTCTGTGGTCTGCAAGGTATTATGGATATGAATACTGCTGTTCATTTACTCGACTAAATTGGAACTATTTAATTACGCTGCCTCTGTATCACCATACGGTGTTAACAAGGACCTTCAACCCTACAGTCTGTCCAAAAAGCCTGTTAGCGGATACTATTCCGTCGTCAATTTTCCGAGCCTCAAACATGAGCAAGACTGAACTTACCTCCTGGATGATACTCGTCGCTGTAAAACGGCGAATTAGTAAAGAACAAATGGCTAAGACCGGAAGGACTTACACCCAGAACATGTTTGCGTCGGATCCATAAGAGGTAGCGTCTTTAAATCCGAAGTAATATGGATTATCAAAAATATCGGAGAACTGTTCGTTTGTATCCCAGAAGAACGTCTTGACCTATGGGTCAACGTTTATAAGAGAAAATACGTTGAGGTTAATAGGAATGAATGGTAGTACTTCAGAATGGCTGGACTGGAAAGCATTAACTCGGTCCTGGAGTTTGCTATTGAAAGTTGCAATGACTGATTTTTCGAGTGCTTGAGAAGTCAAAGACTGGTTCAGCATCTGGAGGACGGGATGGTAAGATTAATTTTCTGGAATGAGGAATTGAAAAACGGACTAAAGGAGAGCGATCGATGGGTGGTACATTTGCAAAAAGGAAGCTTCTGGCTCCCGCGTCGTACTAATGAGATAAAGCAACTCCTTCAGTTAACGATAGACAATTACATTCTGATCGAGCGTACCAGCATTTGGATTTGCGTGAAGTAGGAATCTAAAAGCGCATCGGAGAAGCTACGCAGTGTTCGCAACAGCTCTAGTTACCAAAGGGGAGCACTCACGTAGACTGATCCTCTCCGCTACCGTACAAGTAGCCAATATCGTTACCGCCAATCCAGACTGAGAACAAGGCATTATCGCTTGTCCACGGTGTCGTGTCAGGTCGACTTGCGACGGAACTCATGAACTGGTCTACTTGATCCGCCAAACTGAGAACAGATGGCTTAGAGGCGGTGACGAGGCTGGCGTCGATTATTGCATCGCTGTCAGCATAATTATATGTATAAAGTACAGAGTTGTTGTATGAGGATGCAACAAATCCAATCCAGTTCTCACCGCCGGCTGCAGTGTATCCAGGAAACTGTGGATTTCCTATGGGGTTGGATGTGTTTGGAAGTGGGCCGGTAGCGTTGAAGCCAGTTTGCGAGTAAGAGTCTCCACTATGAATGGTTTTTTCTAGTCAGTGATCAAAATCGAAGGAGACTGTCGTTAACGTACAAGTTGAACCAAAAATTGGGTGGTCCTGGGGGTGATGGTGTACCCGGGAGACATTGGCTAAACCCTATGTTGATAAATGGTTCGAGTTTGTTTGCGTTGTTGAAGCAACATCCGGAGAGATGTGGAATGCGTACAAGGGTTCTGGTATACACATACTGCTCTATCCAAGAGGATTCACGGTTAGCGTAAGAAAACGTCAATACATCGCCGTAGACAGACCTTGGAACACAGGTCGTGGGTCCAGACCATCCAATGCCTCCACCTAGTAACAGAATATGGTTTTGAGAAATGACGATGACCATTGTCATTAATTGCCAAAGTAAGATGACTCACACTGTGCATAGATGGTCGACTGACCTAATACGCATAGTGGAAGCAGGAGGATAGCGAAGCACTCGATGCTGGAAAGGCAGATCATGGGGTTCCAGAGAGACGGCAAGTTCGATACGTTGACTCGACGAACCTACTTATAACATGCATATGTTTTCTGCTTTTAATTGTGCGTATCGGAATGACCTGGGATACGTCAGGCGAGCATCTGAGATGTATCAGACTGTACGCACGCAATAGTTATGCAACAGATACTTTGAGATCCCCTAAGGAGGATGCCAAGTAGCTGTCATTCAAAGACAAGTTGGATGATAACATTGAATCTTCGACAGGCGGATAAAGTATGGAGGCTTGATGAAGGCACAAGATTACTGTCTCGTGAAGACAATCCAATAAAGTGAAGGCGTTACAAGCTGGTCTACTCGCGATAATCTTCCCCGAGGCGCCGAGTATCGGCCGTGAATCAAAACATTGCCCCGATAGGAGGCATGAGCGGGCTATGGCCTTTTCATCAGTCAATATTTGGGCATTGAATATACAGCTCCCCAGCTGCATATTTCAGTGAGATAACTTGGCATATTAACACCGATGATGATGGTACACTGGGGGTTTAGGGAAAGAAAGAAAAAGCCGTGGGTAAATGATTGAAAAAAAACCGGTGTCCATGCACCTACACGGCGACCTCGGCAAGAATTTAATTTATCATCCTCTGTGGCCTGCACTAGGCAAATGATAATCAAACTAGAATTTGAAGACCTCTTCGGGAAGCTAAATTGAAGTTAGTACTAGATCTTTTGGACCCCACGAGAAGGAACCCTCGAGTCCAAAGCGTACTTGTTCTTCTTAATTTACAGCGGGGACCAAATAGAAGCACCGTCCAAGCACTCACGAGTGCTAATATATTGGCCATATATCTATAAGAATGAACAGATCAAGAGGTATACAGCTCGCTTACACTTGCTAGAGTATATTAATTTGTGGAATATTCTCCATGCTACCCAGTTCTAGGGTCTCTCCTAACCATTCCTATGGAGCAGTGCACTAAGTCACCGCTGCTTGGTGACAACTGCCAAATTGGCCAATTTTTTTTGACCCGCAAGTGAAGCTAATTTGACTGTATGAGATGTAACCAATTTTTTGAACCACGATCCAGGTTACAAACAAGAGTTTATGGCCACTTTCGACATAGTTTGGGTAAGGCTAAGAATCTCTGAACATGAGGCTGCAAAATCCACAATAGCTCATTCTTTCATGCCGAATTACGAAGAAAAGCATTAGCCGCAGCTACAGCACGAGCACGGGCCTCGCTATGGGGCTCAACTTCAGTTATTCGCACCTCACATTCACATACTCCCACCTCGCCCGATTCAGACGAGCTCCAAGAAGTACAAATCTCACCGTCGTGTTCCAGAGCAAGTTGCTCAAGCCTTTGATTAATGTATTACCCCGTAATCTGAATATCCTGTAATATTAAACAATCAATTTTAAAACCTTTACGGTGCTCGTAATTTTGAAGCCACTGAGAATTCCTCTTGAGGGATGATTTGACTTATGACAAGGAAACGATTGGCAGAATTTCATTTTTTTCCTTGCCAAAATTCATTGCCAAATTGATACATACAAAATTTTGTCCTAGACAAAAAGCTTTGCCTTTTGAATTGGAATTGATTGACGAGAGAAATAAGGAATACCAGTATTTCTAGTCGAGCTGGTTCACTTGTCATAAAGTATCAGTGACTTGGAGAACTACACAGTGATGTCGAGATGCATTACCTTTTTGGTCAAATCCGAAACGGGGTCGTGCTGATAATCGGCTTGAAAGCGAGGTCACCACAAGCTGTCAAAGTAGGATGTGTGACCACTGACGATAAAATGTCCATAAGCTGGAGTCTTGCCTAGTAAGTATGGGTCACTTGTCTCTTTCGAAAACCAGAAGTATAAAGCTTATTCAGATTAAGCTAAAACCAAACCTATTTCCTACCCCGCCTCTCTGGTCGCCTTGAGTTAAAGGAGCCCAAAAACATATCAGAGTGCTCTATCAAAGTGCGTGTATTATTCTCTTAGGAACATAGTTTAGGTAAATATATAATGAATACGATGAAGGGAAGTCACCTGTGAGAGAATAGATTTTACGGACTCGGTACTTGCCGGCACCCTTTTTGTTGAGCACTGCGAGGTATCGTTTTATCGCCTTTTCCAAAGGTTTGTGATCTATATCGGGTATTACGCAAATATTAAGCTTTTGTCTCGAAAATACAGCAATTTCTTCATCCTTTCTTATCCGATCCCCCTTGGCTCCCCCGTTTTCAAGCCCTCCAGAGCTCTCCCAAGCACGCCCCAGGATTATTTTTAAGAAAAGCAACACAGGCGCCCCTTCCCATTAGTATCCTTCACATACAAGCGAAGCACCAGTCTCCATGGAACGAGTATCCGATGGCACTCTCCAACGAATTCTTTTCCTCGCCATCAACGTGCCCCTGATTTTGCCTCCCCCAGTGAACTCGTGCCGACGAGATTTTATGGCTGTGTGCCGTCGATGGCAGAGGCTCATTGAGTCGTCATCAGCTCTGTGGAGCAATGTCAAACTCTTACCCGACTCCTCCGTCCACCCCTTGCTCCTCCTCAGCCATTCTCAACAGTGGCTTCGTCGCACAGCCGGATTAAATGTCACCATCGAATTTGATGGTGATTATACCTCCGCCAACCAAGGCACAGCACCGACAGAGACAAACCAGCTGATGTACGGTGCTGGGCATTTTTATTTCATCCAGCATATCGTTTTGCCTTGCGCAAATCGGCTCACATCGCTCACATGTACTATAGGTACCAACCCAACCATCCGCGCGTTCTTCCGGATCCCAGTGGGGAGTTTTTCTATGCTCCAGCATATGGACATTCTTTTATCAATCAATACTCCGACTGGATGTCAGGCTTCACCAGTCAGGAGTTGTCGACTTTCACGGTATTTCGAGGAGTTGGCTCGCTTCGGGCGCTCATATTGCATCTACTCAATGGCATTCATCCTTTACATCTCCAAGTCCCTTGGGAGCAGCTCACCATTCTTGATCTTGGGACGAGGGCAATGCCACCGGATACCGCTAGGATCATCATTGAATACTCAGTATCTCTTGTAGAAGCATGCTTTCTCATAAAATTCACTGCAAGGGGTATCTCCCCCACTCTCCCAAGCCGCGTCATAGCACGAGCTTTACGTGTCCTCCACCTGTCCTTAATCCAGCCCGGTAACGAGCCTCAAATGCTCAAGAGGCTTGTGTTCCCAAAGCTTGTGGATCTCCGACTCGAGCTAGAAGACACCCAACAAGGCTGGAACCTTGAATATTATATTCCCATTCTTCGACAGGCAAAGATGTTACAGTCGTTGTCCCTCGCTCCGTACAAAAGTCGCATCCCCTTAATCGACCTCTCGAGCCATCAGGTATTTACTCACAGGAACATAACTCAATCCGAGATCAGAAAATTTTTAAAGACCATTCCAATGATAGTCAGTCTACGTCTTCCTCTTGCTATCAACATCAGTATCTTCGTAGTGGAAGCTATGGCATATGGTCATTTTATACCATTTCTTGAAACACTGGAGGTCGGGTCTATACACGCCGACCATATTATATCCATGGTTTATCAAAGGAATGAACTTGTAGCTAACGCGCAAGTTGCATCTAGCCGATACGCAGAATCCTCTGCAAGGGATACAGCTGACACGCCGCGGGGAGTGGATCGCGGGCCTCCGTTACGAGCAATTTCCCGGCTCATTTTGTTGGTTGAAGAGGACGTGCTGCCATCAATTCATGATGCTGTCCGTGCACATCAGCAGAACGGCAGTACTGCGGTCAACATTCATATTGAACCACACGATCCTAGATTGTTTTACCACCCGAAGTAGTGATGGTGCCATACAAAAGGGGTCTCTCGAAACCCTTCTTTTTCTTGTTTGACAGGGCAATCAAAGGGCAGAGCAGTCAGGGCATTGTTTTTTCATGGTTGTTACAGTGAATCTAAAATATCTGATCCTCGCCATACTTCACTTCGTAATGTCGTAGATACTTGTATTAGATTGGTCGCATTTCATGTCTGGCCTGGCTCGTTGATACATTGAATTATCATTCTCTCAGTGATTGATAATAGCTAAGAGCTTGCATAATGAGAGAAGAATGAGTCACAATGGTAATGCCGCCGAGAGGGGTCCGAAGGCCGTAACGTGATCAGGCAAGATCCCAGAGTTTCCATTCCCAACTTGCCCAGCTTCAACTCACTTCAACTTCAACCGTCCAAAGTGCCAACCTCATTTCGAAGGTGTGCGAGCTACCAGATACTGCTACTGGGTGGCATAATCTCACTGCGTCCTTATTTGATTAGTGATAGGCGCAACCCAGTACCTAAAATGGCTGAGCCTGCGATAGAAGCCGCTGTTAATTCCGAGCCTGCCCCGTCTAAGCCGTCTGTTGTCGTTGTACACCACCTAGAGGATGCTCGCTCTCAAAGAGTACTATGGCTTTTGGTGCGTTGTCATAGAAACACGAATGCACTCAAATGACTCTCAAATTGGATGGCACTTTCGTAGGAGGAATTAAATGTTCCATACGAGGTCAAAAAGTACAAAAGAACGCCGCAGAGGTTAGCTCCCAAGGAGCTCTTTGACGTACATCCCCTTGGGAAATCTCCTGTAATCACCGTTGGTGCCCTAACCTTGGCCGAGAGCGGTGCAATTGTCGGTAAGCGTTGGCCTATGTAGGTCATCAATACCAGACGCGGAGTGTTTACTATCGCATTTTGGCATTCAAGAATACGTCATCAAAAAGTACGGAGATGGAAAAGCAGAAGTAAAAGAGTCCGGATGGGTCGATAATTTATATTGTACGCGGGCTCTTGCCTTCCAAATTCATCAGAATTTTGATTTGCATATGACTCATTTTCCGTATGCTTAGTTACCCACTACGCAGAGGGATCTGTACAACCTCTTCTTGTCCGCCGATTAGTTTTTAGATTGCTTCCCCAGCGCGTTCCAGCTCTTGTCCGACCTATTATCAAAAACGTAATGACAAAGGCGGACAGCTTGATGAATGCTCCTGATCTCAAGAAGCATGGGGATCTGGTACACCGTCTCTTAGCAGTTTGCATCTGAATCTGCTGTGTTAAAATTATATGTAGATAGAAGCCCATCTGGCGAAGACCAATTTGTGGTTTGCAGGTGGCGAGAATCCAACATCAGCCGACTACATGATGGGTTTTACTCTGGAGATCTTAGTGAATCGTGCTCCAGAGTTTACTGGCCCCAAGACCATGGAATACGTGAAACGGATGCAAGCAAGGTATGTGATCCGTTCATCGTGATCCTTTCTGCTGCACCTTAACGATATCATGAATAGACCGGCATATCAAAGGGTGAAGCTACATGCTAAGTTAAATCACAACCACAACCTCTGATACAGTTACCGTTTTCTCTAGGCTCTTGAAAAAGGGGGAGAATATGCATATCTTTTGCGCTAGCTTCATAGATCGACAATATCATCTCTCTGCTCGTTTTGAGTTTCGCAATAAAGTACAAAGTTCAAGGTAGTGGTAGCGGGGATCCATCTTTCCTACGATAGCTAAATTCTGGGACCGCCGCCGCCCCGAGAAAAGTCGTGCCTAGCAAAGCAAGTGGAGTGAGGTAAGCAACAACTTTCAAAGCAGGGCAGAATGTCGAGTCAAGCTTGTTAGCCATGTCTGAAAGGGTGGTGCCAGCGAAGCCGTGAATAGTGACTAAAGTTGTCACATTCAAAACTGTACTATGCTGCAAAGGCTGAGAAACTAGTGGAATCAGATTGGATGAGAGGGATAGAAAATTAGTATGTACCTTATCCAATCTGCATCCTCGCGCATATTCCGCTGCCCGCTGCCCACTGTTCAATTGGAAGGTTGCAACCGTTCCCGAGACATACCAGGAGCTTGGCTAATTTGCCAGCGTACAACCCACTGTCTAACAATGCAATTCATGAAACCCAGGCCTGATGCACATAAGAGCCGGATCGACCGCGTTTGAGCCATGTTTCATCGGACCCGATGATTCTGTTAGGCCTTTGAAAATGACAAACCGCGGTCCGCAAGAGCGGGGAATCATGGACACCGATGTGGATGGA
The DNA here is from genome assembly GCA_023853785.1 of Psilocybe azurescens. Classification (NCBI taxonomy): domain Eukaryota; kingdom Fungi; phylum Basidiomycota; class Agaricomycetes; order Agaricales; family Agrocybaceae; genus Psilocybe; species Psilocybe azurescens. Next base: position 594,641 of record JAJIRX010000590.1, read on the forward strand.
AAGCTGGATTCCCAACCCCCAAAGGAAGCAGGTTTATTCTCTCTGTCGGAGTTTATCACAGTGTATTAGTAAATAAGTTATGAATAGTAAACATGAATGAACGGATCAGCGTCTACTTATGCTGATAATGCAATACAAGGGGATTTGAGTGACTGGCAATGTTGTGCATATACTAGAACATTACCGAGAGTATATTAAATAACAAAACTAAGTATGAATAGTGAGGACAAAGGAGTGTTCGGCGCTTAATTGCGATGCATAGTTTGATTCGGAGTGTGCAGTACACGACTTTCAATTTCCGTTTGGTTGATATCCCGGTCTCGATGACTTCATTCGAACGTTGAGACCTTTGTTTGATCGACCATGATTTTGACCTGTCCACAATAGGCTTCTAAGTTAGTATAGTGCGATAGACTGCCCAAGAGTTTCCTTACCGTTGATCCTTTTGATACAGTGAAGCCATCCGAGGAATACATGATGGGGTGATTCATTCCGGAGTGAGAGTATTGTGACCGGCGACCGGTTTGACGCAGGTCTTTGCGTGCGTTCAGGCTAGAATACAATGAGCCCAACTAGCTGCCTGGGTTTGAGGGGCCCCACTTACGTTGCCATGACCGTGTTAGCGTATACTGTAGCAGAAGGTTTTCAGACGGGCTCCACAGATCATATTCAAACGTAACTTACGTTTACCGATGGCGAAATGAATTCCGAGGAAGATGAGGTTATCTCGCATAGTAACCCACTGGCGAAAAGGAACATGAGATTGGAACCGAGATACAAGTAAATGTTGAATACTAACGCATATCAGCGTCCCAATGGATGCAACGCTTCAGACGAGTTATCAATAGGATAAAGGTAGAGATTCAACGACTAGATTCATACCAGTTTACCAAGCCCGTTTCGAAGGTATACAACATCAAGCTATTAATGATGTTATTCATACTGTGAAAAAAGTTAATAATGATTTCCAATCAGTCGCGGGAGGCATTCCTCAAAATACCTTGAATTTTTCTTCTGGTTCTGATGAAGGAAAAAGCAAAGTAACCCGGCGAATAGGATATCGAGGGCGGAGCACAATGAAAGGCCAAAGGTAAATGACCACTGATCGAGACATAAATTCGACTTCCACTCCAGGATAGTCTATCAAGGGAGACTTACCCTCCAAAGTTGAGTAAAGCGCGAGATACTATGGATTTCAATCCTAGAGTACGAATAGAACTTAGTGTATAAAAGTTGGGATGGGGAACATTACGAACATCTTCATTGTGGTAACTTCAGGGACGAGGAACGAGTGGATGTGAATGCCCTCTCTAGTGAATTAGGTATTATGACGTACGGAATGCCAGTGCTTTGGTAGGAGTGGCGTCAACGATCTGTGATTCTGACCTTTGTAATCCACTTACATAGACGGAGCGCGGAAAGAAGCCCCATAGGCACCACAACAAAGTAGTTCCCATGGCTTACTACAGAGGTAGTTAGCATAGCAATAGCAGCTCTAATTGTTGTATCTTACGCAGGTAGATTCGATGGACAAAGAAGCTGGAGAAGACTGAATAAGTATTATCAACATGCAGGCCACAGGGCAGACTAACACATGGACAAGAATTGTCAGAAAACCCTAAAAGTGGGGGGAGCAAAACAAGGTAAACAACCGGTCAGAAAAGATACATCGGGTAAACATACTGTCAATACTACCGTCCCCTTTTAAGACGTAAACTCAGCAAGACTAAGGTAAGAAATCCGCTGAGCGACTTACACCCAATGACCTTCAAAGAGAGCAACACATGAGTAAAATACGGAGCGGCATTACAAGTAAACCGACCAAGGGATATAGTCAATTCGGGCAAAATCCCCAAAATGAACAATCAAATGATCCCAGAGAGCGATAGACACAAAAACCGTATGGAGAAAGTCGAGGAACCTGACGAATGAGACTTGTTGAGGTTCCAAGTACCAATCCATCTTGGTTCGCGACATACCAGACACCCACGATCTGGAAAATTGAATGGAAGTCTCGTTAGTAGCTGTGACTTGTGTGATCTACATTGACACCTACCATGAGTTTGAGAAACTGGAAATCATTGGGATAGCGTTTGAAGTACGCATAGGCTTGAGCGGACACTAAGCCAGATAGTCTGCGTTCGGAATATGATCAATTGGAGGATCTATGAAAGAACATCCGAAACTCACACGAAGGACACAATGCCCCCTATCAAGAGCGCGCCAAATGTGCGTTCAACGTCGACGACCATGATGAGCTGGTAGAAGGAGCGAAGGAAGGAGGACGAAGCGGCACGGCCCTAACAGATAATGAGGGTATTTATGAACTTGAAGGACGCCACAAGTTTATAAGGAGAACGCCTCCGTGCGTTTCGCGAGCAGGGATGGCAAGGGTCCGGGAGGTCCGATGAGTACGATTGCAACATATGACAAAATGTTCATTTTAGGTGAAAAAGAAGCGTATATTCACGTACTTCAGCCGTCGGGCTTCAATGCATTCGCACCTTCCACCCCATGACATCTTCTTTTCTGGATGTATGTTTATGTTTTTGATACTACTTTTTGGAAGAATTAGTTGATGGATTTACCCATGTCTATGGAGGTTTTACGATGAAAGATGGAGGCGCTTGCTGTACACAGCCTTTTGGTATGCATCAAATTACGGTGTAGGTTTCATCTTCTTTCTCCCCACTTCACCAAGACCCACCGAATGGAGCTTCGGAGAAGTAAAAATAACGTACTTCAGTGATCGGCCAATTATAATTATAGAAAGTCACGTCGATGACTTGATTTAAACTTATGTGGCATATCTGTTGGCCAATAGACAATTGGTATACTATCTTAACCCTTGATGTCATCGACAGGTTGATATACAGCTCACTGGGATGTCACTTAAACAAAGCTTCATGCCTGAAGCCATCCGACAGTGCTTGAGGTTTAAAGACCGTACGGGCAGCGCCCATAACGAGAATGGCCGACGCCCAATGGGTACTACGCAGAAACGAGGCTAGCTGCGTACCTGAACTATTGCGCGAGGCGAGCTAAAACTACTTCTTCGGTTATACCTGATCAAGAAGTTAGTGAATACTCACTAGCCATTAGTAAAGTTAAAAATTTTAAAGTTTCCCACTACATACCCACAATGTTTTTAGGGGCCAAGTCGCAATTTGCCCAAGTTCGAAGACACATTGAAATTGGGAACGAGGGGTCGTAGACATCTTTCTGGAAGGCTGTCTGGGCCCACCCGAAGACAAGGATAAAGACACGTAGATGGCATACCCAGGGAATCGAAATATGAAATTTGCTGGTATACCTACGCTGTGTCTGAGAGACGGATTATGAATAGAGAAATAATTCCGCATTCAGGTGGAAGGTTGGAGCTCTGCGTGGATAGAAGATAGTCCTGCCGCCTGCGTGGAGTTTTGATCCCACTACTAAACTTCTTTACAATTTTTTGTTTAATTTCTCGACAATTTAAAAGGTCGAGATCCTGTCATTGAGTTGACGTGGACTATTTAAAGAAACTTCCCCAGTTGGAATAATTAGACTTGACACTGACTTGGCGTAGAAATAGAAGGCCGGAAGCTCGGCAGCAAAGAATTTGTGTTCTGAATGCGTGAGTCGCGCGAGTGCCACGAGCGCAAACTTCGCGTGATCAGTATTAACGCATCTTGATTTTTTGCATCGACATCGTACAACCCGAAAGTCTTTCGAGGATCGCATCGTGGATGACCAAACTCTCGAGTGATGGCATACCTCAAGCCGCCCTGGAATAAGGTCACGATGACAAGGAATAGGCACTTGAAGCGATATTTCAACCAGAGTCAAAAGCCGAACACGAACACGAAAAAGGCAACTTCCGACTCATGACCGAGGTGCCAACAAAAGACCTTGCTGGAAATGAATTTAATTCAGTTTGCGGCGCTAGCGTAGTTTTTATTCAGTTCGGTGAATAAATGCACGAAAGGAACGACATCAGTGCCTTCACCGCTCTTTTCAACGGCATTTCGATTTGTCTGGTCTGATCTGAGCGGCTCGCTTACGTCCAGAGACTTCCAGTAATGGTCAGCAATTCGCTGCACACAGTGGTAGCGATCTCAAAAGATGCACGACTATGCAAGCGTCGCAAAATAGCTCGTTTTTGAGGCCTTCGGAGCTAGATAAGAGAGGGAATAGCGGGAAGCGGCGCAAGCCAGAACTAAGAAATAGCTAGAGTCTTTGAAGTCGGTAATGATTCGACGGTCTATCCAGTGCTGGTAGGAGAACTTACTACTCAACATACATTTACCTTAAACTAAGCAAACTACCAAAATCAGCAAGGTCGACTTAAATCTTTTCGGCAATTCATTTTTGAAGACCCTGCTGACCTGGCTCCCTATAGAGTACAAGAGAATAGCACGGAATTCTGGCTGCAAAGAGTCCACTGCGGCGCTGACCGCTGTTCGTCGACTTATAATTTTTATTCATCCCTTTGGACGACAAACAACAATTTATTAGTTGTGCAAAGGATTCTTATCTGTTGTCTGACAAGAAACAGCGGAATAAACATAAGAAATGTTGAATGGCCGCTGCTTCTTTGACAAACCGGGGCGCCGTCAGCTGCGTTCAGTACTCTGTATGACGATTGGCATTTGCCAATTATTTCTCTTCACATGGACTTCCCAGATACAGGATTGTAGAGATAGAGTGGTGTACTTCAACACCCCCGCGTCTCAGAGCTTCATCTGCTTGTTTCACGATAATATTTACAAACAATAACAAAAAACCGGATGGTTTGGATTTATAAAGCGTGATCCACGACAGTGCTGTGTCACACGTGACGTGCACGTCGGGTTTATCCTCCGACGACACGGTCAAGCATGCATGGTCATCTTCCAGTTGAGTATCCATGTCGTCATTGCTTTTGGCTTATTACCCTTATTTGCGTCCTTGATCTCTCATTTTGTGCACACTGCCTATGCATTAGTCTCCGGTATCTGAATACAATGGCGTTTGTGAACCTGCTGTGTCGCCTTTCAACACCACCTAATCTCGACTCTCTGCGCCGACAGACAAACTTACAGAGAAACTTGGACATATATTGCAGACTCAGATGGACATTATCAGTGCGCAACATGCCCTTCTTAAAACATCACCCCCAGTGCTGAGCAGCCAACCATCCGCAAAATCCGTCATCTTGTTCTGAAATCAGTCGTCCAAGTCTCCCAGAGCGTCGCAACCGTCACGACTACTCCCCATCGAATGTCTGAACTTGGACAGTCAGCATACGATATTTCGGGGTACATAGGTGCAAAATTCCGAACGCCCGCTCCGCCGAACAGAATTTGTCTTCCATGATAACATGTCGTCGAAAGATTCATTATTACGCCGAGACCTATTTCGCATTTTCCCAAAACACAAAAGGATGCTTTTACTTCTACATAGAGAAGGACATCTCCCAGTTCAAGGACGAAATAATATTGCGGACATACCATGAGCCCTCTGATTTCGATCGCGGTTGTGATTTGCTCATGTCGAACAGCTCATCGGAACCCTGGTCTATAGGCTTGTCCAGTCACACAAGTACACAGGCATCCACCACCTGCTCATTGAAGAGAAACTGGTCTCGACGTGTATTTCTTAACGGGATTGATCGGCTGCGTGTCTCGATCACTCACACTATCTTGTACAATATCGAACGGCCATTCGTTGTGGACCTTTCTGCGCCCGAATTGCGCGTTGCGCTCCCGAGTCGCAAATAAATGCTATCATTTGTGATTCACGGAATGTTGGCGATCATGGACGGGGTTCGAGAATGCTACTTCCTTAAGCTGGTGAGTGTCCAAGTTCTCGTAGTGAGGATACAGGCTAATAAATCAGTTCGTTGACAGGCGGATTTCAAGTTCGATTTATCCTATCAATGCAGCCTGGCATTGAGGATGGCCTGACATTGCACCTGCAATATCTCAAGCTCGTTACACTGATTCAGGGTACGATTCCAAACTGCGATCATCGTATCCGGAAACCAGAAATTGGCGAATTCTTGCAGAGGAAAGACTCATTCAGTATTTATCAGCCCTATGCATATAGCTGAAGCTATCCATATGCGGTCGAGACATACTACTGAATTTTTGAGAATCGTTCTGTGACTTCATGTCGCATGCGTTAGACCCAATACTAGTGGGGAAGACCTGGACTGGGCACGGTGGGTTAGTGAAAAAGCGAAAGGATACGTTGTTTTTAATTAACGCATATTTATTTTAAATGCAGCCCGCGTTTTGTCGGTATCACAGAACATGGACACGATCAAGACATTTCTGTCTTCTTGCAACCGGAGAAATGGAGAGGAGTTACGATCCAACCTTCTGGGGTTCGTCTGTCACTGGCTCGATCTCGGTCTCATTGATATCGACTCAAAAATGGCTCTACCTTCATCGTGCACAGGCCGGCCAGCTTTTGGCATAATGCGGGTGGCTGTCTAGTTATAAGGTTTCAAATTCTGCGTCGTCCTTACCGAATTCTAGCTCATAAATTGCAAGTCTTTCTTTCAGGCTCATTCCGCCCTCTCGTTCTCATAATCTTATACCTAAAATAAGGCTCAAGGTCCTGTCAACTGTTCTCATGCAGATATGTAATAACCGTGGGCACCGTATTTGCGTCATATCTTATTCTACTCACTCTTTGTGATCTTAGTCTCGACTTATTTCGGTAAAGATACGTGTGCGAGAAACGTCGACTCGTCAGCCGTACAATGTACGTTGGAGCCTACCCTCATAAACAAGGATATTTCATCTTAAACACTACTTCATTTATGGAAGTTGAGTAGTGCTTCTCACGAACACTGGTACGATTCAACAATGATTTAGTAGTATGTAGGCCTATGCGTTGCTTGTCCATTACACGTACTGGGATCTAGCGACTAATGAACGCAAAATTATCAGGAATTTCTTCAACATGTCGATATTGCTAGAAGTCTGATTTCCTATCTCCATCATAGTAAGGACTTCGTTCTTTCGAACGCTTGCTTCGAATCGCTCTAAGATGGCATCGAGCGCTTTCCAAGATGGGGTGGATTGCTGATTCCTTGGGGAGGATCGCTGAGTTTCCGGAGAAGACACATCACGGGTGATTTCGTATGCCAGCGCTCCCCCTTCGATCATGCCCTTCCACAGCTTCTCTTTTACGTCGCGAAAGCTTTTGTGGCCTCAGCAGGGGAGCCAAGTCTTTTCGCACTTCGTCGCCCCTAGGACGACGTGCTTAAAAATGCCAGTCCCATAAAACTGTTTGAATATATCAAGGCAATTCTTCGACGCGCCGGCGCCTTGATTGATAGATATGTCTTGAAGGTATACGACACCCCTAATACTGTGTTGGTGCAAGCGCTGTTGATCTTCGTAAGTATTTCGATCATTACCAAAAAAAATTCATTGAACCTACGATTTTTTAAGATATGTTGCAATTTTGTTAATAACATCCAAGTCGGTGTCGGGATCCCCAAGCCCTGGAGTATCCACCAGAGTCAAACGACATATACTGAGGTACTCGTGCGGGGCAAACATGGATGACTCGACTTGGACGGGGGTGATTTCTTTCGTGCAGGATTCCAGGTTGTGGCCGATCTTCATCTTGTTCTCCCCAAGAATGGAATTGATGAACTGCAGAGAAAATAAGAGCACATTCAGACGATCTAGCTCTCTTTGAATGATTTATAACTACACACCGTGCTTCTTCCAGAGCCAGTGGCGCCCATAACGCTGGAAATGTCGTCAGCATAGTTATGATAAAGACAGAAATATTGCATACGGTATAATGATTTCGCGTGGGGGAACTTACGAGAGCCTGGATTTAACATAAGAATTGGTATGGTGAGTGGACACAATGAATGCTTACAATAACCTTTTAAAATCGCATTGAGCAGTTCAGCGCTGGCGTCACGGGCTCGGAGGACCAGTGCTCCCTTATCAATCAGGTATTTGCAACTTGGATGGTCTTTGAGGCGGGCTTCACGTTTCTTTACTTCCTCTAGCTTAAATCGGTCCGTCTTCGTGAGTCCAATGATGGTATTGGATAGCACAACCTCTCCGAAATGAGCGGCAAACCGCTTGAAGTTCTTGTTCTCAGTACTTGTCAAACGATCGAAGGTCATGTCTTGGAGATATATTGCGCCGCCTATCTCGCATCCGACACAACTTACATTGATGATGAGTATCTGCGTTTCCAACTGTAGGATGCACTTACGATTTATCTTCATCCAGCAATTTCTTAATGCTTTCTGGCGTATTACTATCACTTGCTTCTGTGTTATCGAAACCAGGGGTATCCACTAAAAACACACGATAGTTCGCTAGTAAGGGAAAGGCATCAAGTTTCGAGAGATCAACTGCGGCCTTCTCGACTTGGGATGTACAGGGATCTTGCTCTTTGCCAACGACCATGCGATCCTCCCCTAGAATTGAGTTGATAAACTATCAGAAACATATACAACGTTATCAGGCCATGGAGATCAAGTTTTGATTTGTTTATAAAGGCGCACCGTACTTTTTCCCGCACCAGTAACACCCAGGACACTAAGGTCAATGTCGATTGTCAGCATAGAGTAAAAGGAGCACAGATACATAATTCCCCACGGTATTATGATGTTGGCAAGATTGGACTGAGGACCACTGGGATTTGACATTGAGGCAGAACTTTAGCAACAAGTGCATTTAGTAACGAGAGCGCAATCTTATACCAGAAACCGGGCCGGATCTAGATGAGATGTCCATTCTGATTATCCGTTGACTGGTAGACGTTTCTTTTCCATATTGGACCTGTTTCACTGTGAAGATCAGTGCAGCATTTGCCATGAGATTTTCCAGATTCAATGTGATTGTACATATCCTAACTGATGAGGAGAAATGAAAGTCATCCTCTTGCATTTCTCAGATTCTGCCTTGCATTCGGAAAAATCGCCTTTGAAACCGCCATTCGTCTGTGGCCTATCAATAGCTTACAACACCGTACGATAGGACGGGAGGCATTGAACAGCAGTAACGCTGTAAACAGATCGACGTTAAAAATGTCCTGACGTATCTAAATATGCAATTGAGAGCTCATTGAAAACATCTGTAGAGTGGCAAAATTAATTGAGGGCCTGAGGGCCTGTATGTCACACACGAGGTAGCCAGGATTCATTTGGGACGGGCACGTTTCGGATGGCACATGAATTGGAATATTAGATTTAAATGTGCTTTTTTAGATGCTCGATAACATTTCTATATCTCAAACTACAGATGCGTTTCAGAATGCTGGATGATATTACTGATCTGTGTTCAAGAATCAAGATAGTAAATATAGCATTCTAGTACAGCATTGTTAGTAAAGCTCAACTTATTATGGGAACCATGCATTGAAGCCAACACTCCAGTGCGCTAGTCTCTGAACAAACACAGGTACCTGTTCGGAGCACATGTTCAACCTCGATTGAGATAGTACGAGCATACTATCCTCGGGCCGGATTAAATATAACAACAAGGGTTGATGAACTGCAACACAGTAGACGAACTGGGATCGTATACTTTTGACATTGAATTATAGTTACCCGGTCGAAGAAGAGCTCGTAGTTATCTTCTACAATGGCATCTTATTGAAGGGATTTGATATAGATTGAAAGGGTGCGGTTAGTCTAGGAAGAGAGGGATTCAAGAAATAAAACGTTCCAGCAACCACTGGGAGCGCCAGTTGACCGTTGCGTTGCGGCACGTTGCGGTTAGGAGCTTGAATAATATGGTAAGAGTTTGAAATCACGAGCCGGGTTCATATACGTCTGCCGCCTCCACCGGAGGTATCATTCGATTAGTCTTGATGGTCAGGTACAAATTACGGATATCCCCGCCTTGCTTTTGGATGACCACTTAATTGCGTGAGAGAGCTCAATGGTAATTCATAAGCTTTCATCAAGTTTTATGACTCAAGACTGATGTTATCTGATGTCCTCTACAATCACCCAACATACGCTTTATGGCCCGAGAGTCTGAAATCGAAACACTCTGATGTGACAGATGGTCATTAGAATCTTATGTCAGAAATGATTCCATCAAAAGACTACTTAACACAATAAGTCGTAGTTTCAGGCAAGCTTCGTGTTCGTGCAAGAAAGAAGGGAAATCTTGAAAATGAAAATGGAAATATTCCGCGCTTAGTACATTGTCTCCGATGTTCGTTATTCTGCTTTTATCCGTTATTGGACCAACCAGATGCGCTACTGTCAACATCACGTGTATGTGACCTCCTGTGTGACTCACTGCTGTTTCCACACCCGACCATGCTGTTGACTTACTCTTGTGCTTCGAAGTCACTTCATATTTCCGGCGGGGCAACTTTTTGACATAGTTTCTTCAAAAATTGTTTCCAACAAGTCATTCTTATTTCAATGAAGCAACTTTTGGTGCAGCCAAAATTTTATTTAACCAAGATTTGAGTATGCCCCAAGGGATTTACATGTTTTCCAGTGATTTTGTCACGCAATGATCATGTGATGTAGACACAAGCGCATGTCCTCTACCTTATACATAGCGAATGCATCGAGTAATGGACTATCTAAGTACATATCTATATTACTTAAGTACGTTTTATGTTCTGAGCTATCAAATGTGTAAATGACGCACATTCCTGGTATGGTTTGTCATTTCATTGGGGCCGCTGAAGACCCGGACGACGCCTGTATGCCCTCCGGACACTTCTGACAGGGACAGCCCAGACAGAGAGGAGCTCTCTTGCGGCCTTCCATGCGCGCGTCTGACGTATAGATAACTTCCCGTCGACTAGCTCCCGCTGAATATCTAAAATAGGCATATCCTCAACCTGGAGGCGCTCCAAGAGGGCGTTGACTACTTTCCGAGCCTGAGCTGAATCGTGTTCGTTGACTTTGAAGACCTGGGCTCCCTTATCGATCATATTTTTCCAATAGTTGTCTTTGAGGCGTGATTCGCGTTTCTCCACCAAATCAGGACACAGTCTGTTCGCCTTCGTGATGGCTATAGCAACTTTGCTCAGTGTATTTATCCCGCATATGTCGTTGAATACAACGAGACTTTTTCTTGCGGTTCCCGAGAAGCGGTCGATCGATATGTCGTGGAGATATATGAGGCCACCCAAGACGACTTTGTCGCGATATCTGGGTTTAAGATGAGTATTCGATATAAAATATACCGTAACGTACTTACGATTGGCCTAGCCATGTTCCGATTTGTTTTAATATGACTGGACCAGGTATGTAGGTATCGTCAAAACTCGGGGTATCAACCAAAATGAGGCGGCGGTCTTTGAGCCATTCAAAGCCGGGAAATATGGTGGGCTCGACTTCAACGGCGACGATGCTGGTGGTACAGGACTCCATCTCATATCCGACGACCATGACATTCTGTCCTAAGACTGCGTTTATAAACTGAAGAAGAAGCAAACATGTCATCCGAAATATAGAAAGAACTTGTAAAGTTTACTCAATGCTGATGCTTACGCTGCTTTTCCCAGAGCCAGTTAGGCCCATAACACTAAGACTGACGGTCAATAATGTATATAAGTAAATGAGGGAGGGTTTCTTACAGTATCACAACGTCGTCCGTACTCGGCACAGCGCTCGTAATGCTTGCTGGAGAGACAAGCCCATGCTGTAATGTTTCTGAATTTCCGGATGGCATATTCGACAAGAGATAGATGTTTTTAACGCTCTTACCCTGGGTGCGCTCAATGACCAGAGTAGAGGTTTATGTACAGTAAAGGTGTTTTCAACTTTTGTAGAAGCTATATCACAATACAAATCTCCGATATGGCACGCTTCTCATCGTATATCTTTTCATTGACTAGCCGCATTCACCCTAACAACATTGCACCTCGATCGAAAAAGCCGAACTGGGACCCGATACCCATAGCCGCACACTATACGAGCCTTACTATCGGATTGAATAGTATTGGAATGCACAAGAGGTGTGCAAATGCTCATTGAGTCCTCAAGGCCGATCTGAAATGAAAGTTAACCATGTTTCAAGCACTGCCCCGAGTTCCATGAGGCAGTTCTAGGCTTAAATCGCGTTTTTTTAAAAGTCGAAATCGTCTCATAACCAGCCAAGAATATCATCCATACTGTATGTAGAAGATCAGAGCCTGGATAAAAATGCATAGGTAGATCTCTTAGGTGGAATACTACATGTACTGTACAGGGTGTCGACGTTTATAATACTGTGCGCTTCATTTTTACTATAAGGCTTCTCGCATTAACTTGTACCTAAAATTCGAATGGAAATATTCTGTGAAGAAACCTCTTCAACCGGGCCATGTGTTTCAAAGTTTGCTTTCCTACCCCTGTCTTGCTGAGCGACTTGTTGTCATCGATTATCTCGTGTTGAACTGCTAGAAGAATGCCTTCTTCGAATCGTTCCAGTATAGCATTGATCAGCGAGGCCGGGGAGGAGCCACCTTCGTCGATACGGAAAGCCTGCGCTCCCATGTCCACCATGCTCTTCCAATGAACTTCTTTCAAACGCCGAAAGCGCGTCTCTGCTTCATTGGGGGAAAGCCTATTCCACTTGGTTGCCACTAGAACGACATTTTTGAGCCCATCAACACCACAAGCCTTGTTCAGCATATCCAGACACCTCTTCGTAGCGCCGGAAACACGATCGAGAGATATATCTTGGAGATATATGACTCCCCCAGTAACAGATGATCACGATACCTTTTTATTATCGTAAAGATGTCAATTGTAATCGATATTTGACACCAAACTCACGACTGCTGTAGATATGTAACTATCTTCTCTAGAACATCCCAGTCGTAAAGGTCGGTACTGTCGAACCCTGGAGTATCGACTAGGATCAAACGACGGTTTTGAGGCATTCGCGTCGGAACGGAATTTGAGAAGAATCGACTACTGCGGTAAAAATTTCGGTAGTGCAGGATTCCTGTTCATGGCCGACCGTCATTTGAATGTCATTGTGTTTAAGAAGGGCATTGATGAACTACAGAAACACAGAAGACACTGTCAGACGATTTAGTACTGTTTTAACAGTTGGAAACATACGGAGCTTTTTCCACAACCAGTAGGGCCAACAACGCTGTAATTGAAATTATCGTTATAGGGTCATTGAAATCAACACAGACACATTCGTACGGGATCACGATATCCCGCTGAGGATCATTAGGACTTTCTCGAGGGGACCGTTTGCCTGAAACTGGCTTGTTACGTGGCATGAAAACTAATGTGGAAGAGGGGAAAATATACGCTGAGGGATGTAGCGATGACTGAGCTAAGTGGCCAAAGGGAGTCGAGACTCAGAGTGCGTGCCAACGCACTCAGACTCTTCATACCTTCATAACTGTGAGTAACGCCTCTCAGCTCCCACGCCGTACCACAGCCTGCTGGACAATGCAAGGCATTTTAGCAAGGCGTCTGAAGGCACAAGAGATACACCATGGGGTCTTGGACGAGCGCCCATAAGGGGCGCCCTCAAAGCACATTATTCATGTGGCTGCATGCTGAGTGTCAGGATCTCAGGTCTCATTAAATGTTGCGAGGTATCAGAGACGTATATTTAGAACTAACACGACGCATATTCGAATGGTCGTCACATCCGTTCGTGTTGACCAATCGAGATCAAAACTCCAAATTCGGAAGTGCTTTTAGTCTCCGTTGAGGTTTAGATCAAACGCGTTTCAGGAGTCTATAGCACATTGGGAGTAATTATAGCAATTCCACAGTACGGTCCGATTGTCTGAACGTCAGTTCACTGAATAGGCCAAACTAATTGACGCAAAGGGCCTATCTTGTGGCTCTCCTCTCATGTTGGAGTAGCCTTGTAGTCTTGTAATGTGCAAAGTCCACTGAAGTTTGATAAAGATATTGAACTTGCCACGGCGGTGATTGCAAAACACGGTCTCAAGCAACATCGTACCGATCGCCCGTGGCTGGTCAGCTGACTTTACCGTCGCCCATGGATTACGTCGCCTGTTTGTAGTACCAGCCTCCGTTGTTCTTCGTCACTAGCGCACGGGACATTATCGACAGGACAGGACGTGTTCTCACTTTAGTCCCCTCTCCACAAATTGCCGACATTATTGTGCATCGGCAGACTCCGAAAAATCGGAGCATCATTGAGGATGGGAGGGCGCATATCTGATGATGCGTATGCATTTTTAATTGTGTTTCTCATTTACAGAGAGCTATGAGTTTCACTCTTGCCAATTCTGTAAGATAATTATGATATTTTAGAATACGAATATCGAGCCAAAAGTGATGGAATAGTATATATACACGGACTACGAAGAGTCTGTCAAGTAAGCGGTCGTGGCGCTATAAAAGTGGTCAGATGGCTTCAAAATCCCAAGAGATTTAGCAAACGTCGAGAGAATGGAATCTTCAACGCCTGTAGTTGCCTATGTAGGATTTCTAATTGCTTCTTCGCATCCTCAAGATTGTCCGGAGTGTCCGACGATTGAGATGACGCAAATTTCTTCTGCAGCTCCAGTACCTGCTGAAGAGTAAGACGTAACTCCATCCCTGCCTCAGTTTCAGGAACCATTTTCCTCTTCACCACTATCTCGCGTTGGATATTAAGGAAAACATTTCTCTCAAAGGTTTCCAAAATAGATTTGAAGAGCGTCGAAGCCTGGCCGGACGATACGGCGTCAGCAACCCGGAGGACACGCACCCCCTTATCGATCATGTCCTTCCATTGCCGCGTTTTAAGACCATGTTCACGTCTCGCTGTCTCGTCTGACCCGATTCGGCTCGTCTTTGTGAGGCCTATGATGACATTTCCGAGTACATCTTCCCCGCACAGTTTGTTAAACATTACGAGGTTCCGCTTTGCAGTACCTGTGAAACGATCGGCGGAAATATCGTGAAGGTAAATCACGCCACCCAAGGTCCGTTTGCCATAGCTTGAATTTGTGATGAGTTTCTAATATCATTGACAACAATTCCAATGCTTACGACTCTTTTAACCATTTCGCAATTTGCTGTAAGATTTCTACGTCGTCCTTGAAGGTATCATCGAAGCCTGGGGTATCCACCAAATACACCTTACGGCCGTTGAACAAGTTTAAGCGAGTACGGGGAAGTTTTGAAGGATCGACATGCTCCATCGAAATGTTGGAAGTACATGAATCAATCGTATGGCCGACGGTCCTGGTCTCTCTTCCGAGAACCTGATTAATAAACTGTCGCATAAATCGATTACAATATCAGAAGAGTAGAACAGTTTGATAAGTTCGAAATTGTATACAGTGCTTTTTCCCGCACCAGTTGCGCCCATGACACTAAGATCAGCGTAGACCGTTAGAAATATTAACAAAATGAGCGGGATTTAAACTCCTTACGGTATCACGATGTCTGAGGAGCCGCCAGCATCAGACGCCGACTGCTTGACTTTGCGTGCCAACATTGAGGGAGGTGTATAGCAATATGCGCGTTCAGTATCCAAGGTGCTACCTTGTGCGGGCAGTACGGCAGGGTATCAATCAGTTATGGGGACTATATAGCTCACAGCGGGGACGACATACTTTAAAGGAATTAACACGGAGACAGATATGAAATAGTTGAGCTTGGGGCTGAAATGCATTTGTGTCATCACGGCCAAAACAGCGTTCGATCGGGAAATTAAGCTGACGGTCTCAATGCGACTTTGCATTTCCGTCTGAACATGGAGGAAAAGCCTGCATGATGGATTTCTCAAGGTTCTCGGAGTCTCGACTTCTTTCGAGAGGGAAGCCCCAGATATCGCGATTTGGGATATTCGCTCCCGGTGTCCAATGATCTAAGTATCAATAGTCAGCAGACATGTTGTTGTTTCAATATCGATGCGTTAGTTGGCATGCCATAGCGAGACCAACAACATAAATTCTGGGCGTTTGGATCTTCGCCACGCGGTGACCATGAAGTAATTGCGGCCTCTGGGTTGGTGCTCGTTTACATAGCGCGTAAGTGTTTAGGCGCAATCTAGATATGTATCTGATTCATTGAGACAAGAGCATTGTATCTGCCGAGGATGACACCTTGAAGTCAGTTAGTTCATCGCAGATGCTCTTCTGTGCGATGTTATCATAATATGCCAATCATAGAAAAGATCGTGCGTGTGAATGTGATCCCGGATGGCTGGCAGGCTTCCGGTAGTGCCGAGGTTGGTTGGTTGGTTGTAACAAGATTACCAGTACGAACGACAAGAATACGCGTGGCACGATTGAATCTGCGAATGAAAACACAAGTCGATGCAGGTTGACGCTTCTGACTAGTAGTGTGAAATTGCTGTTTCGCGACACAAAACGCGGAAGCCTGACCTAACCTCCGTTGTCTGTATCATTATTTAATTTGTATATGGGTCTGACTGCATGAGGGTGTACTTGCTTCCCCTCCCTTCTCTCCGATATAGACTTCGACTGCCTCCAGAAACCTCCCTAGTCACCCAATGGCCAACAAGCCCGAGAAAGTGGGCTCGAATCTTTTCTCGATATTCAGGTTCGGTCAGAAGAAAAATAACAGCATGAAAAATAACAACAAGGTATATTACGTTGCATTGGGAGAAATTTGTGTTGTGTTCTGATAATTTAATCGTTTTTTGATAGGTTCTTGATTCCTCAAATGACGCGCGTACCATCGTAATACCGTACATGCGGATATATTGCGTTGCTAGTATGAGATGCTGACTATTGGCTATAGTGTTATGGGCGCAACTGGGGTCGGCAAGAGCACTGTACGTAGAATATAACGCTGAAAACGTTTTCTACACCTTATGATCTATTTTCCCGCTAGTTTATAAACAAAGTTGCCGGACAAGACCTTGCAACCGTCGGCCACGAGATCGAATCATGTACCGCCGAAATGCAGGCCGTCCCGATAGATTCTTCAGTATTCCCTGGTTTCCCTTGGCTCAAAAATCATTCTCTATGCCTGGTAGATACTCCGGGCTTCGACGACACTAATAAAGACGACGTGGAAATTTTGGAAACAATTGCGACATGGCTGAAGCGCTCGTAAGCGTGATGGTAAACTTTGGCAATGAAACTAGTACTCATTTTTCGTTATTAGATACACGTCAAACGTGCTCGGAGGGGTCATATATCTTCATGACCTCTCCATCGACAGGTACACAGGTACTGCGAAGAAAAATCTCAAGATGTTCAATGAACTCTGCGGGCTGGATGCACTCGATAGTGTCGTTTTAGGGGCCACGAAGGTAAACAGACTTGTCGGGGATGCGGCCCCGAATCGTCTAGAGCGTTTAAAAGCAACCCATTGGAAACAGATGATCGACCAGAAATCACAGGTCTTCCCAGTCTATGATGATCGGAACTCAGCAATCGAAATCGTCAAGGAAGTTCTGAAACGCTACGAAAAGAAATTCGAGAGCCGGCACTGTCTTTCTGACCCAACGCCGCAAGCCCCTCACCAAAATCCCGCTGAAATTGACGAGTCCGACGCCGGGAAGACTCTGCTGATTAAAAACCAGGCTCGCAATGACCAGATTACGCATATCCTTGAACAAAATCGGCCTGACCCCCAGAGCATTGAGAGCGACATCCAGCACGACACCAACGAGGCTCATCATAGTCCCAGACCAACTCGTGACGTCCCGCTCGATCAACAAATCACATCACTGGCGATCCAACATGAATTAGTAGACAAGGACATGATAATCCCGGAGACATCAGCAGGAAAAGAATTACGGTACACACTTCGGCAGGTCCTCGAGCATCAGAAGAAATTTGCTCAACTATCCGGAAAGGGAGTGATGGACGATCCAGAGGCGGCAGCCGAACTTGCAGAAGCGAAGAGAGAAATCGAAATGCTATCCAAACAGCTTAAGGAGTTAAAAAGTGCCTCTAGGGCGAAAACTCCTCGGCTTCTTGCACCTACTCCCACAGGGCGATAGATCAGAGACAAACCAATGATACCGGGACGTATATGACTCCTTTATCTTGCTCGACGATCTCAGTCAAAATCATGTAGTTTGCACTCATAAATAGCTAATCAATATTCAGTAAACGAGAATGCGATTTGCGCACAGATAACAAACTAGTAACAAGAATTATTGATAACGTACCTTTGTTTGCCCGAAGAGATCGAACGTTAGGCTAGCACCAGATGGCAAAGGAAAATTGTCAGTGATGACGGCAGGGGTCTCACCTACGACTTTAGAGAAGACCGGTTGTAGGGACCCCTCGTCAAGAAACATCGGGCCCTGATGATTATAAACTTCGTATATTAGCGGTGCTTTCGAGTAACTTCAGAAAGATGTGCTAATATTACCGGATACCGGCATCAATTGGACGGTGCAGGACAGTGCGCGACCTTGCGAGCGGGGTGTCCACCTCGCTCACCTCGGCTCCCACCCTCCCGCACCCCACAACCCCCTACAAGCCCTCCAACTCTACGACGGGCGTCACGTGGATTGTCAGGAGGGGATGAGGATTCTGTCTTTAGGTGTGGGTGTGAGGGCTGTGCTTAATGAGGTTGAGAGATGGTGGAGCGGGAGCGAGAGTATGCGGGTGAACCAACGTGTATTGCTGTGGATTCTAAGGGAGAAGCCAGAGTGGATATTCTGTTGGTTGAGTTGGATATGGGCAGCGTAAATGAATCACACTTGTGCGGTTGGCGGTACGGAAGGAGGTACATGCTTTGTATCTGGAGGTGCTAGTGCCTGGCAAATCGACGTAGCGGTATCAGCGTGGGTGTTGAACGAGTTGGTGAGGTGACGATGGGTGGCGGACATATCGCTGGAGCATTGCACAACCGCTTCAAGCGGGAAGCACGAAAGGAAGAAGAAAACCAGCAGCGCCGAGCTACAGGTCGTCACAGTGCACACGGCCGTCAGGCGGCGGCGTGTACTAGAGGCGGCTCCGAGAGAAGGAGACGACGAGACGCGATGGCGACGGCAGGTGAACAGAGGTGTGAGCAGATGAACCAAGAGATGCTAGTATTGTAGAGGTGAGAAGAGCAATCAGGCCTTAGCTTCAGGCGGTAGCTGTAACGATTGGCTGACAGAGTGGCCGAATTCAGAATGAAACTGTCCTTGCTCAGTTTTAGTTTCACACGTGATGTGTTGGCGATCACCAACCCTCCTTATATGGTAATCGCCCGACTTAGGGCAACGGGATGTTGCCTAAGTGAGCGCTCGAGGACGCGCTTATACGCGTTCTCAACTACCTAACTCTAACCTCCGAGCCTAACATAGCTAAAGATAGTATTAAAAGATATTTAGGCGATCCCAATTGCCCTAAGTATAATAAATCTTATTTTTATCAAGCGCACAACTAATAACTTGCGCCAATATGTAACCACTCTACCAAACCGTAGTTGAAGATTATAAATCACTATATACCCTTAACTTTTTACATGTTTTCATTTAAGGAAGGTGAGGCGGTGGGAGAGGAACGCCAGTTGCTGAGTAAGCGGCTAGTGATGCGAATCGGCACACAGAGGAACTCGAATGACGGGTTTAACGTATAATAATTCGCTGGTGACTCATACAGGTAGAGGTACAGTTTATATAGCTATCGGGGAGTCCTAATGGAAATAATAATAAGATTAAGGAATGTGTAAAACAGGTGAAACAGTCCAACCTCTGCGCACAACGATCCAAAATCTCCCTGACGATATCTAATGCTGATGATGGACGACCGACTGAGAAGACCTGTGCTCCCCTATTAATCATGCTCTTCCAATGTGGATCTTTTAGGGCCTCCAAGCGCCTCGTTGCCGTAACCCCGTCGACTTTTTCCGCTTTTGTGGCTCCTAGAACGACTCCATCGAGTGAATTCACCCCGCTGAGCGCATTAAACATGCTGATCTGTTTCTTCGCAACTCCTGTATACCGATCGTCGGAGATGTCATGAAGGTATATGACCCCTCCGAGGACCATTTTTCTCGCGTATCTGAGACCAAATATCATTAATCTTCTAATTTTCAAAGCTTGTCGGCACCTACAGCCCCTTCAGCCATTTCATAATTTTATCCATAATTTCTTCGTCGTTCTCGTAGGGGCTGTCGAAACCTGGAGTGTCGACCAAGTATAATGAACGACTTCGGAGCCAGGGAAAGCGGCGCAGCAACTCAGGTGAAACATCTATGGAGACAGTCTGCACTTCCGTTGTACACGGGTCTTGACCCGCGCTAACTTCCGTACGCCTTTCATTGGCGGCCATGTTGATAAACTGGCGAATGAGTAGAATATAGCGTTAGAAGATGTCTAAAAGGTTACATTCCACTTACAGTGCTTTTGCCAACACCAACTGTGCCCATAACGCTATAGTCGAAGGTCAGTGTCCCATGACGATAGCGCAATACATTCACAAATACAGGATCACGATGCCATGTGTGTCGTTCCCGACACAGCTCAGCAACTGTGAACAAAAAGCATCTCATTATTACAACATGACTGTTCCAGGCGATGCATACCTTCACATTTCCAGACAAAGATGCAAGTATCGACGTAAAAAAGGATTTGACTCCCATGTTAGACTTTGAGCAACCCAAGGGTGTCTAGCAGAGGTTGATTTCTATGTCGGCGAATAGGAGGGGAAGTATATACATCTACAGCTAATCAGTCTAATATAGACACCAAATAATGTTGCCAACAACGAGGATATGCATCGAGGCTGCCACGTTTGTTCCTCCAAACACCCATTTCACAAATGACAATTGGCTGCGGTGTCACTCACAGATTGAATCTTGAGAGGCCTATTTTTGTTGTATGTACTGCTTACCGAAACTCGTTTAGTTCACTCCCCCCTCTAGTACCATAGTATATACATGCTAGACTTCGGAGAGTGTGGTATACATACGAAAGACACGCTATCAAACTCGCCAATCACCTTATCAAGTGTCCACCAGACCTGACACACCTATTTGCATGAACACTGATCCCCGATCAATGATTAGTGATAGTACATGCTTTACAATCATCGTTCCCATCTTGCCAGTGTATACTCGGGAATTCTATTCCCGGCTCAATCGAATTTGGCATGAGTAGTTCCTTCTATAATTGTACATATACACTACATTCCAATGTACAGTATCAAGCTTCAATGCCTAGTCTATATCTACGTCCCAAATATAAACTGTTTTGTCGCTAGATCCAGAGGCTACTCGTCTACCGTCGGGCGAGAATGCGACCGAGGTAACCGTTCCATTATGTCCGACCAGCACTTTCAATTGACGTCCCGATTTTACATGCCAGATTCGAGCTGTGTAATCACTCGATCCAGAGATTACTCGCTTTCCGTCACGGGAGAACGCAACAGAGCTGACCCAGCCTGTATGTCCCCCAAACGGCTCTCCCACTAGCCTCCCCGTCTCCACGTTCCAGATTCGAACTGTGCGGTCGGCCGATCCAGAAACCACAAATTTGCCATCCAATGAGAACGCAACAGATCGGACGGAGCCTGTATGCCCTTTGAATTGCCTGACTGCCTCTGACATTCTCTTACTTACATCCCAGATCTGAACCGCATGATCGGACGATCCTGATACTACTTGCGTACCGTTCGGAGAGAATGCTACAGACCAAACCTGACCTGCAAGTGTTTGAAACGGATCCAGAGATGTCTGCCCCGTTTCTAAATCCCAGATCCTAATTGTTTGGTCGTCCGATCCCGAGAGGACTTTTGTGTTGTCGGGGGAGAATGCGACAGAAGTGACTGAATCGCTGTGCTTTTCGAGCGGGCTTCCAACCGGACTCCCTGTCATCGCGTCCCATATGCGAAGTGTCTTGTCGTACGATCCTGATACTACGTGCTTCCCGTTGGAAGAGAATGCGACAGATGTGACATACCCCGAGTGTCCTCCGGTTCTCATTGGCTCTTTCATTGGCTTCCCGTTGTCCACATCCCAGAAGCGAACTGTGTGATCATTCGAGCCTGACGCAAGAATTTTGTTATCAGGAGAGAATGCGACGGAGCAGACAAATCCTTCGTGCCCCTCCAATACAAATATGCAAGCTGAAGGATTAAAGAACGGAATAGGTCGTTTGTAGGTCCTTGAAATACGGTACAAATGAAGATTCGACTCACGATCAGTCCAACATTCCACAATTCGTCGCGCCTCTGGCCTAGAGATGATCTCGCTCTTCAGAAGGTCCAACACGAGCGAACGAATCTTGGATGAATGTGTTAATTTCAACTCCCGAGCACTCGAGCTGAGGATGTCCATTGTAGAGAGCAGGATCTGACGCTCGGTCCAAGGGTTGCCAATGCGAATTACGCGCTCGTACAAACTCTTACATACTGCCTGGCGTCCATCGGCTTCAAAATGCCGTCGATAAGCAACAAAAAAAACCTCAGAGGGGGAGTATGTTTACCGGAGGTAATTTGATACAAAGTTTGCAGCACAACCAAGTCTTGCTTGTCGATGTACTGCTTCACGAGATCGTCGGCGTAGCTGTAGAGATCGCGTTCAAGCCAGTTGGCGCTGACTTTGTCATCATTGCGAAATTTGCTCCAGAAGTCGGTTTCATCGCTCAGTGGACGTGCCTTCGGGGTGTACACAGGCTTGTCTGCCAGGATGAAAGAACTGTGGATTTTCTGGCCAGAGTGTATTTTGCGACTCGAGCCAAGATGGGGTCTAGTTTTTTCAATGAGTTAATTTTTATCTACAAATATTCAGAAGACTGACTTGAAAGTGGTTGTTTTCCCATTTTCCCTCCTTGTGTAGGTCAGACGCCTAAAAAAAAGGAGCTCAAGCGGCCACCAGAGCAACGTCAGCGATTCTTTAATATCGACCTGCTCGTTTGGTTTAAGTTCGCGATCGAACAATGCTGTGCGAAGGCCCAGTGCTCCTGCTTCAAACACCATCCACCGAAGTGGAGGTCTGCTACGGTTCATTTCCGAATTGTCGACATTTCCTCCTCCTCTATTTTCAAAAGCGTCAGTGCCACACTCTCCGGTATTTAAAGAAGAGTTAAATTACATATCTGAGTGCGTCCCAGCGAACCAGACTTCCAATACCTTTGGAGGCGACTTCACCCCATCCAAACATTGCGATCCTTGAACCCCACCTGTTGGCTCAGAGCTTGAAGGTTGCCCGGGGCTGGGCGTTGAACGGGGACATGCTGATCCTCCATACGCGTACTCCGGTAGAAACTTTACCCGTCGCTCGTCCAGAGCAAGCGCGTGGCGGAAGTAGCAGACGTGTTGCATCCCATCAACCGTTCCAGGGAGCATAGCTTTTCGGCGTATAAGTCCTATAGACGAAACAGTATCCCTGTCAGTCGGTCATCAGAATATCATATGTTAATAGAAGGTCGTAATAATTTTCATACCAAGCGCCTACGAAATGGACCTTTACACCCTCATAGGAAAATGCCCGCTTGAAACGATCAGCGCTGGTTGTGGATTTCGGGTCAGACGATCCGATTCCAGTCGCTTTTGTTTTTCTATCGCTGTTCTTATATAGCTCGTATGCACTGAAAATTCATCGACGGAAGGACTTTGCAGTTACTAGTTTACACTCACAATGGGATCTGCATCTCGTTTCCCTTGTAGATGAGACCAACCTATGTTTTTGTAGATCGTCTTCGTCATTAAAACTAGAGAATAACGCATCATACCCTGTGTATCATTGCTGAAAGCACTCGGACTTGAAATGCTCCGCGCGAAAATCCTATATGTCCCCTTGTAATGGAACGCAACTGGTCCATATCGTTTCAGGCACTCACCAAAGAGAAATATACAATCCCCAGGTTCATAATTGTCCGATAACCAGCGGTATGCACCCAAAATAGTTCGTTCAAAGTTCCTGGAGGGAAGGGGGAGCTAAAATGAGAGTTGATATTAAAGGGAAAATGGAACAGCACACCATGCTATCGCAGAATCGATTTTATGGAACAGGAAGTCCCCCACAGCGGCCCAAGATGGGCGAACATAGGTGCCGATGCCGCTGTTGTACCACGTTCTCTGGTTAAAGTCCTTGCCTTTCAAGATAAGGTTGTAAAGTTCAATAACGTTTGTGTTCTTGTCAAGGAACTCAGCATATGTCGCCGTACAACGACAGGGTATTAAACGCGTGCCTTATCTCCAAACTGGTTATCAGTGCCATCTATGCACACGATGAGGTTCCTGCTAGCAGTATCCATTTGATGGCAACGACAACATGCGTCGGAGGCTTGGTCATGTGTCAAAAAGGGTAAACATTCGGCCTTGGAGATACTACCTTCCCTTGTGCGCAAGTCTTGCCATAATGTGTTAGAACGTGAATAATCAGTGCATGTGGGATAGAATACAACCTTGGCCCTCACTTGCAAGATTAGTATTGCCTGCCATCGAGTAACAGGCAAAGAGAACACAACTTGGGTGATAGGAGAGAATGTGAGAAGTGCTCACTCGACTTCGCTGGAGATTATGAAGCCCCTGTGAGCCTGAACGGAGGCGGCTTCTAGTGGCATGGGTGACGTCAGACAGGGTACACGCCACATATGTTTCTTGACAACCAGATCACTCCAGAAGGTGCCGATATATATAGGATGCTTTGAGAGGGTTTACCGATACTACGGTCGTGCTCACTCGCGACTCCGAAATTCGAAGACAATTGCCCAATCAAATCAAATCAATGCGCTTTCCAAGTGATACGCCGAAATATTTAATGCGCAGCATTGATTTTCGTCTCCGCAGCGGGTCGGTGTTAAAACAGAATGACTAAAAAGGCCTGAGCCTCACATGCAATGGATGGCAAAGAAGAGTATCAAAGATGACTCATGGAAAGATTGATGGAAAGACCCTGGCATGTGTGCCTACGCGAATCTAAGCTAGAGGACTTGTCCAACCGAGCCATTTGATGAATTGTTAGATCATCTGCACAACGATGTGGGCGAACTCGGCATTGACTTGGAAGTCGATCGATTGAAGAATTACTGGGCTCCTCATGCAGATTAACCTCAGGGTATCAACCTCCAGATCATTGACTAGAAAAGATAGCCTAGCAAAACCATCAGGTAAGGGCTGCACGTACCTACGTAAGTTTAACATCGGTATATGTACACATGATGCTTATTGTCAGGCCTCACCTCTGGCTGCAGGGTGACATAAATATACCAAATTATGACAAGAGCCTAAACACAGAATCAGACTCTTGTGGGAACTCCGACTTGAGGAATGGCCTGCAATACACCTCTGTAGCCTGCAGGTCATCGATAAAAATAACCTCAGACGTTCTAATTCAAATTTGTAGTCAGATAAATTATACATATAGTCACGGGGTACATGATACTCATTGACGCATTCTCTTCGGCTGCAGCCTGCTGAACGACATTGGAATTTCGAAGTTTCATTTCTCCTCAGGTTTTGTACGTGGAGGTATCATGAGACAGGCACCCAGTAGCATCTCATTTTCATGTCATTATTTGCTAAGGCTATGCATTCTCATCCCGTTTCAGACACTGAGAGACGAGGATGCACGCGAGCCGCGAAGTGTTCGAAACTCAATGGACGACCAGATAATTCCTTCCAACCACAAATCTCCAGCATCCCAAAATCATGGTGCACCGTCAGGACATGAGGTTCAGAAGTTAATTCGGACTAAATTTTAAATATTATACTCCCAAACCTTACTAAAACTACAAGCGAATTTCCTAAACCCGTTAGGGAAATGTCATCTATATGGAAAGCAGGACTGGACTGCTCAATATTTGTCTCTGCCGCTTGATGGCCGGATATTGCTAGGTCCTAAGGTAGATGTCGTTCACTTACTGTGAAGTCATGTGCCGTGACTATCTGTGACATACTGCTTTGAATATATATGGAAAGTATTTTCAGATAACATCTTACCTCTTGTGCTAGAAAAAATCAGCAATTTTCGTCAATAGGAACTATTCCTAGGATAGTATTCTACCTTTGGGAAAAGTTTTAAGCTTATCAGATGACTCGATCTTAAGTAGTTGCTTCTGAATGTTGAGTACTGGCAGCAAGTGCCCACGGTATGTCAGCAGTGAGTTCTTATGTAATCTGTATTGAAAACATCTTAATTAAGGTATCTACTTCTTCAATTTTGGGCTAAAAAGTAAATTTCTTATGGTTTTGGTTAAATAAGTTACTTTACTACAAATCCTATTGACCGAAAGTGAAATTGAGAGTTGATGAATGTGGTTTTAACATGCTTTTGTCCTCAATGGGTGTGCAATTTCCCTTTTTGGAATACCGTCACAACTAGTCACGTGACTTTACAGTAAGTGAACGACATCTACCTTAAGTTGATTTCTAATGTCGATTCATAAATTATATAATTCTCAACGTCGTTTAACGTTGTTCAATGTTGGCTACGACGCCAAACTGCAATGAAACTTCCATCTTTCAAGTTCCTACTTAGCACTCCGTGTTTCTTATTCGTAGTTTCGAGTCAGTTACTGTACATTCAACATGATGGTTTGTTCTTAATCTATGACTGACGTTGTTAAAAGCTGGAAAGGCTCTACCCCTACAAGAACTATAGAAGTGGAATTTTCTCGAAAATTCTGTCTCCCGCATCCTTAGAACTCAAAATGCGATATAAGGCCGTGAATGAAATTGCATTTGGTATGTAACATCGTTTCATTCTTATTGACATTGCGCTTATTCACAACCTTTGTAGACTGGACAAATTAGAATCTGGACGCTTGTACAATACTTTTGGAACCAGGCAGATATGCCCAATCAGTACCTCCCATTACGTGAGTCTCCTTTAAAGAACTTAACCTATTCTTCTCACTGATATCCTGACAAATGTAGCGCCCGAGAGTGAGATCGAGGAATCACTCAAATTTTACTTCCATCTTGGGCTCAATGACCGTGACATTGCCGAGCAATTGAAGGACCATTATGACACGGAAAGATATGGCCTTGGGTGAGTTTCTGACGCTATTTCACGCCCTCAACTTGGGACTTACACATTCCTGAACAGCGTAAAGAGTATTCAACGCTTCGCGTAAGAAATGGGGACTTAAGAGCACAAGACAGCAAAAGCATACAGTCGAGTCCATTCGCTGACGCTATTCAGCAAATCCGCAAGGAATATCCGACTCGAGGAGCCGAAATGCTTAGGAAACATTTGCGGGCAGAGTTCAACATTCGAGCATCACGGTGAGTTTGTTAATTGGCCCTAACCCATGTATGAGCTGATCACCAGCTGTATAGTCCCCTCATATCCGATTATCTTAGGAAAACTGAACCCGACGCTGTAAAAGCTCGTCGTGCTCGTCGTTTCAAAAGACGCCGTTTCCATGCTGCTGGTGTCAATGACATATGGGCTCAAGATCAGCACGATAAATGGGGGCCACGCTTTGGTTTATGGCTCCATAACAACATTGACCCATTCAATATGTTCAATAACTGGCTGAGGGTATGGTGGACGAACAAGAACCCCGGTTGATTACCAGGTACTATCTAGATGCCGTTCGCGAAATATGGAGGTGTGTCCATTCTTTTGTACTGTCACATTCTTTGGGCCTTACCGTACCTTTCAGCAATCCCACTCACTACCCAAAGTGACCCCGGGTCCGAAAACTATGGAGTAGCAAATGTCCAGACCATCATACGCCATGAGCTTGACCCTTCTCTCTGCGGAACACTCCAACATCGATGGAAACGGAACAAAACAAATGTCAAGTCTGAGGCAAATTGGTCAGTATTTCGACGGGATTTTGCTCCCTGGCTTCAAGACCTTTTTGAACAAGGTGTAGTTGCCGGATGGTACAATGTTGATAATGTCCTCGAGAAGTAAGTCTTGTTCGCTTCTCAAGCCTTCTCATCTGTTTTAATTATGCATATGTAGTTGTGTCTTTCGGCTGGATTGCCATTCCCTGGCTTCAGAATGAGCTTGATAAATGGGTTAATATTCGTATCAGGACAGCTCCCCGCTCTGACCGAAAGAAAGTCTTGCCACTTGGAATTCCGGAGCTGATAAGGGCGAAGCCAGAGAAATTTGGTGCAAAGGATTTCAAGGTAAATAACGTTACAATTGAACTACCAGTTTACTGACAAAAAAACTAGATTCCTGTACCGATGAGCCTTATCGACCGACTTGAATTGGAATATGCCCCTTCTGATCATCCTGTCTTTCAACTAACACCTCCGTTTTTCCATGACCAAGTGAGTGCTTTCTATACAAGCATGGGGTCTCCAAGGATAACGGTTGAGACCTTTGGGATACATATCGGAAACTTCTTCAATGCTTTTATGATGCAACCATTCACGACGATGTCCTCGATACTCTTATGTCATCATGTATGGACCCAGGCCGAAATATTGAAGTTGAACTGATACCGTTGTTGGAAGGAATGAAGGAGTTAAGGCAAGGTGGTGTTGTAGTCGGGTCTGTAGATGAAGTTGAGGCCTATGATTCAGAATTCTATGCATCGTTTAGTGATGATGACGATGAAGGTAGCGGGGAGGAGGATTGATTTCTAGGTATTAGTATCTCATTGAAGTTAGTTATCTTCAATCTACTTTTTCAAACCATTATACACAGTCGTGGCAATTTGCAACAGCTCCGTCAATGATATCTTTGAACACATGGAAGCTTCCAGTGCATTGTACAATTTGTATGACAACGCCATGGCATTCTCAACAGCTTTGTCAACGATATCTTCGTCTCATGTAATGTTGACCGGTCACAGACCAAATGACATTATATTTGTGCCAGAAGTACAACTACTGACGAGGATAGATTGAATGTGAGAATGAGAATACCGACGTAATTGTCATGCAAACAGATCTCTAAACCCCAGTTGAGATGTCCATGGGTGCTGTTCCCGCATAGCTAATAGAAAGGGGATTCCTTGCAGATGCTGAATCAGAAACAGGAGGAGCAATAACATCGGAGCGGATGTTCGCAGATGTGATAATATGGGTTTGAGCGGTGGGCTGGCGAAGTTGGTAAAATTTGCAGAAGCGATTACAGGTATGTTCCTCCGTGAACATTTCAAAATTAGTATTTCCTTCCCCAAACAAAAAGCCAACCAGGGTGCTATAACAGGATGTTAACGGTGTGGAGGTATATAGTGAAGAGTAAACTTACGGATTGGTTATAATTTGAGGATCAGTGAGAAGTGTACGCCCTCCTACACCGAAAGAATTAGATAGGCTCAATTCTGAGACTTGGATAAGAAAATAACGTACCCTGGAAATCAGAAACAAATGCAAGTCCTCCAGTTTCTACGTATTGGACATGTTGAGCAAAAGAAAGGAATTCAGCACGAATAGATTTTTCATCATCATGGAACATATAAGGCCTCGCTGAGTTGTTGTTCAGATACTTGACAAACCAGTTTCCTGGACCTTCAGAATCTATAAACTCTTCGAGAAGATATGCGCTAAATTTGTCGTCCAACTCCTTCCCGAAATTGCTAGGCCAGACTGGACATAGCGCATGTGCGGGACTGTGAAAGGAGGTTGGCCATGAAGGCGCTCTTCCTTTTCATGAAGCGATAAACCAGGTCCATCAGTGCGGAAGCCCATCCGAGGCAGTTTAATTCAACACTGAGATTGGTTGCCTGGGTCTGACCTTGGTAGACAATAGGCTTCTTTAATCCGTCTGACATGTAGAATGTCTGCTTTATGCAAACCTGCGTTGAAGTACCAAAAAGCGGCGTTGATGTATAGCCAAAATGTGCGATCTTGAAAGCGCCTTTGAGTGGGTTTGAAGATGGACAATATGAGAGCACAGCTTGAATGGGTGCAAACTTCTCAGGATGCAGGAGTAGCTCAGGATTTTCAACGAGATCTTTAAATGAGGCATTTGATGGTGGGGCGAAAGAACTGCAGATTGACAATTACAGTTTCAACTTCACGCAAAAGATTTCAGTAATCAGGTTAAAATAATGTAGAAAAACGTACATAGTGATTTCATATTTTTTTGCGAGGTGGTACCTGAAGCTGAAGCGCATGCTTAACCTGATCAGGTGTTGGTTGGGTTGTTGTTTCAATGCGACTTGCAGTGAT
The DNA here is from genome assembly GCA_023853785.1 of Psilocybe azurescens. Taxonomy (NCBI): domain Eukaryota; kingdom Fungi; phylum Basidiomycota; class Agaricomycetes; order Agaricales; family Agrocybaceae; genus Psilocybe; species Psilocybe azurescens. The sequence continues at coordinate 624,554 of JAJIRX010000590.1, forward strand.
TGTGGACTCCCCAGTCTAAGAAAAATATGAACTTCATGCTCATGTTGCGCCATTTTGAAAAATAATTACCTCATCATCAAACTCCCGCGATTTTACGCTTATTCTTGCAAGCAGGTATACCATTCTCACCTGTAAGAGGTTTATATTGAGATGACTAAAGAGCCAATAATAGAACAAGAAGTCAGCAATAACCAAGCAATTTTATAACTGAAACTGCTACTAACCTCTTCGACATCTGATAGATGTTGAAGTACAGCTTCATATTTCTCGTGGCTGATAGCAAGATAGAGATCTATCCCTTGTTTCAGAGAGAAGACTTTGGTCATTTTATTTTTTCCCTTGAATGAAAAGAAGTGATCGGCAATGGCGTCAACGTCTGGGTTTCTGGGAACAAGCTCCACCCAATGTTTGTTGCGAACCTCGCATTCAGACAGAGAAAGAGTGAAACCCTTTGACCATTTGATGAATCGTGGGAGCAACGCATGATACAGGATCCACTTGAGGTCGTTTAAGCCAATATGAACAGGAATATCCGAGAGAGCTTCAAAAATGTCCTGCATAACTACAGTTAAATAGGGCACTAAGATTTAGCAAACTTAAAAATTTACCGATACTGGAACAGCATTTTTTTCAAGGGTACTCTCATCATCATCCAGACCTTCACAACGACCAGCTCAGCATTTGCAACTGTGCTGTATGCTTTATTGGCAAAATAGGTGCACATTTCATTGTAGAGTTGGTGTGCTTCCTGATAGCCAGGATTAACAAGTGCCTTCGATTTTAAGGCCGGAAATGTGAGACCAGAATTGCGAGATGGTATAACATTGACCGGAGTGTTAGTTGTGGAAAAAGGCCTTGGGGGCAGAGTATGTCGTGAGAGCAATTGAGATGGTCCAGGATTGACCATGATATCCTGTCCAAACCATGCCATGAGCCCCACAGGACATTTGCCAACAGATTGAGACATCTGCTGCGTATTTCCAACAGCTACAACAGGGTATGCGCCATCTGTTTACTAAGTAAGACAAATAAAAGATCTAAAAAGAAGGTGTTCATACCATTACGCTGCGCCGCTGCTACTTGTTGATGGACTATAGAATGGCTTTCAAGGTCACCAACAGCTGGGGGTGAACAGGGGCAGAGAAGCCCGAACCAGAACCTATATTTCAAGTTGAGAAGAAAGTAATAAACTGGACCAGTCCCAAGGCTCACCAAGGGTGTTAGGGGAAGGAACAGGGTAGCTTTGACTCAGATCAGCAGGACCTATTTCTCTACTGTTTAAAAGAGGAAAATAACACATTTGGAAAGACGTACGAGGTTGTGAGCGCCGTCGGGTGGTTTCTTTGCTACGGTAATGCTGAAAACAGTCATCGCAGACTTTGCGACCAGGTTGCATTGGATCCTTATTATGCAACCATTTCAACCTAGTACCAGGTGGAAAGGCTTTCCTGCAGCGTTCACATTCACAGATGACGTTTCCGGCTTGTTCTGTTGTGAAGTCAGCTTCGTAGTCAGAGTCGTTATCGGGCTTTGACATCTAGAAGAATGTTTATTGATGAGCACAAAAGAGCTTTGAGAGTGAACAAAAGTGAGAGATGAAACAATGAAACGACGAAACGACGAAATGGTGAAAAAAATTGAACCGAGTATATAAATTGGGGCCCTTGATTTGTGTGACAACCAGTGCAATTGAACAGCAGCAGGGTGGCGCATTAGGAGTCCATGAATATTCTGGAACATTCACCGAATTACCTTTTCATAGGTCTAAGGCGCAGGACTGGTTGTATAGACTAGTCGGAAGCATTCATTCAACAAGATGGAAATGTAATGCAAATTAGAAGTAATGGAAAATCGACTGGATTTAAGAAAATACTACATGCTGGGTGATTTGATAGGCCTACAAGAGAGTTGTGTTTCCATTATCGAGCACAAGCCTGGAGGTGGTGTCAGACAAAACGATGGGGAAGATGTTGAAAGTCCAAGTTCAATTCGAAAAGTGCGTACAGTGAGTCATTCTAAACGTGAATCAGATTATATAATTTATGAATCGACATTAGAAATCAAACTTAGGACCTAGCAATATCCGGCCATCAAGCGGCAGAGACAAATATTGAGCAGTCCAGTCCTGCTTTCCATACATCTATACCAATGTGGAGGATTTATTGGCTTCTTACACAGAACCATTATGAACAGACCCCAAAAAGCTTCCCTGTAAGTCATCAATGAGAATAGGTGGCGACAAGCCTCGTCCGATCTGCAGTAGAGTGCAGAATGTACTTGCAGACAAACATGAGGCTTATTCAAATTGACAGCTGACAGACAGAAATATGCCTCGGAAGTTGCTCCGGATGAGCGTTTAGATATGCTTACTTACGTCTAAATGTTGGCGTTAGAAGATGTGCCCTCAAGGCTGCACAAGATGTGTGAGACTCGGAACACCCCTGATATTCTACATGCAGGACCTAGACGAGAATAGTTCTTCCCACAATCGATTGTCAGACCCCGACTACAGTAGAAAAGATAGGAATTTGATAGGAATGCCTTCGGATCATCTTCTGAACTTCCCATCCAGCTCCGAGTTTGAGCGCTTCAGTCTGTAACATACTTTCTGGAATTCCAGAAGCCGCAATCTGTATTGATTAACCCGTGTTGGCAAAAGAGCCAATGATAAATTAAATCAGAACTGAAGTTCCTGAACTTACGGCTAGTTCTTTTTTAGCGCGAAGAAGCACCCAGTTTGCGCTGCAGCAGTTGGGTACTCAAAAACTTGAGTATTAATTTCGTGATTTCAAGCTCGGTCTACGAGGATGCACTTCGAACTTTGAAAGACAAAAATGACACCACAGCAGAGCGAACAGCAAATAATAGGTAGAATGAGATGAAAACGAAATACTTTCTCTTTTGTGATCTGCGCCATCCAATAATATCTTATCTTCTCTATCAATTAAATCGCCCATGCTCAACACGGAGCGGTGTGACTCCTAACACTTAAGATACTCTGCTTCAGAGAACTTTAAACTTTGAAAAATAAAACGAAGGCGGAGCCGAAGTCAGAACTGAGGAACGTGCGAAGAACGAAAAGAAGCAAGCAAAATGAATGACCTTCTATTTTTGGTCTGCGCACCCTACTTATCTTATCTAATTAACCGCCAATTTCTCGCACATGATCTCCCATGCCCGAAGCCCTGGCCTATAGTGTAGACGACCATCATCATCGTCATGATCTCTACAATACTCCTACTGAGCCCTCATGATCTCGTCGGGCTGGACACCGGTGCCTCCCCGCTTCTTATTCCATACACACGGTTGGACGACGTCGTCTACGTGGACTCTGGAGGATCATTAGAGAGAGCGAAGAGAATGAGCTGAGAATGAGTTGTTTTCTTTTACAACTCCGAAGCCAGTGTGTGTTGGTGGTCCAACGAGATATCAGGAGCCGAGTGGCTAAAATACGAGATTGTGCTTCTTGATAAGACCAGAACGTGACAGTCTTGAAGAAAATCCACGCTTGCAATATCATGGTTGGTCTAGTACTTACCAAATAACTCTTTCCCTTTCGCTATCTCCGGAATTATTGAGGCTCTTCAACTGACTCGTACAGGGTCTCATGTTATGTTGTTCAATTCTGACTATGGTGTGCAGTATACAACCGTCGATTTAAGCAACCTCAGATTCAAACAAGATAATATATGTATCTATAGACAGTGTAATAACAATTCTAAGTAATTTTAAAAATGAATGTCCGTGAGAGTCTGTAAATGTGTTGCAGAATCGTCATGGACTGCCACTGCCAGTGATGTGGGAACTCTACTCGCTGTATTGTAAATCTTACCGTGAATGGCTCCCACCTTTCTTCCAGTAGCATTTCAGAACTGTCCTGATGAGATTCGAGGCTGACGACGGATCTGTATCGATGGGGGAGACTTGTGTTCCTTTATTGATCATCATTCGCCAATGAGATTTCTTCAAATCATCTAGACGCTTCAACGCTGCATCAGGGAGAAGTCTGTCTGCTTTCGTGGTCGCTAAAATGACTCTGTCATATACATCTTCCCCGCAGATATCGCAAAACGCAGTGAGGCTCTTGTTCATGATACCCTTGTACCGATCTGCGGATAGGTCATGAAGATATACGACGCCCCCGGGTATTTGTGTTTTATACCTGCAACCCAAATATGAGTATTTTTTATTTTATTTCTTTCGTCGTGAAAGCTTGTCGTGACTGATTTGGCTTACGATTTCTCCAACCTTCTTATGATCATTCTCAGAATATCATCATCCTCTTTGTAGGTATCATTAAATCCTGGGGTGTCGACCAGGACTACACGACGATTTGCAAGCCAGGGGAAATCAAGAATGAAGGGTGAAATATCTATCGAGGCTTCGAGCACTTCGGTAGTACACGAGTCTATTTCGTGGCCGACGGTCATGAGCTCTTTTCCAACAACCGAGTTAATAAACTGTAGACAGTGAATAAAACGTCGAATTTTAGATATAAAGCAAAGAAAGTAAGTGATATATTTTACGTACAGTGCTTTTTCCAACTCCAGTTTCGCCCATAACACTATACAATGGACAGTCAGCGACTATAAAGACAACGCAACAAATTCACAAATACAGTATGACAATGTCATTCGTTTCTTTGGGTGTGCGATCCGTTAGATCATACTGAGAGACTTTGGTGGACTGCTGAGTCTCGATGACCTGTGGCTTCTGCTCAATCCTTTGTGAAGTTTGCCTTGAATTGCTCCCCGGCTGGTAAACTTTTCTCGAAGCGATGCAGAATCTCCCGGACAATGTCCCATGCTGACGATGAATTCTTATCGACAGGAAAAACTCGCAGTCCTTCATTGATCATAGTTTTCCAATGAGATTCCTTCAAACGATCTAGACGCTTAGATGTCTCTCCTTCGGTGAGTCTGTTAACTTTTGTGGCACCGAGAGCAATTCTGTCGAGGGCATCCTGCCCACAGATTTGGCTGAACATGTAAAGGGTTTTCCTCGCAGTGCTTGTGTACCGTTCGATGGAAATGTCGTGAAGATATATGACGCCTCCAAGAACTTGTGTATTATATCTGTGACCAAATATATCAGTATTTTTTATTCATTTTCGAAGTTTCTCGCCTTGCTTACGTGCGCTTCAACCACATCGCAGTCTTTTCTAAGACCTCTACATCCTCGGTCTCGGCGCTATTGAACCCTGGGGTATCTACCAAGAGCAAACGACGGTTTTCGAGGCAGGGGAAATCACGACCGAGTTGTGAAGTATCAACTGGGACGGCGTTCATTTCGGTAGTGCACGATTCTAAGTTGTGGCCCACTGTCACACGCTCTTCTCCAAGAATCGTGTTAATAAACTGACGTAGAAGCAGAGTGTAGCATTAGCAGGCATAAAACAGTTATATTCTACGTACAGTGCTCTTGCCGACACCAGTTACGCCCATCACACTGCAATCGATAGTCAGTGCCCCGTGAGGATTATGCAGGAGATCAGCGGATACAGTATTACTATATCATTCGTGTATTTCTCATCCGAATTCAGTAACTACGGGCAAAATAAATCGAACGGTTAGAGCATAACTTTCGTTTAATGAGAGTATGCCGATGCTTACCTTTTTCTTGCTACCGAATTGAAACATCGCGCGAAATCGCGTCATTCCTTTGTCTAGTATGGAAGTCATCGATGAGGACTGCAGGGTGGCGTTTAAGCAGAATTTGATTGGAAGGCAGGGAGGGAGGGGATGGGATACCTGTACGCAAAACGCTTGAATTCAAGTAGAAATAAAGTGATGATAGTATATGCACGTCACGGATTCGTTTTCAGGCTTCCTCGTTCTAATACAAGACAGGAGTTCTATATTGGCCGACAGCGTAAGCTTCTGTCATTGTTTTGAGATTAACTGTGAAAGATCTATCGATGTCTAGCTTTGGCTTGACCTGAAAGCGGTATTTCGATTCGAAGTGGGCCGTAAGTGTTACACTCCCCCTTCCGATTGCTGGTCCTTCAAATCATCGTCGGTCAATAACCAATCTCAGGTATCAACATGTTTAGTGTATTTTCAATGTGATGCACAACAAGAGCTTGAAGCCGGAAGATCTTGGCGGGTTCGGAAGACCGTCTAAATATACTGAGTTTAAACCTTGAAGGGTGGTCACCCCCGAGACCCAAAAGGAAAATGCCATCCAGGCCAACGTCGATTAATGGACGAACGGGGGCAAGTTTCAGGAATAAATCAATGAACCTACATTCATTACCTTAAAATCACGCCCCAGATCATTGACGAGAGAAGATTTTTCCGTCCCATCTGCGTGGAGGGTGTACTCGAGAACATGAGGCTTACTGTACTCACAGGCCTCCCCCTCTGGCTGCAAGGTAGAAGCAGCCCTGGTTAAGGTAGAAGGTCAGAGCTCCATCGGATGAACGTCTAAATATGCGCACCGTCAGGCCCTGAAGGGAAAAGGTGTGATCATCATAAAACACATTACATTGACACGAAGTGACCATCCGAAATATCTCCGGACTTCAGAGTGCAGATTATCGATGAGGATAGTGGCTATCTGAATCTGTCGCGCTTCCGATCCGAACCCACAGGCAGGTAGGGTACCACATGCGGAATGCGACACCAGCACCAGGACACGGCTGTCTCGCTCTCTGACGGCGGAACAGCCTGACGAGAACACGCTGCTTGCGTCTGAATCATGAGACATTTCTATTAACAGTTGTAGCCGATATAGATATACTCTATGATACAAACAGCACCAAAATGCCCGTGCAGTTCACATTAACCCGGCACCACTTGCCCACTTGGTCGAACCCTATAACGCAATCAAGTCCTCAAGCTCAAGGGGCGACTCGGACTCTGATCCGGTATGATGGAATCCCAGCCAAACTTGTCGTCAGACAAAAGACACCAATGTATACTCATCACGTAGTCGCGGAGAATTACTTAGATCAAACTCAAAATCACAAAATGGGCGAGTCCCTTCATAGTGCAGCATCTGCTGTCTTTATCTACCGCTCCAGAGTCTGAGACGAGAGTTAATTACGAATCCGGATGAACGAACAGAGATCGACTGGACTACACACCGACTTATCGATATCGATATTGAAAGAGTAAATTAAGAGTGAGTATATCACGAATCAACACGATCGAAGCCGTACACAGAAAGAGGTGCCCACGCCCACGCCCAACACATGCGCATCTGAATTTAGTTCCAGTCGCCAGCCGCTACCCAGTAAAAGTCGTCTGAGTCATTGCCGAGTGCGAGCTCTCGAACATCCGAAACTTAGAAAACCGCTCACTTTCGCTACACTCAACCTCAAATCCCACCGCACGATCCACGACCACATGATACCGCACGAAAGGGCCCACAACATCAACATCTAGAGACGTCGGCGAGAAAAACAGAAGATGAAAACTTTCTATTTTTTATCCTTATCTTATCTTATCTAGCCCCGGTCGCAGGCGCCAAAAGACACCCATCGAGCGAGAAGGGGGTCCAAGTTACTATTGCATTGCATTGCATTGCACGCCACGCCACGCCACGCCACGCCTCTCAATCATCTATAGGCTCATAACAACTCTCCTGTGCCTCCATCATCTAATTTCCATCGCATCCACGACCGCTCTATATGGCCACGTCTCCACGCCCTGCACCGCGCTTTCTGTTGTAGCCCGACACTGATAGCCATCTCGGTCGCGCCGCCGCGCGGGCAGAGGGTGGGTTGAAGAAGGCATTGCGGGCGACGGACGTAGCGTCAGCGAGGTTGGAGTCAATCTGGTTGAGGATGTGTCCATGTGTTTGGAGGGCCCGCGAAGGAGGATGGTGCATGGTTTCGGGGCGTGGCATTCGGTGAGGAACGTGAAGTATCTGGCTGAAGGGAAGGGGAGAGAGAGGAGTTAGTTTGGAGTTGGGAGCGAGATTCGGATAAGATAAAAAATAGGTTTCAAGTGACGGCGACGGCACGAGCCATGAAGAAAAAAAATAAGGTAAACCACAAAGAAGGGAGCAGCGCGAATCAAACAAAAGAAAAAGAAAAAATAGGCAAGCCCGAATTGCGACGTGTGACCCATAATTCCGAAGAGGTGAACGACAAACGACGCATATCGCTCGCATGCGCAAGGTGAAAAACAAAACGAAGAAACAGCAGCCAGAAGCCAGAGCCGTTCCATTGCGTTCTGGCCCAAACAAAACGAAAACGAAATGGAAACGCCGACAAAAGCGAAAGAGAAAGAAAGAAAGGTGAAGCGAAAAGGGAAAGGACAATGAAAAATAAAATAACAATTAAAAAGCAAGACCCAGCTAGCCGCACCAACAAGCAAGCAAGCAAGCAAATAAAAACCAAATGAGGAAAAAAAGAAAACACAAATACAGTCAAAGAGACGGACAGAGGATAGGGGACAGAAGATAGAGCGAACAACAACTTTCGTTTTCGTCGTTTTCGTCGTTTTCATCAGGCACCGAAATGAACCGAACTCAAGAGGACAGAGCAGAAAACAGAAGAAAGAAAATTTCAATCGGAAGAGAATCGAGCCAGGGCCAGAGAGGAAGCAAAAAAGGGATGGGAATTGGAACGGAGATGGGCGCCCAAGATTCCAATTCCATCCATGGAAGGGATAGTCACGGCCATGGTCGAGCACCAACACCACAGAGGAAAGGAAAGGGCGAGCGCAGAACGAATGACGGGGTACAAAAAAACAGAACGAAAAGGGAAAACAGCCCTTGGACAAAACAGAAAGGAAAAGAGGAAACGAGAAAAATCCATGAGAATGTCCACAAAAACAAGAATCGCATCATGGGTGTGGACGCATGCACGTATGTCGAAAGACAGGGCGAGGGCGAAAGAAAACAGACGCAAACTCACTGATTACCGAGAAGAAAAAAGGAGAAAGAGAAAGTAGAAGGAAGTAAAAAACGTCAGGGGTATTAAAACCAAAACCAAACACGCAAGGCAAGGCAGCCCAGCCCAACAAACGAAAAAAAAAAGTTGGGAGAACCACAAGAAAAAACGCAATAAGAAACACGCACCCATCCCCAATTTTATCCACCCTAAACAGCCCACACCCCGTCCCGACATCGCCCTCCCTGATATCCTCGATACGAGTCACGATCGTCGCGCCGACCGCGAGCGCGATGCAGTTGTCGTCCGATTTGCGCACGCGCCGGAGCGAGGAGACGTTGGCTTGTGCGAATGTGTCTCCTGCGCGCGTGCCCAGTCCCCTTCATTTCTGAACTTCATGTTCGTCTGAGACTCCCCCTTCTTGTACTCAAGGGGAAGTCGAACAGGATGATGCGCGGGTTGGTGATGCACCGCCGCACGGCGGGGTGCGTGATGTCTTTGTTGAGGAGTACGCCTGAGAGCACGCGTGATTTTTGGATCTCGCCGACGGGGATCTTCTCGACGCGTGCGTAGCGCTTTATATCCACACTCGCCTGTCCACTAGTATGGCCCTGCCCGCCTCCGCCCTCCTCTACAGTAGCCATGGCTCACAGAAACAGTGCGCACCGCCTGCAACGCAAGCTTACACATCATGTCCGACCAGCGCGCGACGAACTTGGTGCTGATGGACGTCTTGATGAGAGAGTATCTCAGTGTGGGAGGTGTCGATGGGGACGGAGATGCGCTGGATGATGGAAAATGCCTCGGCGAGCACTTTGTTGTACGCGGAGGTGATCAGCCACTTCATCCTCATCCTCTTTGACCGGAACCGGATTGAGTAGACCCATGTGCTCCCGAGGATGTGTCTTCGTTCTGAGTCTGGCCTGCGACAGAAGTGACCTGGCTCGTACTCGTAATCTGTATTAGATTCGACTCTAGGGTGAAGCTTGAAGAACGTTTCGGAAGGAAAGAGCAATCAAGTGAGGGATTTGGAATGGGATGACGTAGGTTCCGAATGGTGTGCGTGTGTAGGCTCGGACCAAGTCACGAAGAGTCAGAAGTATAGATTCAGAGTATGCAAAAGAACTAGTCCAGGATTCATCACTCAGCATGTCTGGGTTGCGGGCTAGGTTAGGATGCTTGTGGGTGGTGGCAGTGCTGTAGCAAGTGGCAGTGCTGTAGCAAGTGGCTATGCTGTAGCAAGTGGCTGTGCTGTAGCCAGTGGCTGTGCGTTCTTCGGACATTCCCGCGCTTTCGCTTTTCAGTGATCTTTTCGGTTTTCCTTGCTCCCTCCTCATTTTTTCCCTATCCCTTCATATTTTTGTCTTCCCCCAGTACATATAGCAATATTTAATCTATAATATGTATATAGACCAGTTATATCTGTATTAATGGTGTATTACTTCTAGATTTTTCCTGATCACCCAAACCAATAGCTTTGAACTATGGATAGCAATTCTAATGGTATGTTCTAGATTAAATTGAATACCTAATATTTATTAAGGCTGAATTGAGAATATGAAAATGCTTTTGGGATCATGGATTATGCCAATATCTATGGTTCACTGGGTGAAGAAGATTTACAGCTATTTCAGGACTTGGTAGATAGAGGAAGGTATGTAGATAGCTGGTTTAAATTTTAATAAAAAATTAAATTGGTTTATCCTTTCTCAAGTTCACTTCCTGCTTCTTCTGAGGGTGGCTTGGGGTTTTCTGATTTGGATCAACCATTCAGGTAAGCCTTGCTCATTTATATAAATTACTATTATTCATAGTAGAAGTGCAGATCATGAGATCTAACAATAGGACTGCATGCTGTCACCATATTTACAGTTTACAGCTACCAACATACAGCTACAGTACAGTGGATGCCCTAACAGCTGTATTTGGTGGTACAGCGATGGGGATGAAAAGCTCTGTATGTTGCTGGTTAGCAGCAAATTTTGAGTGGTATTTTTTTGTACAACCTGATCCTATAATGTGAGGTCTGATATTTCACTAAAAACCATGTGCAAGGAGGCAGGAATCGACATGCTTGCAGAGGTAATAGGCAGGTAATCAGGTATTTTGATATGATTTAGGGCAGAGTTTGGTTGTTTTGGATAAAAGAACAGGGTGGATAGGCTGAAACTGCAATGAATAATCAGACATACATGCTGTGGTTTGTTTTCAATCTTAAAACAATAGGTTTTTCATTTATTTGAGGACAGGTAATAGCTGTACAGCCAATTTTTACCATTTTTACTGCCAACTGTACTGTCAAGGATCTGATTTTGTGCTTTATGGTATGAGTACAGAAGAACCATTGTGTTGAGGGAAATTGGTCTGGACTACAATTGTTGCGTTATCTTATCTTTCTATTTACTAACTACTATATTCGGCCATCAACTTTCTTCTTTCGTCTGGGGCCTTGGCAAGCCCCCCGTCTATTTGTTTTCCCTTCTTTTCAACTATGCAGTAGCACACAATCCACATGGTATTTCCCATGTGGACAGTACATAGAATTCATCTACAATAGTAGGACCTCAGCCATTTACTTTCCGTCTATGTTTGAGGTCCGTATGTTTCATCTATTTAGATTCTTTATTTTACTTACTTTGTTCTGTAGTTTCTCACCTGCGCTTCGTAACTACAGGTATAATATATAGCCATTTACTTTCCGTCTACGTCTGAGTTTCTCACCTGCGTTTCGTAACTACACATTGCTGTAGGACCACCATAACCTTATGGCTGTATGCTGTTATGGTATAGCATGCACCCCTATCTAACAACAGAAACAACCAGAATCCCATCTGATATGTTGCAGCCTAGTCTTAAACATGTATGTGGAGAAAGAACATGTTGGAAATGTTTCAACATAGATTGCATTGAAGCTAAAAACAAAAGAGATTGACCTAATGCATGTGCATCATGTAATCATAAAGACTGGTGGAAAAGTAGTCGACATCCAACCCACTCATGTGAGCATCTGGGTAGAGATAATGGAAATTAGTATACTCACCCTCCAAAATTTGCCTATATTGTACAAGTAGTAAATAACCCTGAATTTTTAAGATTTTGCACAATTTTTGCTATAAAATTTGGACTAGAACTGAGTTAGGTGTGTTAATAACAAGGGAATTACAAGGTTTCTGAAGGAAAAATAGATAAGATAAGATTAGCAGGAAAAGCCTCCTTTTTTCTCTTTTTCCTCCTTTTCCTCTTTCCTTTTTAGTACATTATTTTTAAGCACCCACAAACATGCTAACCTAGCCGGGTTGCGTGCTCAAGCACTCAGTACTCAGGGGCTATATCAAGAGAGTGGTGGGGATGATCAGTGGATGATCTATACCAATTGTGAACCAACCGTGGGACATCTCGAAAGCTTCCGGCTGATTGGTTCAGCGCATCATTTCAACCTTTCGCCCTTGGCCGATTCATCATCTTGATCTCCACCTCCACTATTGTCATGTACGATCTCATCCGCCTGACACAACTACAGGCATAAACTCATTCGGGTGGTACTGCTACGCCCCGGGCGCCATACATGACTTTAACAAAACGTATCATGCTCTCGCCTAGTACCGCATTTGTATAATAATATGCACTTCAGCTTGGCTCCAGATAGGTGATGTGAGTTAATTAGTAGAGCGACATATTTTTGATCGTAGAACGCTTCACATTAGACGAAATAAACACTCCGGCTCTCTCGACAGTAAGTCGTCATTTCTCCGTATCGATGGCGCTCCCCTTCATTTTGCTGACTCCTAACCTTCAAGGAATCCATACGGTGTCATTAACGTTGCATCTACCCACTCATTTACGAAATCTTGTCCATTATTTCAGTATTTCAATGTGTTTTTGACGCTCCTAGTCTCGCACCGCGAACACTGCCCCACAGCTTCAAAACCAAGGAAACTACCATGGATTTCTAATCCCAGTATATTCGCTCCAGCTACTGAGACTGGCCCGTAGCCTTACCTACAGATTCTGGAATATGCTCGGCGTCGCCTACATGATCTACTGCTCTCCGTGGCCCTATGCTCGTTCTCGTCCATATTTCTTTTCGATACCAAGAAAACACTTTTTCTGCGTTTCTATTATACTGCTTAGAGATACACCGTGACTGTTTCGCTATGTTCTCAACGCTAGCTGCGGTAGTAAGGTATCATATATATACAATCTTCCGCGTGTGATTGTGGACTGAGAAGCGTTAGTTTCGTTTGTAGCGTATCTATACCATACATTATGCCCTTGGTTATTCCTAGTGATAAAATACGGCTGCGCGAGCATAGAGCATCATGGTGCTCACTATGAATCAAACTGCCCTGGTAATCGAGAATTATTCTCGATCGGATGATGACGAGGGAAGCTGTGTATTGAACAAACCACAGAAACGATGAGAATAGATCTCTTGTCGCGTTAGAAATCTATCATGTTCATGGGAGAAGAAAATTGTTGAGTGATGGCAGGTATCTGGTGCTCATTTTGATCAGCTAGGGTTGGTGGGGTAGTGACAGACCGGTTGAGAGCTAGGCACCATCTTCTACATTCTTTCTCGAGTGCATCAAAGGGGAGTCATGGCTCCATTGGGATCGGACTTGTACTTCACATAGAACCAGGTATGCAGGGGCATGAGACGTTTGTTGTAAATTTGGGAAGGAAGCCTTGTCACCTCCCCAGCCGCTCAATTAGTCATGAGATGTGGCTTCCTTCCCAAGTCCCGGTCATCAATTTATAGCCGTCCCCGCACCCAGTCATCGGCTGCCCAGCAGTGCGTGGAATGAGAAGTCGACCGACAACATCGCCCCCTGCGCTTCCCATCGAGACTGTTGTTTCGTTACCCTCATCATCGTCGAGATGTCCGCTAATCGTCAAAATCCTGCTAAACAGTCGAAATTCAAAGCATTGGGTAATCGACTGAAGAAATACATAGGATTTGGATCACGTCGCACTGCGAGCCCCGCAGCCGTGGGTCATGGATCGCCTACTGCAAGCTCCCTGGAGACAGGTCATGGGGCGTCGACTGCGGTGGTAATCAGCCCTGTTGAAGCTGCAGAACTCCGAGCCAAATACAGGCATTTCCGTATTCTTGTCATCGGAAGGGCAAATGCTGGCAAAACAACTCTGTTAAAACGGGTATGTAACACAACTGAGGAGCCGTGCATGTATGACGACGGTAAAAATCTTGTGAGTTACTTTGCCCTGCACCAGATGTCAGACACTTATCATTTCCAACAGCTCGTACCAACTTCGAGGGTAGTACTCCTCCATAATCTCTGCGTCTCCCACAGATAAAACGGCTGACTTTTGACATTGTAGCGTGGAACCCATGACATACACCGAGCATTCACATTCACAAGTAACCCAAAGTTCATTTTCCATGACTCAGCTGGTTTTGAGGGCAGGGGGTGAGGAGGAACTTAAGGCTGTGATGGAGTTCATTGAGAAGCGTTCAAAGGCCCGTGGAGTTGATGATCAAATTCATATGATATGGTATGTGTTTACTGTTTTTTTTGTAATTTTTTTATTGGAAACACCTCAAATCACAATGGGTGTAGGTTTTGCTTCGACCCTGATGTATCACGCCCTTTATTGGACTTGGAAGTTAAATTTTTCAATGAAAAGCGCAAATGGAATGGTAAGCTTATGATATACATTTCAGTAGTAATGAGAACTCATACAAAACCAGTGCCAGTTGTGGCAATATTCATGAAATTTGATGATCTCATCAGCCAAGTTTGGGACAGAAATAATACTCTAGAGCAGAATACCATACATGCTTTGGATACTTTGCAGCAGAAGTTTGAACAACCACTTAGAAACTATCAATTTCCTCCATGTGGTTATGTTCGGCTTGAGGGTAAGTTATTTATGATGCACTAAATCAATTTGGAAATCTAATGTGATGAATAGGACTTGATAAGAATGAAAGTGATCACCAAGAACAAATTGGAGAGCTAATGAAGCAAACAGCAGCATCAATTGATGATGTTGCTCTCAAAATGCTGTTTGTTACTGTACAACAAAATGATTTAAAAATATGCATTAAATATGCAATACAATAGTATGTTATTAGCTTGTTCTATGTTTATTTTGCTTATTATAATGTTTAGCATGCCATATGGAAATATGATAAAAATGGTATATTGATTAAAATGTGCTACATCACTTGAGTGGTTAATTTATATAAAGAGTGATTTGATATTGCATGCCATGATGTGGTTTCCACATTTCTATTATGTATGTGAATATGCTGCTGGGCTACAAAAAAATATAGCTGACATCAAATTAGAATGTACCTACCCATTATTTACTTATCTTTGATGATCACACTGATAAATAGATAGAATGTGAGTATAAAATTTGAAACTTTGAATAAGGTACTAACAGCATTTTATAAGAACTATGAGGTGAGAATCTAACTAGTAGTGATAGGATTTAGTGCTCAATTGCAATTGCTCAAAATTTCTGCATGAATTTTTATTCAGAATGTAAGTTGTGTGCACTTTTCATAATTAGTTTCAATTGCTAATATGTTCTGCATCAATTTTTATTCAGGATGTAAGTTGTGTAGACTGTTTATAATCAATTTCAATTGCTAATATGTTCTGCCTCAATTTTTATTCAGCATGTATGTTGTGTGCACTGTTTGTGATTGATTTGAATTGCTAACATGTTCTACATCAATTTTCATTCAGGATGTAAGTTGTATGCACTGTTTATGATTGATGTAAATTACTAATATGTTCTGCATCAATTCTTGTTCAGGATGTAAGTTGTGTGCACTATTTATGATTGATTTCAATTGCTAATATGTTGTGTATCAATTTTTGCTCAGGATGTAAGTTGTGTGCCCTGTTTATGGATGATTTTAATTCCTAATATATTCTGCCTCAATTTTAATTCAGTTTGTAAGTTGTGTGCACTGTTCGCAAATGATTTCAATTACTAATATGTTCTGTATCAATTTTCATTCAGCATGTAAGTTGTGTGAACAGTTTGTGATTGATTTCAATTGCTAATATGTTCTGCATCAATTTTATTCAGTTTGTAAGTTGTGTGCACTGTCTGTGAATGATGTCAATTTATAATACATTCTGCATCAATTCTTATTCAGCATGTAAGTTGTGTGGACTATTTGTGATCAATTGCAATTGCTTATATATTCTGCTTTTATTTTTTATTCAGCGTGTAAGTGGTGCACACTATTTGGGAACAATTTCAATTGATAACATGTTCTGTATCACATTTTATTCAGCGTGTAAGTTGTGTGCACTATTTGTGATTAATTTTAACTGCTAATATGTTTTGCATCAATTTTTATTTAGCAAGTAATTTGTGTGCACTGTTTGTGAATGATTTCAATGCTAATATATTCTATCTCAATTTTTATTTAGATTGTAAGTTGTGTGCACTTTTTGAATAATTTCAATTGCTAATATATATATCCTGCGTCTATTTTTGTTCAGCTTGTAAGTTGTCTGCACTGTTTATGAATGATTTTAATTGCTCATATGTTCTGCCTCAATTTTTATTTAGCTTGTAAGTTGTGTGCACTGTTTGTGATTGATTTCAATTGCTGATATGTTCTCATTCAGAATGTCAGTTGTGTGCACTATTTGTGAATGATTTCAATAGCTAATATGTTCTGCCTCTATTTTAATTCAGCGTGTAAGTTGTGTGTACTGTTTTTAATGATTTCAATTGCTAATATATTCTGCCTCTATTTTTATTCAGTATGCAAGTTGTGTGCCCTGTTTATAAATGATTTCAATTGCTAATATATTCTGCATCAAATTTTATTCAGCATGTAAGTTGTGTGCACTGTTGTGATTGATTTCAATTACTAATATGTTCTGTATCAATTTTTGTTCAGCGTGTAAGTTCTGTGCACTGTTTGTGAATGATTTCAATTGCTAATGTGTTCTGCATCAAATTTTATTCAGCATGTCAGTTGTGTGCACTGTTTGTAATCAATTTCAATTGCTAATATGTTCTGCATCAATTTTTATTTAGCATGCAAGTTGTGTGCACTGTTTGTGAATGATTTCAATTGCTCATATGTTCCATCTCAATTTTTATTCAGAGTGTAAGTTGTGTGCACTGTTTGTGGTTGATTTCATTAAGTTGTGTGCCCTGTTTATGGATGATTTTAATTCCTAATATATTCTGCCTCAATTTTAATTCAGTTTGTAAGTTGTGTGCACTGTTCGCAAATGATTTCAATTACTAATATGTTCTGTATCAATTTTCATTCAGCATGTAAGTTGTGTGAACAGTTTGTGATTGATTTCAATTGCTAATATGTTCTGCATCAATTTTATTCAGTTTGTAAGTTGTGTGCACTATCTGTGAATGCTTTCAATTTTTAATATGTTCTGCATCAATTTTTATTCAGCATGTAAGTTGTGTGGACTATTTGTAAACAATATCAATTGCTAACATATTTTGCATTAATTTTTATTTAGCATGTAAGTTGTGTGCTCTGTTTGTGATTGATCTCAATTGCCAATATGTTCTGCATCAATTTAAATTCAGCAGGTACATTGTGTGCACTGTTTGTGATTGATTTTAATTTTTAATATTTTCTGCTTCAATTTTCATTCAGCTTGTATGTTGGTTGCATTATTTGTGATCAATTGCAATTGCTGATATTTCTCTTTCAACTTTTAATTAGCATGTAAGATTTTTCATGCACTATTTGTGCTTGTTTATATTTTCAATGTCATTCTTTATTTAGCTTGTAAGTTGCGTTTACTTTATACCTTACTTGATGCTTATTTTCCTTTTCTTTTTTCATGTTGCTTGCATTTTATAGATACCTAAAATTGTGCAAACTATCAGGGGTCAATTTTCTGTAAGATTTTGTTTGAGTCATGGAGTTGCATTGTAAACCTCCATTATTCATTGAATCTTATTATCATAGGAACCATCCCTAAATGCTTTTGCAGGTTGAGATATATTCACTCTGTTTTAGCGGTGTTTATATCTTATTATCTTTATTCCAGCCATCCTTATCTCATTAGGATATTCTTCATGGTTTGCTATGATTGGTAATAATCTTGATGATACTGTTTCCAAAATTTTGATTGCCTGGAACTATTATCTGAAAGATAAATGTGTACAGGTTGATCAATTTTTGAAATCTTATTTATCATCTCTGCAGCAGGATGACTGGATCACAAAACAATATTGCCCATCTGATGATGATATAGCAAAATTTGAGAATATAGTTTCTGATAATCTTTTATGTAAGCTAATTCTTTTGTCTTTTTATATTTGTGTTATTTATATTATATATGCTACTGTAGCTCATTCTAACATAACCACTTGATATAATAATCAGTACTTTAACTATTTGTTTTATGCATTCAAGCATCAGTTCAATATATATAAATGTAATACTTTGATTTTAAATCCTGCCACATAGTAGGCATGAATTTCAAGTTCAAGTATCAACATATGACCCATTTGGAACTCAATTATAGTCTAGTTCATTGACATTTATAGTATGGCTATTACTAAATAGCTAGTGGTGAAAAAAATGCAAAAAATAAAAAAGCCTATCAATATTTTGTTGATAGAACCAGCACAGATTGATGCTCAGACATGTAAACCATTGTTTCCTACACACAATATAAACAAGTAATGTAACTCAAAAAATTGAAATAAGTAAAACAAACTTAGTGCCATGTCTATGAACCTCTCTTTGTAGAGTCTGATGCTATATACTGTACCTGACCCTGAACTTGGCCAACCTGGGAAGTTGGCCAATTATTTCCTGGAGCATCATGTAGTGGAAGAAATTCATCAACTTGGTATTGTTAAATAGTGTTTTATTTGCTCTGTAGCTTTAATGGAGAATAAAATTGAAATTGTGGCTTGAATTATGGTTATGAGGCAAGGACTGCCTTGATTTTATCATATGCCACTGTTTCTTTGTTCAGAAAGTGGCACCCCAAAATAGCCATCCACCCAGAGCCAGAATGGCCAATCCTTTCACCAAAAATTTGAGATATAAACACTCTGAAAACAATAGATTGGTCATAGAATCATAAAATATCCCTGCCATCACTAAAATTTGTCTGAAAATATCTGACCATCCAGCACTCCATTCTTGAACAACAGATCTCACCTACACCTTGCAATAAGGCAATTTTGAGGTGATAATTGATAGGGCTTCAAAAATTCTGGTCATTTGTTATGGGTAGACCAAGGTATCACTATAAACACCATATTTCCTCTATCCAGATGTCAGAAAGAATAACATAGTCAAATCCAAGTTAAATTTTACAAAAATTAGATCATTTTAGGTCATCAGGATGAAAATATTCATGGCCAGAGTCTGCCAGAGTCTGCTGTGGAATCCACTATTCCAGCAGGAATGAGGGCAAAAATATAGCACAAGGCCCTGCTATATTATCTAATATCAATTCCAGTGGAATAGCAGATTCTGCAGCAGAATTGAATGGAATCTGTTTACAAAATAGAATACTCCAGAATGGAACAAAAATGGAACCAAAAATGGATTTAAAATTTGATTGTATACATACCAATCCAAATTATTTTTGGCAATTCTTGGCAACAGTAAACAATGTCATGTGCATGACTTTTGGTTGCTATGTCAGTCTGTTAGTTACTCCAACCACCCCACCTCTTCCTCCGACCACCACCATCCCACTGCCACTGTCGTGCATGCCCTCACCACCTCACTGTTGTCAGTCAGAGCCAGGCACTTGCCAACCCAACCTGACATGCATTGTGGCACCACCAACCAATGATGGGTCTGTGTATGATGACAACAACCCTGGACATGCATACTTAGTACATATAACAATGATGATGATAGCTCCATATATGATGAAAATGACACTGGACCAAGAGGGAACAAGGTGGAATGAGGGAAGGGGATGCGAGCAGAAAACAAGGCAATGTGAACAAGGCCACAACACCAGGTAAGTTGCAAACCCCACCCACTGCCACCACCAACCCTCCCCCTCTTTTTCATATAGACCAATGGCATATGTGTATGTACTGCACATACTGTGACATACACAACATGTATAGTACAACAATGGTACATACAAAAGCAGACACAACATGTATGGACAATGACAACAATGCAGGACATGTACCGCAAAATATACAACACACATGGTGTTACAACTTCAAGCTTATATTCACGTGCGTGGATAAAGCCAACAGTCAGGTAGTCAAGAATAGCGAGTTCCAAGCAGTATTGAGTAAGAGGAGATTAGATTCTCAAGAACTAGCTAAGGAACAATAGCAGTGTCTACTGGCTATTTAAGCATTTTGAGTATCTACAATTATAGTACAAGGTGAGTCCAAGTGTGAGTCAGAGCATAGAGTGAGTCGCAGCAGTGCCGTCAGTATGAGTCAAAGTGTGAGTCAGAGCAAAGGTGAGTCATAACAGTATCAATGATATGAGTCAGAACAGAATGAGTCAATATATGATCACATGATGTTGTCCATCATGTGATAAGAAGGTTTTATATACAAAATGAAAAGAAAAGGGAAAGGTGAAAAGAAAATAAAGTGTCCATAACACATTCCCTCTCCAATTTTTCCATTCCCTCTTCAATTCCCTCAATTCCCTCTCTATTCCCTCTATTCCCTCTATTCCCTTCACTCCCTTTCTCAATCCCTCCAGTCCTAGGGGGGAGTGAAAAGTACTGAGCATATTGGATATCAGCAGGTGAAAGCTTGTGTAGATGGCCACCAACAGATTTTAAAAGTGTTGAGCAATATTTGGAATGAATATTGAATATAGAACCAACACTTATACCAGTGGTGGTAGAGATAGCATGGCTTGACTGTCCTTTGTCAAGCAGTTTAAGACTACAGTTGTATTGAGCAGAAGTGGGTGATTGCATGGGTGTTTGAGAGAGAATTTAATGCAGAAGATAGTGATAACTTGGACACAGAGTATATATACATATTCTAAATAAGTCATATGATTTTATTTGTATATATTTGCTTTGATTAAACAAAACCATATGCATAGCATATGAGTGGGACAGAACTGTTGAAATGGACTTGCAACAATAAACTATTAATATTGTGGAAATAAATTGTAACTTATTAGTCACATAATAGCCTACCATTGTACAAAATTTGAACTTGTTAGATTGAGTTGTTCTTGAGTTATTCAAGAAACAGTCCAACTTGAAAAATCATTTGAACAGTTTTGTCCCTCCCTGTACCTGTTGACCTGTGACTTGTGCATAAAATACCTGTGCATCCAGATGAGCTGTGGAAAAGGATCCTTACAGGTCCATATAACCTGAGAGTGCACCAATGTCCAGCCTTAGTCATTTTAAATTGATTGAAGTGTAGTTGCAGGCACACTCCACAGCAAACATCTCACTGGTATCAACATGTTTACTCGTGCCTATCAAAAATATTGCAACAACAAGACCAAAAATGCATCACATGTGTGGTGGTTCAATTTCTTGTTGTAATTACATCACAAATTCATGCTATAACTACCCCAGATAAAACTTCATATACTGAGTACAACAATGCCACAAGAAATCAGTTTATTGGGGCTATGTGTGCCACTGGAAAGCTCACTGAATCTGCCAACTTGATTGGTATGTCAAAGTCTGCAGCATTATGCCTCTGGAAGAAAGCTTAAAAACAGGCAAAACCAAAGATAAACCCTGTACTGGTTGTCCACTTAAACTTAACAATCAAGCAAAGCATGCAATCATCTGAGACTGTTTAAATCACCAAAAAAACCCTTTCAGGAGATTGCACACAGAGCTGCAGACAATATTAGTGAATCAACTGTTTGTAGAGTGCTAGATGAGCAAGGATATCATAGGAGGGTTGCTTGGTGAGTCCCATTCTTACAGAAATGCAAGAGGTTTCAGTGGGCAAAGGATTTTGCAGATGTCAATGAGAAGGAATAGATCAATCTGATGTCATCAGATGAATGCATAGTTGAGGTTGATGATGGGAAAGGCCAAGTTTATGTTATACAATGTTCTGGAGAAAAATTTGATGAAAACTGTGTTATTCTAAAGATCAAACAGTTGAACATCAAGGCCATGTTATGGAGAGCTGTCAGAGGAGGTATGAACACAGAAAGGTATATTTCTCAGATTCTTGAGGCTCATGTCAAACCATTTTATGATCAAATCAAGTTTGAACAACCTGGAGTAGTGTTTCAGCAAGATGGAGCACCCAATCATACCACAAATTGGACAAAACAGTGGTTTATTGACAATAAGGTTGTACTCTTTTCTCACCCACCAAACTCTGTGGACCTTAATCCAATTGAACTAATATGGCATAGGCTCAAGAAAATTATCAGAGTTCAGCCACACCTTCTTTTGTCCATTCCACAGTTAATTTCCACTATTCACAAGGCCTGGGACCAGCTACTGCAGGAAGACATTGACAAGCACATCTGGACCATGCCTGAAAGAGTGCAGGCTGTCCTGAAAGTGAAAGGCAGTCACACACAATTTTAACTACATAATTTTATTTCTTTAAAACACTATTTAGAAAGAGGCAATAATCACCACACAATTCTGTAAACTTTATCAAGCTGAAAAGAAAAGACATGTTGTTTGATCTTGTTGTTGCAATACTTTTGATAGGCACAAATAGTATATTTTCAATGTGATGATGTATAACATGAGTTTGAAGCTGGAAGGTCTTGGTTGACTTGGAAGAGCATCCAAAAACACTTAGTTCAAACCTTGAGAGAGATGGTCACTGCTGAGACCTGTAAGAAAATGACATCCAGGACAACATTTATTAATGGAAAAATAGAGACAGGTTTCAGAAATTAAATCAATGAGCCTACATTCATTACTCTAAAATCATGCCCTGGATCATTGGCAAGAGAAGATTTTCCCATCCCATATGTGTATAGGGGCTGTATTCAAGAACATAAGACTTACTATACTGACAGGCCTCCTCTCTGGCTGTAAAATAAAAGTAACCCTGCTATATGGTTGTGTTAGTTTTTGTGATTAAACACTTTGTTTCTAATGTTCTACACTTGATATTTGGACTTATACAAATGGACACTTAGTTAGAATTCGCTCTTTTCGGTGTTTTTGCACACTGTTCTGTTAATAACTTTTGTAGAGTAAGGTTATTCAAATTCTGATCACTGATCCGGAATCCCCTCGTTGAGACGGTTCCGGTGATATATAATTTGTCACGTAATAATAGGTTTGGTGTTTTGACGCAATATTGTGGACACCTATAGTCACGCCTTGCCATTTTTAGACACTTAGCCATGTAAAAGACCAGTATTCCTACTATGTCTGAGGAAACAAAGACACTAGAACAAGATTTGGAGTCTACAGAAGCAATTTACTATTTTCACTCATACTTGTCATTGTTGCGCATTTGAGATTTGACTCTATTGTTACTCATCAGTATAGCTACTGATTTGTGCATTATTGTCTATTTCTAACAGGTTGAAAGGCCAGAGCTCCATTGGATGAACATCTAAATATGCTCACTGTCAAACTTTGAAGGAAGGTGTAATTATAAAACCCACTACATTGACATGAACCATCCAAAATATCTCCAGACTTCAGGGTGCAGATTATTGATGAAGAGAGCCATCTGAATCAATCATGCTTCCATTCTGAATTTGCAGACAGGTAGGGTACCACATGCAAAAATGTGACACACCAGCACACAGTGGTCTCCCTCTATGGAGGTGGAACAGTCTGATAAAAACTTTTATTCACAGTTGGAGCTGATATACATAGATATCACTGTGGGCATTGGCTTATAAATTCTCAGAATTTATGTAAATGTTAATCATGAATCAAAGTTGAACTAAAGATTACAATTTACTCTAAGAATTTATGTCAGGAATAGTTCAAATCTAATCCACACTCAATTCCAATATTTGCACTGAGAATCTATTTCAACTCATTTCCCAGAGTAAATTTGAACTAAGCTCTTGGATCCACAAGATGATTTATAAAGATTTATTGTGCAAGTCATGAACTAATTCATTTGTGAACATGTTACCATTGTAAGTAAGCTAAATATTATATCAAATGCCAAGTGAGTTAATTCATGACTTGCAAAATAAATCTTTATAAATCTTCTTTTGGATCCAAGAGCTTAGTTCAAATTTACTCTAGGAAAGAGGTTGAAATAAATTCTTCACACAAATATTGGAATTTAGTGTGGATTAGATTTGAACTATTCCCTGACATAAATTCTTAGAGTAAATTGTAATCTTTAGTTCAACTTTGATTCATGATTAACATTTACATAAATTCTGAGAATTTATGCCCACAGTGTATACTCTATGATATAAGCAGCACCAAAATCCCATGCAGTTTACAGACAGAATCATGTTCTTACAGATCATTTCCAGTATTGGTTAAATTTATATTCCACTTTTGTATGACCAGATTACTTACCACAAATTCCACTATTACTGGAAATCTTTGCTGGAAACTCTTTAAAACAAGTTAGCTGTTTTATTCATGTTCAAAGAAAGCTAAACCTGACACCTAGTGTTCTTATATGTTGAATTTTCATATATATATTTTCACAGCCATCAAAATATATGAATAACATAATGAAAACATACCCTATATAGAAGGTGAGAGGGGAGGTACCAGAGGCCTTAGTAGAAAAATCTACTCTGTGTGGCTATTGAAATCTTTGGGCTCCTTTGCTAGAGTGTTGAATGAGCAGTTTTAAGACAGCACACAAACTATATGAGTAGTCTATATGCACTTTTGTATGACCCTTGTGTCCATGTTGTATACACATTTAACATGAAATCTTGAATAGTATACAGTGACTCAAAAAACTGTCTGGATGTTTTTGAAATTGAACTTAAATTGACTATAATGTCATGTAATCCTTATGAAATTACATGATTTAAAATGTACTGGAAAGCCCTGGATCACAGCTTTCAGAAGATATCGCATATGTTTGTATTTGTTTGGTTCATCTATTATTATTAAATACTTTATAAAAATAACACATCCGGACAGTTTCTTTGCGGCCTGTTGGAATATGGGTATCTATATAAACTAGTACTTTGTGTGACCACACTTTGCTTTCAAAACATCTAAAACTCTTCTAGACATACTATTGATTGATTTCACATAGTCTTCCTTGGGTATTTCCTCCCATTCCTCCAGTATTCTGCCCTACAACTCCTGGATACCCTTTGGAGCATTTTTGTATTCTACAAAGCACATTTTGAGAATATGCCACAAATTTTTGATTGAATTGAGATCTAGTTATTATGCTGGTCAGTCCACAAGCTCTATTTTATGGTCTTTAAGCCTTTTCTGAGCCTTTTGGATGTGTGCTTGAGGTCATTATCCTGCTAAAAATGAAATTATTCTGATTAAGGTTGTAATACTCCAGAGTTTGGAAGACATAGTCATTCAAAATGCTTACATAGAGTTCTCCATACATCTTGCCTTCGATCCTGCACATGTAGCCAACACCACTTGTTGTTATACGACTCCAAATCATCATATATTTTTCTCCAAATTTGATGGTTTTCTACATGCTGAGTTTAGAGAGGAGAACCAACCTTTTTCTCACCTACTGCCTTACAACTGACCCAATTCAATTGATACTGGTCTTATCTGTGACATAATATGTTTCCAGTCTTTTTCTGTTCAGTTTTCATACTTCTGGACAAATTTCAAGCAAGCCTTCCTATTGTTTTTCAGGAGGAATGGCTTTTTGATCTTGACTTGTGCTACAAGATCCTTTTGAGGAAATTTTGAATGGTTTAGATGGAGATAGATGTGTTAGTGATAGTGGAAAGCTGGCAGCAGTTGTGTGGAAGTATCAGCCTTTCCGGTGGAGACAAGTCAAACTAGGTGGCAGTAGTCATAGAGAGTGAGCTTAGAAAAATGGTCTTCATGATTGTTTTTCATCAATAACTTTATCCCAAAATGTATCACCCAAATATTTGACTTCAAAACACCTAGTTTGACATCAGTTTTGCAAATATAATCACCATTTTCTGGCATAAAGATGATGTTAGAGTATAATTTAAAAGAGAGAATACATGACTGTGTAGTAGAGAATAATTGGCTATAAACTTGGGGGAATGTAAATTTCAGTCTTTGTTATATACTTCCAACATGTTTTCATTCATTTGATATTTTTACATGTTTACAATAACAAAAACCTTATTGTGTTAATTCCAACGGGCCGCAAAGAAACTGTCCGGATGTGTTATTTTTATAAAGTATTTAATAATAATAGATGAACCAAACAAATACAAACATATGCTATATCTTCTGAAAGCTGTGATCCAGGGCTTTCCAGTACATTTTAAATCATATAATTTCATAAGGATTACATGACATTATAGTCAATTTAAGTTCAATTTCAAAAACATCCAGACAGTTTTTGAGTCACTGTATATCCCCAGCCCACTCTTGAACAATTATTGTGTAGATTACTTGTAATAACATTCTTTTGCATAGAGAACTGGAATATTCTACTATACACAGCACCTGCAGCACTGCATCATTTTAAAATTTACAGATTACACTCTTCACAATTAAAATTTAAAATAGCTGTCCCCTGACCTTTCTGATTGTAAAATTGTGTCCTAGTGCTATCTTTCTGTCTACTCCTTTATTTAAACAGTTCCAACTATAATTCATTTCACACTAACTTTCCACTGTCCACAATGCCCCTGTTTTGATATTTATTTAGTGGTATTTATTTCAGCCTTTTAACTCTTTTAACATAGTCTCCATTACAAAGGTGTCAGCCAACTACAATATCTGCAGACAGAAATGTCCCATTCAAATAGTCTTTGACACAGATTTATTGATCCACTTGCTCATAGTGCACTGTGCATGCAAGAGTGTGCATATTTGTTTGTTTTCAGAGCCACTCAAAGCAGCTTCAATATAGCTGGGTATGGCTAATAGACACATTGAGGGTTCATTATTTAAGCACAGAATGTGTTTTAGGCTGTGTAGCACCCAATTTGTTGTTTTCCATCAGCCACTGGTTGTTTATTTCAAAAGGCATTGCAGCATGGGCCCCAAAACACAATGGACTGCTTAATAATGCTTGGTCATACTTAAGTAATTTGCTCCTTCCTTTTTGAAAATTCTTAGTCATTGTGCTCTCTTATATTATAGACAAGCTTTATGACCCGCTGCGCATTGGGGGATTTGCTTCGCTCACCCCCTGTGCTTCACGGCAGGGTCAATAGCCTGGCTGGGGGCTGCACCCCAGACCCCACTTGTCAGCGCTCTGTGCCTCCTCATTGATAAATAAGTAATATTCTCCACTTATATAACAGATTGGGGGATGGACACAGCCCATTCTCCCTGTTTGTCAGTGCTTCACACTTCCTCTTATTGAAAAAATAAATAATATTGGTACTCATATAACACTCAGAGAGGATGAGCACAGCTCATCACCCTGCCTCACAGTCAGTCCAACAGCTTGCTGGGCTTGCACTCTTTCACTCCACTATGAAGCCACACAGCACCTCTATAGTCAAATTATATATACTCAAAGTCAAATAACAGTCAACATTTCTGTTCTTATATAAACAGTGAACAAATACACAAATATTTATCCACAGTACTTTTGCCACACTCCTGTTTTGATATCTACATCACTGTCCATGTCCATTCTCAATCAATTACCATTCTACTTTATATCTTATACAATACTCCACTACTCATTGACTATCCACTAATCACCTCATATGCACAGCACCTATGGTGCTGTGCCATTTTAAATTGCATAGCTTACACTATCTATATCACCAACACTATTCAAACAACAGTTCCAACATTCAACTCATTTTTGTTATCACTTGCAACTCATATCTATTAATCCACTCCTACCTCCACCACTCCACCACTCCACCCACTCTAAAGCACTCATCAATCTTTGCCTCTGCCATTCAATATCTTGTGCAATATTTATACATTACTGGGCTATTTGTTGACTATCCTGTCTTGATATCTGTTGCACCTGCAGCACTGTGTTATTTCAAAATTTGTATCTTATTCTCTTTCTTTTTACAGTCAAAATAGCTGCCTCCAGACCCCATTACATTATTTCCACAAATTAATCATATCAATTTACAGCCTATAGTTCATTACAATTTAAAATTCAATTTTCACATCCAGTATATTTATATTTATGTGTATAAAGCACACTGGAGCTTCATCCTCAAAAAATCAATTATCATCTCTACTGCACTGGAGATTGCTTATTTGCAATTGCAAAATCATATTCCACTGCTATCTCTCTATACACATCTTTATTTAAACATTTTCATTCAGAGAAAACATGGCCACCAACCCATAGTTCATTCCATATTAACATGTCTACTGTCCACAAAAACCCTTGCTTACAAATTTATTCAGTGGTACTTTTCTGGTTTATACAGTTGTTATACAGATGGCAAACAAATACAATATCTGTGGACAGAAATGCCATTAAAATAGTCTTTAATGTGAATTTATTGACCCACTTGCCCTCTAGTGCCCTATATGTATTTTTTTTTTTGTTTTTAAACCCACCCAGGATACAGCTAATAGACATGTTCGATGTAGGCACAGAATGCGTGTACTTTACAGTGCCCCCATATTCCGTTGGACTCCAATGGACTTTCACCAGACCCAGCCAATTCCAATAGACAGTCCATTGGACTTGACAAAATTCTGCTACCAGTCCAGTCAGAGTCCGGCCAAATTCCGGTCAAAGTCCGGTCAAGTCACTTCAAGACAGAAAACAGGTGGACTGGCCGGACTGTCCAGTCTGTTGGACTTCTGTTGGACTTCCAGTGGACTTCCACTGGACTCTCAGCACTTAATTAGACCAGATCCAAGAGTGCTCTGTCCAGTGGATGTCCAGTGGACTATCACTGGTTTAATTGCAGACTTGGGAGGGGAGTTAGGGACAATCACAGTGTTCTTGGAAGCTTTGGGAGCCATATTAAGGAAGCTAGGTCACTAGGATAATACTTCAATCTTATCTTTAATTTATGTAACAATGTAATATAATATATTGAAAACTATATACTACATTATTATCTGACTTTGTGAATTTCACTAAGTCCAACTTTAATTTCACATGGAATGGAATGGAATGGAATTCAGTTGGATTCCAACTGGAATGTATTACTTAAAGTAGATTCATATAATAGTATAATATGATATATTTAAAACTATGTACTACATCATTATCTACAATTTTATCTACAAGCAAGGTACATTATCATTAAAGATAATAATAAAAATAAGAAAGCGAGACAGAAAAAAGAAAAAAAGCAAAAAAGAATCAAAAAAAATAGGGGGAGGATAGATGTGTCAGTCGTAGCTGCACCATATGTGTTGTTGTCATTGTTGTCGTGCCGTTGTTGAGGCCTTCGTACGTGTCTGCGGCGTCCATCCTACCTGTTGTTGTCATTGCCCTCATTGTCCGTGTCATTGCCCCCACCGTGCTTGTGCTTGTCCCCCTGTCTGTGCTTGTGCTTGTCCCCCTGTCCGTGCTTGTGCTTGTCCCCCTGTCTGTGCTTGTGCTCGCCCCCTGTCTGTGCTTGTGCTCGCCACTGCTGGCCATCCAAGTTGTTGCCCCCGCTGTCCATGTTGTTGCCCTCGCTGGCCGTGTTGTTGCCCTCGCTGTCCATGTTGTTGCCCCTGCTGTTGTTGCCGCCGCTGTGCTTGTGCTGGTGCTTGTACTCACCCCCACTGTGCTTGTACTTGTGCTTGTACTCACCCCGCTGTGCTCATGCTTCATGCTTGTGCTTGTGCTTGTACTCGCCCCCACTGTGCTTGTGCTTGTGCTCGCCCCGCTGTGCTCGCCCGCTGTGCTCGTTGTCATCCTGGCCATCCATGTCATCACCCTGGCCATGCTTGACGTTGTTGCCCTGGCTGTCTGTGTGCACGACGTTGTTGCTCTCGCTGTCCACGTGCTCGCCCTGGTTGGGCTTGTCCACATGCTCATTGCAGCCTGCCTCGCCCTGGTCCTCATGGTCATGGTCGCAGTCGTCCACGTCCTGGTCCTGGTCCTCACGCTGGCCATCCTTGTCCACATCCTGGTCCTCGCCGTGTCTGTCCTGGTCTTTGTCCTCCTCCTCCTCCTCTGTCGCATTGGGTTGGCTTTTGCCTGGCTCCGACTGACAAGGCGGTAGTGGTGCTGGAAGAAAAGTGGGGCCAGAATCAACAATGGACTGATGTGGCATCAACATGTCATGCGTGCATTGTTGTTTTTCCCATGCTGAGCAGTGCTGAGAATTTCGGCTGCATCACTATGTATTTAACTAATTTTATTATTTTCTATAAGCCTTTGTGGCTCAGTTGGTTTATCCTGCTTGTGCTTGGCATTCTCCAATGCCTGAGTTCAATTCTCATTTATGTCTTTTTTTCTATACTAGTATAAATTATAATAAAAGGACATCTGTTGGACTTCCATTGGAATTCTGTTGGACTTGTCCACTGGAATTCCAATGGTCATGTCCGGTGGGATTCCGATGGACTTCCATTGGACTTCTGTTGGTCCTGTCTGGTCATTTCCAGTGGACAGTCCACCTGGACAGTCTGTTGGACTTGTAGTTTGGTTGGACATTCACTGGAATCTCACTGGAATCTCACCAGAAAATTTCAGCAGTCCTAGACCAGAACAATTGTCATTCTGAATATAGAAAGTCCGATGGAGTCCGACCAGAGTCCGACCAAAAAATGGGGGCCGTTGAAAGGGTGTAAACCATTCTGAGCTTACAATTCATAGTGAGATACAGAGGCCCTTATTTTTGCGATTGTTATCTGTAATAAACTAGTACATTATACTAGTGAAGGGTAGGAGATACGCCAGACTATTAGGCTTTGAGGCTTTACTTCCTAGTGGGCCAACAAGAGTAATAGACCTTACAAACTAACTAAGGTGTAGTGTGGCCTATTAATCAGTGCTATGAATCAAAGACTACCTTTAGTTTCCTACACAGCTATCAAAGCAACCCTAGCCGAGCGTCCGAAGCAATCGCCCGCTCCATTGATCATACTATTAGTCCCATGCAAAGAAGAAACCCTTAAGAAATGACCTTGGCTCTTACAAGGGGTAACACCCACCAGTGTCTTACCAAGCGATCGCCAAGTGATGAAAACCTTATTAATTAGCAAAGCGATCACTGTGTCCAGGCCTCACAAAGGCTGTTCACTAAATTAGGTGATCAACCGATCACTGCGCCACATGGGTGATCGCTCCACAGACCGAATGTATTGGCAATTGAAATCTTGTGTACAACTCAGCATATGGCGGTCTAATAGATCCGACTATAAAAACTTGTAATTTGCAATGCAGCCAACGTGAGTGAGCGATCGCCCAGCCAGCGATCACCACACGATACTAGAGGTAACTTGCCTCATGATAAGGGCACCTGCTGTTCCAGGGGGTCCTAAACCAATAGCAACTGTGCTGGGGAACCTTGGGAGGGTTTCCTAGGAAATACACCCCTAAGTAATCTAGTCCCGACATGCCTTAGCCGCGAGCCATCTGATAAAATAAGTCGGGTGATCGCTACCCAAGAAGGCACTGCCGCATGGACAACCATGTTATCTTCAAATAAGCGCCCGTAGCCCAGGCAAACTAGTACTTTCCACTATTATAATTGGTGCAGCAAAGGCTAGGCAGCACGCGGTCCATTTCCTTCCTTTTCTCTTAGTCTCTTTCAATTATCACAAGCCAAAGTATCTATTTAGTCTATAAAAACAGTCCTGTATCTTAGAATAGGAACCAAGTAATTTACACCCCAGATTTGATATCAGAATTTACTCTGAATAAGAATTCTAGTGTTAACACTTCGAGGACTAGTGATTTGTGTGATAAGAGATTGAACACTGCAGTTCACCTTAAGCAATTAGGGGCTACCTGGTTTCGTGAGCGATCGCCATTGTGATATTCAACGTCAGGTCTATTAGACTTGATAAGCAGGCTTTTATAAGTCATCCGTGGACTGCCCTGGGGATTGTTAAGTACGGATTGGAACCCTATACGACTAGCGATTGCTCATAGTAACTAGAGACGACTGTCAGAGAACTCCGACTGTTCAGGACATTGCCTATAGTAAGACTGCCCTGGGGATTATTAAGTACGGGTGGGAACCCTATAAAGGCTAGTGATCGCTCATAGTAACCAGGGACGACTGTCAGAGAAATCCGACTGTTTTCAGGACGTTGCCTATAGTAAACTAAGGACTGTGGACTAGTGTGCCCAGTTGCTTATAGGAACTAAGGATCTACTATGTGTTAATACGGGTGATCGCTTATAGTGTTTGACAAAGTTTGAGTTTGGGTTATATAAAGAGAAACTGTCAAGTGTCCCGTGTACACTCGCCCCCAAAAGCGATCCCCCTGATATTGGTGATCGCCCTCATATAAGAGAGATCACCCTTACTATTCAAGTGCCTTGTGTGTACTAGCCTGTAAAAGTGTTCTCTAGCTACTAGTGATCACCCCAGAGCGATCGTCTAAGTCTGTACTCTGCTAAACTAGTTATTGTAATAAGCCTTACGAGCTTACCCTCCCAGATCGAACTGATCAATATAAATATTTGATTGGGTGTTGTGTATTGGGCAATTACAAAGTCACCCCGCACTAAACATCTCACCGTGTAAAGACCTCCAACTGTACAACCACTGTACAACTGTACAACTGTACTACCACTGTACCACTACTGTACCATCACTGTACCACCACTGTACAACTGTACTACCACTGTACCACCACTGTACCATCACTGTACCACCACTGTACAACAACTGTATGACTGTACTACCACTGTACCATCACTGTATGACCACTGTATGACCATACTATCACTGTACAACCACTGTACAACCACTGTATGACTGTACTACCACTGTACCATCACTGTATGACCACTGTATAACTGTACTATGACTGTACCACCACTGTACCACCACTGTATGACTGTACTACCACTGTACCACTATTGTACCACCACTGTACCACCATACTACCACTGTATGACAGCTGTACAACCACTGTGCAACCACTGTGCAACCACTGTGCAACCATACTACAACTTATGACATTATTTTCTGGAAAAAATTTGAAGACTCTGTGTAATATCAAGTACACCTTATAACTCTATACAAGTAGTACTCCCTGGTCTTAGGATGAAGTACTGCTGAATGTAAGTCATACAACTTACATTGTACTCAGATCTGCAGCATCTGATGGCCATCTGTTGGATTTTGAATATTAATAACATGAGCTTGTTGCCTACTCTGCTAGGCTCATTTCTGCATTTTGTGCCACACAAGTACACCTAAATACATTGGGACTACTTTGAAATAGATTTATTTTACTTATAATCCCTTTTAAAAAATTTATTAGGTGTATCTGTAACCACAAATAGCCAAATACAAATTGGACTGAACACAACCAAAACACAATAGTATATTAGATGACTCCCACAAATTTCTACACGAACAGGTACCAATAGAACTGTAGAAATTCCACTCTTTGAACAGAGCCACCATTTGGCAGACAAAGTTTAGGCTCCGCTGATGCCTCTAATCCAGCTGTTCTTGGCAACTATTTGGTGTGTAAGTAAAATGTAGGGCTCTTGCTGTAATACACACCAAACAGAATACATAGTACAGCATAGTATGTGTGGAAAAATAGTACTGTATTGCTTTTATCTGTAAGTAGTACAACAGAAAACCAGGAAATCAAGTACACCCAGAGCATTGAGAGTACCTCTTGAGTACATACTAAATTTCATGGCATAGAACCTTCAATTTTTTCCAGAAAATAATGTCATAACAACTGTACAACTTTACTACTACTTACATGAACTCTCTACATAACTGTACTGCATGACTGTCTTTATGAAAAACTTATAAACTTGGATTCTACTACTTAAAGCACTCTATTATATGTCCACTCTGCAAAATAATTAAAGAAAAGTCCCTATGACAGTTGTGTGACTTGGTCTACTTCAAGTCTACTTAATATTTACATGTTTTTATGTTCAGATCCCATCTGTATCTGAATTCTGGATAGTTGAGAGCACAAGCTGCATATAATAAAACCAGTATAAAATGATGCTATAAATGACCTAGACTTATCAGGAATAATGTTAGGATATTTAGGTGCAGTGGAATAGTCAGACAATATGCTTACCTCATAAGATATTTAGAACCCAGTGTTACACCTCGTCCTTGCTATCTGTACCCAAGTCTGATCCAGAATCACTGATAAAATCTTCATTCTCAATGTCTGGACCTGTTTTTCTTTGTGAGCTCAAAGCCTTTTGAGATGTACAGGGGCTGGAACAGGAGTATAAGTGACTGAAGCATTAGTGTGGAATAAAATAGATATATACCATTAGACTGACCCAGATATATAGTGTGATCCTGCACACCAGCCTTGCTCTTCAAAAGCTAGCATGCTGTGCTGACAACAAAACTGGTGGTTAAAGTGTCATCAGAATAAACAATCATTCCCTGTTGGTAAGACACCTTTGCGCATATAAGCCATGAAGAATAATTGGCATCATCTGGCTCAGTCTCATTAATCCAGTCAAAGAGTTGGGGAAATAAGTTCCAAAGCTTTGCATCCAGGGATAAGTTGGAATATGTGGCCTTGAAATCAAAGCCAGACTATTTCATAACACAAAGCTCAGACTGCTTTATGTAGGCAATGGCATGGGTTGGGGTAACCCGCACAAGTTACAGGTAGGAGTACTGCGTGGGGAGGGTACGGTTTATGTTAGCCCTACCCGTGAGCTTTCGAACGAGCCTAAAAAACATATTTTTGGACCAAAACTAAAGGAGATATGACTGATTTTGCAAAATTCATCGAAATTAGCCATATCTCATTCAATTCTGGGTCGATTTGGACATTTTTGGGCTCTTTTTGACGGGTAAACCCGTGGGGTTGCGGGTAGAATTCCGCCACGGGTAGGGGTACGGGTTGCTGGCGCGATACCCATGGGTTTACCTGTGCCATTGCCTAGCTTCATGCATTCACCAATTTTCTTCAAAGACTGAACCATGAGTAGCCATTGCTTTTTGGTCAATTTTTACTCATTGAACTATTTTTGAGAAATTTTGGGCACCTCTTGTTGCCAATCATATGTAGCACCTGATGTCTTACATATTTCCCACATATGTGCAAAATTACACCTGGAATTCAATTTGCAAGCAAATGACTTCACTTATTTGAACTCCATGCAGCTCATTGTCTGAAAATTGCTAGGAAATATCAACTAATGGATTGGATTCCTGACATAATTCAAGCTCTTATAGCAATTCCTCTTTCCAACTACACTGAAGATGACCTTGCTT
This sequence comes from Psilocybe azurescens, assembly GCA_023853785.1. Lineage (NCBI taxonomy): Eukaryota > Fungi > Basidiomycota > Agaricomycetes > Agaricales > Agrocybaceae > Psilocybe > Psilocybe azurescens. Next base: position 659,767 of record JAJIRX010000590.1, read on the forward strand.
CAATTGAATTCAATATATACATCATCATTGCAACTGAAAAAGAGGTACTTTCATGCTAGCAAAAACATTTAGGTAACAATGCACCCCTTCCCAAGACTTTCAACAATGACCCATTTTGTTCACAGCACAACTTATGCAAGCAAGTTTTAATCCCAGAGACATTGAAGAACACAGATCCTCAAGGGATGCATAGGAACTGTAAGTCATAGATCATTGACTGGCTCAAGCAATCAGAATCCATTCAAAAAGAACAATCTATTATGGATGATGCTAGCATTGGTCATGATTTAGAATAAAATCCAAACATATCTATAGCATACCACATTCATTTAGTGGAATACACTCCTTTCTAGTAGTACTATATTCTTTTAAACATGATAATATTTGATCAAATAATGCAAAGCAAACTTGGTATCCATGAAATAGCTTTTGAGCTTGGCAGAGACACTCTGTTTGTTCTGTGGCATACCAATTTCCCTAACAAATATATTTAACAAATGCAATGTACAAACGGATTGTCCTTTGTCCAAGGTACAAAAACTGAGCACAACATAAAAGTATAGACTCAAGGTCACCTTTGATATCACGCAAGTCCATTTTGAACACCCTAGTCAGCCAATTATAGGCTGGAAGGGATTTGAGATGTGAGGGAGGTGAAGTGACGGTCATCATTGGTCATGCACAAAAGTTGTGTTCCAGAATGCAACTTTGCATGTGATTGTCAGGCAAAAATCTGAAAATTTCCCATGCACAACACAGCCTTCAAAATAAGCCTGAAGACCTTACAGGATGCCAATATAATCTGCAACACTAACTAGGGAGTCTCAAAATAGCTCATACATGTTCAATATATGTTATTGACACCTCCAATATTGTTTATATTCCAAAGAACATCCTTTTCCAGTTATAATAACCAAAAATTTTACATACCTGGCAGAGCTTTAATTTGATAGTGTGCTGCTGAATTACCACAAATGTCTATTTTTCATAATCATGACAGCCCAGCTGGCTGGTCTTGGCAACATTTGAAAAAATGTGTGCAACTTACAGAATAAAGTTTGGGCAGTCAAATATATGTTTAGACAGGCTATAATATGTTTTGGCCTATGCCTGTCCATCTGTGGAAATATTCCCTATAGAAATATTCAAGCATTTTGCAGTGTTTGAAAACATTTTGGCGTGCTGTAAGGAATGGCAGGAGCCCAGTAGTTGGTTATAGATTTGTATGGTTCTTCAAAGATTTCAAGGATGACCATACACTTGGCTTCCACAATGAAGATAGTGACATGTTCATAATGCCATCACGCCATGTTAAAGGATGTTTTCACCTCCTTGGCAGGATTGCTACTGGGTCCATATGTAAAGTGAACAATATGAAGAAGGACCAAGAGCACTGACTCGAGGTCATGAGATCAATAGTGATATACAGCATTGTCCTCTAGTGAGAGATTGGCGAATGGAGCCCAATTTCCTCACCCAGATTGCCAATTGTACATTCCATTGTACATTGAGACTATGACATACCATATGAGTTAAGAGTCATCCTTGCACTTCTCTTCCCTTCTGTGAGCCAATGTGGCAGGAATTCAAAAATAAAATAAATTATTCAATCCAGATAAGATTACCATTTCTCCCCAGGTTTGTATCAGGATTTGTATTAAGCATACTGCCTCAAAATTTCACAGTATGTCCTCCTCAAGTAGGACTTTTATAGAGAAACTGAGAAACTTAATCCAGGCCACTGTATAATTCAAAGTGATTCTACACATACAGCTTATGCAGGATAGTTATATAGGATGACATTTACTCATTCTTGATCCCATTGTCTTCATTTTACAAATCCCCATCTTTGGACCCCTTGTCCTCATCTTTCTTATACTCTGCATTGTCCTTTACCTCATACTCAATCTCATTTTCATCCCCTACTTCTGAATCTTCTTTGTCTGTCTCCGGTTGTCTGATATCATTATCCTTGTCTTGCTCGAAATGCTCTCCTCATCGTTTGTGTGGCTCTCATTTATTTTTGCTTTCATTGACCTATTTTCATTTTTATGTTGCTTCATGATTTTTCTTGAATGCCATAAGCCTTGCCAGCATTGATTGTTGGATGCCCCTTTAGGACCAAAATTGATACAACAGTGTCTTTTCTTGTTTTATGAGCTGGGGCAATTTGTTGCTCTTTGTATAACCAGTTACTAGTGGGAGTCCCTTTTTACTGACACTAAGAATGCTATAGAACATGTACTTTACCTCCACCCATATACTCCATATGGAGTCCGCCTGGAACATATGTAAATGTTCAAAAAATTAACTTTGATAGGTGGAGTTCAGGTGGACTCCAGGTGGACTCCAAATAATTCCACTTAAGTCCAACTGTAGTCCAGGTGGAGTTCAATTAGAATCCACCTGGACTCCAGATGGACTCCAGTTGGAGTTTCAACTTTAACTTCACATAAAATGAAATGGAATCCAGTTGGATTTCAACTGGAATATATCAGTCTTTTAATCTTAGTGTAAATTCATAAGTGTAATATAATATATTAATAGCTATGTACTACATTATTATCTAGTTGTGAGATCCATCATTAAAACAAAAAAACAAAACAAAAACATAACAGACAAAAAGGCTGGGCAGGAGGGTATGTACTTGGATTAAATGAACAAACAAACATATAAATGTAAAACAAAATGATAAAACAAAAACAAAAAGTAAAAAAAAGAAGTAAAAAATCAAAAAAGGGGGCAGGAGGGTGATCATGTCAGTCGTAGCCCCTGCTAAACATGTTGGTTGTGTTGTATGCGCCATTATTGTTGTGGCTGTTGTATGCATCTGCCGTACACATTTCAGTTGTTGTATGTGCCCCATCCGTTGTACACATCATACATGTTGTTGTTGTCATCATGGCCATTGTGGCCATTGTACATGTTGTCATGGCCGTTGTGTGTGCTGCCATTCATGTCATACGTGTTGTGGTCTGTGCCGTGCATGTGCGTGTGCATGTCGTCATTGTCATTGGTACATGTTGTGGTAAATGCTGTGCGTGTTGTTGTTGTTGTTGTTGTCAGTATGTGTCGTGCCCGCCATTGTACATGCTGTTGTCGTACTGTACACATCGTACATGTTGCAGTATGTGCCATATGTACACATCATCAGCCTATATCAAAAGGAGGGGGGGAAGAGTGGTTAGTGGGGGTGGTTAGTGGATTCATGACTTACATGGTGTCGTGGCCTTGTTTGCGTTCTGAGGTAGTGGGGAGAGCGCAATGGTGGCAGCAGGGTGGTGGTGGTGGTCGGAAGGCAAGGTGGGATGGTCAGAGTAACCAACGGACCAATGTGGCAACAATGAGTCACACATGTGACATTGTTTAACGCTTGCCAAGAATTGCCAAGAAATAATCTGAATCGATATGTAGCCATCATATTTTGTTAGACAATAATGCTCTTGTGGCTTAGTTGGTTTATTGCTTGTGTTCAGTGTTCTTGGATGCCTGAGTTCAATTCTTGCTAGTGCTTTTTTTTTTACACTATAATAAAATATAATAAAATATAAATAAAATCCAGGGACCTTCCTCCACCTGGAGTCCATTTGAATTTGACCCTGAAATAGTGTATTTGTGTTAATATACATGATTCATGAGTTAAATTTACATGGAATGCATATGGAGGATGTGGAACTCCACATGAAGTTCCATATGGAGTCCAGATGGAATTCCACATCCTCCACATTGGCCCACATGGAGGATGAGTCAATTCCAGCTGGACTCCATGTGGAGTCTCCACCTCTAAATGGCTGGGATACCTGCAAAAAAAGGTCACCAAACTCCACCTGGAATATATGGGTGAGGGTAAAGACATCTATAGAACTCTGGGTTTGTCATGAGAACCTGTCAATCACATTTGATATGCCATACCCTGTTGGTAAATATGCTTCGCACACTGTCAGGAAGGCAATGGGAAGCTTCTAGTAGCTCTTCTAGGCATTCATCCAGCTCTTGACAGGCTTCCCTGGATAGATTTTTTTGTTTTTGTCTGTATGAATAGATGTATCCAGGATTTTCCATGAATCACTCCCAGAAAACCTCTCCTTTGTTTTTGGTTTTTGGTGGAAAGTATAGGGCTCTTCTCTTCCCAAAAGGTAGAATCAGATGACCAGTGATGTTTTTAAACTTTCCTGTATTGCAAGCCCTGAATAATGGCTTGTTACAGTGGCAGAGTGTACAATTGATCATCCAAATTTCCAGGGCCTCATCCAGACTAGCTGCGATTATTTTGAATTCAGGATCGATTCTCCATTTGTCATTAAGGATTGCCCAAGTCTGTTGGGTGAAATTGATGAAAAGCTTTGAAGCTTCAGTCTTGATGGAATCTGGAGCTGCATTGATGTAACTCTCCAGATTGCTTGACAGGCCATCTCTCTTTTGATGAGAACAGCAGGATTTTCTTTGATACTTGATGTAATCTGTTTCCAGGTTGGCCTTGAGCCAATTAGGAATTTTTCAAGGTCCTCAGCTTCTTCGTGAACTGCCATTGGCACTTGTGGCTTGCAAATGATATCTCCCAGGACTCTGTGGACTGTGTTGTTGTCTATCTGGAGTACCTCTGTGATATTTGCTCTTTGGAAGTCAAACAAGTGCAAGAAAAACATGCCAAAGCAATCGCAAATTTGTTTGTAGAGTAAAACAACCAGTGATTGCCAAGTGTATGAATAGACAACTGGCGGAGTGAATATGACTGATTGCATTAAGTATGCAAACAATCCAGTTTGTACACCATAATTTGGAGGCTGTATGCAATGAATCGTTTAATGTGTTCTGTTCAGGATGCCCAGACATCTACTGAGGAATGAGAACCAAAGATTAGAAGGTATCCATAAAACCAGACATGTCTCCTGAAATTCTTTGACCTAAGTATACCAAATTAGAAATGTAAGCTCATTCTGTGTCCTGGATACGCACACTTGCATCTATGCAATGAATTATGTCATTGATAGTAGCACCTCCTAGACAAAACTCATCTTTGATACCATATGATTCCTTGGACACCTTGTCATCATATATTGTCTTTATGGAAGAAACTTGTGACTTGAAATCTGGTGTTCAATTGTAGACCTCCTTCTCATTGAATAAATTCTGTGAATTATCTTGTTGTTGTATTGCCTCATAAGTCTGGTTGTATGCATCTCTGTAAGAGATGTGAGAGATTTTTGGTGTGAAAGTGAGTTTTCTGCTTGAAGGCCTCTATACATTGAAAGTGTATTGATGGTATGAATCTCTCCTGACAAGAATCCAGCAGCACTGTAAGAGGCCTCTAAGCAGTCCAGCCTCCACAGTGCACTGAGAGGTCCCTTTGAGTGGTGTGCATGAATGGTGACTCCAACGTCATCAAAAAGTTCTCTGTTTTTATGGCATTTCATGTACTCCCAGTCAAGAGCATTGAATGACCCCTCAAGCTTCTCCAAAGCCTTGGGCAAGCTGATCCCAAGGTCTGGCCCAGCACAATGTGTTGCTCTTTTACATTCTTTGATCTGTACCACAAAGAAGAATGATCCAAAGTGAGCCATTGTATTGTCTCCATGTTCTACCTTTCATTACCCAGGTTATAGATGAGGTATGTAAGGTAAGAACTCTCTATCACTCACTGTTCTCAACATTTCAATGATGAGTTTTCCAAAATCAGTGTGTTGGAGTGGGAGAGACTTGACTTTGGATATTTTCTTGTGCATCTGAAAGGCTGCTTGGCTCCTGTCTGTTGGATAAAGCAAAGCCATGGTGGCTGGAACACTTTTACCAAGGGCAGGCATCAAAAAATTATCCCAGAACTGTCCCTGTACTTCTAGAGATACCTGGTTTTTCCAGAAATGGCGGTGAGGGTCTCTGTGAGTCATTCTAGGAAAGAAAAAAGGATATCAACAATGGTTGGCTCTTGAATAGATCCAAATAATATGTGGGGAATGGTACTGAGCTGGAACAATTTGGTGTACCAATTCTCATGCATTCCTCCTTGTTCTCTGCTTTCTGCAGAATCTGGGAAAAGGAGCTCAACACTGATATGATTGTTCTTCCAAATTGGAGCTTTGGGTTGCATCATGGGTCCCAAATAAACAGACACTGGCCCTTTGAATCTTGGTCTTTTGTGATCCAGACTAAGCTGTTGATGTCGCAGGAGTACTCTAGGGTGTTAGGTTTTTACAGAGTCTTTCTCCAGGTCCAGGACAACAAATCAACCTTGATCTGTTTTTCCAGTAAGAAGGATTTCATCACCAGAGGTATCAGCTCTCAGTAGAAGATCTTGTAGACCTAGGTGGATGCTATCAATGACGACAATATGCTCTCTCTTCCTTTCTTTTGCTTCAGAATCAAGGTAATAGGTGGTGGACTTTGGAGGACTGTCCAGTCCCATGGGGCACAGATGTTCCTTTACAAGCCTCGGTGGTCCTGAGTTGTAATTCTGGGAAAAATTGGGGAGGATCCTATATCTGTAATCCTTGAATAATGTCTATGGAAAGATGGTTATTCGATTTGCCAAGTATACTAGAGATGGATCATGATGTACAACGGTATCATGAATCAGAATCAATGCATCCAATGTTGGCCCATTAGTGTAATCATCGAAGGTATAGTCAAAAGGATGCAATAGATCTGTAAGGGAACAGGTCCCAGGTATATCTGGGCCCTTGTTTGGCTGGCTGAATTGCCCAGCCCTTGCCTGGAGTCCAATCATGACCGACGGGGCACCATTGCCTCTGGGTGGGCCCTCTCTGGATAATTGCAGTATCTTCTCCCTCTACTCTTTGCTGTTCAGTTTTTCCATCCTTATCTTGGTCAATATCCATTCCATTTTCAGTCCTGAATTGTGTTGACAAGCTGCTTATGTAAGTAGCAGCAGAGGTTGTGCCCTTCAGAACTGCTGTCTTCTGTGTTGTGTGAGCTTTGGGTAAAGCCTTTTTCTTGTTGGAATTGGGGGCTCAATGCATTCTTGTCTGTTGTGTATGCTTTCTAGCATCTTGCAACACATGTGGCAGATGCTCATCTCCATGTTGAGGTGGCTAATGACCTGATGGGGAGAATTTTTGTTGGATAACTGTAACTGGTTGAGGAGATTCCTCAAAGAATTTTTCATTAGATCGGAGTCCTCAGATGTTTTGATCCCATCCATATTGTGAGCATCAAAATGTTCTGAATAGGCCTGGAAATTTTGGCATCTGGCAATGATCAGGTCATTGAGGTCTTCCACCATTGTTTTTCAGAGATAGTGATAACACAATACTCTTGGTCATTCCCAGGACAGATTCTGATCAAGAAGCATGCCGTGCAGCATTAAATTCTGAGCTACAGTATATAGCAGCTTATTGGGCTACAGTCATGGCCATTCTGCTTCCAGTTCAGTGAACATAGCTTTATTGGTTGAAGACTTTGGTGCTGTTTATCCCAGCTGAATAGAGAACAGATCCCGGTCAAGAGACATGTACCATTCCAACTCTCCCAGTCCTCTGAAATTTTTGTCCAAGAGTTTGCCTGATAATCCCTTCCAAGCAAGTAGACTACTTTCCTGCTAGGCATGAACACAATCACAAAGAAGTGATTTGCTGATTTCATGGACAATCTTCCCCATGGACAACACAGAGAAGATCCTCATATGGACAGGCAATACCACATGGGGAGAGATCAAAAGGGATTGAAAATGATCAATATCTTGTTCATCAATGGCCTTCCTCATTGCAGCATAAAAAAGGTGTGGAAATGTACTGAAATTTAGGATTCTCCATTTTAGACCAAAGAGATAGAAGTCAGAGGTCCATGATGTTGGCCTCAAGCCATGTTTTGTGCCAAAGAGTATGGATTGATTCATATGCTGAAAGCAATAGGTGAGGTTCCATGAGAAAGATCTCTGTCCTTATTATCAATGATCTGTCACTATGAAGCTAATCAAGAGCTTACCAATTTTGCTGGGTGGATTTTCCCTGATAGGTACTGGTGAAATGCTTAGCCTTTGTGGATTTTGCTCTGGAGATCCTTGGTAGTCACTGTCTGACTGTGTAGATGACTCTGTTATTTTACTTGATTGGGAGCTATTGGTTGGATTGTGTTTGAGTCTCAGAAAATGAGAGAAATAGACACCCCTGATTGCTTGATCTAAATTGTCTTCTGGAAAACTACTGTCTGTAGTGTTTGAATTGTCATTGTGGAAAAGGTCCTTGGATTTAATATTGTAATTTGATGGTTTGCTGCGAGGTCTTTCCTTTCCCCACACAATCCATATGGACTCCAGTGGACTCCAGTGGACTCCAGTGGACTCCAGTGGACTCCACTGGACTCTCTGTCCAGCCAAACTGGCTGACAGATTGTCCAGTCCACTGGACTGGAACTGGACTGCAGTCCACTGGAGTCCACTGGACTCGCACTGGACTCCTGCCAAATTTTCAGTCCAGTCTCAGTCCAGTGGATTATGAGTCCAGTCAAGTCCACTGGAGTCCACTGGAGTCCACTGGACTAGGGCTTAAATATTCACTGAACAACAACAAATAATATATTTATTAGCACAGTCCAGTGGAGTCCAGTGGAGTCCAGTTGAATCCACTGGAGTCCACTGGATGCAATAATTAACACAATATCCAAAGTATGATCATTAGTTATTAATATTAATTGCAAAAATAAAAGACTAAAATCAATGGAAATAAACTCTATGAAATGACAGTTAAATGAAACAATAGTTAAATACACTAGGGAGCAATGCCTCCCTATGGATACAATTTTGTATTTTGTTCAGTCCGCGGGGTCAAATTTCACAAGAACATGTGATGCTCACACGTGCCCGGCATCGGCCGATCGGCACGACAACCATCAAATGGACGACCCCAACCTTTCTTCCGACTACCACTACCACCACCTTGTCGGTCGGAGCCAGGCGACAGCCAACCCGACGCGACAGAGGTTGACGACCGAGGACGAGGACAAGGACGCAGATGCGGACGCGGACGGCGGCCGCGACAGGGACGACGACGGACGCGGACGGCAGGGACGTAGGACGAGGATGATGACGCCGGACATGGACGCGACAGGGACGACGACACGACAGCTGGCGATGACAACGACGTGGACGTGGACGACAGGGACGATGACGCTGGACGCGGACGGCGGCTGCGACAGGGACGACAACAGACGCTGGACGGCAGGGACGACAACGCCGGACGGCAGGGACGACAACGCTGGACGGCAGGGACGACAACGTGGACGGCAGGGACGACAACGTGGACGGCAGGGACGAGGACGTGGACGGCAGGGACGAGGACGTGGACGGCGGGGACGACGACACGGACGGCGGGGACGACGACACGGACGTGGACGCGACAGGGACGGCGACAGCGGATGCGACAGGGACGGGGACGACAGGGACGACGACGCTGATGCGGACGGCGGCCGCGACAGGGACAAGGACCGACGCCGGACGGCAGGGACGACGACGCGGATGTGGACGCGACAGGGACGAGGGATGTGGACGCTGACAGCAACGACGATGCGGACGCGACAGCAACGAGGACGGACGGGGACGACAGGGACAACGACGACGACGCCGGACGGGGACGGACGGGGACAACAGGGACGGGGACGGCAGGGACGACGACGAGGATGTGGACGCCGGACAGCGGCTGCGACAGGGACGAGGACCGATGCGGACAGCAGGGACGAGGACCGAAGCGGACGGCAGGGACGAGGACCGACGTGGACGGCAGGGACGAGGACCGACACGGACGGCAGGGACAAGGACCGACGTGGACGGCAGGGACAAGGACCGACACGGACGGCAGGGACAAGGACCGACACGGACGGCAGGGACGAGGACCGACACGGACGGCAGGGACAAGGACCGACACGGACGGCAGGGACGAGGACCGACACGGACGGCAGGGACGAGGACAAGGACGAGGACGCGGACGGCGGCTGCAACAGCGACAAGGACGGGTACGGCGGCTGCAACAGCGACAAGGACGGGTACGGCAGCTGCGACAGCGATGGATACGGACGCGGTACCGATGACCCGACGGACGACACGTACGATGGTAAAGTACTGCTCCTGCTCCCCCTTTTTTATTTTTTTATTTTATTATCTTTTTTTCTTCCTTTTGTCTTGGCCCTCGCATGTAGATATGTAGTAATGTATTAAATAGTTATTAATATACTTTATTCCACTAATCTGAATTTATGTTAAGATTGAATTTATTTACTGTGTCAAGTCCAGTGGACTCCAGTGGACTCTAGTGGACTCTAGTGGACTCCAGTGGACTACAGTGGACTACAGTTATTTTAGTCCATATTCAATGTATAGTATAAGATCTACTAAAGTGCAGTGGAATCCACTGGAGTCCACTGGACTCTGTTTACCTTTTACACTCAGTATATAGGCAAGTCCAGTGGAGTCCAGTGGAGTCCATATGGACTGTGTGGGGATGGTAAAGTACTGGTTTGCTGCTTGTGATTCAAATTAGATCATCTGTTAAATCTGTCTCAGCAGAAGAAGGGTTTTGAACAGGAGAACCAGAGGCAATTCTTTGTAGTGCTTCAGTTGATAAACTTGCAGAGAAAGAGGAGCAACCCATATGGATTGATAATGATGGGAATGAGGGCCTCTCTAATATCTCCATCTGCAGTTCATGTGTTGAAGTTTGGCAGTATTTGGGAAAAACAGCTGGGGCCTGTAGCAAATTCCATCACTGCATAATTAGTGTGTCAGGCTGATCATGTTGCACTGAGCAGTCAGTGTGTTGCCTTTTTTCTTCCTTACATGGTTTATCTTCTTTTACGATACCTACACAATTTCACCTCAATATTTGATGCATACTGCCTCTGTTTTAGTTGTCTACTACCCATTGTGTTTGCTCATCACCTGTTTTGGCATTGGTAATGCACTGCAATGAGCTGAGTTCAGACCTTGATTAGCCACTTTCCACATGTTGTAGCCATATCATCCAACCACATCCATGCACCAGCTCCCACTATCCCCCAAAACTTGGTCAGAACCTTTTCAGTCTTGAGATCCTTCTCAGGCCAGTGCAGTACTTTACCATCCCCCACACAGTCCATATGGACTTCAGTGGACTCCAGTGGACTTGCCTATATACTAAGTGTAAAAGGTGAACAGAGTCCACTGGAGTCCACTGGAGTCCACTGGACTCTGGTAGACTTGATACAGTAAATAAGTAGAAATCAGAATAAATAGAGTCCAGTGGACTCCAGTGGACTCCATTGGACTCTGTTTATCTTTTACACTTAGTATATAAGCAAGTCCACTGGAGTCCACTGGACTCTGATAAGCTTAATACAATAAATAAGTAGAAATCAAAATAAATAGAGTCCAGTGAAATCCACTGGACTCTGTTTATCTTTGAGTTTACTAGACTTAATTAATGAAATAGAGAAAATTGTATAATATTTATTTAATCTGAGACATGCATTTCATCATCACTACTATCTGTTAACTCACTATTTTCATCACTTTGGGTTGTCTGGCTGCTACTCTGGCTACTATTACTACTTGCACTAGATTCCTTTTCTTCACTACTTTCATCATCTATTGAGTCCTCATTTTTGAAGATGATAACCTGCCAAGAACATGCTTCACATGATAAACCAACATTGTATGTATAAACCAATTGAAATTTTTGGATGTCATTCGCTTTAAGATAGATTCATAGCCACCAAGCCAAGCATTAAGTTGCTCACAGACTTGAGTATTAAAATCTCTATATTGAATGAGGTTTCCATTTCCATTAACTTTTTCACCCACAAGATTTGGAGCACTGCCATCTTTGGGTGCAGGATTACACCATTTCCGGCAAACTTCATCAGTTGCCTTATGATTGGTATAGTGATAAGAGTCCACAATAAAACAAGTTGTCTGTTTCCACTCATTCCATAACTTGAGTTTAACAGCTGTTTTAAAAACTTGACATGCTTTATCAATACAAATGTAAGCTGGTCTTTCATCTTTATTTGGAAATAGATGCTCTAGCCAGTGGAGAATATTTGTTGGAGACTCAGACTTGTCAAATTTAGTCCATGCAAGAACAACTCCACAAGGTGCACATGCAGTTTCAACACAATATGAACGATTAGGTGAAAAATAATGTTTTTGTCATTGTGTAGAATGAGTATTCTCATCAATCTCTTCATCATGTGGTTGCTGAATAGCTCCTTCAAGAATTTTTTGCCATTCTTGATGTTCACCAGGCCTTTGAAGAATGCGATGTATACCATTGAGAGTTTCTTTACTACAGGCTTGCACACTTTGCTTCCAGTTGTCTTGATGTTGCCTGCAAGCTTGAGTTTCTTCAAATTTATCACTGTCACAGCCAACCATCCAGCATTTGTTTGCAAGTTCAACTTCATGCATTGTACAAAGTGAACCACCACGTGCATTAATAAGATCATTGGTGCAACCATCAAAAGCACAAATCTAAGTTCACAAAATTAGTGTAAACTTAAAAAATAAAACAAAAGCCAAAAACAAACCTGTGGCCCCATAACAACACCACCTAAAGTATATAGCTTAACAGGTAATGTACCTGGAATAGGATCTTTGTCTTGAACAGTCTCTTTGTATGGCTTGGTACAATCAGAACAAGAATGTTCTCTTGCACCAGGAGTTTCACCACCATTTCCAAGTATAGCAAAGGCATGCTGAGTAAGATCATCAATATCAATATCAGAAATAGTTTCAAATGTTGTGTGTAAAGATGCAGCCACAACCCTAATAGAGTGCCGTACAAAAGCTTGCCAAACTTGTTTCTGACTAAGTTTAAATATATTAGCAGAATCAATAGTGCCAAAGCTATTGTTTCAATATTGAGTATATGTATTTGCAGATGCATGAAATGAGTATATGCCATTCATTAGTGCATTTGCAAAAACATAATCAATCCAGATATTACTTCCAATCTGGATGTATTTAGGAAAATTTAGATATCTCTCATTACAAGTGTCATTATTATAATAAGTTTGATGATCTGCAGAATATAATGTGTGGCATTTGGTGCATTCTCCTGTTAACACAGGGACATTTTTAAATATAGATGATCCTTTGAGCAAAGTCACCAATGGTAAATCACATCCATGGGTATATACCCTAATATGTCGAGATCTGCATAATGGAGTTATACAAATCATGTTAAGAGGGCAGATTATCTGCACTGGTTCAATACACTTTTGAGAAACATTTTCCAACTTTTGATAGAAAGCACCTTGTTTATAGGGTGTAAGACCAAGAACTTCAGAAAATTTATCAAGCTTTACAGCTAATACAGTTTCCCAGGTATCAGACATAAATTAGTTTTGTTGAAAAGGCATAGAAAGACCAGTATCAAGTCGATTTTTAATGCACAACTCAAAGTCTTCATCCAACTTGTAGCAATTATGCACTTTTCATCCTGTAAACTTGGATGCTTTTGGCAAGCATGTAAATTAAGCAAGTCTGGATTTTATACTAGAGAAAAAAAGACTAGCAGCACAGTTTCCAAAGAAATATCTGGATTAAATGTTGTTGACACAAAATTGCTAAAAGCCAAAAATGTAATATTAGGAAATGGTGTTGTTGGTCTTGATGCTGATACACCAGGAAGATATGCAAGACAGATAAGCAGCCAGAATAGAGGAAGTAGAGGTGATATAGCCATCAAGTAGATTGTTATAAAAGATCTGAAAAAATCACAGTATACAAACAGTTAGATTTTAAAACATTTAAAAGTACATTGCATATATTTATATTCTTCCTATTTACTGCTCAGATTGCTTCTTCTTCTTCTTCTTCTTTGACTTCTCCTGCTCAGATGTATCCTTTGATGAACTTGCTCTGACCTTTTCCTCAACAGCAACAACTTTTTCCTTCTTTAGCATCTTTCCATCATTATCCATCCATTCCTGTAAAATTTTCAAAGTATACCTTGCATCATCACCCCAGAGCTCTACTGCTGTCATGCTATCAGAACCCCCATTAAGCCACTTGCTCATCTTGGGAAAATACTGAGCAGCCCTTTTAAAAGTTGGATGCCACATGTTACTCCATTGACTCTTCCCAATGAAAAGCTTGATGACTTGCTTCTCAGTTGGTGGTCTGTCAGGCCACTTTGAGATTTTAGCCATCTGGTCAAGAGCAGCACTAACAGCACAATAGCGGCGATACTGGCCAGGAAGGTCTTTGGGTGGGTGCTGATGTGTCAGATCCATTGGAATCTTGAGAACAGAAGCAAGGGTGGACTCATAAGGAGTGAATGGTTTACGAGAAATAGTCTCTTCAGCAGCAGTGGTGTTGATGTTACTGGTTTCAACCTCACCAGATGTTGATATAGATAGTGAAGGAGAGCGAGTGTGGACCAGAATACTGTGTGGTGTGACAGAACAAGAGATAGGTGGAAGAGATGCAGCCTGAAGAGATCGAGCATGTGATGGTGCAATAGAAGAAAAAAAAATCGAAGGCTCAAAAGAGCTCTATAGCATTGAATTAGTAATATTTAGCATACTGAGCTTGTTATATAATACTCACACAAAGAATATGAAGAGTTTGTTTATCGTTATGAACTTTGAATGAAATTTCATCATTGGATTCCACTGTATTATTGTAGAAACCCTTCATGTCCCAAAGTTCATCTATAGCATCCCAGATAAGAATACGATTTTCTAAATATAGTCAGATAGAAATTTAAATTAGTATGTATTATGAAAACTTACTGGTGATTGGTTCAAAAAGACTAGCAATATTTTGCAAAACTGGCCCCAAGTTTTTGTTGACAGTAACAGGAACCCGCATGCTAGGCCTCATGTTTGTTGCCTGAAGCTGAGAAGGATCCAAAACAGATGAATACAAAAGAACAAAGCCCTTTACTTTGTTGAAAATAGGTGAGAAATGAAGATCTTCATCATCAACTGGATTATAAGTCAATCCAACTGCTCGGCCTCAAAAATGCCACCTGTAGCCCAAGAAGAACCTTTCAGGACGAGGTGGGCTTTCCATAGTGGCATCTGTTTATAATTAAATAAATAATTAAAATAAATATAAATATAAACACCAACCTTCATCAGAAAGCTTGTTTTCAGATGTTTTCTGCTCCTCTGAACTGATAGAACTGGAGCAGAAATATCTGGAGCAGGCAAAGACATTGTAGTGGTTGAGACGAGAGGTAGGAGCATCATTGATGCTTGGGGCAGCAGCAGACAGAGTTGTAGCTTCAGCATTGATAGCTGCAGTTCCAGTACCACCAGTTGAAGAAATAGCAGTCAGAAGAGACTCAATTGTAGAGACTGGTGCTGAACGCTGAGGAGGTGCAACTGAATCACCTCCTTCTGCCAGAACTTTTAAAGTGCTTAAAATATTTTAATATATATATATAAACAAAGAACAAAACAAACTCACTGAGTCTGTTTCCTAATCCGCTTAGCTTCCTCAGCTTCAACAGCTGCATTTTCCTCTACAGTTGTCCTACGCTGTTTTGATCTGAAAATAAAGTTAGAAATAAATTAAAATATAGTCAATAACTTCTTACTTGACCTCTTTCTTCAAAGTTGCTTTCCTCCCTCTCCCCCTTTCCTCAACTTATCAACCACCATCTCCTCCAGATCTGGTAACCCTGCTCCATCCCTCCTCCTCCTCCCTCCCCTCCTCCTCCCCCCTCCTCCTTCTCCCCTTCCTCCCCTCCTCCTCTTCTCCTCCTCCTCCCCCCTCCCTCTCCCTCCTCCTCCTTCCTTCTCCTTCTCTAGATCTGTCTTGGCTGCCCTGTTTGAACCAGACCTTAATCTCTTCTTAGCAGTCTGAGCAGCACTAGACCCTTGCCTCTTCCTGCTATTAGAAGCAACAGCAGAAGCAGCAGGTGTAGCTTTGGTGGTAGACCTAGTAGTAGCAGGCATAGTGCAGGTGGTGAGCTAGCAGTACAGTGATGATGGCAGTTACGGAACAAGAGGCAATCTGCGCTTCAAGCAGAGAGTAATCTTAATATGGTAACTCATATAAATACTCCAAAATAAATCCAAGTTCACTACGAAAATTCAAGCCCAGTGAATACATGAAATATATATATATATGCTAACTAGGCTATATACATTGTAAAAAGTTAGCTATATAACTACATAGAGAACATCATGCAAGAGGACAG